>CM062820.1:540652058-541252058 GCA_031772625.1 Pinus tabuliformis | reverse complement strand
CAGATTGTTTGTTTTCTTGGCTTGTAACAGAAAAGCAATCAAGTACACAAAGCGGCAGTTCAATAATTGCATCTTCTTCTGCCATATCGCATGGTGCAATGACCAGATCAACGTGACAATGCAGGTGTTTCTGAGTAATTTGAGAACGTGTAATTCGTGTTATAAGGACGCAGCTAAGTTGATCTTTGTTTTGGCAATTAAGAAATATTCACGCCATTGTTACCAAGCTCTGTCTTTGGCCACAAAATTTCAATGATGCATGACATCCCTTATTTCTCCATGAACTAGTAGCAAGTATTGTTGTGAAGGGCCAATCATTCTTGTGGAAGGAACTAGTAAAAATATCCTTAAGCGAACATAGGTTGTATGGTTATGATCCAGTGTGTATCTGAGATGTTGTGCATTTAAGAGTAATTACTAGTGTTGATAAACGTGTAAGTCAAAGCAGTTGTTGGAATCAGTGATCCCTACCTATCTCAGTGCTTCAAGCTGCTCATTGGGGTATATGTCTTTACCTATGTTGTAGCTGTTTGGGATTTCGCATATTTGATTTTTTCAAGCATATAAAGAAGTAAAGGGATGGAAGTATCTTTAGTTAGGAACATCTTTCTTCCGGCAAAATAAAACAATAGTGTTGATGAACCTGGCAATGATACACAGGGTGATTTAGCATTGGCTAAAATTTCTGGAGCACGGCCATCGTGGTTGATTATATTTACGTCACATGACATTAAACACCACTGGTCTCTGCAATCTGAAATTATATATATACAACATATCAAATGAGTAACTCCTGAATTTTTTCTTTTGGCTTACTAACAGCAGGTTCAAAGCGCATACTCAGGTTTCAAATCCTGACAAGAAGGTCATGGTGAAAATCCTATTCAAAACTAGGCTTGGAGGAGTGATTTGCAGGGGTCGGAGGAGATTTTTCCAGTAATTGATTGGCCTTCTACAGTATAATTCTTTCTACGGGGCATTTTTCCAGCTAGTTAGAACTTAGAACCATACACATTTCTTGGGGTCACCGAAGCACGTTGGATTCAACCCAAACCCTTTCTAGGTTTCTGCGGGTTTATTGAGAGGAATCTCCGGCTAATTTTATAGAATTTTTCAGGCAATATTCGGGCCTGAAATCCTCATTCTTATAGCAGGGCGAATTGTTAGTTAACTGGGAAATATGCATCACTTGATGGGCTCAGTTTTGGCATGGAGTTGGGCCAAACCCTTTCTGGGTATTTCTGTGGTTTTGGAGGGGAGTCCATGGCTGCAATTTCAGGGTAATCCGAGCATTATTCAGGTCAGAATCTTCAGTCCCATTCCAGCAGTAGTAACAGTAATTTTCTAAGTAGTGCACAGTACCAGTTTGGGCCAGTGTTTCCTACAAATCATAGTTGTACTACACGGGGTTGGCATAGCTTGAATAGAAAGCCAAGGTCCCAAAACTTCAACTCATTTTATGTACTCTTTTATCATAAAATTAATAAAATGGCTCAGATTGTGTTGTTGGAAATTTTGGTGTTTTAATTATTGTGTATGAGTTCTAGTTTATTTATTGTTCTTGGCCCATTTCAATTGCTTGAGCCACCTAGCCAAGACAATCATGTTGTTCAGCACAACGAATTTCTGAGCGGGAATTCCACCTCTACCTTCGGTGATCTTCGGCTGTCACCCAAGGGGAGTAAGGAGTCCATCTCAAGGCTTCTCTAGGAGCTACATTGCAGACCATTTCCAGTTGGAGCATGCTTCTCTTAGGGTGTAGAAGGAAATTCAAAGGGGCTGAGAGAAGCTAGCAAATAGTGGAGTTTTGGCCAGAGAATTTGCAAAGATTTATCCATAGAGAGGGCGAGTTTTTCCTTGGTGATTTGCAGGGCTGAGAATGTTTCATTTTGGAGGGCTGAATTTATCTATTTCAGGGGATTCTAGACAGCTACTACACAAACATTTTGACAGGGATATTTGGGCAGTTGTGGCGCTTTGTCCTTGTCTTCTTTGACGACATACTCATTTATAGCCGAACTTGGGAGGAGCACCTTCAGCACATGGAGGTAGTACTTCACATACTAGAGGAGCAATAGTTGTATGCGAAGATGTCCAAATGTGAGTTTGGATTAACAAAGATGTTGTACCTTGGGCATGTGATTGGGGAGGATGGAGTGAAGGTACACCAAGAGAAGATTAGGGCCATTCTAGATTTGCCAACACCCAGGAATGTGACCGAGCTAAGGGGATTCGTGGGCATTTGCACATACTATAGGATTCTCACAGTTGGCAGCACCCCTCACGGATTTGACAAAGGTGGCATAGGAGGCCTTTGAATGCCTCAATAGGGTCATGAGCGGTTGCCATGTTTTGGCTCTGCCGGATTTCACACCACTGTTTGCGTTGGAGTATGATGCTTCTAGTGAGATAGTTGGGGCCGTGTTGACACAGGGAGGCTATCCTATTGCATTTGAGAGCAGAAAACGGCTACCCTGCGAGTGGTTGTACTCTGTCTATGGCAAAGAGATGTTGGTCGTGATGCATACACTATCCAAGTTTAGGCAGTATTTGGTGGGCAACCAGTTCAAGTTGATGACTAACCACAACAGTCTATGATTTTTCTTAGAGCAGTAGTCATTGCACGAGAAGCAACAGAAGTGGGTGAGAAAAATCCAAGCCTGTGTCTTTGAGATTGAGTATGTCACCAGCAAGCAAAACGTAGTGGCAGATGCACTCTCTCGGAAGCCCGCGACATTATCTTTGACGGATGTCACTCATGATTGGAAGGATCAACTTTTGGTTGAGTATTCCAAGGATAGACAAGCTTGACTGGATGTCACACATGGGGACGACAAATTCAGGGTGATGGATGATGTGATATATTAGAAGGACCAAATATACTTGGTACCTAGATCCCAGCTCAAGGAGAAGACTATGCAGGCAGCTCATGATTCCCCTCTAGCAGGACAACCCAAGTCCCTCAAGACATATCATGCCATCAGGGAGAGGTTCTCATGGCGGGGACTCAAAGGTGAAGTACTAAGGCACATACAGGAGTGTGTGGTCTGTCAGAAGAATAAGGTGGAGTTATCACATCCCGCAAGATTACTTCAATTGCTCCCCATTCTGGAGAGGAAGTAGGAGAGAATGTCCATGGACTTCCTCACAGGGCTCCCGACTGTGCAGCGGCAAGATTGTATCTACGATGTGGTCGACCAATTTACTAAGTTCACTCATTTCTCTGCCATCCCATCGAGACCTTTAGCTTCTCAGGTGGCCGAGTTGTTCTTTAGAGAGGTATTCTGGCTACATGGTCTTGTGAAAATTCGGAAAACCCTGAATCCTACTGCAGCAACTAATTAAATAACTTGAACAATTTATTTACTGCCTTCTACAGTAAATATCCAAACTAATACACTGCAGTCTGCAACCCTCACAAATACAATATTGTGGAAGAAATAAAAATACTAGAAGAATAGATGCACAGGCACAATAATACAACGTTATTTTTGGACCAATGTCCCCTGAAAAACTCAACTTGGTAAAATCGGTGTAGCAGCTGAGGGTTTTATTATTATACAGTAGTAAATCTGAGTACAAATCTACGGAAGCTCAAATCTAGCTTTCCATACAGAGAAAATGACTGACATAGAAAAATCTCACTTCCACCGGTGATCCAACACTAACCTTGGCTCAAGATGAGCTGCTTCTTGCAGCCTTCGTGCTGCCTCTACGACACCCTACGCAGATCTACGACACCCAGCTCGGACCAGCGTCTCTCTTCCTAACTTATTAGCTACTACTCTAGAAACTTGAACTTCTTGGCCTTCGAGCTCTCACTCTGGCTTCTGGCACTGAATTTCGACTTCTCCTCAGCCAAATACGAATCTCCCTTTGAATCTCTGCACTGTCTCTCTGCATTGCGTCAGCCTCTCTGTGGAATTTTCTCTCTCTACTATACACTCACAGGACTAGAAAAACTTCCTTCCGGCGTTACTATCCCTGCCCCTCTCTTACTGCTTCGACTTCACTGAATCACCTTCGGCAACTCACAGTTGCTACTCTGGAAATCAATTTCCCAGCAAAATTGAATTTCTAGTGGCTCCAAGTGTGTTCTCCAACCCCCATCGAATTTCTTCTTATAATCTTTTGTTGAGGATTCAACGACCAAGATTAAAACATAATCGATGGCTATGATTATCTAGAAATCGATCCATGTCTTCTTCTAGAAGATTCTCACCATGACTTAATTAATACCCTTTAATTAATCAATTTTCCTAAGTTTAGACTTAGGTACCATTAAAAAAGATTAATTATTTTAATTAATTCATCTCGAGGTGGAATTTCCATAAACGATTTCTGAGTTTCGGAGAATACACGTATTCTAGCCTCTCCACCAAATTTTGTGGCAACACATCCGATGCTACTCCCTCTTAGCGAGGAATGTGTTCTAGCACTGCAACCCACTGAAGCAACACCCTGTCTTTGTACCACCTCCGATCACGCTGTTGATGTCCATCAGCTGCTGCTCACCAACTACTGCGCAAATCTGATAAGCGTTGCATCTATGTTGTTGTTGGCCCTACTGAATTGTTGCCAACACTACATCTGCACTACAACTCCCTCTCCATCTGTTGATGCTACAACTGCAATGGAAAGCATCCAAAATACTGAACCAACTGTGGTTAGTATGATGCATCTGCCACCTAAGTCCTGACTGCTGCTAGACTCAGTGTTATCACTGAAGCCTCTACGTTGTTGTTGACTCTGCTCTGTGCCAACAGCACTACTGCCAACTCTGCACTGCGCTGCCCAACATCTGACCTGCTACTAGCTACTGCATTTGTCACTCTAGCACCTGACTGCACCAACTGCCACTGATCCATCCTGCTACTGTACGTTTTGGGCTCCTGTAGCAAGGTATTGATTCATGAGGTGGATCTCCCCAAGAATCCTAGCCATCCTGTAGCTCTCTAGGGCTACAAAACCAAATCACCCCACCTAACTCCTGAAGGTCTCTCGGTGATCATGGCAAACTTTTCCTCCAATCTGGAGAATAGCTTGTCAATCTCTATGGATGCAACCTGTTGATCCTACTTCTCCTCCTTGTCCTTCTTCTTGAGAGAACATTGAGTGTTGTAGTGGCCAAGCTCACCACATTTGAAGCATTTCACTTTGGAAATGCCCTTCTTCCTCTTGTGCTGCTATTGTTGCCCCTTTGATGCAAGGGCCACATCTTCCTCTTCCTTTACTTGCTTCGTCCCACTGCTGTTGTTGTTGCCAGTGTTGGTGGTCTTCATCAAATCTCACCTCATCTCATCTTGCTGTAGATCAACCCACATACGATCCCAGTCTTGCAACTTTTCTTTGCCTAGAATACTCTAGATGAAGACTTGCCACTCTTCGGAAATGTTGTTTAGAGCAAACCGCAGCAACCTAGTAGGCTGAGGCGCTAACCCTATTGCAAACAGTTGATCTCGAATATCCTAAAGCCTAGTAAGAAATGGGTCTATGCGCTCCCCTTTCTGCATCCTCGTGCATCTCAACTTCTCCTCAAGATACATCTTTCGCTGCTCGAAAGATCCCTCGCATAGCGTAGCAAGTGCTTCCCACATCTGTCGGGCAGTGTCTTTGCCAGCTATGTGAGACACCATGTAATCTCGAACTCCATCGAAAATCAACTTCTTTACCTTCGTTGTCTCCTTCTTGTAGGCCTTAAGCGAATCTACATCTGCAGATACAGCTACCACACCATTGATATAAGCTTTGAGATCGTACTCATCTAGAAGATAGTAAATTATTTCCTTCCAGATCACGTAGTTGGAGGCTCTGTCCAACCGATCTGGATCTCTCAGCCCTGTTGATGCCATCTCTACAAAAATGTTGAATTCCTCCTCTTCTCCTCTACGCAGCTACTGACTAGATTTTCGCACTTCTTGCTGGAGTGGGAAAATCTGCTCACAAGTATTGCTACTCTGCTAGGAAAATTCAAACTTTTGGGCTAGAAGTCTCGTGAGAAAAAAATTCCCTCAGTGTGTGCTCTTCCTTCCTCCTGATGTTATTTTGCACTAACAAACTGCTACAAAATAATTGCATCCCAGCTGAAGATCTGCTCTGCAAGGAAAAATATTTTGTCTCCCTTTGCCTCTAGTAACCTTTGATCTAGAAAATCTATTCTCTGTCAACACTCTCAGATAAATAAATCTTCCTCCGAAACTGACCCTCCTGGCCCAAGGACTATGTTGCCTCTTAAGGGTTTCGAATTGTTGCCTATGTAGAAATTCGAACCTCCTTCTCCTCTTTTGCTCTAAGCTCTTCAACTTTTGTCTGTGCTCTAATACCATGTGAAAATTTGGAGAAACCCAAATCCTACTGCAGCAACTGATTAAGTTTCTTCTATTTGTTAAATAACTTGAACAAACTATTTATTGCCTTCTACGGTAAATATTGAAACTAATACACTACAGCCTTCACAATTACAATATTGCGGAAGAAATGAAAACACAGGGAGAATAGATGCACACACACAATAATACACCATTATTTTTGGACCAATGCCCCTGGAAAAACCCAACTTGGGAAAACCGGTGCAGCAACTAAGGGTTTTATTATTATGCAGTAGTAAATCTGAGTACAAATCTATGGAAGCTCAAATATAGCTTTCCATACAAAGAAAATGACTGACAGAAGTCTAGTGAGAAAAATCTCACTTCCACCGGTGATCTGACACTGACCTTAGCTCAAGATGAGTTGCTCCTTGTTGCCTCTGCGTCACCCTACGCAGATCTGCGTCACCCAGCTCGGACCAGCGTCTCTCTTGCTGACTGATCAGCTACTACTCTGGAAACTCAATATTCCTGGCCTTTGAGCTACCACTCCGGCTTTTGGCACTGAATTTTGACTTCTCCTCAGCAAAATACGAATCTCCATCTAAAGCTCTGTGTTGCCTCTCTACAATGCGTCAGCCTCTCTGCTATACACTCACTGGACTGGAAAAGCTTCCTTCTGGCCTTACTATCCCTGCCCCTCTCTTACTACTTCGACTTTACTGAATCAACTCCGGCAACTCATAGTCGCTACTTTGGAAATCGATTTCCCAACAAAATCGAATTTCTAGTGGTTCCAAGTGTGTTCTCCAACCCCCATCGAATTTCTTCTTATAATCTCTCGTTGAGGCTTCAACGACCAAGATTAAAACATAATCGATGGCTATGATTATCTAGAAATCGATCCATGTCTTCTTCTAGAAGATTCTCACCATCACTTAATTAATACCCTTTAATTAATCAATTTTCCTAAGTTTAGACTTAGGTACCAATAAAAAAGATTAATTATTTTAATTAAGTCGTCTCTAGGTGGAATTTCCAGAAACGAAGTTTGGGTTTTCGAGAATACAAGTATTCTAGCCTCTCCACCAAATTTCGTGGCTAAAACACATCTGATGCTACAAAAATCAACAGGTCTCCCCAAGACCATCGTTAGTGACAGGGACAACCGATTCATGGGGCCTTTCTAGCAGAAGTTGTTCAGGCTGGTGGGGACCGAGCTTACACCCAGCACCAACTATCACCCACAGACTGATGGGCAGACCGAGATTGTGAACAAGTGGCTCGAAGTGTACCTACGCAACTATGTGATAGGGCATATGAGAGTGTGGGTGAGGTGGCTTCATCTAGGAGAGTTCTGCTACAACACCACTTATCACATGTCAATTGGTATGTCCCCTTTTTTAGCACTCTATGGATATGATGCACTTTCTTTTTCTGACATGATATTTGGAGATAGCAGGGCCCCAGGGGCAAAGGATTGGGTTCAAGAGAGCCAGGAGATTCTCCGAGCTCTCAAGAACAACTTGCAGGTAGCCCAAAATCAACAAAAGATGTACGCTGATAGGCACAGGGTGGAGAGATAGTTTGAGGTGGGGGACATGGTCTACCTACGCTTGCAGCCTTACCGGCAGTCTTCACTCAAGCAGAAAGGGGTAGAGAAGCTCAAGCCACGCTTTTATGGACCGTATAGGGTGGCCAAGAGAGTCGGGGAGGTAGCTTACGAGTTGGAGCTACCCACGGAGAGTCAAATTCACAACGTATTTCATGTCTCATGCCTAAAAAAGGCATTGGGGCAGCAGGTTACAGCAATCACTGAGTTGCCTCCGCTGGATGATGAGGGGCACTTAGTATTGACACCAGAGACCATATTGGAGACACGGGAGAGGAGGTTGAGGAACCGGGTCATCAGGGAGCACTTAGTCAAGTGGAAGGATTTGCTAGATGAGGATGCCACTTGGGAGAGTGAGCAGATTTTGCAGCATCCAGCTTTGCAGTTGCTTGGGGACAAGCAACATTTGGGAGGGGAGGACTGTAATGTCCCTTCCTAAATATTTTGCTAAGGAAAATCACAATTTTGCCAATTTTGTCATTTTTGGGGCCTAAAGTAAATTTTGGGAAAATACTTAGGAAAAGGGGGTCGAAATCCTTTCCTTAGTGGAATGTGGGGGCCACTTTCCCACAAAATATGCACCCCTTGATGGAGGAATTCGAATAGCTAAGGAGGGAGCTCGAATTGTTGATGGAGGGGCCCACATGAGGAAAGGGATCAACAAGTATAAATAAGAGGAAGGCAACATCATTTGGGGCTTTTTGTTCATTTAACTTCTAAGTGTTGCTCTCGCTATTTAGCTGAGTTACATAGTGTTGTTGAGCACAAGAGTTTCCCAAGGAGGAAGCTCAACCTTTCTTCAGTGGACTTCGAGTGCCACCCTAGGGAGGCAATTTCACTCATCTTTGGAGGCTGGGAGGATACCACGCAGTTAGCACGAATTTCTGGCATCAATGGGACGCAGAAAAAGGAACCACGCAGTGCTTGGTGAGGTGTGGTGTCAGAGGAAAGAGCTATATTGTTGTTGGCCTATTTTCTCATACAAATTCTTGGTGGAAGGAGGGAATTTCCAAGAGCAAAAGGTGCAGAAGGTGCCTTTTTCAACAGAACATACTTGTGTGGTTGGGCCTGCATCATTTTGCCCCAGGACTACGCAAGTGGTGGTGGAGCTAATTGTGGGGAGGATTGGTGAGTAGGATTGAGGAGCTTGAGTGGTTTTGGATTTGCTTGGAGAGGATTTGAGGAGAGTTCCTAGCCTTTTGAGGAGCAAAAAATGCTCCATTTGTCACAGGTGACATTTTCCAGCAATGAAAGAGGGCCAAGCATTTTGGGGTCAAAAATTGGAGCGTCAAAAGTAGGGCAAACGCTTTCTGGGTTTTTTTGGGTATGGGGCAAGGATCTTAGAAATAATTTGGGAGAATTTTATGGGCAGATTTGATGGCTCAAACAAGTGTTCCAAGTCAGCCAACAGTGCACTTCTTCAAGGGTCAGCACAGATATTTGTTGGGGAGTTTTCTGTATCGTTTGGGCAACTGAGATTCATCCACCTGGGGCTTGTAGCTTGCTCTAAGCAAGCCTAGGTGCACTCATTCAAATCCATATTGTACTCCCCCAATTATATAATTAAATTGGCCCATTTTAGCATATTTTTGGCCCATTTCTGGTTATCTAATTTGTGCAATTTTTTATTGTGTTGAATGTGTTGCATATGCTTGATTATCACTGTTATTTTTCCATTAGGAATATTACATCCTCCCAAGTAGTTACGTACAACAGTGTTTTCTCCTCAGCAGAGCGACCTAGTTATGAAAATAGTTTTGGACAGCAGCTTCAAAGTAGTATTTGCAAGGAGTGACGCATCAATACGCAGCTCCTGTAAACTTGATTTTTACCAATCAAGCTCACTTTCACACCCGAGCTTGAGTTGGTTCAATGCATAGTCCTACAGCTCCAACATTGGTCATGCACAGCAGGGAAAACATGAGGAATCGTGCCAGCTTTGTTAAGGAAATTCAGACTAGAATTCGTCTATATCTCATCCAGCTTCAAGAAGGAAGTGACCATGGATTTGGTGTGGCAAAGATGCCTATCTCATGCCTAGAATGTTGTTATCACCAATTCCAGTGGCCCAATGGCATTCTCTGAGTCTGTTGGTGGTGAAACCATATCAAGAAATGGCACATGGTCTGCCTTTTGAAATGCAATCCACGCCAAAAACAAACAGCTACACGGCTTCTTTGAGAATGAAACTATAAGCTACATCCAAACACGGTTTGTCTTTTGAAAATACAATCCATGCCCAAAACAAACAGCTACACAGCTTCTCTAAGAATTAGATTGTAAGCTACAACCAAACAAGACATTCATCCTCTAGCTACATTCATAACCATGTAACCCTCCTCTGCATTGTTTGGCAAAGCGCCTCCCTATGGTGTCTCAAGCTTCTGGCCTCATCAATATAAATTTGACCCTGATTTGGCAGTAAGGGGCTCGATTCCCGGTTCTTGTAATACAATATTTGTTCTTCAGTGGAGATACCTTCAGTTCGACTTGTCGTGGAGAGGTAATACGACCCAGAACTCGACCCTTCATATTTTCGGCCTTCTAATTTCAACAATCCACTTGGCTAAATAGATGTCGCTTCCAATACTTAATCTTTGGCCCAAAATATTTTTCACAACCCCTTTAATAACTTGTCCAAACAATAATATGAATTTGACTCCCTATATAATTTGGCCAAAATGAACCTTTGGTTGACTCACACCCACGATTTGGCTCATGTAAATTTCAAAGAAGTTAGCCAAAGAATTTGGCCATGTTAATGAAATTAATTTGGCCACCTTCAACTTCGGAAAAACATTCACATCTCTTCCATATATGCTCACGGGTTATTGATGCTTCAATATCAATTGGCCAAATAATTCAACAATTTGAAATAGAAATTGTTGATTTCACACTGCCTACAAGAAAATATCTTCAATAATTCAATCACGATCTTTCCTCGAAATTGATCTACGATAAACCCTCAGGCTGGCAGGGACACCAGCTCTTACACCGCTATAATGTCCCAAACTGAAAAATTTGGCAATGTTTTCAGAATTTAACTCAACAAAATGCTACATATAAAATTCCATTCATTTAACATAAGATTGCCATGTAAAACATAACAAAACAAGAACTGCAATCCAGTAACACAATGAACAGAAAAAAAATTATCAACTTTATTATATTAAATAAATTGGGGTTTACATGCTGATACAACCCATATAGTTGAGATGAAAAAGTTGGCCTCAGGAATCAGCTCCAATGTTGCCCTGGCCCTCCAAAACTAAACTTAGATGCAACTACTAAACTCTCCTGTGAATTCTGGATGAATTCACCAAGGGGAGAGATGGCTACTCACCCACTCTCACTGAATCACCCGAGGGTTTCCATCTTGGGGCTTCTACTAATGCTAGGAACTCCTGATTCTCCAAACCTCTCTACAAGAAAAATACTCAATTCAAAGATGTCTTCAAATGGTTTCCTCATCCTCTTTTATAGATCTCCATAGATAGATCCCCAAGCCTGTAAAGGCATCTCATTTTATTATTTTATTATTATTTTAGAAGCTCCTCCATTGACTTTATCTTAAGTGACCTTTTAATTTTATCTTATTTTACTTAAGTCACTTTTGACCTTTTTCCCCCAATTAATCATTTTTCCTTAATTAAATTACTAATTAAAGTCATTTTTAATCAAGGAAAATGGTGAATCTCCCACCATACTCTCTTCGGCCACTAGAAGTCACTTCTCAGCTTCCCATCTTGTAGACATTCTCATTCTAGTTCCAACGAGCTATTACACTGAGGCGTTCCATCAAGTGATCCTCCTGGAATACCACCCCCAACGTAATTAATTAAGTCAGGCCTAGTACTAAGGTTGTTTTTCGAAAGTTGAAGGAATGGAATGGACCGAAAGCCAAGTTGTACGAATGATGAAATATGCCAAGCGAACGCCATCGGATCCCATAAAAACTCCTCAAAACTCCTCTAGAACCCCTAATGATGCAATCCTACTCCTGGTTATACTATAGAGGAAAATAAAAATGGGGACATGACATTTGGGTCTTGGAAGTCTCCTTCTAAGCCGATTCAATATAAGAAGAGAAGCATTTTACTGGGTTTTCCCCTTGGAGGGGTTTTTCCCTAGCTTAGAGCTTATATCTTGTGTACTTTGTCTTGTTGTGACTTTCATTGTTTTGGTAATTGCTTGATGAACAAGATCTAATAAAGTAATAAAAGGCCAACACAAATCACAAGTAATTATCAAGTTAAGGAAAATCATCTATAACACATAAGTCTCCTGATTTTCCAACATTTAGGAGCATGTGCACTGGAAGTAGCGTATTGCCCATGTTTTATATGAAATGTATAAATCCATACATAAAGTAAATTCTAATCTAAATGCATTATAATCTACATGAAACATGATATGAATGATATTAGTGATGCTCACACAATATGCATTAGTGATGCTCACACAATATGCAATGCACCTACACTACCATGCATTACTAGTATGTGATACATTACTTATTGTTGTCATATAACCAATGAAACCAACATATTATTAGATCAACAAAACACTTCTTGTTTATATGAATCATATACCGAATCATTATCAAAGTGATGGCTAATACCCCACTTCCTCTCTTCTGTATGGAGGAACTCACTAATGCCAACCTCATGCAGATCGCAAGGAGTCATTTCCTCAAGTTTTGCATAGCAATTAAATGAGGAGTCATCAGAAATTATTTATCTTGTCATTAGGGATGAAGCTAAATCTTCAAATTTGCAACGAGGAAAACTCACTTCTTCTCTAGCATCGGCACCAAAAATGTTGCCACAAAATCTAGCAAGCCTTGAAAGGTACACCCTACAAGGCTAACACTGGAACAAGTGACAACAATGGGGTGATGGCCCACTGTCACCATAACAAAAACCCCTTTCTCTTTACAGATTTTCACTAATGGGAGGAGTCACGGTATTTGAGAAGGTCAGCTAATGGGTATTCTAAGGTTAGGGAACAAGCTGACACAGTAAGGCCATCTACAAGAAATCACAAATTAGGCTCAAGGCTCTAATAGGAGGCAATTCGCTTTCTTGATAAAGGCTTACAAAATGAGGCACAAGACCTAGGGCTTGATTAGTAGGTTGAGTGTTGGGATGGCCAAAGGTCAAGGTGAATAGAAAGGATTTCCAACAATATATCAGCAAGATCAAGGCACGTGATACCCTCAAATAAGCCTCCAAGTTGAAGTTAAATCCAAACTAGGGTTATCTTAAGGCTAGTAACTAGGGAAAAGAAATTTATGGATGAAACTGAAGTGAACTCTTATCAAAAGAAGGGATTTTGTGGCAACCACTCTCCTCTGGGCATTCAGACTCACCAACTCTAGAAATTTCTTCTCCCTAGGAATTCGCACCAAGCCCTAGATTGGTCGCTTGGCTTTAGAGGGGGTGAATTAGGGAAAAGAGAAGAAAGAGAAAATTTTATGGATTAAAGTTAAAGTGATCATCAACAAAGGAGGGTCAGTGCGGTATCTTTGGGTGGATGGAGTCTACAAGAACTCTTGAATGTACAATCTAAGTCTCATAAGATAGATCCCTCGGCTTGGCGAGCCAATCACGACCACCTCCTATCGGTCATATAACCACCTAAGTGAAGTGTTATCCCATCTCAATTGGTCCCTAGGAAGTGAAGTGCCTGCTGTCGAACAAAGTCCCAATGGTAGATCTAGGTGACCTCCCAAGGTCAAGATGAAAAGATAAGGTTTCCAATAATATATCAGCAAGATCAAGGCACATGAAACCCTCAAATAAGCCCCCAAGTTGAAGTTAAATCCAAAGTAGGGTTAGCTTAGGGCTAATGACTAGGGAAAAAAATTGTTGACGAAATTGAAGTGAATGTATACCAAAAGAAGGGATTTTCTGGCAACCACTCTCCTCTTGACCTTTAGACTCTCCAACTCTAGAAATTTCTCATCGCTAGGAATTCACACCGAGCCCTAGCTTGGCCACTTGGCCTTAGAGGGGGTCAAATTAGGGCAATGAGAAGAAAGTGAAAATTTAATGGTTTAAAGTTAAAGTGATCATCAACAATGGAGGGCCAATGCCTTATCCTTGGGTGGATGGAGTCTATGAGTTGACTAAATGACCAAATAGTTGTTGAGGAAGGATAAATGATGCCCTAGCATCAAAAACCCTAGCAATTACCTATGCAATGGATCAAGAAATTTCATGGAAGAGCTAATCAAAGTCGACCACTAGGATTATCACACATGTTATTTATTGTGTAACGCATGCAATAATGATATCTAGATTCTACCAAATAGATTTTCAACAAGTTAGGGCATAATAAAAAACCCTAGATTCAATATATTCCATACATTAGACATAAAGAAAATAATTATTCAATAATAGGCTCACTTACAAGATAATATGCATGAGTCCATTCATTGATCCAAGACAATAGCTCCAAAAACAAACAATTTTCTCCAAATATCAAACTACATTCATAGGTCACATCTCTACCACAAGAAAAGAGGGTCGAAATTCTCTAAAGAGAGGCTGAAATCTCCAAGTTATGATCATGATTTGCAACAAATGATCTCTCCTCCACTTATATGAGGAGTCACAAAGTTGATTTATCCTAATGCCCCCTAAAACAATAAAATAATGATGCAACAACAAGTTAGGTCACAAGCTGACCTAATAGCCAATGACAAAACACAAATGATTGCCCACACGTGTGATCCATAGAGAAGAATGCGCTAATGTCATCCATGCATAGGCCCTTAAGGGCATGAGTTGGGGGCTAAGGGTGCCAAGTGAAGTGTAGAAGCCCTCTAAAATCTGGATATGAAGGTTCGCCTTCACATTTCTGTCAATCTCTCTCTATGGGCCCCCAAATTGCATCTTGGGGTCAAAATGTGGTCTCATGGGTCTCTCGATGGCCAAAATGTTTGTCTCTACTCCAACATTGAGGGCTTTCTAGGTGATGCTAGCCCTCCCATGTCTCAAAGTGTGAGACCATCCTCCCTTGTGTTGAAGAATGTAACTAGTGTCGGTCTTCATTATTGTATTTGAGTCATGATATAATTTATTTGTCAAAAGAAAGAAAAAGGATTTTTATTATTAAAGAAATTGACTTATTAAAGCATGGGTTTCATGCTTGGGTCAATTGTTTATAGTTCAAAGCCTCCATTGTAGGCTTTTAGGGTTTATGTCAAGTGTCCTTTTCCATGTCATAATGTAAAATACCCTTCTTAGGCTTCATCTGTCAAGAAAGGAATTTATTTTTAGGTAAATTAGATCTTCTAGACCTCCTCCACCAAGTCGGCCTCAAACTAGACAAGTCGGCCTAATTGAAGGGTAGAAACTCCTATATAAAGGCAGCAACTCAAGCTCATTTGGAGCACTTACTCATCAAGTTCGATCTGCAATTTTTGGGACAAGAAAAAGTGTGAAATTCAAGGGACAAGGAGGAAAGGGCTAGCAAAGGAGAAGGAGGTCTTCATCAAGAACAAGAAGTCAAAATTCCCTCTCTCTCTCATGTGTGAAGCTGTTGAGCTGTTGGAAGGGCCGAAACTTCAGTCTTGAAGCTAGGTCGAAATTCTGAAGCTGGGGGCCGAAATTTTGAAGCTAGGGGTTGAAGTTTTGAAGCTGGGGGTAGAAATTCTTGGTTGAAGTTGCATGTGAAAAGTTGACACTTGTGACTTTGGGAGAGATCATCTATTGGAAGGAAGGGCTGACTTGGTGGAAGAAAGGTCTTTTGGTCTAGGATCTTGGTCTATCTCAACTTGAATTTGCTAGTGGAAGACTTTGACTGGGTTTTCCGCTATAGAGGGGTTTTAGCCCTAGATGAGTGCCTACATCTAGTGCCATTGATGTTCGTGTTTTGTTTTGATGATTGCATGATGAAACAAAGATAAAAGAAGAACATAAGAAAGTTAATAAGAACATAAAGATATCACAAGTAATTATCAACATAAGAAAATCTTTTTGCCTTTCCGATTTTCTAACATGGTATCAGAGCTAAGGTGAAGAAGGAAGAAAAAGGAAACTTGAAGATCTATTGAAGAAAAGGGGATCAAAGAAAGGTCATTAAGGAAAAAGATTATGAAAGGAAAGAAGCCTAGTATCTATAGGAACTATGTTAACTTCAATGAAGGGAGAAAACGAGCTAGAAGGAGCCTCCAACTACAAGGCATGGGAAAATAGGATAGATCTCATCCTAGCTAAGCACAAAGTTTTAGATCTTGTTCAAGGAAAAGTCAAGAAGCCTACAAATGAAGCAGAGAAGGAGAAGTTCAAAGAAATCAAAATCTTGGCCAAGAATCTAATGGTAGATGGAGTAAAGGGCAACCTAATTCCATACATATCCAACATAGACTCCGCTCAAGAAATGTATGAGGCTCTTTCCACATTATTCACCATCAATAACATTGGTCAAATAACAAGCCTTAAGAATGAACTAAGGACAATAAGGATGACAAGAGACAATATTGTATCATCATACTTTGTAAGGATATCTAGAATAAGAGATGAACTCCAACCACTAGATGAGGTTGTACAAGAAAAAGAACTCATAATTGCTCCTCTTCTAAGTCTACCAAAATTTTGGAGTGCTTTTGCATCAGGAATCAGCAGTTGGAAGGATACTCCAACCTTCGAACAAATGTGGAATGGTTGCAATCAAGAAGAAGCTCGGATATCATTAGTCAACAACAAGGAGGATGAAGAAGACAACACCTGTAATGCCTATTAAGCTCATCACAAGAAGGGAACATTCAAAAAGTTCAAGGGATCAAGAAAGAAAGTTGACCTATCCAAGGTTGAATGCTACAATTGTCATAGAATAGGTCATTACAAAAACCAATGTCTTGAGAATCCAAGGAATAAGAAGAGAGATAGGGAACAAGCAAATATTACCGATGAAGCTCCACCTAAGAAGAACAAGGCTGAAGAATCGGAAGTCAAAGACTTATACTACTAATTCCTCTCTTACATGTCCTTCTTAGTCTTGTATTGTTTTCACTTATGTTTTGATTTCTAGAGTTTGTAGGTTTAACATGTCATGTTAGAACAATTTTGAATTATTTTGATAAAGTTGTAGGTATCCCTCAGAAAGATTGGATTAAGTCCGCCTTCACCATTTTACCAAAAGATAAGTATCTTGTTCCTTGTTTCCTCTTTTATGTTTGGTTTCCCTCTCATATCAAGATTTGTTTGTATTATATGCTAATAACCTTTTATATTTTTTCTTTGGTTAGGAAAGCTTGCAAAATATACAAAGGTTATGTAGGAGACTTCAAAGGAAGACTTGAATCAAGAAGGAAGTTTTGTTGCAAAGGAAGCCCATCAATAACAAGGTTTGTTAAAGAACAACTCAAGGTATGTCTTAAACTACAAGGTTCTCTTCATAGAAAAAGGTATGTTCATTCTCTTTTGAAATTTGCTTTACATTACTCACATCATTATGACTAGGGTTTTGAACGTTAAAGATTCTTGTTAGGGTGATTAATCATGACATTGAATCTACCCTCGTTATACTATCATTTTGATCATTCTTGTGAAACCCTAACCTGTAGGATTCACTATAAAACCCTAGCCTCTTAATGCTAAGGGTATGTCAATATTAATAATGAAACCCTAGTCTTCTTAGGGTTTGTCTAGAACATATGATAAAATCCTATTATTTTGAAATTTAGGGTTTTGGTAATGTTATGGTAAAACCCTAGACCTTTAGGGTTTACAGTTAATGTCTAGGTTATATAATGTAACTCAAAATTTTTAGGGTTTGGTAATTTAGGGTTCATGAACAAAACCTTTATAGTTAGATCTTAGGAATGAAACCCTAGTTGTATATTCGTCTTTATGATCAAAACCCTAGCCTGCTCAAAATTGTTGTATATCTAACTTTGATGTATTAATGTTTGTGTCTTGGGTTTATCTAGTAGATATTGATGTGAAATGCATCCTAGATATGTATATGCGAGTATGCTAACTTAATTGTTGATGCTCATGTTTTAGTTTGTGAAATCTAGGGTTTGTAACAAAACCCTAGTAGAGATTGATATTCTAGGATATGATGATATTGTTTTCGATATGATTTAGTTTTGATGATAAAATCTAGGATCTGCAACAAACCCTAGTAGAGTCTAACATGTAATTCTAAAATTATATTGTTGAAACCTTAGATGTATAGAAGATTTGTTACTTGATTGAATTTTTGATATCTAAGGCTTTGCGTCTCGAAGATGGAGTCTAGGGTTTATGACAAAATCCTAGCAAGAAATTGAAGTTTAGAATATAAAAGTTGTGACCCTTGTTGATTATGAACCTAACTAGGTTTAGGTATTTGATGCCTAAAGCATGAATGATTTCATGCTTCCATTTTGATATAGTTAACTTCATGCTTCGATTTGTATTTGGTTGTACTTGTTATTAAGGTTTTGCAAGTACATTATCCTCAATTAAAGATTTTCATAATTGAAGATGAGAATGATGAGAATGATGAAGGAAGCTATTAGAATGATGATGATCAAGATGACCTTGATGCCATAAGAAGGAAATGAAGTCTGGAAAGAACGAAGTTTCTCCAATGTTATTATTCTCCCCGAGTTGAGAGGGAGCCTAGATAGAAGAAAAGGTATATCTCCCCAATTGAGACGGAGGGCATATTTTGACAGTCATAATGAATAACTTGAAGTAAGAATGAAACCGAGGAATGAAAGTACTACAGATGAATTTTCGTGATGCATGAAGTTATAAACAAAAGACTTAAGAAGTACTAAGGTTGTATTTGGTGTTGTTGAAGAAATGAAAAAGGAAAACTTCTAATAAGATGTATTTGGGTAACTTAATGTTGATGTGAACATGTGAAAATTCCTCAAACCAGAATCCCTACTGCAGCAACTAATGATATTTCTCCTACTTGTCAAATTTACATGAAGAAGTTATTTTTAGTTTCCTACCGCAAACATTGAAATACATACACTACACCCTACACCATTTAAATAATATGTTGAAACAAGAAACTGAACAATAGAAAAAGATACAACACAAATGACACAGTTGTTTTTGGACAAACGTCCCCAGAAAAACCTAATGTGGGAAAATTGGTGCAGCAGATCTGGGGGTTTTTTATTATTAAGCAGAAGTTATTTCTGAATACAATCTCTAGATGCATTGCTAGAAATCTAGTACAAAGAATATCACTCGGCAGAAGGCATTAGTGAGATTTCCTCACTCTACACTGCAAGTCCTGGCTGATCCGGCAGCTAAACCAACGAGTCCCCGGCTACTTCATCCCTGCCCCTGCGTGGGCTTGCGTCAGCCTCTAAGGCACTATCTCACCTCTATTATGAATCAATTAGCTCTCTGGAGTTGATTCCAACCCTCCTGACTCAAAACATCAGCCTCCTAGCAAATCTCGGACTTCTCCGTGAAGGCTCTGCGTGGGCCCTCCGTGAGCCCTTCCTGGCTCTACGCCACCCTCTCTAGCCTCTGCGTTGCCTCCTCTATGTATCTCTCTGTGTCTCTGCTGAGTATTCTTGGCTCCGGAGAAGATCCTCCAACCAAAACTCTCTCTGCCCCTCTCTGTGTGATCACTACAAATCACTGCGATGCCTCTAGCTTCAACAATTTGATCTAAATGATCAACTCTCTGTGTGTTTTCCAAATGACCCTCAAGCCTCCTTAAATATTCTTCTCGTTGACATTCAGCGGCCCAAATTAAAAGCTAATCAATGGCTAAAATCATTTCTGCTTGATACTCATCTTCTTCTAGAAGTTACACCCACAATTAGATTAATACCTATTAATTATTTTAATTTCCTAAGTTTAGACTTAGGGACCCATTAAAATAATTAATTAATTTAATAAAACTATCTCCTGGTGGAATTTCCCAAAACGCTTTATGGGTTCTTTGCCAATACATGTGCCCAAGCCTCCCTGCAAAATTTGAGACTTAGAGCATATACGAATCAACACTCCCTCTTAGCGAGGAATGTGCTCTAGCAATGCCTCCCACTGAAGCATGACCTTGACTTCATCACATCGTCCTCTACATTGCTGATGTCTGACATGTTTTCCACCAACTACTGCATTGTTGCTGCAACTGTACTGTCGCTGACACTGCCACTATCAACACTGCATCCATACTACAACTCCCTTTGAATTTTTGCATCCGTGTTACTATTGGAACTACCACTGCCAACTTCCCCTGCATTGCAAATTGTTGCTGCTACTACATCAACAACGGAAAAACATGCCAAATAACTGAACAAGTGTTCAGCATAGATGCATCTCAATGTTGAAGATCTGACTGCTGCTAGTCCCGCGCTATCCCTCTAAAGCCATTGCATTGTTGTTGCTACTGCATTGTGCCTCCCTTCATTGCTGCAACTCTGCACTACGCTACTCAAACTTGGCGTTCTAGCCGCTGCATCTATCGCTCCAACACTCCTCTGCACCCTGACACTTAGTCCATCCTACTACTACTGATCTAGGCTCCCATAGCAAGGTATTGATCTGAGAGGTGGACTCCTCAAGGATCCTACCCATCTGTAGCTCCTTCGAACAACAACTTCAAATCATCCCACCTCCCTCCTGGAGGTATCTCAGCTGTCATGGCGAACTCCTCCTCGATATTCACGGGTGCAGC
Organism: Pinus tabuliformis; assembly: GCA_031772625.1. Taxonomy (NCBI): domain Eukaryota; kingdom Viridiplantae; phylum Streptophyta; class Pinopsida; order Pinales; family Pinaceae; genus Pinus; species Pinus tabuliformis. Next base: position 541,231,487 of record CM062820.1, on the reverse strand, counting down.
GTTTGGATCGTGCTTCTCATCTTTGTCCTTATTTTTGAGACGACACTGTGTTGTGTAGTGACAAATTTCACCACACCTGAAGCATTTGATCTTCGAGACATCCTTCTTCTGCCTTTGTTGCTCCTGTTGCCCCCTGGATACAAGCGTTGCATTCTCTTCCTCCTCCTTGGGCTTCGACCCATTGTTGTTGCTTCCGTCAAGCTTACACTTGACTAGATCTCTCCTCAGCTCTTCTTGCTTAAGAGTTGCCCACATCTCATCCCAATTTGGCAAAGTCGCCCTGCCTAGGATACTCTGGACAAAGACTTGCCACTCATCTAAGACTGAATTGAGGGCCATTCTAACGAACTCAGACCCTTGAGGTGTAGACCCCACGGCTGCTAACTCGTCCTGGGTCTCCTGAAGCTTCATGAGGAACGGATCTATGCATTCCCCCTTCTGCATCTATGCAAATCTCAGTTTTTTCTCTAAGTACATCTTCCGCTACTCGGAAGATCATTGATATAGCGTTGCCAAGGCATCCCACATCTCTTTAGCAGTCCCTCTACTAGCGATGTGACAAACCACGTGTTCCTTTACTCCATCCAGGATCATCCTCTTAGCTTTCGACATTTATGCTATATACTTCTTCAGTGGATCTGGATCTACCTGCACAGCGACCACGCTGTCGACATAGGTCTTGAGAGAATGTTCATCTAGAAGGAATGACATCCTTGCCTTCTAGATGGCATAGTTGGATGCCCCATCCAACCTGTCTTGATCTATCAGCCCACTGGTTGCCATCTCTGCCATGAAATGTCAACTACTCTTTGTTCTTATTGTTGTTGCTCAGCCAATAAGAAAACGGACTTCTTGGAGGGAAGTCTACTGAGGAAAAATTCCCTCACTGTACTTCTCCTCTCCCTTTTGACGTCTTTCAATCCAGCACTCTGCTTGCCGAAAAACTACGTCCCTCCAGCTCTTCCTCACGCTGAGGCTCAGCACTGCTCCCTCTACCATGGCAAGATTTCGATCTAGAAGCCCTTCCTCTCTATTGACTCACTCAAAGAGAGACTTCCTCGAAAATTTAGCCCTCCTATCTTGGACAATGCAATCCCTCTGGGGATTCGAACTATTACCTCCTGCAGCTATTCGACCTCCTCTACTCAGCTTTGGGTTCTCTGGCATTGTCCTTCTTGCTTCACCTACACTGCTCAGATACCATGTGAAAATTCCTCAAACCAGAATCCCTACTACAGCAACTGATGATATTTCTCCTACTTGTTAGATTTGCATGAACAAGTTATTTGCAGTTTCCTATCGCAAACATCGAAATACATACATTGCAGCCTACACCATTTAAATAATATTCCGAAACAAGAAACTGAACAATAGAGAAAGATACAACACAAATGACAGTTGTTTTTGGACAAACGTCCCCGGGAAAACCCAATGTGGGAAAACCAGTACAGCAGATCTGAGGGTTTTTTATTATTAAGCAGAAGTTATTTCTGAATACGATCTTTGGATGCCTTGCTGGCAATCCAGTACAAAGAATATCACTCGGCAGAAGAAATTAGTGAGATTACCTCACTCTACACTGCAAGTCCCTACTAATACAGCAACTAAACCAACATGTCCTTGGCTACTTCTACGTTGCCCATGCGTGGCCCTGTGTCAGCCTCTAAGGCACTGCGTCACTTCTGTTGTGAATCGATTTGCTCTCAGCAACTGATTCCAGCCCACCCAGCTCAGAACATCAGTGTCCCAGCAAATCTCGGACTTCTGTGTGAAGGCTTTGCGCTGCCCTGCGTGAGTCCTTCCTGGCTCCGCGTCATCCTCTCTGGCCTTTGCACTACCTCCTCAGTGTATCTCTCTGCCTCTATGCTAGGTATTCTTGGCTCCGAAGAAAATCCTCCAGCCAAAACTCTCTCTACCCCTCTCTTTGTGATCACTACAAATCACTGTGTTGCCTCTAGCTTCAGCAATTTGATCTGACTGATCAACTCTTTGTGTGTTTTCCAAATGACCCTCAAGCCTCCTTAAAAAATCTTCTTGTTGACATTCAACAACCCAGATTAGAAGCTAATCAATGGCTAAGATCATTTATGTTTGATCATCGTCTTCTTCTAGATGTTACACCCACAGTTAGATTAATACCCATTAATTATTTTAATTTCCTATGTTTAGACTTAGGGACCCATTAAAAATAATTAATTATTTTAATAAAACTGTCTCTGGGTGGAATTTCACAAAATGCTTTTTGGGTTCTTTGGAATACATGTGCCCAAGCCTCCCTACAAAATTTGGGACTTAGAGCACATCCAATGCTACTAGAAATCAACAGAATAGCATCAAGATGATTAAGGACCCTGAAGGTTTGTATTTACTTATATATGTATTTGAAAGTTTATTACTGATTGGGGTTGTGATTGTGCAGGATCTCTCCATAAAAGATTGAACATTTGAAACATGCTTGGATTGGTGGATATATCTGATTTCGTTGATTAGGAGAGATGAAACATCTTACGACAAGATGCTTGGGAGGACATTTGGTCGACCTATGTGTTGATGTCTAGATCCCGAAGTAGGGAGGATGGCTTTGGTCTTGGAGCTTCGACCTTGGATACACACCTAGATCCCTGGGTTGGTGACAGAGCTTAAAAGCCTGGTGGTACTTAGAGTGGCTAAAGCTTGAGTTCACCTTCGTCCCACCCAATTAGAGTACCTTGGTCAAGTATCTAATCAGTAGCACTGCGTGTACTGTGACTCTTCATAAAGCATATCATTTTTGGGATCTTCCATGTACCTTTATATATATGTAATTATGAATACCTCCCTAGTTAAGAGGGAGTGTTGAAGAATGTAACTAATGTTGGTCTTCATAATTGTATTTGAATCATGATGTAATGTATTTGTCTAAACAAAGATAAAGGAATTTTATTATTAAAGCATGGGTTTCATGCTTGGGTCAATTGTTTATAGATCAAAGCCTCCATTGTAGGCTTCTAGGGTTTATGTCAAGTGTCCTTGTCCATATCATAATGTAAAAGACCCTTCTTGGGCTTCATCTATCAAGAGAGAAATTTATTTTTATGTAAATTAGGTCTTCTAGGCCTCCACCAAATCGGCCTCAAACTGGACAAGTCGACCTAATTTGTTGAAATTTCTAAGTCTAACACATCAGAAATTCGTCCTGCATTATCTCGTTTATTTCACCTACTTGTTTATTCTTTAACAAGTTATTTAACCATATAAATACTGAAAATAAACACAAATGTAGTCTCAACTCATCTACAGATCATCAACTGAAAATAACAGACAAACATACAAGAGACACAGTTATTTTTGGACAATCGTCCCCGGAAAAACCCAACTTGGGAAAACCAGTGCAATAGTTCTGAGGGTTTTATTATTAAGCAGCTTTCTTGAGTACAACTAGGGTGCAAAACTGGCTCACCCTACAGAGAAATCTATCTACCAGTAATACCTCTCTTTGGAAGTAGATATTCAGCAAGTCTGCTCCACGAAAATCTCCCCAACGCTTCTCTGAGGCTCTGCATCAGCCCTCCTGGCCTCTGCGTCACTCTGAAACCCCCTGCATCAGCCTTTCGCTGCTCTGCATTTGCTCTCTGGCCTTCTGTGTCACCCACGCAGGCCTTGCTAGCCTCTGCGCAGTCACTCTAGCCCTCTGCATGGCTCCTGTTGACTCTGCGTAGCCTCCTCAATCTCTGCGCTAGTTCTTAGGCACTATCTCTGCCTCTCTGCTATGCACTCACTGCCCCTCACTGCAACTCAAATCACTTTTTCGAACTTTCTCAGCAACCCCGCTCCAGAAAATCAAACTGACTGATCAATCTTGGTGTATCTCCAACTAACCCTCAAGCCTCCTCTCATACTTTTTCTATTGAGTCTTCAACAGCCGAGATTAAATCTCTAATCAACGACTAAGAATAGATTTGGCTTAATCCATGTCATTTAGAACATTCTCACCCAGTTTTATATTAATACTCATTAATATTTTAATTTTCCTAAGTTTAGACTTAGGAACTCCATTAAAAATATTATTTATTTTAATATCTCTCTAACCGGGTGGAATTTCCCCAAACCATTTCTAGGTCTTGGAGATCTCATGTGCTTTAGCCTCTACACCAATTTTCATGGCTAGAGCACATTCGATGCTACCCCAAATCAACACTCCCTCTTAGCGAGGAATGTGCTCTAGTAATGCTCCACGTCTGAACATCACCCTGATCATCCAGCACCGGTACCTGTGTTGATGCTTAGTGCCCAACATCCTCTGCAATGTTGCCTCCTATACTGATGCCCATGATTCTGCCACTGCCACTACCACATCTATAATGCAAATCCCTCTGCATCCATGTTGTTGTTGGTCCTTCCTCCCAACACTACATCTGCACTGCAGCTCTCTCTCATCACGCTGCATCATGCTACCCATAGCACTACCACTGCTACTGTCGCACTGCAACTTTGTTACCGAGAAGTAAGTAACTGATCTACCCAACTATTGCCATCCTTGTCAGGTTGGAAGCCCTCTGATGTTGAAGCTACCTCTGCTGCTATCCTGTGCTCCCTATGCTGCCTCTACATTGCTGCAACACATTTGCGCCTCTCGCACTGCTGCAACCACCTTTGTGCATTTCTACATTGCTGCAACCTTCTATGTGCCTCTTGCACTGCTGCAACCACCATTGCACTACCACAGACCACTACACTCTAGCACTGCCTTGTCGCTCCATCCGCATCTTGCTTCTACAAACATCCATCATCCTACTACTGTCTCTCGAGGCTCCCCTAGCCGGATATGATCCAAGAGTTTGGGTACCTCAAAGATCTTGTCCCTACATCTTCTATAGTCCTCCTGACTGCAGCTCGATGTCACCCCACCTCTTCTCTAGAGTTGTATGAGCACTCATGGCATAGTCGTCATCTGTCTCGACTTCTTTCTCTGCTTTAGCCGAAACTGCCTTGGAGTCAGAAGCCTCTCCCTTATTCTTCTTCCTGGGACACTGGGTTGCATAATGGCCCAGCTCCCCACAATGGAAGCACTTTACCTTGGAGATGTCCTTCTTCCTCTTCCCCTGTTGTCCCACAGATGCCAGAGCCGCATCCTCCTCCTCTTTCTTGATTCGACTTCCTTTGCTGCTACTTCCCACCTTGGTCAGCCGTCAGATCTCTTCTTGGCGAAGAGCTGCCCACATCTATTCCCGTCCTGGAAGAGTAGCTCTGCCCAAAATGCTTTGGACAAATGTCTCCCAATCCTCGGAGACTGCATTCAGGGTGGTCCTCACCATGAACTCTTGATCTGGCATGGCCCCTATGGAAGTAAGTTGGTCCCGAATCTCTTGCAACCTGTTGAGGTATAAATCTATCTGCTACCCCTTCTGCATCTGATTCGACTACAGTTGATTCTCCAGTAGCATCTTCCTCTGCACATAAGTACCTTGATACAATGTCGTCAAGGTATCCCACATCTCCTTAGCAGTGTTCTTATTGGCAATGTGTTGTACTACATGATCCTTGACCCCGTCAAGGATTATGCACTTTGCCTTGGCCATTGCATCCTCATACCTTTCATTATCAGGTGGGTCGACTAGGATAGCCACGGTTCTCAAGGCGAAGCCCTTGATGTGATGTATATCCAAAACAAACAGGATCTTGGCCTTCCAGATGACAAACTTGGAGGCTCCATCCAACCTACCCTGATCCCTCAGTCCGTTCATTGCCATCTCTACTCTTCTCCTGTACTCCTTCTGAGTCTCAACTTCCTTCCTGGAAGTTTTCTCCTAGACTCCCTTTGAGTCTAATTTCCCTCCTAGAAATCCTCTCCTAGACTCCCTCTGAGTCTTGATTTCCCTCCTTGAAATCCTCCTGCCAACGATCGAATTGCTTCTCTCGAATCCTCTTTGCACCTGCAGCACAGATTTTGATTCCTTGACTAGAAATCCCTCAAGGCAGTGGCTCCCTCAACCTTGGTTCTGTCCTGTTAAGTATTGTTCTGCTTTGACAGCAACAGCACCCCACTAGCTTCCCAATCCACAATCTGCCCTCAATTCCCTAGGCCCCAGCAGCTGAAGAAAATGAGCCTCTTAGCTCTACGCAATTCCGACAAGGTTGAATCGCTCCTCTGGCCAACTGTGTCACTCCTACCTGGGTAAGTACGACGACATGGTTCTTCGTGAGCCTCTTCTGCCTCTCACTGCCTCTATGCTGACCCTCTCTCTGGCTCGAAATGATGACACAGGCCCTCTGTGTCACTCCTCTATTGCCTTCTGCTTAGGAACATCTCTGCCTCTCGAGACAGTGATTTATGCTGCAAATTTTCTAATTTCAATTGGTGCCCTTCAGTTCTCCTATGATCTGCAATGCTCTGATACCATGTTGAAATTTCTAAGTCTAACATGTCAGAAATTATTCCTGCATTATCTGGTTTATTTCACCCACTTGTTTATTTCTTATTTAACCATATAAACACTGAAAATAACACAAATGCAGTCTCAACTCATCTACAGATCATCAACTGAAAAAAAACATACAAACACACAAGGGACACCGTTATTTTTGGACAATTGTCCTCGGAAAAACCCAACTTGGGAAAACTAGTGCAACAGTTCTAAGGGTTTTATTATTAAGCAGCTTTCTTGAGTACAACTAGGGTGCCAAACTGGCTCACCCTACAGAGAAATCTATCTGGCAGTAATACCTCCCTTCGGAAGCAGATATTCAGCAAGTCTGCTCCACGAAAATCTCCCCAATGCTTCTTTGAGGCTTTGCGTCAGCCCTCCTGGCCTCTGCGTCACTCTGAAACCCCTGCTTCAGCCTTTTGCTGCTCTGTGCTGTCTCTCTGGCCTTCTGTGTCACCCACACAGGCCCTGCTAGCCTCTACGCAGTCACTCTGGCCCTCTTCGTGGCTCCTGCTGACTCTGAGTAGCCTCCTCAATCCCTACGCTGGTTCTTAGGCACTACCTCTGCCTCTCTGCTATGCACTCACTGCCCCTCACTACAACTCATATCACTTGTTTGAAATTTCTCAGCAACCCCGCTCTTGAAAATCGAACTGACTGATCAAACTTGGTGTATCTCCAACTGACCCTCAAGCCTCCCCTTATACTTTTTCTGTTGAGTCTTCAACGGCCGAGATTAAATCTCTAATCAACGGCTAAGACTAGATTTGCCTTGATCCATGTCATTCAAAACATTCTCACCCAATTTTATATTAATACCCATTAATATTTTAATTTTCCTAAGTTTAGACTTAGGAACTCCATTAAAAATATTAATTATTTTAATATCTCTCTCATCGAGTGGAATTTCCCCAAACCATTTCTGGGTCTTGGAGATCTCATGTGCTTTAGCCTCTCCACCAATTTTCATGGCTAGAGCACTGTTATGAAACCAGCTCACAAAAAGATAGAAAAGATAGATCAACACCTTACAATTCAGTCTCTTCGAGGGGCCAGCCTCCTTTACATTACACAATTGAACAATTCTTGAATCATACAAATGACAAGACCTCCTTTCTATATATAGGTGTCTAAGGGGTCATAATATAATCAAAGCCGACATAACAATAATAATGTAAGGGCACAATAATAACAATAGTGGGCTTCTATGGGGCACAATAATAACAATATGGGGACTACATGTGTACAACGATATAATAAGGGGGTTGTACTAATAACAATAAGGGGTTACACTAGTAGTATAGGGACCTAACATGCCCCTCTCCTTCGAAAAGTGTTGTCCTCAACGCTTGAGTAGTTCTTGATGCTTCTGTATAAAATTCTTGTCCTCCCATGTGGAATCTTCAACGGGTAAGTTCTTCCACTTTATGAGATACTCTGAAATTGATCGATTTCGTAGCAAAAGAGTTATAGCAAAAATCCCACGATGACCTTTTTTAGTTGAAATTTTAGAGCTTGCAAAAACCCTAACTTCCTTAGATCATATCTCCGAAAATATAGCGAGACAAGCTCTGAAATTCGGACCTGAGGTTCAGAACGGTTTCATCTCAAATAGGTTTTTTTTCACTTCTAAAACGTCGCAGAAAAAAAAGTTATAGCGAAAATTCCACGATGACCTGTTTGGAGCAGCGAAACCCTAGAATCCAAAGCTCTGATATTAAATGTTATGAAACCAACCCACAAAAAGATAGAAAAGATAGATCAATGCCTTAGAATTCAGCCTCTTCGAGGGGGCAACCTCCTTTACATTACACAAATGAACAATTCTTGGATGATACAAATGACAAGACCTCCTTTCTATATATAGGAGTCTAAGGGGTCATAATATAATCAAAGCCAACATAACAATAATAATGTAAGGGCACAATAATAACAATAGTGGGCTTCTATGGGGCACAATAATAACAATATGGGGACCGCATGGGTACAACGATATAATAAGGGGGTTGTACTAATAACAATAAGGGGTTACACTAGTAGTATAGAGGCCTCACAAGCACATTCGATGCTACCCCAGATCAACATAATTGAGGGGTAGAATCTCATATATAAAGGCAGCAACTCGACCTCATTTGGAGCACTTAGTCATCAAGTTCGATCTGCAATTTTTCGGACAAAAAAAAGTATGAAATTCAAGGGACAAGGAGGAAAGGGCCAATGAAGGAGAAGGAGGTCTTCATCAAGCACAAGAAGTTGAAATTCTCTATCACACACGTGTGAAGCTACTGAGTTGTTGGAAGGGTCAAAACTACAGTCCTGAAGCTGGGCCGAAATTTTGAAGTTGGGGGTCGAAATTCTTGGTTGAAGTTACATGTGAGAAGCTGACATTCCGTGATTTTGGGAGAGATCATCTATTGGAAGGAAGAGCTGACTTGGTGGTGGAGGAAAGTCTTTTGGTCTAGGGTCTTGGTCTATCTCAACTTGAATTTGCTAGTGGAAAAGTTTGACAAGGTTTTCCCCTAAAGAGGGGTTTTAGCACTGGTTGAGTGCCTACATCTGGTGTCAATGATCTTCATGTTTTGTTTTGATAATTGCTTGATGAAACAAAGATAAAAGAAGAACATAAGAAAGTTAATAAAAACACAAAGATATCACAAGTAATTATGAACATAAGAAAATATTTCTGCCTTTCCAATTTTCTAACACCTTGGGCCCTGGATCAATTGTTATCCCTGTAATAGTGCTAAACCAACTGGGGCCACGTTGGGTCCAGGTGCATCATCCCATAAAAGTCATCAATGTAGGGCAAAGTGTTGGAACGTTGTGGGTGTTGTAGGTGCATCTATGATGCTCTCTAGTCACTTGGAGTCCCATGGCTCTCAATACCTCACCTATGGGTGTCAATATGCTCCACTGGAAGACATGGGCCCCAGTTAAGTTGCCCAAGCCATGGTTGTGAAACCACCTGACTATTACACACAATATCCAGTGCTAGCAACTACAACATTAGGTACATTTAATCATTTTTGCATTTAAGTGGACCAAGTTTGAAAGTAATGGGCAATTTGACATTTCAAATAAGACTTCCCTTCCACAATTAAGGTTTTGAACTCGTAATGGTGTTACCTCCATAGGTAGGATTGGTTAATAGACCACCCTATTGGGTGTTTCCAACCCCTAAGGGGAAGTGGCATGTCCTAGGTCCACCCTTCAATTGATAGGTGTCATGTGAAAAATGATGGAACCGAGGGGAGAAGACTCCAACGCCAAGTGCCATGGTCGAAGGGACCAGGATGGTGGGGGATCCTCATCCAATGTGTATAGATGTGAGGAGGGAGAAATCGTGCATGCATAAGTTACCGACTAGGCCTTTGTTTTTCCACCCTTCTTGTGTGCCTTTTACTTTTTCTTGATTTTTCTTTGTATTATTTCTTGTAGCTCAAAGGGTTAGAGCTTGCTTTGTATGGTGTATAGCAGTTATTACACCCTTAATGATGAGGCAGCTCATTTCCCATCAAGGGTTGGGACATGCAAGGGTTCCTTCATGATGCAAAGGAGCAACTTGTGCTTAGGAACCGGGTGATGGCCGTAATGAGTGAGGTAGATCTCATGTTGGGATTTTGCCCACGAGCTAATGTGTATGTCTTTCCCATCATATGTTTTTTCTTGTTCTTTTAGCTACATCAACCTCCCAAAGCTATGTTTCAGGCCCTACCTATTGATTTGGGGTAGCATCGGATGTGCTCTAGCCACGAAATTTGGTGGAGAGGTTGGGGCACATGAGATCTCCAATACCCAGAAAGGGTTTGGGCAGATTCTAAACAGTTTAAGAGATATTAAAATAATTAATATTTTTAATGGAGTCCCTAAGTCTAAACTTAGGGAAATTAAAATATTAATGTGGATTAATATAAAACTATGTTAGAATGGTTCAAAAGACATGGATCAAGACAGATCTAATCTTAGACATTGATTAGGGACTTCATCTCAGTCGTTGATATGTCAACGAGAAAAGTATAAGAGGAGGCTTGAGTGTCACTTGGAGAACACACCAAATGATCAGTCATTCTATTCTCTAGAGCGGGGTTTGCTAAGAGAGATAGAATCAGTGATTGGAGTTGCAACTGAGGGGCATTGAGTACAGAGAGACAGAGAGGCAAAGATAGTGTCGGGAGATCAGCGCAGGAGCCAGAAAGAGTGACGCAATAGTAGCCAGGGCTCACGCAGAGGCATCCAGGAGAGAGGCCAGCGTTGCTGACGTAGAGGGCCAGAAAGTTGACGTAGGGCCTCCTGAGGTTGACACAGACCCATTCAGGGTGACGCAGGGCCAGCGCTAGGTAGAGAGAGGCCGACACAATCTAGAAAGGCTAACGCTGAGGTTTCTGAGGCAAATTGGCACTGAGTAGCTGCCAGAAGGTTTATCTGGAGTTTCAGCCGGGACATTTGTCTCAGACTGAGAGGTACTACTGCCAAGGAAATTCTCTATTGGGTAAGCCAGATTTGGCACCCAAATTGTACTCTGAAATTGCTTAATAAGAAAACCCTCAAATAGTTGCACTGGATTTCCCGCATTGGGCTTTTCCGACAATATTGGTCCAAAAATAACGGTGTCATTGTGTGTGCTTGTTTCTATTTCCTTCAGTTGATGATTTGTAATATGTTGAGCATGCACTAGTGTTTATTTTCAGTATTTACATTGTAAATAACTTGTTAAGTAACGGAACAAGTAGGCAGGAATAAATCAGTAAAGTGCATGGAGGGTTTCTAACTAGTAGACATAGAAACTTCAACATGGTATCAGAGGGTGGTTACGGATCACAAGAGAACCGAGGACATCAGTCGAGTGGAGCAATAGCAGCAGAAAACAGTTGTCCTGAGTGACAGAAGTTGTTTCTAGCAGAGCAGCAACAAGGGAAGGGTGATGCAATGCCTGTGTCATCAAGGGTTATCCAGGAAGAGGCAGCACAGAGGCTAAGGGAGGCAAAGGGAGACTCATGCAGAGCCATGTAGAAGCTAGGAGGGTTGACGAAGTTGGTTGAGAAGGCCGAGTTGCTGGTGTCAGGATTGCGCGGAGCCTAGGAGCTCTCACCTTCAGTTTGTTGGGGTTTAGAAGGTTGTGGGAACATTGTAGAGTGGAGTTGGTGAGGTACTGTAGTCAGAACAGTACCTGACAGGGCAAGGCCAAGAGGAGGGAGTTGCTACCGAGGGTTTCTAGCCAAGAAATCCGGATCAATGGTGCGGTTGCACAGACGATCAGAGTAGGGGGCATCTTGACATTGGTAGAAGGATTTCCAGGAGGGAAATCAAGACTCAGAGGGAGTCACATCGAGAACTTCCAGGAGGGAAGTAGAAGAGCATCATGGCACTACACGGAGTAAGAGACCAGGACAGGCTGAATGGAGCGTCAAACTTCGCAGTCTAGAAGGCCAAAATCTTATCCATACTTAACAGAAATCGTGTCAAGCACTTCGCCTTGAAGACGATAACTATCCCAGTCAACCCAGCTGAGAACGACAAGTACGAGAAGACAATGGCAAGGGCCAAGAGCATCATCCTTGACGGGGTCAAGGACCATGTAGTACCACACATTGCCGAGAAGGAAACGGCAAATGAGATGTGGGAGGCCCTAAGGAAATTGTACCAGCATACTTCTATGCAGAAAAGAATGTTACTAGAAAATTAGTTGAGGTCATATCAGATGAAGAAGGGAGACCCGATTTACACCTTCCTCAGAGGACTGAATGAGATCCGAGATTAGCTGACTGCTATAGAAGCCACACCGGATCAGGAATTGATGGTGAGGACAACCCTGAATGTTGTCTTAGAAGACTGGGAGGTATTTGTCCAGAGTATACTGGGCAGAGGGACACTTCCACCTTGGGATGAGATGTGGGCGACTCTTCGCCAAGAAGAGATCAAAAGGCACTCAAAGGTGGGAAGCAACGGCAAGGGGATCAGTGTCAAGCAGGAGGAGGATGTTACCCTAGCATCTGAAGGAAAGCAAGAAAAGCGGAAGAATAAGGATCTCTCCAAGATCAAGTGCTTCCACTGTGGGGAGATGGGTCATTATGCGACCTTGTGTCCAAGGAAGAAGAGTAAGGGAGAGTCTTATGAGACTAAGGCAGCGCCAGCAAGGGCAGAGAAGGAAGTGGATACAGATGATAATTGTGCCATGAGTGCACACACACCACTTGAGCGGAAGGGGGAGACATTGAGTTGTAATCAGGCGAACTACAGGCGATGAGGGGCAAGATCCTCGAGGTACCCAGCCTCTTGGACTAAACCTTGCTACGGGAGCCCCAAAGAGGAGTAGCAGGATTGGTTGATGTGGGTAGAGACGAATGCAGATGAAGCGACATAGAGAGCTACAATGCAGGAGTCCCGAGACAGCGCGAGGCTAGCAGGCTGTTGCAGTGCGAGAGGCACGAGAGTGTTGCACCAGTACCGGATGGCACAGAGAGGTGTGCAACAGTGTGAGATGTAGGGAGTTGTTGCAGCAACGCAGAGGTCAAAGAGGGAGCACTTGTGAGTGGCAGAGGGAGCTTCAGCATCAGGAGGGTCTCTAGCCCAACAGAGAGGTCAGAGTTAGGAGATCAATTACTTCTCAGTAACTGAGTTGCAGTGCAGCAGTGGGCAGCATGATGCAACATGATGAGAGGAGTTGCAGTGTGGATGCAGTGTTGGGAGAAAGGACCAGCAACAGTAAGGATGCAGAGGGAGTTGCCATACGGATGCAGTAGTGGCAGTGGCAGGGCCATGGGTAGCAGTACAGGATGCAGCAGTGCAGAGGATGTTGGGCAGCAAGCCTAGCATCAACACAGGGACTAATGTTGGATGATCAGGGTGATACTCAGTGAGGAGTATTGCTAGAGCACAGTCCTCGCTAAAAGGGAGTGTTGATTTGGGGTAGCATCGGATGTGCTCTAGCCACGAAATTTGGTGGAGAGGTTGGGGCACATGAGATCTCCAATACCCAGAAAGGGTTTGGGCAAATTCTAAACAGTTGAGGAGATATTAAAATAATTAATATTTTTAATGGAGTCCCTAAGTCTAAACTTAGGGAAATTAAAATATTAACATGGATTAATATAAAACTATGTTAGAATGGTCCAAAAGACATGGATCACGTCAGACCTAATCTTAGCCGTTGATTAGGGACTTAATCTCGGCCGTTGATATGTCAACGAAAAAAGTATAAGAGGAGGCTTGACTGTCATTGAACACACCAGATGATCAGTCATTCTATTCTCTAGAGTGGGGTTTGCTAAGAGAGATAGAATAAGTGATTGGAGTTGCAGCTGAGGGGCATTGAGTACAGAGAGACAGAGAGGCAGAGATAGTGTCGAGAGATCAGCGCAAGAGCTAAAGAGAGTGACGCAATAGTAGCCAGGGTTCACGCAGGGCCACGCAGAGGCATCCAGGAGCTACGCAGTGCTTCAGAGAGGCCAACGTTGTTGACGCAGAGGGCCAGAAGGCTAACGCAGACCCATTCAGGGTGACGCAGGGCCAGTGTTGGGTAGAGAGAGGCTGACGCAATCCAGAAAGGCTAACGCTGGGGTTTCTAGGGCAGATTGGAGCTGAGGAGCTACCGAAAGGTTTATCCGGGGTTTCAGCTGAGACATTTGTCTCACACTGAGAGGTACTAGTGCCAAGGAAATTCTCTGTTGGGTAAGCCAAATTTGACACCCAGATTGTACACTAAAATTGCTTAATAAGAAAACCCTCAGATAGTTGCACTGATTTTCCTGCATTGGGTTTTTCCGGGGATATTGGTCCAAAAATAATGGTGTCATTGTGTGTGCTTGTTTCTGTTTCCTTTAGTTGATGATCTGTAATATGTTGAGCATGCACTAGTGTTTATTTTCAGTATTTACATTGTAAATAACATGTTAAGTAACGGAACAAGTAGGTAGGAATAAATCAGTAAAGTGCACGGAGGGTTTCTAACTGGTAGACTTAGAAACTTCAACACTGCCCGGGTATGAGGATGTATGGGTGCCAAATCCCAGAGAACCAATGGTCAGTTGAACCCGAAGAAGGGAGGTGGAATAGGGGCTTGTAATGTAAGATGGAAAGTGGTAAGTACAAGGTAGATATAGGTGGGACTACACTATCTCAATCAACGCTTCCCAAGTAGCACCCCTCCTATACCCATTGGGCCATTAGGGAAGGTCCCATTGGACTAAGATCAAAGATTAACCCCCCCATTTAAGGTGAGGGAACAAGACCACAGTCAAAACCCCTCTTTCTTCCAAGTTACCCCATAATCCATGTCAAATTCCCAAATGCAAATAAGCATAAACACCCGAATGCAAAATGAATAAAGTACTTTTTTTATCGGAAGTCCACCTTCCAACATGGACTCTTGCCAGATGAGCAAGGAACATATGACTGATGCAGGTGGCAGAGATATGAATGGCACATCATCATCAGCTAGTAGTGGCTGTCAGGGGCTGCTGGCTAGCCTACTGGAAGAGATGATGGGAGAAATTTTCTCCTATAAGATTACCCATTTTTGGTGAGTAACACAGGCATTATCTTGCTATTTTTTCTGTTATTTATTGCAGATTTACAGGTTAGAAGTAGAACAACAGGTACAAACATTAGGGACACCCTCCTGAGGTTGAAGAGCACCAGTCCAACCAGAAAGGGAGATTTGCTAGTGACACTTGTGAAAGATTTTCCTATATGTTTGCTGACTTCTACTGCTGATTTTTAAAAATTATATTAATTTCCAAGGTGTAGAAATTACGGCTAACAGATAGTTATGAATTTTCATGGTTTTCTACTCAGCTATGTATTAATTTCCAATGTTTTCTATTTGTAATATTTTTTTCTTTCTTAAAAATGCATATATTTCCAATTTTAATACCTTGTATTTCCACATTTCCTGCAATATTGAAGTGCTATCATTGCTGAACACTGTAACACACTTGGAAACTTCCGTCTTAACAAAGCTTCATGCAGCATATCTTAAAAGTAATCAATTGTCTGGTGAAGACCAATAAATAAATAGGACACCAGAAACTGATAAAGCTTGAAAGACACCCAAATATGTCAAGTTGTCACTATGTTATTGCCAGCATTCAAGGAAACAGTATGATTGCCAACTTCTGAACATTAGATAATCAAAATGAATACAAACAAAAGACTAAATATGCAAAATATAACCAAAAAAAAAATACTACGAACATGCGTTAGATTGCAGAAGACCAAAATTTTATTTCCAGGCGAGATTTAGTATTTCGTGAGAAAATGGCCTACATTACTGAAAAACTATCAAAGAAAGTATTGATGTCATGGTCGTATCTTCCACATTGATAACAGAAAGGGAAAACGAAAACATTATAACTTACTAGTTATTATAGAAAGCAAACTGACAAAGACAAAAAGTCAAAATATTAAACGAGAAAGATGTCAAGGCAAATACTTACCAGCATGAACCAGCCCATTGTGGCATTGTGTTTGTTTCTCGTTTTGCTGGTTTTCCAGAAATGAGGTCAGTTGTATTTACCTGCAATTAATGCAAACAGATGTTTAAAGTTATAGCACATTCCATGTAACTAATCTGCAGGCCAAAAAAATATCTCTATACAAGGTGTTTATCACTCTTAAAAGTGTTATGATGCATATCAAGTGTTTGCCACAATATTAGCAATAATAGAGAATCCCTTCATTTCATTTGAAGAACTAGGAGATTTATTACTGCAAGAAAAGCAGGGAAAAAAAATTATGCACACAAAGGTTTTGAGAAAATTATGGCCAAAATAAAGAACTATTTTAACAAAATAACCATAGAGAGATTTCTGATTACTGTGGTCTGAGAAAGAAAGTGAGAAGAAAGGTACATTTTAGAGAATGATGGGTAAATGTAATTACCATGGAAAGTTTGTTCATTTTGAAAATTTGCAGAGTAAATACTCTCAACAAAATCAAAAACATCAGGCAAGCCATTGCTTTTACTGTTGCTATAATGTTGCTTTTTTCATTATCAGGGAGATATTCAGACAAAGAAGCACCTCAATTTTAGGTGCCCCCATACTACGAGATTAGAGGATGCTACCACTGCCTCTATAGAAGTTCAGGAGGATCCCTCTCTACCTTCTTTCGGTATCCTGACAAGAGATGCCCAGCCCGCTTCCTCAAAGAGATATTCAGGAACAGATCTCAGATCCTACATACCCTGCCTCACTCGGGGATGACTCAAATGATCACATCATACTTCCAAGTTGATCTGACTGATTGAAGCAACAGGAGACAAGCTGAGTTCCAGAGTATTTCAGATAGTAGAACAGTGAGACCTCGGGTCTCCCCTCAGCCCCACCTTTTGGGAGGCCAACCAGTATCCTTGAGATCGTTGCAGAGGTGTTGAGCAGCACAGCGTTTCACTCACACCCAAAGCGTCAGAGGGATTAGTTCCAGACAGTTCCCGAGCAGGGCACCCTCCCCTCCCTGACAGATTCCTCCCCACGCTAGCGGAACAGCCAAAGACTTTTCTAGAGCTTCTTTCCTTTGGCCTCGGATGTTAGGAGTATCCCTCATTTGTACATCCCCCCCAAGATCATGCAGATAGACACCTTGCTGGATCCAGAGGACTCTGATAGCGAGCCAGCACCACTATCGCTCCCATCATCACCGACTATCAAACTCAGGCATTCTTGACATCATCAACCTCCAACCCTAGTCATATTCACTTAGTCTTCTACGTCATCGGGGGCATTTGATTTGGTTATATACATGTTCTTCAAGATGTCTTATTGTTCTATCTTTCTTTACTTCATTTCATCCTAGTTTTAGCTTTCGCATTTTCTAGGAGTTTTGTTGCACTCCCACATTGCACTTGTACTGGATGCATCTCTCAGTCCCATTGACCTACTTTTGTGTTCATCCATTGGACATTAATAAAATTATCTTATCTTATTACTCTTTCAAAGTTTCAGCTTTTAGGTTCTAAGTCACTTTTGCACTTCCACTTCTTATCACTACTGATGTACTTTTTGAGTCCCACAAACCAACTTTTTTGGTCATTTGTCGACATTAACAATATTATCTTATCTTACTATCTGTCACTCTCATGTTGCATGTGACACATTATTAGATGCTTGCTATAAATATTCAAGTGCCTCAAAACACAATTTCCAAAAGACAGCGATTCACTAAAATTCAAAGGCTTGGAAGAAGACCACTACATGGCACTCAGAAAAACAAATGGATTCATGAAGAAAATGGGAAAAAAATAATTCCCACAAATATGCCAGATGGTAAGGTAAACACTATACACAATGCTTTATATATTTGTTGTCTTATGATCAATTTGCACTATGTGAGTATTGTTACCACTCAAACCAGCAGGGGACCTAAAAGGGGTTCCCAAGAGGGCAACTGCTAGGTTAAGGGAAACGGTAGAGGCTTAGCCCATTGTAATTTGTCACCACAGTTAAGTCTCCCTACTCTTTACAGACTTTCACCAATGGGAGGAGTCCCTATAGTGTAGGAATCACTTGTAAAGTATATGTCAATGGATAGGTGGAAAGTGACCTTGGAAACCTTTTCCCAGGGATGGAGTGAAGAATGGAACTTACTTGCTCTTTAAGCAAGGGACTTGATCCTCTAGGGGTAAGGGGTGAGAATTGGAGGGTTGAGGGAGAAGGAATAGGCTTATAGACAAGGTTCGCAATCCCTATAATCCTTGGGAAACTTGGATTCTCAAATGGTCCTTGACAAATAATCTTTATTGAGAAGTGGGACCACACAAGGCCAAGTGGACCCCACCTAGGCTTGGGGGTGGAATGCAGCAACCAATGATGTTTCTATCCTGGACAAGGTGAAGGGAAGGGACCAAACAAGAATATTTACTTCAAAAAGTTGAATTGATCCTATTGAGGTCTAGCCTTGGGGATGCTTAGGCAAAATTCGATCCTAGAGCTAGGGCTTGGGATTCCACCGTTACAATTGCCCCAAATTTGGAGGAAAGGGAGGGGACCCACTAGCGCAGTAGCTTGTAGGAGATCGAAGCTTTTCCTTGGGTCAATTCCCAAGAAATTGATGCCCTAGGTGACCTTTGAGGGCTAGACCTGGGAAACATTGGTAAAAGGTGAGAAGGTGAAGGAGATGACCACCCTTTTTAGGGATCAGTTCCTAATTCACTTGGGGATATGGAGTCAAGGATGATGATGAGTAAGAACTTGGTTTCTTGATCAAGGAGACCCGGAAAGTCAGCTTCATCCAATGTTGAGAGAAAAGAAAAGTGACCTTCAAGCATTTATACTTCAAAGCAAATGATGCAATCTTATCGAGACAAATAATCTTGAGGAAATTTCATTCATATAACATTGGCCCATACATTAAATTAGCTAAAACATGCTTAATTCCACATTTCAATTATGCAGCAACTAGCCCTAATTTTAGCAGTATGCAGCAACAAGAATAACAATGTTAAAATTTACTTACAACATTATAGAGTATATCCAACCAACATTTCGTTTGCAAAACAAAGCTCCAAGACAAGAAAAATAGCCCAAATCCATACATCAAAATTCATCCATCTCCAAAAATATCCCCCAAGGAAAAATGTGAAATTCTTTATGATTAGAGAGATCCCTAGTCAAGTGATGATGGTCCAAATGAATGTATCTAACATCAATATATAGCCTACTAAGGAGTCTAAATTATCCTATGGGCCTACATTAGCCCTTAATGATAAAATAATGTGCAAATAAAACCCTTATTTGTGACAAACCATCACAAGTGGAAAAATAAGCCTCACAAGGGACCAAATAATAATATGTACATGTCGTGGCGCCCTCCAAAGCAGGGTTGTAGGGGAGCACCCTCCCTCACGCTCCCGCTCCCAATTCGCGCTCTGGGCGGGACTGACTCGGTAGCGAGTCAGAAGCGCGCTCCCGAAATGGCTCCCAAAGAGGAAGTGATTTCGGGAGTGCGCTCCCGGTGAAAAAAATGCTCCCTGTTTTTCGCGAGCGTTTAGTCATTTTGCAATTATTTTTATAGTAGTATTCCAAATGCACTGTTTTTTTCAAATAAACAAATAAGTTTTGAGTGGGGCAGCCTAATGATCAATCCTATGGCCCTAGTATTTAACATTGCCATGAAATGACTCAGGATGTTTGAGAGTGGTTCCGACCTCATTGGATTTCATATGGACAAAGTAGAATTTTAGATTTCATTCAAAATCCAACGACTTATCAGTTTTTCAGGATTTCAGGAATGGGGGGATTGCAATTTTTCCATTGGATTTTGTCATCTATTAGGTTATGGAACTTGTATTTAATCAAGAGCACCAATCCCCGGATGCGGGTGCCACCTCGCATAGCCAGGAAGGGCCACTTGCCACGGCCGATAGGACACGCGACGGACGGAGTTCTTTAAGGCTCCTCGCCGCCACCTCCCTTCGCCAAGCAATGCAGCACACCAGCCTTTATGAAGGCGCAGGGACCATAGCTGAGGTTGATGGCCGCATTCAATGCGGGAGAACTTCGAAGGAATGAAGGGGACGATAAGAAATGCGATTTGGGGGCAGTTGATACCCAAAGCTATGGTGTTCATGCTCAGCATTCTGAGAATTCCGGGGTTATTGTGGAATTGGGGGAGGCTGGCCGACTGCTGGTCCTCCCTGGTTCATGCCTGCATTCATTTGTTTGCTACCCTGAGCCGAATTGGAAGGGAACTCTGTCTGAGGAAGAGGTTACTGGAAGAATGGTGCGGGAGAGAATGCCATGTCGTAGAGGCAGAGGCTCAGGGCGAGCCAGATCCTCTCGCGGGCCTGCAGCTGACTCACATCACCACTGCTGCTGCTGTTACTGCCATCGACGTGTGGGAGCTCCTCATGTGCAGGCTAGCCAATTTGTGGAAGCTGGAGGGTCCAACAATGGCGAGCCAAGGCTACCTGCGTTTGGCTCTGTCATCTTCACACTGGGCAATTCCAGAGAAAATTTGGGTATCAATGCCCACATATCTGTGTTATTCACCAGGATCCCGGAGGAGAATGAGGATGGCTTGCCTCGGCCACCTGCAATGGAAAATCCCTTGGACAACGAAGGGGGAATTCCCCTGGAGCAAGAAGGAAGATTGCCTCAGGCTCTGGCGGAAGATTGTCGGGTTGTTGACAAAGGTAAGAGGCCAATGGGTGAGGCTTCAAGCTCAAGGGGCACTGCACCGCGGGAGCACGACCACCCATCCAGCCATTTGCGCGAACCTGAATTGCCAGCCTTCATGGACGGCTTACCAGAAGGACATGGTTGGGCTTGGATTCGTGAGGCTGAGCCAGAGGACGAGCCGGAGGAAGACGCGACCGAGGATTAGGCCCAAGTGGCTCTCCCGCATTCTGCCTGGACGCGTGTGGGATCGTGGTCGGTTCTGTTATCTCTCCTGTTGTCTTGTGTCTTTCTAGTGTTTTCTGTTCAATGATGTTTCTGGGTCTTATGTGTCTACCGCTGTCACTTGTTTTCTCTTCCGTTACGGATAGTAGCTTTTTTGTTTTGGGCCATAACCACATGCCCTGTATCCAATTGGCAAACTCTGCCCCTGCGTGGGTTTCACAGAGATGTTTAGGGACTTTTTGTTGGTGGTTTTTACAGAGATGTTTAGGCACCTTTTGTTGGTGGGTTTTACAGAGATGTAATGGTTTTTGGGACTATGTCACAGCTGCCCATGGAGCCACTCACGGACATGGGCAGCAAGAAATCTCGAATGTAAAGTTTCAGCTGTAAATATTAATACAAAAGTAGGTAGTGTTGCTTAGAAAAAAAAAATCAAGAGCACCAATCCCTCTATGCACCTTGATGTAAGTGACATTGGTTGTCGAACACCTCTATCATAACCCTCCTAAAAATGTACAGATCACTCAAACAAAATATTGACTTGACATGCTATGTTTTTTCTATCTTATGTTAATGCTTAGAGGGTGATATTAGTGACAAAGATCCCTATACAGATCCAGAGCTAATGACAAAGATACCTTTGGATATTAATGCTTAGAGGGTGATATTAATGACAAAGATCTTGATTTTCCAACAAGAATAAAACATTAGACATTTCTCGTGGCGGAAAGAGGCCTAAGTATTAACAATAGATAATAGATTTACTTGTCTTTTCTAGTTTCTAGTAGTTTTTATAACTATTGACTCTTTCATATTTATTATGATATTTTTTGTAAACAATATATGACAATTTAAGTTTGAAGTTTGAAGTTGGCAATTTTAACTAATTAGTAATCAATTATGAATATGACGCTTCATGAAAGTTGAAAGTTGTTTCATTTCATTTCATTTTATAACATTTCATTTCATTTTATATATTATTTGTTGTAATGGTTACACTTAGCTTACAAGTACAACTTTGGTGATCAATGATGATAAATGTTATATATTGAATTTTGAAAGCTTGAAACTTTAAGATTGATGAATCATGAGACTCAATATGTTGTATGTTACTAACTTGTGGGCATGGTTGAAGAAGATTATAAGTTCTAGATGATTGTTGTTATATGGTTCAATCTATGTTTTTTATGTTTTTTATATCTAATTCATCATTCTACATGCTTTTGTTGACATATATGCATCAAAAAAAAAATATATATATATATATATATATATATATATATTATATAAAAAACACTCCTGAAATCGCTCCCAAACCGGGAGCTTCTGAAAATGTCGCTCCCACTCCCGCTCCCAAGTAACCTTGCTCCAAAGGCCTAATAATGTCCTGAAGTGCCATACTAAGGAATAAATTTCTTGGAATATGATGGACAAGGGGGTGGCCCCTTGTTCTCTAATTAGTAGACCTGTGGTGCTCCTAGTGGGTCTGAGGGCACATAAATGACCCCATGGATCTCCATATGATTCAGAGATGCATGTACATCCTCTACAAGGGTCCGAGTGGTAGAATGAATGTGGCCATGACGTCGTACAAGTCCTAGGACACCTACCAAGAGTGTGGGGCTCCTGCGGGAGCCTACTGGGCATAATGTATCAAGCATATCACCATCATCCCAAAAGTGGATCGCTAGTAGTCTCTTAACATTGATGAAGATCCGCAGAGTGTTGTCTGCTGTTGTGGAGGCCAATGGCTCTCAATGCACACCCTACATGTGCCAATGTAGACCTCTGGGGGTTAGGATCTCGTATAGGGAGACCAAACCCAAATGGAAACCATCTGTAATCCTGCATAAGATCCAATCTGTCCCCTAGGCTTCCAATACAACAAGTCACTAAAATAATCGTGTAAAAGAGTTTACAAACCATGGATAACAAACTAGGCACTTCATAATGGCATGCCTTCCGTAGTGGGCTTTGGCCTGTGCTAGTGTCTCCAAGCTTCAAAGGGGGTTAACCAAGTACCTTATTAAGTGGTTTCAGCCCTTAAAGGGGATAGTATGTCCAAGGTACATCCCTCTAAAGGGGGTGGCAACTAATAAATAAGTGGAATGGAGTCGGGAATGAGAGGGGCAATCCTGGGCCACATATTGGGGTATAGGTGTAGCTAGATAAGGGGAAGCCCACACCTAGGTGTGTAATGTGTAGAAGGGAGAAATCGTGGTACATGAGGTGCCTCGGCCTTGATTTTTCCACCCTTCTTTATATGCATTTTGCCTTCTATGAAGTTTCATTAATTAACTGCTCGAGGCTCAAAGGACAAGAGCATGATGTGTAAGACATAGCAGTGATTACTCCCTTTTAAGTAAGGCGATTCATTGCCCTCCAAGGGTTAGTGCAATTATGGGTTCCTGAATGACAAAGGAGGCTCATCTAAGGCCTATGGAACTAGAGTGATGACCATGGATTTGGGTAGAGCTCATGTATTGGCTTTTGCCCACGTGCTAATTATTTTGTCTCGGCAATATTTTGCATTTTGTGGTACAATTTTCTATTAAATGTGGCCAATTGCTTTTTTTCTTTTTCTTTTAACTGCTTCAACCTCTGGGGCATCATTCCAGGCCTGACCCAAGGTGGGGGCAAGGGGATGGGGGGTTGGCCATATGTGGATCCAGAATGCAAATGTGGACCCAGATGGGAGAAATGATGAATGGGGTATAGTGAGTGGAAAGGGAGTAATATATGCGGACAAAGGAGTGGGACCAAGCACCCAAAGTCGGGGTTTCCCAAGTAGTACCACCCTAGAACCAAATGGTCAATAAAGGAGATCCCACGGGACTAAGATCCAAGGGAAACATCCAAAAGAGATCAAGGGGACAAGAGCACAAACTAAGCCCACCCTTTTCGCCAAATCCCACCATCATCCATACCCAGAAGTATCCATGATAAGTAAGCCCAATACTCAATTACAAAATGACAAGACATACATTTAGATTCAGGAGACCCACCTTCAAACATACAATCAATACAGGTGGGTGAGGGACCACATCGCTGGTTCAGGTGGCAAAGAAATGGCAAAACAAGCTAGTAGAAGGTTGCAAGGGGCTGCTGGCTGGGGTTCATCATGGAGAAAAAATTGTCCTAGGGATATCACCCACAAAGTGGTGGGTAACATCTGGCTCCTGCTAGGACGTGACCTCTCGAAGACGTGGACGAGGCTGCTTGAACAAGAGGTTGCAGAAACTCCAGCAGTCTCTTGGTCACCGTAGACCTGTTACCTACACATGTCAAAGATCAAAACCACGAGGCAGCATGTTTTTCACGATGTCTTATGATCACCCATGCTTAATGTCAACCCATAAACCAACAAGAAATAAAATATGCAAATATGCATCTATCTACCATGAGAAAAATCAGATGATGTTATTTCTAATGAAAAAATCAGCATGCGATGCATCCTACTCTACCATGCATATAATGTCAAATGCTAGGTAAGATCATAGACCCAATGCAAGCAACGTGTCAATTGATCAATACAAGAATGCATGCTTCCATGATTATTTTTGCAATGGACTCGACAATATAAATGGAAATAATGATGCGAGGAGTTATGGGGGTGGGAGGTAGGAAAACAGGAGAACCATATTACAGAGAAAGGAACCTTGTAAGAAGGGAAAGACATCAACCGAGAAGATTGACTTTTGTCTTCTAACCAGGAGATAGAAATGAATCTTTGATGAAGAGTTGTCTCAAGCCTATCACCCTTTAGGTACGATAGATTGGATGTCTCGAATGTATTGAGGATGATATTATTTTGGTCATTAGGAAAACAAGAAATGGACTCATCATTGTATTTGGGGAAAAACCATGGTTCTTGATTCTTCATAGGAGAAAGCGGCTCTTCATCAAGACTAAGAGAATGAAAATCATCACAAACCTCTATTTCCAAGGTAGGGGAGGAAGGCTCAGACATGAAGAAAAAACCTTTATCGGGGACATGGCTTAAGGGAGCATCTTCCTCAATTTTTTCTATATTAGAGTCATCAAAATTTCCCACAATCTTGGAAGGCTCTCCTTTCATTAAATCATCTTGGAACATAAAGAAGATACCTTTCCAATCACTAGGAAGGAATTCATAAGGACCAACATTGTTATTCAGAAGGGGCAGAGCATTTTCTTCTTCCCTGAGCTCATTCCTATGGACTTGAGAAACCATGGGGTCTTCATTTCTATAATCATACCCAATTCTCCAATCAACAACCCAAAATTCACTCGCAAATTCTTCGATTATTTGATTGTCATGACTTTCCTCAGATTCCTCCAATTCTTCACTATATATTTGGTGTTGGTTAGGATTCCATTCATTCTCTTCTTTGGATAATTTACTGTATGATTTTGATAAAACTTCTCAAGAAGAAGGTCATTAGTAGGACTTTCTTTATATTCACTCTTCGTGTTACAAAGCCTTTCCGATTGCTCACAATAGTGGGGGAAAATATCTTGGGAGTTATATGTGGCCATTAGTTTCCTACAAGACTTTTCATATTCCATCATCCATTCTTGCAATGTTTGAGGGCTCTCAGGGTTGAGATTTTCCTCATTGTCCTTATAGGATATGCTTTCCAATTCATGAGTCTCTCCCTTGGCATTATTATTAAAGTACGCATCAATAAGAGGCACTTCTTCAAACATAAAACCATATTCAATGACTTCCTATTCTCGAAGGGCCAAATCTAACATTTGGGATATGTCTTCATGAGATTGGAAACTCGGCCCTTCATGCAACAAGAACTGCGCAGTGGACATTGGAAGAGAAGGAAAGCTTTTAGGTTTACATGATTCAAGCCAATCAATACTTGGGGCAATGGATAGGACAAACAATTCCATTTGGTCACAAGGTTGAGTTAAATTTTGCTTTGAACGGTACCTTAAGAACCTTACCACGTGCTTGCCTGTGGAATGTGGATCCCCATCGAACATTGACATATTCTTCATGGGTTTCGATGAAGGGTATCTTGGGGTCCCTGTCATATCTATGGCGGGAAAATATGTGGTCAACATGTTGTTGGGTCCTTAATGACATGGGAGTCACCAGGGTGAATGAAATTGCCTTAACAAATGCTTGCTTCACCCTACAAGCATTGACTCTTAAGTTCAATGAAGAACTAGGGCTTCGTTTTTCCAATGGAGTCGCTAATATTGATATGTTAATATGTCGTATGGGGAACAAAAGACATGTTTCGTGTCCCTGGCAACCGCACCAGAAATGTTACCACTCAAACCAGCAAGGGACCTAAAAAGGGTTCCCAAGAGGGCAACTGCTAGGTTAAGGGCAACAGTGGAGGCTTAGTCCACAGTCACCACAGCTAAGTCTCACAGCTCTTTACGAACTTTCACCGATGGGAGGAGTCCCGATAGTGTAGGAATCACTTGTAAAGTATATGTCAATGGATAGGTGCAAAGTGACCCTGGAAACCCTTTCCCAAGCACGGAGTGAAGAATGAAACTTACTTGCTCTTTAAGCAAGGGACTTGGTCCTCCAGGGGTAAGGGGTGAGGATTAGAGGGTTGAGGGAGAAGGAATAGGCTTATAGAAAAGGTTCTCAACCCCTATAATCCTTGGGAAACTTGGATACCCAAATGGCCATTAACAAATAATCTTTATTGAGAAGTGGGACCACACGGGGCCAAGCGGACCCAACCCAGGCTCAAGGATGGAATGCAGCAACCAATGATGTTCCTATTCTGGAAAAGGTGAAGGGTAAGGACCAAACAAGAATATTTACTCCAAAAGGTTGAATTGATCCTGTTAGCCTTGAGGATACCTAGGCAAAATTCGATCCTAGAGCTAGAGCTTGGGATTCATGGAGATTCCACCGTTAGAATTGCCTCAAATTTGGAAGAAAGGTAGGGGACCCACCTGCGTAGTACCCTGTAGGAGATCGAAGTTTTTCCTTGGGTCAAATCCCAAGAAATTGATGCCCTAGGTGACCTTTGACAGCAAGACCTAGGAATAAGTGGTAAAAGGTGAAAAGATGAAGGAGATGACCACCCTTTTTAGGGATCAGTGCCTAGTTCACTTGGGAATATGGAGTCAAGGATGATGATGAGTAAGAACTGGGTTTCTTGATCAAGGAGGCCCAAAAATTTAGCTTCATCCAATGTTGAGAGAAAGAAAAGAAAAGTGACCTTCAAGCATTTATACTTCAAAGCAAATGATGCAATCTTATCGAGACAAATAATCTCTAAGAATTTCATTCATATAACATTGGCCCATACATTAAATTAGCTAAAACATGCTTAATTCCACATTTCAATTATGTAGCAACTAGCCCTAATTTTAGTAGTATGCAGCAACAAGAATAACAACATCAAAATTTACTT
Source organism: Pinus tabuliformis (assembly GCA_031772625.1). Lineage (NCBI taxonomy): Eukaryota > Viridiplantae > Streptophyta > Pinopsida > Pinales > Pinaceae > Pinus > Pinus tabuliformis. The sequence goes on along the minus strand of CM062820.1, from coordinate 541,204,367 downwards.
ACAACGTTATAGAGTATATCCAAGAAGCATTTTGTTTGCAATAAAAAGCTCCAAGACAAGAAAAATAGCCCAAATCCATACATCAAAATTCACCCATCTCCAAAAATATCCTCCAAGGAAAAATGTGAAATTCTCTATGATTAGAGAGAACCCCAGTCAAGTGATGATGATCCAAATGAATGAATCTAACATCAATATATAGCCTCCTAAGGAGTTTAAATCAGCCTATGGGCCTACATTAGCCCCTAATGATAAAATAATGTGCAAATAAAACCCCTATTGGTGACAAACCCACCAAACTAGCTCACAAGTGGGAAAATAAGCCTCACAAGGGGCCAAATAATAATATGTACATGTCGTGGGGCTCCCCAAAGGCCTAATAATGTCCTAAAGTGCCATACTGAAGAATAAATTCCTTGAAATATGATGGACAAGGGGGTGGCCCCTTTTTCTCCAAGTAGTAGACCTGTGGTGCTCCTAGTGGGTCGGAGGACACATAAATGACCCCATGGGTCTCCATATGAATGGGAGATGCTATGGATCCTCTGCAAGGGTCCGAGTGGTCGAATGAATGTTGCCATGACATCGTACAAGTCCTAGGACACCTGCCAAGAGTATGGGACTCCTGTGGGGGCCTGTTGGGCATAATGTACTCAGCATATCACCATCATCCCAAAAGTGGATCGCTAGAAGTCTCTGAGCATTGATGAAGATACGAGGAGTGTTTTCTGCTGCCGTGGAGGCCAATGGCTCTCTATGCACACCATAAATGTGCCAATGTAGACCTCTGGGGTTAGGATCACGTATAGGGAGACCAAACCCAAATGGAAACCACCTGTAATCCTGCATAAGATCCAATCTGTCCCCTAGGCTTCTAGTACAACCAGTCATTAAAATAATCGTGTAAAAGAGTTTACAAACCATGGATAACAAAGTGGGCACTTCATAATGGCATGCCCTTCCATAGTGGGGGTGGCAAGTGATAAATAAGAGGAATGGAGTAAGGAATGAGAGGGTCAATCCTGGGCCACATGTTGGGGCATAGGTGTAGCTAGACGAAGGGAAGCCCACACATGGGTGTGTAATGTGTAGGAGGGAGCAATTGTGGTACATGAGGTGCCATGGCCTTGATTTTTCCACCATTCTTTATATGCCTTTTTCCTTTTATGAATTTTCTTTAATTAACTGCTCGGGGTTCAAAGGACAAGAGGATGATGTGTAAGATATAGCAGTGATTACCCCCTTTTAGGTAAGGCGGTTCATTGCCCTCTGGGGGTTGGGACAATCATGGGTTCTTAAATGATAAAGGAGGCTCATCTAGGGCCTATGGAACCAGGGTGATCACCATGGATTGGGGTAGAGCTCATGTATTGGATTTTGCCTACGTGCTAATTATTTTGTCCCGACCATCTTTTGCATTTTGTGGTACAATTTCCTATTAAATGTGGCCAATTATGCTTTTTTTTCTTTTTCTTTTAACTGCTTCAACCTTTGGGGCATCATTCTAGGCTTAACCCAAGGTGGGGGCAAGGGGATAGGGAGGCTGGCCCTATGTGGAACCAGAATGGAAATGTGGACCTAGGTGGGAGAAATGATGAACAATGTATAGTGAGTGGAAAGGGAGTAATATATGTAGATAAAGGAGTGGGACCACACAACCAAAGTCAGGGTTTCCCAAGTAGTACCACCCTAAAACCAAATGGGCAATAAAGGAGATCCCACGGGACTAAGATCCAAGGGCAACATCCAAAAGAGATCAAGGGGACAAGAGCACAAACTAAGCCCACCCTTTTCGCCAAATCCCCCCATCAATCCATACCCAAAAGTATCCATGATAAGTAAACCCAATACTCAATTACCAAATGAAACGACAGACCTTTAGATTCGGGAGGCCTACCTTCAAACATACGATTAATACAGGTGGGTGAAGGACCACATGGCTCGCTCAGGTGGCAAAGAAATGGCACAATGACTAGTAGACAGCTGCAAGGGGCTGTTAGCTGCCAGCTCAGGTTCATCATGGAGATAAATTTCACCTGGGGATATCACCCACGAAGTGGTGGGTAACAAGTACCATTACAAAGCAAAATTTAAAAATTGAATTTGATGAAAGTTAGTACCTTATGGAACACAAATTAGCATAAAATGGTGGTTGAAAGTGTGAGAAAATAGGATTATATAGATTTTATATTTCAATAGGACCCAACAATCCCTTGCAGTGGAGAACCAAGACAATGAGTTATGGCGCCAGAGCTACAATCATCTAAATTATTGAAATTTGAACCTAATGAAAAGACTTTATATGGTAGTTAGTTTACCTTCTATACAATATATTGTTGAAGAATTTAGGGCAATACATGGCTTAGTGATTCTTCACAGACTTATTGATAACAGTTTGTGTCGTCTTCTTCAAATTCACTTTGTTATGTTAGCGTGTTCTTCAATTATCAAACAGTTATCAAAATAGAAGATCAACAATAGTACAAGTACCAATGTTTTAAAACTCTGACTCGGCTGAGGGTCGAATTTGACTCGGTATCGACTCGGTTAGCTCGATTTCAATGACTCGATCATTGTAAAAATACATTAAATATTTATTTTTTTATAAAAAAACATAATTTTAAAGATTTTCATTCATGTTTCCAAACACACAGCATTAGAATATAGATAGAAGACAACATATGATCAAAGTTGGCTCATGTATATATCCATTATATCAAAATGGCACCCAATGCACTATCCAATACATACATGATGTTGATATAGAGATCAAAACAAAAACACATAACCAAGAAGGCTAGAAATGGCCTCTACAACAAAAGTAAACTCTGACCAATACTATTGGCTACTGCTAGAGGAGCCAAGATCATCTGGATCAACCACTGGATCAAAGTCAGAAAGGGGGCCCCATGGCTCCTCCTCATCATCATCTCCAACTGCATTTGTAGAAGTGGTAGCACTAGCAGCTGAGATAGACGAGATATGCGTTTCTGTCGTGGCTGAGCAAAGAAAGTGCCTGCAACTGGAGGACTTGTTGGCTCTGAGGCTGAGGCTAGTACAAGTGGATCAGGATCTACATTCAACTGAACATAATGTTCGAGTGATGCTATCGTCTGTAATTCATAATCAATATCCTCATCAGAAGCAAACTCTGCTGGATGACTCTCCCCTACCCAATCTGATGTTGGATCAATGTCTTCCAACAAAATGGGATCTAAATCAGGTCTTTTGTTCAACAATTGGTTGTGTCTGAGCCGGGGATTGTATTGGACATAGACTAGATCATTTAACTGTTTTTTATCCAAACGGTTTCTCTTCTTTGTGTGAATCCTCTCAAAGACGGACCAATTGCGCTCACACCCAGTAGCATTGCAAGTTTGACTCAAAATACGAATTGCAAACTTCTGCAATTCAGGACAATGGCTACCAAAAGCCTCCCACCATTGCGTTGCAAAAAACATAGGAGTGTAATGAGTTAGCTCAACAAAATTACAAATTATATCCAACTTTCAAATTATAAATGATTTAAAAAAATAAGTGTTAAGAATTTGACAATTGAAATTTTTGTTTACCTAGCTCATCTGCTTCCCTTGCAATCTTTGCTAGGTTCTTCCCAAAGGTACCTGAGGCATTGCTAAAGGTTGTGACCTGTCGGTGTATCTCCAGCTGATCACACTCCAATGGGATCATGCGATCAATGTAGTCAATCAATCCATCTCTAACCTCCCCCTTCAAAGCTCCTATCTCCTTAGCTTTATAATGATACCGTGGGTTCAAAAAATACCCAGCTACATGTATAGGGTGATGGAGTTGATTGTTCCATTTTTCATCAATGATTGCCCAAATGGGCCCATACTTAGCCACTTTTCCTTGTATGCCCTCTTTATTTGCTCCTTTGCTTGATCCATAGCCTCATAAATGAAGCCCATAGCCAATCCTTCCCCATCCACCAACCGCAACACCTTAACCAGTGGCTCAACAAGCTTCACAATCTCTGCTGCCTTTCTCCAAAATATTTCTTCATTAACTTTCCTTTTCAATTCTTTGCTTTCCTGTTTGTGAGACCACTGGCTTTGATTCCATTCTTCACTGGAAAAAATCTTTTGCAAGTTTCTATGTTGTGAAAGCATAGATTGCAATGTCAAAAAATGAGTAGCAAATCTAATAATGGCAAGCCTAATAATATCCCTACCCCTTGTGTGTTTCCTCATCAAGCTCAAAATCCATGAATGATTGTAGATAAATATTGTTATGCTTTTGGCATGATATACAGTGTTTTTGACCCAATCTAATTTGACAATATCCACAAGCATGAGGTCTATGCAATGTGCAGCACATGGGGTCCAAAAGATGGTTCTTTGTTTTTCCTCTAACAGATTACCAGCAAGAACATAGTTAGAGGCAATATCTGTGATGACTTGAACAACATTAGCCACCCCCACCTCCTCAACAACCTCATCCAATAGCTGAAACAACAATTGTCCATCTTTTACCTTATCAGATGCATCAAGTGATTTTAGAAACATGGTTCCCTGTGGGCAGAAAATAAGAAAGTTTATGATGGTATGGTTTCTTTGATCAGTCCATCCACCTGACATGATGGTACATCCTGTTCTTGCCCGTGAGTTTTTGAAATTTTTCAAATACTCATTAATGGAGGCAATTTCCTTTCGCAAACGATACCCCCTTATCTCATGCATAGTAGGGCCTTTGAAGCCTTTTCTAGGAGCATGTATGGCATCAAACATAGGTTCATAATATGGTGAACGGGAAGCATTGAAGGGAATATCAGCATCATACCACCATCTACATATGTAATCACAAGCAGTCTCCCTTAATTCTTTCTTCCAATGGTCATCTAAAGTGGGCTGCAAAGTTCTACTAGCTTGAGGACCACTTGCATCTGATGGAGAGGAGGGTGTGACAATGAAATAACTTTTGATATTCATATCACCATTCTTTTTCATTTTACCCTTACCCTTTTCTTGAATAGACTCCAAAGAGGGAGGAACATATCGGAAGGGATTGGATGCATTAGTACAAGGGATAGAGGAAGGACCCTGAAACTCAAAATGGGGGTTGGTAGCTAGCATTTTTTGTATATTCATCTTCCTCCCAATTTCAGCCTCTAACTCTTTTTGCCTAGCCTTTTCTTCTTTAAACTTCTCAAAGTTGGCTAACAATTCCTTCCTAATCTCCCCAATTTCATCTGATTCACATGGAGTAATTTGGCCTCTAATCCCTGCCAAGTGTTGTTTCAACCTATTAATGCCCCCAGGACCTTCCTTAATTTTTCTATGGCAAAATTTGCAAGGCATTTGACTATCAACCATTTCAACATATGCCCAAGCAGCATCTCTCACTCTAGGTGCCATTTCTTGACTTGGAAATGAAAGAAAAAAATTGCTTCAATGTTCATTTTTTTCACAAAAAACACTTTTTCAATTTCCAAATTTGCACATAAAAAATAATAAGCAAAAATAGGTTTTTACAAGTGAAAAAAAATACCTCCAGGCACAAACTGCCTCCTCAAGATTACTCCAAGAAACCAACTCCTCAATGCTGCTCCAAATGGCTGCCCAAAAAGCTCCTCACTCCTGCTACAATGCTTGCCCAAGACTCCTCACTGCTACTTCAAAAACAAACTCCACAACTCCTCACAAACTCTCACTCAAATGCATGAGATGGTTGTATGGAAATGAGAGGGGTTGGGTGGGTTTTATAGGGTTTAGGAGAGGGGAATGGACCCCAAATACACTATAGGAAAATTATAAACCTGTTTGGAGTCCCCTAAAAGCAAAAAATTAAAAAACAAAAATGTTGTTTTTTGGTTCATGGGCCACTGTCATCCAACCCGGCCGAGTAGGCTCAGACTCGGCCGAGCCGGTCGGGTTATTACCAAGCCGCTGAGTTGTTAGACAACTTGGCCGGCTTGGTAATAACTCGGTCGGGCGAACTGGTTCACAGGCCGAGTCGACCAGGTGAGGCCTTGACTCGGACCAACTCAACCGAGTCGGTTCCAAGCCGGCCGAATCTTAAAACACTGACAAGTACACAAGATGTTGGCTCCAAGCCAAGGCAAACCTCTCCTCTTGAGAGTAAACCCTTGAATCTCTTTTTATATATGTTTAGATGAAGAATACCAAGACCCTTGACAAAATAGACACTAGGTTACCTCCAAGACATTTGTCACTATCCTCTGCTCTGTTTAGTCCACAATTCCCTGTACTCCTTCTCCTTATGTCCTTGTTGTCCAGTCACTGTCTTCGATTCCTCCTTTTCTTGGCTGCCACAGTCCTTCGTTTATGTTGATGTCTTGAGACAGACTTGCATACCCTTCGTTGGTCATGATATTGATTAGATGTGCCACCACCGAGAGCTATAGTCACCACCGAGAGTTGTAGTCACAGTACAGGCCACCACCGAGAGCTATAGTCACCACCGAGAGTTGTAGTCACAGTACAGGCCACCACCGAGAGCAGTCACTGTATATATATATATATATATATATATATATACAGTCCTTTGATACCTTCCGAGAGTTGTCACAGCGTATAGATTTCAGAGAGACCTCTGAGATATATCACAGACTTCCGAGATATTACTCTGCTCATTGTGTATGTGTTCCTTTTCTTCATTGACTGTGATCTGAACTAATTCAAAGACTTCACTTGTTTGACTCCATGTTACTCCTTATATATATATATGAGTCAACGATGGATCTTTGAGCCGACATGAGTGCCTTGTATCTAGGCCGACATATCATCAAGGAGATTACTTCATTTTCGTAGAGCGGATTTGCATGAGGATAGTGACACTTGTCTTGGAGTGTTAGCCTTTGACCTTATGACTTTCATAATACTTATGATGTAACATAAAATCCTAAAGACATCAAGAAGAAGTCTTTGACCTATGGTAAACACATCTTGCTCATGAAACCCATGATGCAAGGAATAACAATTTTTCTTCATAATATTATAATTACAAGTCATAATGAAAACCGAACCTAGTTACATTTCCTTCAACACTCCCTCTTAACTAGGGAGGTATTCATTAAATGGTACAAGGCTATTCAACACTAAAGAGATCTCATAAAAAGAGTCAGACTAGTAATCCATCTTTATAGCATCATTATAACCAACATTGTCACATAGCAAGGCCTTGACTAACAACTCTATCTCTCAATAGATCAGAGCACAATGTTGGCGAGACCAATGATGATAGACACCTACATCATTGTCTCTCAAGGTACATACCCACCCAGGTGTTCACTGAGTACGACCTTCTAGGACTATCCTTATCTTGGGTCCCCATCCCTCAAAGAATATCGGTCCTCTTGCCTACTCTTATCTTGGATGCCCTACACATCCTCAAAGAGTATCGAATGCCAAATGATTACTCAATCCTCCATCCTTTCTTCAAAATGAAGACAAGGATAATGTGTCTATCTCTTCCTCTTAATTGAGGAAGATATGCCCAAGTTTCCTCTGACCAGAAACTTGACCAAGCTCCTTTGTAATTAGGAACTTGTTAGAACTCCCTCTTAGCTAGGGACTTGTCCATTCATCAGCAACTTCTTCTTCATGGGTCCTTCAGCTGCTTGATCAACTTCTTTCCTTGATGTCATGAAATTCAGTTGAGCTTCTTCCTTGTAGGGCAACGGCCATCGATCACTTTCCTTCTTATTTCGTCATGTCATTCCTTTCTTCATGGAAAGTGGCCTTCCTGGTATATATCTGGAACCTTCTTTATATGGCTACTTCTTTCTCTTCATGCTTCTTTTAGGAGTTTCCATCCATCACATGAATGTTGGATGTACTTGTACTTACAAATCTTGTTCTAGTAGCCCTGTATGAACTTCATCCAGATATTATTCAAGAAATCAAAACATAGCATTAAATCAAATCGTACCTTTCGAGATGGCTCTTTATCATGACATCTTTTCAGTAGGTATCAACATCCTGCATACTTGTTGACACATTTCCCAAAGATATACATTGTCAAGGGTCTCCATCTTTTTCAGACTTTCATCAGAATCTTCATATCTTTCCGGGAGATTTCCTAGTCAACTCTTCTTGGTCTTTTGGATGTTGATTGCCTTCATCATGGTTGCATAGCTCACGATCTCTTCCTTCCTCACTCATTCCATTCTCAGGGGTTTCTAATCAGAGTTCTTGTAATCATAGTCAACCACCTCATACTTTATATGAGAACATATTATGTTGATTTCATCTAGTGTGACTTATGATTTTCTGCATCTTTTCAGAGGAGGAGATCCTTTTTCTCTTGATCATGCTTCTTAAGATAGAAGTAGTGATCCATGTTACCTGCAACCATACGACATGACATTATAAAATTAAATACAAGCATACATACCTCATTTTACCTTTAGGTCATATAGGCTTCTTCCAACAGCTTCCTTGATCTCATGTTGATCATGTCAACTTCTTTTACTAGCTTCTTTACCAATATGATGTACCTGCACCACTTAGATAGCAAGTACAAACCAATTCTGTAGAAGCACGAATTGGTCATAACAAAAACTTTATAGTAGCGGAAGCATTTATAATTTTCATAATCAGCAAGAGATTACACTCTTAATTACTTCAATCATCTAGACCAGGTTTGATACAAACCCTAAGTCATATCAACAATTCAATCATGATTAGATAACTTGAGAAACCATATGATAGACTATCTACTAGAGTTTTCGGTAAACCCTAGATTTTATCAATATGAATTGCTTCTACTAGGGTTTGATGTAAACCCTAGATTTTCAATCAACATATATAAAGAGTTTCTTACTAGGGTTTGAGGTAAACCCTAGATTTTCCATCTATAAATTCTCAACACACAATTTATAGATTCAGATGAATACACATACTAGAGAATTTAATCATTACTAGGATTTAGTTGCAAACCCTAGATTTCAATCATCATCCTAGAACTTTCAAACTTTGACTAGGGCTTAACTATCAAACCCTAGATCCCATAATCTTTAGAAAATTTGATCAGCACATATTTCTAGGAGATAACCATCATGTATAGACACATTATATAGTTAGACAATACATTGACCAAGACTAAGCTAGGAAAAGAAACATGTACCTAGGGTTTCATTCCTAGGACTTTTCATGGCACGGATCTTGCTTGTAGACCTAACCAAAACTTAGGGTTTTGATTCATTGTCAAAGAAAATCCTTATTCTATCAAAACTTCAAGGGTTCAAGATTTCAACCTTAATAGGTTAGAGCTTCATAATCATATCAAAAATTCAAATATGACATTACCAATAAATCAATCAGTACATGATTTTCTTCAATGATAGCCCTAATTAGGTTTAGGGTTTCACACATCATCAATTTATGTCAATCAATGTAGCAATTTTTATCATTAATATCCTTAAGAAGGTTTAGGGATTGACATCCTATCAATATGCCCTTAGGTTAGGGTTTCCAAAGAACCTTTCAAGGTTCTTTTCATTCAAACAATTTAGAGATGAATAGGGTGGTAGATTCATCGGATGATGAATTACCTCAAACAAGAATCTTTTACGATTCAAGAGAGCTAAACAAGATGAGCGTTAGTAGTGTAGATAGGATTTGACAAAGAGAATAACAAAACTTTATAATAGAGACATACCTGTGACTTTTGACAAACCTTTGTGATGCCTTCCTTCATACTCCTTGATCTTTTAGCAAGTCCTTCCTTAGAATAGTTAATAGTGGCTATGGTAGCTCCAGGTTAGGCAGAGACTGTAGCATCACCATAGGTTGAGACTGAAGTATTATCAAAACTGTGGTATATTAGAGAAGGAGAGTTCTAAGATTGTTGTCGTGTTATGACTTAAGTCAAGGTGATGTCTTTGAAGTGGCATCTTTCTCATTTCTGAATTTGCAATGGCATTCTTTTTATTGACACCACATCCTCATGACCTCCTTGAGACTGGACTAGCATTGTGTTTTCATCATACCCGGGATTGTGACATACTGTGATTCTTCCAAGACTGTGATATGCCCGAGACCGAGGTTGTGATATAGACATCTCTATATTGTAGATATTTCCTCTATGACTGTGATATAGACACTTCTTCTGAGACAGTGTTGACTGTGATAGCACTGAGACCCTTCTAACTGAGACTGTGATATATAGGCATCATGACCCTTCACTGGGATGAACACTTCTTCACAAGCTTTTCCATGACATAGTTGATCTCCTTCATGCCCTTCATGAACCATAGCTCTGAAACCATGTTGAAGAATCTAGGGCAATACATGGCTTAGTGATTCTTCATAGACTTATTGATAACAGTTTGTGTAGTCTTCTTCAAATTCACTTTGTTATGTTAGTGTGTTCTTCAATTATCAAACAGTTATCAAAATAGAAGATCAACAATAGTACAAGTACACAAGATGTTGGCTCCAAGCCAGGGAAAACCTCTCCTCTTGAGAGTAAACCCTTGAATCTCTTCTTATAGATGTTTAGATGAAGAATACCAAGACCCTTGACAAAATAGACACCAGGTTACCTCCAAGACATTTGTCACTATCCTCTACTCTGTTTAATCCACAATTCCCTGTACTCCTCTTTATGTCCTTGTTGTCCAATCACTGTCTTCGATTCCTCCTTTTCTCGGCTGCCACAGTCCTTCGTTTATGTTGATGTCTTGAGACATACTTGCATACGCTTCATCGGTCATGACACTGATTGGATGTGCCACCACCGAGAGTTGTTGTTATACATATATACACAGGCCACCACCGAGAGCAGTCACTGTATATATATATATATATATATATATAGGTAGATACAGTCCTTTGATACCTTCCAAGAGTTGTGAAAGCGTATAGATTTCAGAGAGACCTTCAATATATATCACAGACTTCGGAGATATTACTCCGCTCACTGTGTATGTGTTCCTTTTCTTTATTGACTGTGATCTGAACTAATCTGAAGACTTCACTTGTTTAACTCCACATTACTCCTTGTATATATATATATATATGATTCAACGATGGAGCTTTGAGCTGACAGGAGTGCCTTGTATCTAGGCCGACATATCATCAAGGAGATTACTTCATTTTCGTAGAGCAGATTTGCATGAGAAATAGTGACACTTGTCTTGGAGCGTTTGCCTTTGACGTTATGACTTTCATAATACTTATGATGTAACATAAAATCCTAAAGACATCAAGAAGAAGTCTTTGACCTATGGTAAACACATCTTGCTCATGAAACCCATGATGCAAGGAATAACAATTTTTCTTCATAATATTATAATTACAAGTCATAATGAAAACTAAACCTAGTTACATTTCCTTCAACATATATTACCGTTTTAGAGGCATGGATATTGAACCAAGAACAATGACAATAATTTTCATAGAATGGAGAAATTAGAGCTAGAACATATTTAAAGCCAATGCATGCTTGGTCCCTGTTACATATTTTTGCCCTGGCATTCTATTTTGTATACTGGTTGAGTTTGATTCGTAGGAAGAGAGATTTCCCTTACAAGTAACTGTGGTTATATTTTTGGCCTATTTGCCATATGGTCTTCATATTTATTTATCAGCAAAGTATTTGATGAAATGTCTTCTCACAAAATGTTTGACAAAACGTCTAAATGGTAAGAAAATCAAAATTACAAGCTTTTTCAATAGGGAACATTACATCTGGAAATGCTACCTATGGCATGTTTGACATCGTGTTGTCCCTTCTGCACCTCCTAGAGCCCACACATGTGTCTTGACCTTCCTGGAAATGCCCTAGGAATTTGCTACTGCAAATCTCCTGCTATTGCCTACTAGGAATGATCTCTTGCTATAGAAAAATCTCTTGTTGTTTTCTTTGGCACTCAAATGAAAGTCCTTCATCACCCAACCATTAAGATACCCTTCTCTCACCAATGTGTCTTCTCTTCTAGTCTAGCATTCCAAAGAACCCAGAAACCGTTTTGGGAAATTCCACCCAAAGACTATTATATTAAAATAATTAATATTTTTAATGGAGTTCCTAAGTCTAAACTTAGAAAAAATAAAATATTAATGGGTATTAATCTAATTGTGGGTGAACCTTCTAGATAAAGACGGAGATCAAGTCAAAATGATCTGAGCCTTTGATTAGAAGTTAATCTCGGTCGTTGGTCGTCCAACGGGAAGGATATAAGAAAGGGCTTGAGGGTCATTTGGAAAATACACCGAGAGATCAAGAGATCAAATTTCTGAAGTGAGAAGTTCTCAGGAGGAAATTCTTATCAAAGAGATCTTTTGCAGTAGAGGGGTAGGAACAGTAATCTGGAGGAAGATTTCGAGATCCAGAGAGGCAGTAGCACGGGGCTGAGTTATTCCCAGTGCGGGAACGCTCGAGTGCAAGAACGCGCGAGTGCAGGAACACGTGAATGCAGGAATGCACAAGTGCAAGAACGTGAGTGCGGGCAGCCTGAGCGCAGGAAGCGCGAGTGTCGAGTAGCTTAGGGAATATCTCTGCCAGACTTTCTTCCTGTTTGGATTTCCAGTTGGGCATCCATAAATGTAATCAGATTTCACTACTGCATAATAAAATAAAACCCTCACTACCACATCGGTCTTCCCAAGTTGGGTTTTTCCGTGGAAATTTGTCCAAAAATAACAGTGTCCTATGTGTTTGTATTTCCTTGATCAGTTTCTATGTTTCAAAATCATATTTAATTTGGTGTAGGTTGCTTCAGTGATTTACTTCAATGTTTCAAGAAGAAATCTGAAATAAGTTTGTAATGTAATTTAAGATCTAGGTGAAGTAGATTCAATTGGTTGCAGTAGGATTCCTGAGACTGTTAGATCTAGGAATTTTCACATGGTATCAGAGTTCTTGATGTGAAACCAAAAGAGCAGATCTAGCACTGAAGCAAGGGCCAACTTGCTGCAGCGAGCAGCAATTTGAATCCCCGAGGGATTGCGCAGTTCTAGCCAGGAGGGCTATATTTTCGTGGTCTCTATCTGAGTGAGATGACAGAGAGGTAAGACTACTAGATCAAGAATTTGCCAAGGCAGAGGAAACCACGTGGAGCATCAGCATAGAGCTAGAGGGACACAGTTTTTTGCAAGATGAGTGCTCCGCAGTAAAGCCGTCGAAAGAAGGAAGCAGATTGCATAGTGAGGGAATACATCCTCAGTGATTGCTTTCCAAGGAAATCAGTGTTTCTCATTTGCTAAGCAGCAAAGGAGCAGCAGACTTACCAGCTCCATCAGGGTGTGTAAGCCAACCTAGAAGCTACGCAGTAAGGAAAAAGAGGGAGTTTGTTTTCAGAGGATATGGAAACCAGTGGCTTGACGGATCAGGACAAGTTGGATGGAGCTTCCAACTAAGTCATCTAGAAGGCTAGAATGTCCTTCCTTCTAGATGAGCATGCCCTCAAAACGTATGTTGATATTGTGGTAGTTGCCCCTACAGATGCAGATCCACTGAAGAATTACAAAGCTGAAATGGCAAAGGCCAAGAGGATGATCCTGGATGGAGTTAAGGATCACGTGGTGTGCCACGTTGCTAGCAGAGCAACTGCTAAGGAGATTGGGATGCTTTGGCCACATTGTATCAGGGATCTTCTGAGCAGCAGAAGATGTACTTGGAACAGAAGTTGAGATTTGCGCAAATGCAAAAGGGAGAACGTGTGGATCCATTCCTCACGAAGCTGAAGGAGACCCATAATGAGTTGTCAACTGCAATGCATACACCTCAGGATTCAGAGTTAGTGAGACGGGCCAAAAATTCTGTCTCGGATGAGTGGCAAGTCTTTGTCCAGAGTATCCTGAGCAGAGCGACATTGCCTAATTGTGATGAGATGTGGGCAACTCTAAAACAAGAAGAGTTGAGGAGAGACTATGAAACTTCCTACACTGGAATCCTTACTGCAGCAAACTGATATTACTTCTCCTACTTGATTAAATCATACAAGTTATTCACTGTCTTCTACGGTAAATTTCGAAGTAAATACATCTGCAGCCTTCACTTAATTAATATATTTGCAAAAACAAAATATTGAGCAAGAAAGAACAATGCAACACATACGGCACAGTTATTTTTGGACAAATAGTTCCCGGAAAAACCCAATGTGGGATAACCGGTGCAATAACTCTAAGGGTTTATTATTATGCAGGAGAAAATTCTAAGTACAAATCTAGGATGCTCAACTAGCAATCCTTTACAGAGAAAATACTGGACAAAAGACTGGTGAAATGATCTCACCTTGTCACTGGAGAATTAGTGACTGATCCTTCAGCTCTGGAGGCTCTGCGTCACCCTCTACATGGCCTCTGCGCAGAACTGCATCACCCTGGGCAACTTCTACATCACCCCTCCTGGGTATTACGCTGCCTCTCTGCTTTGGATCCTCTGCTGACTGCGAAATCGACTTTCCTGCCTCCCAGACCCACACCCTAGCTTCCAACAACTGAACTTCGAATTCCCTCAGCAAAAACTCAACTTGCCATCACTGACTACGATGCCTCTGCATCAGCATTGTGTAGGCCAGTGTCAGCCTTTCTCTGGACGTCTTTCTTTCCTCTCTCTGCCTTGTACTCTCCAGAAATTCCTTCTCCCAAATTCTCACTGCCCCTCTACTGCAAGATCTCCTCCATCGATTCCGCCTAAGAAATTCTCACTTCAGCAAATCGATCTTCTCAATCTCTCTGTGTTTTCCAAATGACCCTCAAGCCCCTTCTTATATTTTCATGTTGGACAACCAACGCCCTAGATTAACTCCTAATCAAAGGCTCAAATCGTTTTGCCTTGATCCATGGCTTTTTCTAGAAGTTTCACCCCTGATTAAATTAATATCCATTAATATTTTAATTTTCCTAAGTTTAGACCTAGGAACCCCATTAAAAATATTAATTATTTTAATAAAATCACTTCTAGTTCTAGGTGGAATTTCCTAAAATGCTTTTTGGGTTCTTTGGAATACCTGTGCCCAAGCCTCCCTGCAAAATTTGAGGCTTACAGCACATTTGATTGTACCCCAAATCAGCACTCCCTCTTAGCGAGGAATGTTCTCTAGCAATACATGGCCTCTCTACATACTGCTCTAACTCTGAAGCATCGTCTTTGCACTGCTAATGTCTGACGTACTATCCACCAACCATTGCCTTGTTGCTGCCATTGTACTATTGCCTTTCACACTGCCACTGCCAATGCTACATATGTACTACATCTCTCTCTCAAACACTGCATCTACTAAGTTGTTAGCACTACCACTGATAACACTGCATCCGTAATGGAGAAGAAACTGAAAACACCCAAAACTGGACAAGTATCCAGTGGCTACTCGTTGGTGTTGACATCCTAACTATTGCTAGTCCCATTCTGCCTTAGAAGCCACTGGGTTGTTGAAGCTCTACATTGTGCCTCCTTGCACTGTTGCCTCTCTGCTCTACGTTGCTCAGTCTTTGGCTCTCCTAGCCATTGCATCTGTCGAATCAACACTCCATGGCACCAACTGAAACTCCATCATCCCGCTAATCCTGATCACAGGCTCCCGTAGCAAGGTGATGATCCATGAGGTGGGCTCCTCAAGGATCTTACCCATCTGCAACCCTCCCAACTACAGTTCTATATTAGCCCAGCTCCCTCCTGGAGGTATCTCTGTTGTCATGGCGAACTCCTCCTCGTCAATCTTCGCGGCTACAACCTTGGGATCGTGCTTTTCATCCCTCATATTTTTTCTTCAAAGCACACTGGGATGCATCGTGGCTCATCTCGCCACATCTGAAGCACTTCACCTTGCAGACGTCCTTCATTTGTCTTTGTTGCCCCTGATGTCCCTTCGATGCAAGGGCTACGTTATCCTCTTCCTCCACTTTAGGCTTCGACCCACTGCAGTTGCTGCTCCCGTCAAGTTTTTCCTTGAGTAGGTCTCTCCTCAGCTCTTCTTATTTCAGCGCTGCTGGGCTCAATTTGGCAATGTTGCTTTGCACAAGATACTCTGGACAAAGATTTGCCACTCATTCGAGACGGAAATTAGAGCCAATCTCACTAACTCTAAATCCTAAGGTGTATGTCCCGCAATTGACAGCTCATCACGGGTCTTCTTCAGTTTTGTGAGAAACGGATCCACATGTTCTCCCTTCTGCATCTGAGCAGATCTCAGCTTCTCCTCTAAGTACATCTTTGCTGCTCGAAAGATTCTTGATACAATATGGCCAAGGCATGCCACATCTCCTTAGCAGTCCCTTTGATAGCAACGTGGCATACCATGTGATCCTTGACTCCATCTGGGATCAACCTCTTCACCTTAGCCATCTCAGCCATGTACTTTTTCAGCGGATCTGCATCCGCAGGTTCAGCCACCACATTGTCAACGTACATCTTGAGGGCATGCTCATCAAGCAAGAAGGTCATCCTAGCCTTCCAGATAGCATAGTTGGAAGCCCCATCCAACCTGTTCTGATGCCTCAAGCCACTGGTTGCCATATCCTCCGAAAAATGTTGAATTGCTCCCTCTTTCTCCCTACTACGTAACTCTTGGGTTGACTTACGCACTCCCTGATGGAATTGGTAAGTTCTTGCTGCTCTGCTACCCAACAATTGAGAAATGTTGATTTCCTCGGCAAGAAATCACTAAGGAAGTATTCCCTCACTGTGATCCACAACTTCTTTCTTCTAACGTCTTTTCAACCCGGCTAAGCTACCTACTGCTCCTCACGCTGAGGCTCAGCGTTGCTCCCTCTGCCACTGCAAAAATTCAAACTCGAAGCTCTTTTTTCTCCGTCAACTCACTCGAAGAGACACTCCTTTGAATTTTCGACCCTCTGGTAGGAACTACACAAACCCTTTGGGGTTTCGACTTGCTGCCTCTTGCAGCTTTTCAATTTCCCCTTCTGCTCAGCGTTAGGGTTTCTGGTTCCGCTCCTCTTGTTTCTCCTGCACTAGCTCTGATAGCATGTGAAAATTCCTACACTAGAATCCTTACTGCAGCAAACTAATGTTACTTCTCCTACTTGACTAAATCATACAAGTTATTTATTGTCTTCTACAGTAAATTTCTAAGTAAATACATTTGCAGCCTTCCCTTAATATATTTGCAGGAACAAAATACTGAGCAAGAAAGAACAATGCAATACATAGGACACAGTTATTTTTGGACAAATAGTCCCCGGAAAAACCCAATGTGGGAAAACCGGCGCAGCAACTCTGAGGGTTTATTATTATGTAGGAGAAAATTCTGAGTACAAATCTAGGATGCTCAACTAGTAATCCTTTACAGAGAAAATGTTGGACAAAAGATTGGTGAAATGATCTCACCCTGTCACTAAAGAATCAGTGACTGATCCTTCAGCTCCAGAGGCTCTGCGTCACCCTTTGTGTGGCCTCTACACAGAACTGCATGACCCTGAGCAGCGTCTGCATCGCCCCTCCTGGGTATTATGTTGCCTCTCTGCTTTGGATCCTTTGTTGGTTGAGAAATCGACTTTCCTGCCTCCCAGACTCACACCCTGGCTTCCGGCAACTGAACTTCGGATTCCCTCGACAAAAACTTGACTTCCCCTCACTAATTGCGATGCCTCTACACCAGCACTGCGTAAGCCAGCATCAGCCTTTCTCTGGACATCTTTATGTCCTCTCTCTGCCTTGTACTCTCCAGAAATTCCTTCTCCTGGATTCTCACTGCCCCTCTGCTGCAAGATCTCCTCAATCGACTTTCCTCCTGAGAACTTCTCACTTCAGAAAATTAATTTTCTCAATCTCTCTCTCTGTTTTCCAAATGACCCTCAAGTCCCTTCTAATATCTTCTTGTTGGACAACCAACGACCAAGATTAACTCCTAATCAAAGGCTCAAATCGTTTTGGCTTGATCCATGGCTTTTTCTAGAAGTTTCACCCCTAATTAGATTAATACCCGTTAATATTTTAATTTTCCTAAGTTTAGACTTAGGAATCCATTAAACATATTAATATTTTAATAAAATCACTTTTGGGTGGAATTTCCCAAAACGCTTGCTGGGTTCTTTGGAATAGCTGTGCCCAAGCCTCCCTACAAAATTTGAGGCTTAGAGCACATTCAATGCTACCCCCAATCAACAGAGACCTTGTCAAGGTCAACCTTGACGGAAGCAACAGCAATAGTGGGTCGAAGCCCAAAGTAGAGGAGGAGGATAATGCAGCCCTTGCATCGAAGGGGCAGCAGGGGCAACAAAGACGAAAGGACATTTCGAAAGTGAAGTGTTTCAGATGTGGCGAGATGGGCCACTATGCATCCCAGTGTCCCTTGAAGAAAAAGGACAAGGATGAGAAGCATGATCCTAAGGTTGCAGCCGCAAAGATCGAACACGACGAGGAGTTCGCCATGACAACCAAGGTACCTCCAGGAGGGAGGTGGGTTGATATAGAACTGTAGTTCGACAAAGGTATAGATGGGCGGGATCCTTGAGGAGCCCACCTCTTGGATCATCACCTTGCTACGGGAGCCCATGATTAGTAGTAGCGAGATGGAGTAGTTTTCAGTTGGTGCCTTGGAGTGTTGGAGTGACAAACGCAGTAGTTAGCAGCGCCAAAACTTGAGCAGCACAGAGCAGAGAGGCAGTAGTGCATTGAGGCACAGTGCAGAGCTTCAGCAGCGCAGTGGCTTCAGAAGACAACGTGGGACTAGCAGCAGTCAAGCTTTCAGCACCGAGGTTTATCCACAGGATACTTATCCAATTTTGGGTGTTTTCAGTTGCTTCTCTCAGCCACTGAGTTGCAATACAGATGCAGTGTTAGCAGTGGCAGGCTAGCAACATAGCAGATGCAGCGTCTGAGAGGGATTTGTAGTACAGATGTAGCATTAGCAATGGTAGTGTCAAAGGCAACAGTATAGTAGCAGCAGCAACGCAATAGCTGGTGGACAACATGTCAGACATCAGCAGCGTAGAGGACGATGCTTCAGAGTCAGAGTTGTATGCAGTAGTAGTATATTGCTAGAGCACATACCTCGCTAAGAGGGAGTGTTGATTTGGGGTAGCATCAGATGTGCTCTAAGTCTCAAATTTTGCAGGGAGGCTTAGGCACATGCATTCCAAAGAACGCAGAAACTGTTTTGGGAAATTCCACCCATAAGCAATTATATTAAAATAATTAATATTTTTAATGGAGTTCGTAAGTCTAAACTTAGGAAAATTAAAATATTAATGGGTATTAATCTAATTGTGGGTGAATCTTCTAGATAAAGATGGAGATCAAGTCAAAATGATCTAAGCCTTTGATTAGGAGTGAACTTAGGTCGTTGGTTGTCCAACAGGAAGATATAAGGAGGGGCTTGAGGGTCATTTAGAAAATAAACTGAGAGATCAAGAGATCAAATTTCTGAAGTGAGAAGTTCGCAAGAAGAAATTTTGATTGAAGAGATCTTTTGCAGTAGAGGGGCAGGGACAGTGATCCAGAGGAAGGTTTCTAGATCCAGAGAGGCAGTAGCAAGAGGCTGAGTTATCCCCAGTGCAGGAACGCTCGAGTGGAGGAACGCGCGAGTGGAGGAATGCACAAGTGCAGGAACGTGAGTGCAGGAACGCGCGAGTGCAGGAACATGCAAGTGCTTGAACACACGAGTGCAGGAAGCGCGAGTGTCGAGGTTGCTTAGGGAATATCTCTGCCAGATTTTCTTGCTATTTGGATTGCTAGTTGGGCATCTGTAGATGTACTCATATTTCACTGTTGCATAATAAAATAAAACCCTCATTGTTGCACCGATTTTCCCAAGTTGGGTTTTTCCGAGAACATTTGTCCAAAAATAACGGTGTCCTATGTGTTTGTATTTCCTTGCTCAGTTTCTATGTTTCAGAATCATATTTAATTTGGTTTATGTTGCTTCAATAATTTACTTCAATGTTTCAAGAAGAAATTTGAAATAAGTTTGTAATGTAATTTATGATCTAGGTGAAGTAGATTTAGTTGGTTGCAGTAGGATTCCTGAGATTGTTAGATCTAGGAATTTTCACAAGGAGAACCAGAAGGTAGTTCTAATTCAATCCTTGTTGTATCACTTGTAGAACTTGATCCTTTTTGTGCCTCTCTTGAACTATCAAATTTTGTTTCTTCTCCTACAATCAGATTAGTATATGGGGGAATTGTATCCAAATTGCCCAGAATTCTATATCTTCCAATTCCAGGTGCTCTAACAAATCTTCCTCTACTATCTCTTAATCTATACATACAGTGAAGAAATTTCAACCCCCAGTCCGGTTATCAGTTTTCCTTATCACTCCATGCATTTAGTTTTAAATCCAAACATGATAAAAATTCTAAAATCTGGAAATGATAATATTTTTTTGAAAACACAAATTTAGAGATTTTACAACTGCTGAAATTGCAGAAATAAAACACAACAAT
Organism: Pinus tabuliformis; assembly: GCA_031772625.1. Classification (NCBI taxonomy): domain Eukaryota; kingdom Viridiplantae; phylum Streptophyta; class Pinopsida; order Pinales; family Pinaceae; genus Pinus; species Pinus tabuliformis. The sequence goes on along the minus strand of CM062820.1, from coordinate 541,184,033 downwards.
ATTATGACAGCCACACACAGAAAATAACACAGTGATTTTTGGTCAATGTGACCCTAGAAAAACCCCCTACAACTCTTGGGGAAAACCAGTTTAAGAGCTCTTCTTTATTTCTGAAAATGCTTTTACAGAGAAACTGAAATACAAAGTAAAAATTCCAGCAACCACAAATTACAACTTATCTCGATTTCCGTGCTTGACCTCCGCCTCGAAAATCGTGCCAATCAACAAACAGCCAAAATAGAAATTTTTACAGCAATAAAACAGCATTAAATGTTGTACAACCAGCCTTGAAAAATGTGCCCAAAACTTGTTGTCTCTCTTCCTCGATTTATGTGCCTTTCTCCTACTGTACAATTTTTCCTTGGGATGCGTGCCAATAAATGTTGCTGCATAGATTCACTGAAATGTCTTCTTGCTGCTTTCCTTCACTTCCTCACTGCTCAGAAATTTTCTCCTTGCTCTCTCTTCTCTTTCTCTCAAATGCTCATGAAGGAATGAATGATCTTTTCCTCTTCTCTTCTCCTTTTATTCTCTAAATGACCTTTTGGGTTACCCTAAGATCTAATCGCTGAGATTCATTTAGATCTAGAGATGAGAATAAACGTGCATTTAATTCTCAATTTCTATTTTTTAACTCACCCACTTAAATAAAGACCCACTTAGCCTTTTATTTCCATAGTCACTTTTTCACTTTCTAATTCTTCATTCACTTTAATAAAGTCACCTTTAAATTAGAATGTAACTTTACCACTTATAAAGTCACTTTTAAATTAGAATGTAACTTTACCACTTATAAAGTCACTTTTAAATTAAATTGACTTTACCACTTATAAAGTCACTTTAGGAGAAAAGTAAAAAATAAATTTGGACACTTTTCCCTAGGCCAAAGATCAAAGCCTTAGGGAACCACTTGTCCTCTGGTACCCAAATTTTAACACTCCCTCTTACCGAGGAAAGTGTTCCTCACCACTCCCATCTTGTCTCTGAAGTATACATGCTTGCCGCGTGGTAAGGCTTTGGTGAAAATGTCCGCTACCTGCTCATTTGTGGAAATGTACTCAAGCTTGACAGCTCCCTTTTGGACATAGTCTCTAATGAAGTGATACTTGATCTCAATATGCTTTGACCTGTCATGAAAAACTGGATTCTCCGTGAGTTTTATGCAACTCTAATTATCACAGTAAATTACTGAAGGTCTCAATGCCTGACCAAATAGACCAAACAACATCTTGCGAAGCCATATGGCCTCACAACTAGCCAAACTAGCAGCCATATACTCTGCCTCAGCTGAACTCAATGCAACTCACTGTTGTTTCCGGCTGATCCACAACACAACTGTCGAACCCAACCCAAAACAACACCCGGAAGTACTCTTCCTATCTGAAGCACAACCTGCCCAATCTAAATCCGTGTACCCTGCCAGTCTCACTCCATCACCCTGTCTATAATCCAGACCAAAATCCACTGTCCCCTGCAAGTAACAAAGAGTGTGTTTTGCAGCTACCCAGTGCACTCTCTTAGGCTCACAGATGAACTGATTCATAGTGTTAACTGCAAAACATATATCTGGTCGAGTGTTGACCAAATACATCAAACAACCAATCAACTGTCTGTATAGAGTAGGATCCACCAACTCGAAATCAGAAGCATGAAGCTTCTTCCAGTTAGTGATCATAGGTGTAGACATGGGTTTGCAGTCCTCCATGTGAAATCTACTAAGAATATCCACAATGTACTTCCCTTGTCCCAGGAAGAAATGCCCCTCCTCCTGCCACACCTTCAATCCCAGAAAATAATGCATCAAGCCAATATCCTTCATCTCAAACTTTGAAGCAAGATCTCTCTTGCAGCCCTCAATGAGTCTCTCTGCACCAGTGATGATCAAGTCATCAACATACAACACCAGAATGAGAGGCTCCTCACCCACCAGAATGAAGTATAGGTTCGGATCAGCCTCACTCTTTGTGAAACCCAACTGCTGCAAGTATGTATCAATCCTCGAGTACCAAGCTCTAGAAGCTTGCTTCAGGCCATATAGTGCCTGTTTCAATCTGCGTACATGGGACTCCTTCCCATGCACCTCAAAGCCCTGCGGCTGCTCAATATAAACCTCCTCTTGAATGAAGCCATTGAGAAATGCAATGTTCACATCCATCTGGTGGATCTTCCAACCCATCTCTGCTGCAATCGATATAATGGAGCGAGTAGATGTATACCGAGCTACGGGAGTGAAGGTCTCCTCATAGTCAACTCCCTCTACTTGTGAGAACCCTCTCGCCACAAATCGAGCCTTGAACTTCTAGATGTTGCCATCTGCAGCATGCTCTATCTTGTAGAGCCATCTGGAAATAACAACTAATTTACCTTCAGGCCTCGGCACTACCTTCCAAACATCGTTCTTCATAATAGAAGAATACCCCTCCATCATGGCCTCTCTCTAGACCTGCTGGTTGGCTGCCTCCTCATAACTAGAAGGCTCGGAGTCAACAATGTTTGTTACCAATGCCATGTAACTACAGAACCGCTTAGGTGGTTTACTCTCTCTAACCTGTCTCTTTGGCCCAGCAACTGATGTGGCCTCGCGCAAGGTATCTTGAAGCCACTTGGGCTTCCTCTTCCTTGAGCATACTTCTCCCACCGGAGTGAAAGAATCCTCATCATCATCAGAAGCTTGAACTCCTGAAGGCCTGTCAACTAACCTCATGCTTGAACCTATGCCTGTAGATGCTGAAGTACCGTGCGAACTATCCATTAGTCGACTACCCTGTGAACTGCTCTACGAACTACACTGCACGCTGCCCGAAGAACCACCCACCTGACTCTGAGAGCCACTGCTCACTGATGGCCCTGACACTATAATCGACGTACCTCCTTATCCCTGACCAATGGATCCCTGTGACTGACTCAACTGCTCCTGAGGGTCTGGTGACTCTGGATACTCTAACTCCCGTGACCTCCTGAAAGCTCTCTCCTCCTCAAACTTCACATCCCGCCTGACAACCACTTTCCTCTGTGCAAGAATATAAATCCGATAAGCTTTTGAGGTCTCGCTATAACCCACAAAGATGCCCTTGTCTGCAGTGGGCTCTAGCTTGGTCTTGTTCTCCTTGGGGACATAGGAATATGTAAGGACCCAAAGATAAGAAAGTGCCCAACATCAGGCTTCTTCCCAGAAAAAGCCTCCTTCGAAGTCACATTCCCCAAGGCACGATGTGGACTCCTTTTCTGCAAGTACACAGCAGTGTTGCAGGCCTCTGCCCACAAAAATAAAGGTAACTCCTGATCATGAAGCATGGCTTTGGCAGCCCATAAAATGGATCTTTTCTTCCTCTCTGCAACCCCATTCTACTGGGGGTAGTAAGGCACTGTGAACTCCCTCCTAATGCCTGCCTCAGTACAAAAATCAACAAACTCACCAAGGGTATACTCCCCTCCATTGTCCGACCTAAGGACCTTGATCTTCCCACCTGTCTGGGTCTCCACAAGAGCTTTGAACTCTTGAAACCGCTTGAAGACCTCACTCTTGGTCTTCAAGAAATAAATCCTGTCTTCCTGGAATGGTCATCAATGAATAAAACATAGTACTCATAGCCACTCAAGGATACATGAGACATCCGACCACTCACATCAGTATGAATCAAGTCAAGGATCCCGGTCGCTCTGTTGTCACTGCTGGGTAGAGGGGATCTAGCAAACTTCCCCATAGCACATCCTCTGCATACATCAAGGTGATCAGAACTGAAATCTGCCACACCAGTGGTGATCTCCCGCAATGTACTCAATGCCCCATGATACATGTGCCCCATCCTGCGGTGCCAAATCTCACACAACTCTGAACTACTAGATCTGCTATCAGTCCTGTCCCGGGTGCTACTACTCAATGCCATCAGGGGTTGGAATGAGAACTTGTACACCTTGGCATGGCGCACACCAATCTCTCTAGCTGAAGAAGCTGGAGTTCCCCTAGGATATATAAGCACCTGCCCTCTCCTGAACAACACATCATACCCTCTATCCTCAAGTGCTGAGACAAATATCAGGTTCTTCTTCATTCCAAGCACATATAGAACATCTGAAACTTTCAAGGGAGGTTTGGATCCCCTATCAAATTTCAATGTCCCCACACCGATTGCTCTAACAATGCTATCATCACCAAGTACTACCTCCATATCAGTATCACCCTCTGAAAGCTCTAAGAAGTACTCTCTGACTCCTATCATGTGGCAGGAAGCGCCACTGTCAACATAACAAATGTTAGAAGATGCTCTGCTAGTAGCGGGGAAGGCACACTCCCTCTGAACTTGTATGGTAGGTGATCCTGCACTAGTGGCCTCACAAGCTATGAACCCAAACTCCTGATCAAATCTCTCTAAGAAGCTCTCTATCTCTGCAGAAGCTGCCATGGGTCTGTCTTTCCTTTTCTTGTTCTTCTTCTCTGGACACACAACAGCATAGTGTCCCAACTTTTGATAATTCCAACATTTGACTTTGGAATAGTCCTTCTCCTTGTTCTGTTGCTTGCCTTTACCTTTGCTTTTGCTTCCACTGTTGGAAGCTTGCTTCTTTGCTCTGCCCTTCTTGCCTCTTGCTAACAATGCCACATTGTCATCCTCCTCCACTTGTTTGGTTGCCCCAAGATGGTTCTTTCTTATCTCACTTTGAATGCAATCATCCCACAACCTCTCCCAGTCGGGAAGGTTTTCCCGTGCAACAATGCCATCCACAAAATTCTCCCAAGTCTTGGGAAGACCATTCAAAGCAATTCTCACCAACTAAGTGGGTGCAATGCTCTCACCTACGGCTGCCAACTCATCTCTCACTGAAGTGATCTTTGTGAGATATGTTGTAGCACTGTCAGTGTTAGCCATTTTAATGGCCTTCAGTTTCTCCTTTAGGACCATTTTCCTGTTTTCATTTGAGCTATGGTAAAGACTGGTCAAGGCTGTCCACATCTCATGTGCATAAATCTTTCCTCTCACATGAGGAATGACATGGTCTTTGATTCTTTCCAAAATCAATCTTTTTGCCTTAGCATTCTTTTTGTTAAACTCTGCCAACTGTACAGGGTCAGCAGGTACTGCTACTGGGTTCTATGTGGTATTTACCATAATGCCCCAAACTTCTGCTTCTTCAAAAATGCTCTGGATTCTCTCCTTCCATGCACTGTATTTGTTCTGCCCATGCAACCTATCTTCAACTCTCAAACCCAAAGACATGTTTCACTGTCCTATCAAACTAAAATTTTCAAATCTGTAGTAAAGGTTTCTATTTTCTATGTAAAAATCAGCTTGCCGTAATTTTCACTTTGTTGTCCCAAACTGCACTTTTTAGCCAACCAAGCTCTGATACCATGAAGAAATTTCAACCCCCACTCCGGTTATCAGTTTTTCTTATCACTCCATGCATTTAGTTTTAAATCCAAGCATGATAAAAATTCTAAAATCTGGAAATGATAATATTTTTCTGAAAACACAAATTTAGAGATTTTACAACTACTAAAATTGCATAAATAAAACACAACAAAATTATGACAGCCACACACAAAAAATAACACAGTGATTTTCGGTCAATGTGACCATGGAAAAACCACCTACAACTCTTGGGGAAAACCAGTTTGAGAACTCTTCTTTATTTCTGAAAATGCTTTTACAGAGAATCTGAAATACACAGTAAAAATTCCAGCAACCACAAATTACGACTTATCTCGATTTCTGTGCCTGAACTCCACCTCGAAAATCATGCCAATCAACAAACAGCCAAAATAGAAATTTTTATAGCAATAAAACAACATTAAATGCTGTACGGCCAGCCTCGAAAAATGTGTCCAAAACTTGTTGTCCCTCTTTCTCAATTTCTGTGCCTTTCTTCTGCTGTACGATTTTTCCTTGGGATGCATGCTAATAAATGTTGCTGCTCAGATTCGCTGAAATGTCTTCTTGCTTCTCTCCTTCACTTCCTCACTGCTCAGAAATTTTCTCTTTGCTCTCTCTTCTCTTTCTCTCAAATGCTCATGAAAAAATGAATTATCTTTTCCTCTTCTCTTCTCCTTTTATTTTCTAAATAACCTTTTGGGTTGCCCTAAGATCTCATGGCTGAGATTCATTTAGATCTAGGGACGAGAATAAATGTGCATTTAATTCTCACTTTCTATTTTTTAACTCACCCACTTAAATAAATGCCCACTTAGCCTTTTATTTCCATAGTCTATTTTTCACTTTCTAATTCTTCATTCACTTTAATAAAGTCACCTTTAAATTAGAATGTAACTTTACCACTTATAAAGTCACTTTTAAATTAGAATGTAACTTTACCACTTATAAAGTCACTTCTAAATTAAATTGACTTTACCACTTATAAAGTCACTTTAGGAGAAAAGTAAAAAATAAATTTAAACACTTTTCCCTAGGCCAAAGATCAAAGCTTTAGGGAACCACTTGCCCTCTGGTACCCAAATTTTAACATACAGTACTTAGCTCAATTGCCTTTGCATGACACATTATGGTGGTGGTGCAGGTTCTTACCTCCCGTCTTATATTCCTACTACCCCATATTAAAAAATTTCATACTGTAAGATTCAGTAAAGAGAATTTTCTAAATATTTTTGTGTGTTTTTTAACAGAACAAATTAAACTCCTAAGCACCAGTTCGTTTACACCTCCGGGGCAACGGCGCCAAAATCTCAAGTCATAAAGTGGGATAAATGATTTAAGATTTATTTTATCAATCCATGTAGGTAAACTACGAGATGAAACACAATATGTGTAAAGTTTAAACTGGTTTTTAACTACTATCCAATAAAAAATCAAGCATAATGCAAGTACAGGTGAATCCCAAAGTTGATTTCAACTTACAATGATTTTCAAACCCCTAAATTCAATTCTGACTTGTTGACACAGGATTGCAGAGTCAGAAAGATATATCACACTCATGTTGATTTCAACTTACAATGATTTTCAGAGTCCTAAATTCAATTCTGACTTATTGACATAGAGTTGCAGAGTCAAAAAGATATATCACACTCTCTCACCAGATACTTTGTTTGAATTAATTGTTGGCCAAAACCAATTAACACTGTGATGAAAAATAATCTAAATGAAATCAGTGGTCTGAGTTTTACAAACAAATTCAGTGAAATACAGTAACGATCATTTTATTCTAAAATGAAAACTAATTCAATTTCCTAACTGTTGTTTTAGGCATAATACATCTGATTATTCTAGTGATTTAAAATCAAAAACACAATGGATGCAAACTAAAGAAGTTAATCTAACAAAATTCCATTCAATAATTATGATCTACTATTGAACTAAATTGCTACAAGAAAATAGAGTATATGCTACAGAAATTCAGTGGAGTCCTATGTAATTACAAGAACACTACAAGAAATTCAGTAATTATTACAGGAATTCCTGTGTGATTACAGAATCACTACAAGAAACTATAGCAAACGATTATAGGAAATTATGAATGGTTACAGGAAAAACAGGGTATTTACAGTTTTCAAATGTATAACAAAGTTAATGCACAAAAACCAAACAAAACTTAATAAAATGCATAACAAAGAATATGCAACACATACCAGGGGGGCTCTTGGTGTATGTTGCTAATGATACATTCAGAAGCTACAAGAACTCATTCACCATATCATAAAAGTACTCTTTATATTAATGAAAACCATAAGTTTGATACACAGGCATTACTTGCTCATAAAACAATATCTGCAACATATATGTTTCTATCTTGCCTTACTGCTCTAACTTGTATCTTCCTTTTACATCCACTTTTATACAAAAATACAAATGTTTAACTAAGTTGCCCAAAAACAGGGTCAATTCAGCGTTTCATACCAAAAATAAAGCGATATACAAGAAAGATAACAATCCCTGCATAATATCCTCAATTCTCCATGATTCGTATACTGTCTTCAGGGTTCAGTTGACCGATCTCTAGCTGTTAGAGAAGATTGAGGTAGTTTCCCAAAACTACCTACAAGATTTTCCTTGCTATCCATCCTTTGACTTTTGCTTGTGAGCAATTATGAAGAGGTTGAACAAACAATTTTCCATTAGCTGACCATGTGGATAAATTTCCAAGTGTTAAGATCATCTTTCTTGATGTGGTCCTCCTCAAATTTCAAACAAATTACAAGAATTTTGCTGGTTAAATTCATATGATTACAGGAATGTTTCTAATTAACTATTTGAACCATTAGTAAATAAAGTAAATGCACATTATTCATATTTGTAACTTAAAAGGAAAAGATAATTCCACAAATGATTTTACCTTTAATTATATCCTTTTTACACCATTTCTTCAACAACATTGGTAAAAAGATATTGAATGAAAGTTCAAAATGGAGGATGACAAGGTAAAAATGAGGTGACCACAGATATCAAAAATCAGACTCAACATGACTCTCTAGGCCTCTTCGCATTCATGATGTTAGCCTTGCGTGGGCTTAAGAGAGATAAATTAAATTTTAAAAGCTATTATGGTTGGCTTGTAACCATGGGTGGGTTACTTAGCATATTAGACATGTAGAGGGGTCTTTTCATTTCTAATTCAACCTCATAGATCTTGTATATATAAGGGAGACCTCATTTGAGATCTCACCATCACTTGGGATTTTCGCATACCTCATTAGAGAATTTGGACCTGCAGTTTGAGGAGACTTTTCGATGTTTTTGGGATGCACTTGGACATTTGGATCTTTATTACTATCGTTTTAGAGCTTCTAATGTATTGTTGATGGATAGATATACTCTACATTGTCTTGTAAGTGTTTCTTTATGTTGAAATTATCTTGCAAATAATGTCTAATGCATGGAATTTGTTCCCATGATAGAAATTCGCACTTTGTTTTATTGAACAACTTTCAAAATTATAATCTTGGAAGTTTTGCATGTGTTACTCATTGATGATGTGGAAAGAATGTTCCTAGTGGATAATGATTGCATTTAATCGATGAAACTCCATTAACTAATGCTAAAGAAGGTAATTGTTGAAAGAGGTAACAAGGGCTTCCTCTTTTAGCCTCCTCGAAGGTCAATGTAGCCAATTATAAGCACCCATGACTCCATAGACCAAATGGTGTATGCACTAATCAAGTCCCTTGATGGTCTCACATAAATTTAAACCATAAATTTTCTTTCTTTCCTCCTCTAAAAATTCATCCCTTTAAGGAAAAGGAGGTCATCTAGGGCTTGGTGTGAAATCTCTTGGAGGAGGAATTTTTAAATTTTGTTTGGATAGAAGTCTTTCTTTATGTCTCCTCTAAAGGACCTCAAATTTTGGTGGAATTCTCATGTTGGATTCTCCATAAATTTTGATGCCCTAGTTGTCGCATTAAGAGGGAACCCTAGAAGCTAATCCTTCAACTTAGGGATTCTTTGAATGTAAATTCTTTAGTACTTGGTGAAGTAAATCATACATTTCCTTTTCTCTTACCTACCTTGACCCTGGATGCGCATATATCTCGTGTCAAGTCTCAACCGTAGGTCTTGTGAAGTCATTTCAAAAGGGGTTTTTCGTGGGAAGTCTTATTAGCCTCTCCCAAGGCTTGCACCTTTGTTGAATCTTTCCATTGAACGAGTTACCTATCCTCACTTCTAACCTATCAAGAAGATAATATCACATGTGAGCATTACTAGGGCTCCTCCTGCCAGTTAAAATCTGAGAAGAGCAGGGAACTTAGGCTATGGTGAACCGTGACAGTGGGCCTCTGTCCCAAGTGTTGTTGTGCCCTCTAGCGTTTGCCTCTTCACAAGGCTTGCTAGTTTGTGCAGCAACAGGCCCGATGCAGTGTTGTTGCAGATCACTTGGGAGGCCATCACCTCAGCCATTTCCAGTTATTTCTATTAGCATGTAATATCTAATTTCATATTAATAAAATAAGGTTGAGATTCACTGCATTTATGTCTTTTCTATTTTGAGTTGCAGTTTATGTTTCTTGGTTTAGCCGTTAATTTCATGGTATAATTTGTGAAATTTGATTGTCAAACTGAAGGCATAATTTTCTAAAGTGAAATCCCGGGAAATGTGTTAAAATTAATAAATGAGATATTACAATTTAGCATTAGTGCAACAACAAAGTCCAAAGGAAAATATTTCTCAACTTCGATCTATGTTAGGAGTCCAAGAAGTTGTCATTAAGGATGGATAGGTTCTAATGCCTCCCTCCTTTTCCTATTATGTCACCTTTGTAAATCCTTCAATTCTATCCCAAGTTGTTCTTAAGAAGGGATATTAAGATATTTAGACACTCTATGTCACAGGGTTCGCCGAATTTGAACCTTGAGGTTCGAAAAGGTTCGAAATTCGGCAAACCCAAAAAAAAATCAAATTCGTTCAAGTTCGGTGAACCTAATAGTCAAACCTCAAATTCGGATCTCAACAAATTTAAACCTGAAGGTGATCCTAAAGACGAACCTGAAGCCGAATTTTATAATTTTTTAAAAAAAATTTGGGGTTCGAGGTTAGAGTTCGGGCGCTTTTTGTCAGTTGTTTTAAGGTTGATGAGAAAATCCATGGTCAACACACAGTTTTCTCTTGTTTCGCTTCCTGCTAGTTAGTTTCCCGCGGTGGCCACTGGTTTGGCTTATTTACCATGGTTGTCAGTAGATTTTCACAAGCCAACTTTAGTCTGAGTGTACTCACTCTAGTGTGCTCAGTGATGTCGCTACGTGTTGTATTCTCTACAATTTCCAGAATTCAATTTCTAGATGTTGCTTGTCCCTTCCACCTAGAGCATGAAGTGAATAGTGGTCGTGATTTGTGGCTAGTGGTTGCTCATTGCTACTCATATAGCTTTATTGATTGATTTTTATTTTTTATTATTTTTGTCACACACACACACACACACATATATATATATATTGAAAAATATGTATATTCGAACTTAATGCCAAACCTCATATGAACCTCATCGGAAAATTCGAATTCGAATCGAACTTAATTGTTGCCGAACTCAAATTCGTACCCGAGTCGTGTGACATAGTCGGCGAGAATATGAGTTGTTGGATCACTCTATGTGTAGAAGATATTGTGACAATTGGATTACAATGCACATAATGCATACTAAATAAGCACATTTTTACCTAATAGACACATTAGACCAGGTTGAACTTAATTAACTCCTAAGTGTCTACTATGTCACACGGTTCGGGTTCAAATTTGAGTTCAGCAACAATTAAGTTTGATTCGAATTCGAATCTTCCGATGAGGTTCGTATGAGGCTCGGCATTAAGTTCGAATATACATATTTTTAAACATATATATATGACAAAATAATAAAAAATAAAAATCAACCAATAAAGTTATATGAGTAACAATAAGCAACCACGAGCCACTAATCACGACCACTTTTCAATTCATGCTCTGGGCGGCAGGGACAAGCAACATCTAGAAATTGAATTATGGAAATTGCAGAGAATACAACACACAGCGACAGCATTAAGCACACTAGAGTGAGTACACTCAGACTAAAGTTGGCTTGTGAAAATCTATCGACAACCATGGTAAATAAAGCCAAACCAATGGCCACTGAATGAAACTAACTAGCGAGAAGCGAAACAAGAGAAAACCATGTGTTTCCCATGGATTTTCTCATCAACCTTAAAACAATTGACAAAAAGCGCCCAAACTCTAACCTCGAACCCCAAAAAAATTTAAAAAAAATTAAAAAATTTGGCTTCATGTTCGTCTTTAGGTTCGCCTTCAGGTTTGAATTCGTTGAGGTTCGACTATCAAGTTTGTTGAACCTAAACAAATTTGAAATTTGTTTTTGGGTTTGCTGAATTTCGAACCTCAAGGTTCAAATTCGGCGAACCCTGTGACATAGCTCCCTAATACTAATAGCTATTGATCCATGGTATAACACCCTATTGGTCCATGATCTCTATTTAAAGAGCATGTAGGGTCATCGTTGATGATCAATTGTGAAAACTCTGTTATGTAAAAAATTATCTTTGTATTGATAAAATTGTGTAATATTTCTAATTAGCCATGGCTAATTGGAATATTCGATTTTGCTCAGTTTTGCCTTCTATAGCTAGTTATAAATAAAAAGGTGAGGAGAAGGGGACATACTCACTTCATGAATAAAGACGCTCCCTAGTAGCACAACGTTGTAACTTAAAAGGTGAGCCAAGGGGGGCCAAAGAACCACGTAGAGGAGGGGCCCACGAAGACACTTGGAGTGACTGCACAGATGGTGAGAAACACGCGGCAAGAGGGAAGCTACATTGGAGGAGGTGAGCCTTGGGATTGAGAGAGGCCAACGCTATAAAGGGGAGAGAAGCCTCCTCATTTTGGCATTCGATTATGTGCATTTGAGCTAGTCACTTTGACTTAGAGCACACTAGTTGTTTAGCTAGTCTGCAGCATTGTTTAGTGCATTGAGTGTCTCCGTTCGGAGATCTCACCCTTAGCCCTGGGGGACTTCGAGTGCCTGCTCGGGCAAGGTATTTCCATCGGTATTTTGCAGTAGTTTCATTAGCATTTTAGCAGGAAGATTGAGCATCGTAGATGACAACGCAGTCTTGAGAGGGATGACGCAGTTCTTTCTGGCAAGAGTTCAGGATTGAGGTTTTGTAGGGGGATTTGTGTTGGGAGGTTGAGCAAGGGATCAGCGCTTGCATATTGGAGGATTTTGGATGAGTTTCAGACAGAGTTGTGGTGGGTTTATTTCAGTAGCAGCGCATAGCCTTGAGGGATTGCGTGGGTCCTCAAGGGGGCTATTTTCGGGGGTCGGCCATTTCAGAAAAGCTTTCTGGGTTTTTCTGGGTTTTGTGAGTAGAATCTGATTCCAGAGTTCCAACATTTTCTGAGGAGGGGAACAGCCCCAAATGCTCATTTGATTTCCAGTAGCAACAATAGCACGGCAGTTTTCCAGCAGTTTGGATGCAGTTCAGAGAGAGGCCATTCCTTTGCTATTTTGAGTGTATTTCTTCACTTGCCTTGTGCAAGTCGAGGTGCCATCTTTCTGATCACCTCCTGTACTCATTCTATTACTCAGAATAATAAAATGGCTTAGTATTTCTCTCTGCATTTCTTGAGTATCTACTTATATCTCATGGTTATATTGTTCTATGTTGCACCATTGTTATTTTTATCATTTTGAGCTTCCTGGTTATTATATCATTTATATGTATTTGGTTGGAGTTTACTGGAGTTTGGGAAATATCTCAGAAACTGGATATTACAGTGGTATTAGAGCATAGATCTAGCTCAGCCTATGGAGCTAGCAATCTATGACACTAGGGGAAAATCCCTACATCTGTTATAGAGGTAGGAGATACAGAGACGCTAAGCATAGGTTCGAGAACACCTACGGAGAGGGAGACTATGTTCCGGTGGTGGATGCAGAACAGGAGCCTGTGCTGGACGCAGGACAGGAGGAGCCTATGGTGGACGCAGAGCAGGAGAATCAGATGGCAGATGATGACGAGAAGAGAATTGCGGACATGCTCCTCAATTCAGTACAGGATCTGTCGAGGCAGATTGAGGTGATGGGGCAGAGATTCACGGCAGTAGAGGCTAGACAACGTAAGAGCCCACAGGTTTTCCAGGTTGGTGAGAGATCGGGTGCATCCCACCATTTGCCAGAGCGACACTGGGGCCGAAGCCCAGCAGGAGGCAGAGCCTGGTCATATGGGCGATTATTTTGCAGAATACCAAGCCTATGGGCAAGAGTTCAGGGAGGCTCTCTCATTCAAAGACTTTGTTCAACTCCAGCGGGATAGTAGACCCTGCGACCATCACAGAGGGTACTGGCATTATCATGATGGTGACACCCACCGTGCAGCTAGTAGATTCCACTTGCCTACGTTTGATGGTTCATCAAACAATTCAGCAAAGTCTTGGGTGGAGAAGCTAGACATTTACTTCCAGCTTAACCAGATGTCGGAGACAGAGGCCATCAAGGTGGCGACATTACATTTGGATAGTGAGACCCAGGATTGGTGGTTCCATGGGATGGTTACACTCGAGCATTCCACAGTGACGACGTATGCCAAGTTCACCAGGAGGTTGATGGAGAGGTTTGACCGGAGGAATCCGGAACAGCACTTTGTTGAGTTGACGAGGCTCAAAAAGACAGGGAGCCCAGAGACTACATTGTAAACTTTTTGAGGGTTTCAGTGATGGTGCCAGATCTATCCACGGCACGGAGGATCTACATGTATGTTGAGGGGTTAGCAGAGCCACTTCGGGGTCTAGTCAGATCCGCTAGACCAACCACCCTTCAGGATGCTATTAGCAGGACCCGGGACTTACAGGATGTCTTGCCCAGGACCCGGACACCTTACCCCTAACGACAAGCTTTTCAGCCTAAAGGGAAGGATGTGAGGATTCCACCTCCGAAGGGGAATCCAAGACGAGTATAGATTGATGATGATGCCAAGAGGGAGTTGAAGAAGAAGCGATTGTGCTTCACCTGTCAGAAGTCGTGGGCACCGAGGCATAGATGTGCTACTAGCAAAGCACATTTTATTGAGGTCTTCTCCGAAAGCAGCGGGGAAGAGGATGAAGAGGATGATGTGGAGGCAGAAGGTAGTCATGTCGCGCAGGATCGTTTGCCACCTCCACACCAGCAGCGGGTGGTGTAGCTTTTGCACCTACCGGAGGAGCCCTTGCAACATTGCGAGGAGTTCCCAAGTATTTGACACTGCGCATATGGGGGACAGTACGTGGCCAGTGGGTATCAGTTTTGGTTGACAATGGGGCAACCCACAACTTCATCGATGCACAGATGGCTGAGCGAAGAGGCATACAGATAGAGAGTCGATGGGTTTTCAGTTTTGGTCCCAGGAGATCAGACCATGGTGTGTGCACGTTATGCACCAAAGTTATCCGTGATGATGGGCACTTACACATTGACTGACCACTTTTTCGTGGTCGATATTCCGAACACCAACATGATACTGGGTGTTCAGTGGCTCATCACTCTAGGGAAGGTCATGACAAATGGGAAGACCCTAGAGATGGAGTGGGATGATGAGAAGAAAGGGAGGCATGAGAAGATACGAGGACAGCATACATATCCGCCTCAGAGTGTTTCGGCTCATCGGATGGAGGCAGTCTTCCAGAAGGGAGACATAGAGTGGGCAATACAGCTACGTGCATCAGAGACCGGGACTACAGGGCAGACAGTGCACCCGAGATACAATCCATCCTTGACCGGTATGCCATAATATTTGGGGAGATTCCACCGGGACAGCCACCAGACCGGGGGTTTGAGCACACCATTGAGCTTGAGCAGGGCATACAAGCAGTGATTACTACCCCCTATAGGCATCCCAAGGCCTATCGGGATGAGATTGAGCGGGCCATTCAGGAGTTGCTTCTCCCGTGGTGTTGGTGAAGAAGAAGGACGGCACATTAAGGATGTGCATTGACTACAGGGCCCTGAACAAGAAGACCCTGAAGAACAAATACCCCATACCCAGGATCGATGAGTTGATGGACGAGTTGAGAGGAGCATGGTTCTTCTCAAAGATTGATTTGAGATCTGGGTACCATCAGATTCGCATGAGGGAGCAGGACATTCCCAAGACCGCCTTCAGGTGTCACTATGGGCAATTTGAGTTTTTGGTGATGCCCTTCGGGCTAACCAACGCCCCAGCTACATTCTAGTCTTGCATGACTCACATCTTCCGCAGTCACTTGAGGAAGTTTGTGTTGGTATTCTTTGATGATATACTCATCTACAGCAGAACTTGGGAGGAGCATCTCCAGCACATTGAGACAGTATTGTGCATCTTGGAGGAGCAGCAGTTCTATGCCAAGCTTTCCAAATGTGAGTTCGGGTTGACGGAGATGTTATACTTGGGACACATCATAGGAGTGGATGGAGTGAGGGTCCACGAGGAGAAGATCAGGGCCATCAGAGATTGGCCGGAGCCAAGAAACGTGACAGAACTTCGAGGATTCATTGGCATTTGTACTTACTACCGGAAGTTTGTCAAGGGTTTCTCACAGCTTGCTGCACCCCTGACAAATTTGACAAGGAAGGGGGCATTCAGTTGGTCAGATACAGTGCAGCGAACCTTTGATAGGCTCAAGGAGGTTATGAGCAACTGTCGAGTGCTTGTGTTGCCAGATTTTACGCAGCCATTTGTTTTGGAGTGTGATGCGTCGGGAGAGGGGATCGGCGCAGTGTTGATGTAGGGAGGTCACCCTATAGCCTTTGAGAGCTGGAAGCTCCTTCTGCACGAGAGGTTGTATTCTATATACGACAAGGAGATGCTGGCCATCATGCATGAATTGGCTAAGTACCGGCAGTATTTGGTGGGTAACAGGTTCAGGGTGAGGACTGATCACAACAACCTCAAGTTCTTTTTGAAGCAGAAGCAGCTATAGTAGAGGCAGCAAAAGTGGATCAGCAAGATCCAAGCATATGACTTTGACATTGAATATGTCAAGGGTAAGAACAACGTAGTAGCAGATGCCCTTTCACGTAGGCCAGCCACGTTGTCTCTTATGAGCTTGGACGCAAACTGGAGGGCTCGACTCTTAGTAGAGTACTCTAAGGACAGATTTGCATGTGAGGTTCTGGATGCGCAGGTGGCAGATGACAGGTATAGGGTGGTCGATGAGATCATCTACTACAGGGACCGGATCTTCTTGATTGAAGGGTCTCAGCTCAAGAAGAAGATACTTCAGGCGTCACATGATTCACCATTGGCAGGTCATCAGGGTTTACCAAAACCTACAGGGCCATTAGAGAGAGGTTCTCATGGAAGGGCCTCAAGGAGGACGTACTCCAGCATGTCGGGAGTGCGAAGTTTGCCAGAGGAACAAGGGGGAGATGAACCATCCAGCAGGACTATTGCAGCCTCTTCCCATCCCGGAGGGGAAATGGTAGTGTATTTCGATGGACTTCATCACAGGGTTGCCCATGGTACAGGGCAAGGACTACATCTTTGTCGTCGTTGATTGGCTGACAAAGTACTCACACTTTTTCGCCATAGAGATAGTTAACAAGTGGTTGGAGGGCTACTTGCGTAACTATGTCAGTGGGCAGCAGCGAGCATGGCTGAAGTGGCTGCATCTGGGGGAGTACTGCTACAACACTACTCATGACATCCATCGGTATGTCACCATTTTATGTTTTGTATGGGTATCATCCTTTATCTTTTACTGACGTGATGTTTAGTGCTAGCAAGGCTCCAAGAGCCAAGATTTGGAACCAAGAGAGTCAGGATATTCTCCGAGCTCTCAAGGATAATATGGCTACAGCACAGAACCAGCAAAAGTTGTATGCTGACAGGGGTCGGGTGGAGAGACAGTCTGAGGTAGGGGACCTGGTCTACCTACGATTACAGCGATACCAACAGTCGTCACTGAAGCAGAAGGGGGTTGAGAAGCTCAAGCCCCGCTTTTATGGGCCATACAGGGTGATACGCAGGATTGGACAGGTTGCATATGAGTTGGAGTTGCCCCAAGGCAACAAGATACATAACATTTTTCATGTACCATGCCTGAAGAAGGCATTAGGACAGCATGTGACAGTGACAGATGAGCTACCTCCCACAGATGATGAGGGGCATTTGGTGTTGCAGCCAGAGGCTATTATTGATACCAGGGAGAGGCGGCTGCGGAGCAGGACAGTCCGGGAATTCTTGGTGAAGTGGAAGAATTTACCGAATGAGGATGCCACTTGGGAGAGTGAGAAGATCTTGCAGCATCCATCATTTCAGTTGCTTGAGGACAAGCAACATTTTGCCGAGGGAGACTGTAATATTCCTAATTAGCCATGGCTAATTGGAATATTCGATTTTGCTCAGTTTTGCCTTCTATAGCTAGTTATAAATAAAAAGGTGAGGAGAGGGGGACAAACTCACTTCATGAATAAAGACACTCCCTAGTAGCACAACGTTGTAACTTAAAAGGTGAGCTAAGGGGGGCCAAAGAGCCACATAGAGGAGGGGCCCACGAAGACACTTGGAGTGACTGCGCAGATGGTGAGAAACACGTGGCAAGAGGGAAGCTACGTTGGAAGTGGTGAGCCTTGGGATTGAGAGAGGCCAACGCTATAATGGAGAGTCGAGCCTCCTCATTTTGGCATTCGACTATGTGCATTTGAGCTAGTCACTTCGACTTAGAGCACGCTGGCTATTTAACTAGTCTGCAGCACTGTTTAGTGCATTGAGTGTCTCCGTTCGAAGATCTCACCCTTAGCCCCGAGGGACTTCGAGTGCCTGCACAGGCAAGGTATTTCCATCAGTATTTTGCAGTAGTTTCATCAGCATTTTGGCAGGAGGATTGAGCATCGTAGATGACTGTGCAGTCTTGAGAGGGATGACACAGTTCTTTCTGGCAGGAGTTTAGGATTGAGGTTTTGCAGGGGGATTTGTGCTAGGAGGTTGAGCAGGGGATCAGCCCTTGCATATTGGAGGATTTTGGCTGAGTTTCGGGCAGAGTTGTGGTGGGTTTATTTCAGTAGCGGCACAAAGCCTTGAGGGATTGCGTGGGTCCTCAAGGGGGCGATTTTCGAGGGTCGGCCATTTCAGAAAAGCTTTCTGGGTTTTTATGGGTTTTCTGAGTAGAATCCGATTCCAAAGTTTCAACACTTTCTGAGGAGGGGAACAGCCCCAAATCCTCATTTGATTTCTAGCAACACGATAGTTTGGATGCAGTTCGGAGAGAGGCCATTCTTTTGCTATTCTGAGTGTATTTCTTCACTTGCCTTCAGCAAGTCGAGGTGCCATATTTCTGATCACCTCCTATACTCATTCTATTACTCAGTATAATAAAATGGCTTAGTATTTCTCTCTGCATTTCTTGAGTATCTGCTTATATCTCATGGTTATATTGTTATATGTTGCACCATTGTTATTTTTATCATTTTGAGCTTCTTGGTTATTATATCATTTATATGTATTTGGTTGGAGTTTACTGGGGTTTGGGAAATATCTCGGAAACGGGATATTACAAATTGCTTCAAGTGGCCACGTTGGCTAGGTCCATGCATTGTTTCCCTCTTAGAGGAGTTTAATCACATAAATATATTGGTTTCATGATCTTTGATCTAGCTGTATGAGTAGTTACTAAAGGTGTTCATCCTATACAGAATACCTTGTTGTCTCAAACAATGTTGGAAAACCAAGGAATTGCAGAACTGAAGAACAATGAATTTCAAGAAGAGGCGGTATTAATAGACACCATTATAGCATTGAAGCACAAGAAAACATAACTCAAGATATGGAAAAGAATAATCAACACATCAAATCTTAATGATGATGACAGACCGATCCACAGAATAATTCATATCTGTATATATATCCCAAAGCACAACTAATTCACATAAAATAAGGAAGACAGTCATCTTTTATCACCATAGGCATCCTTAGATCTCCAAATTTTCTGCCTCGACCTATGCACCAATTGCGTTGGTCAAGACCAATGTTGCTTTGCCCAACCAATTGACCTTCAACTATCTATAGAATTACACGCACTGTTCCCATGGGATCATAAGAGTGGATGAAAGTGTCATTCTAACAATTATTGGTTACACGATTGTCTAGCCTAATGTGGGAACTAACTTTTCCTTGGAATCAGAGGATTTTGCAAATAAGCATGCCTGCACTAATAAAAGAAGGATTATAAAAAAATTAGAAAAAGACCACCTAAGAGTAACATTTTTGAGTCTTGGCACACTACACATTTCAAATAAAAACTTAAAATCATCTGGAAGCACTAATGTTGCTAAATTAATTTAGCATTTCAACAAAAGGTGCAAAATGTAGAAAAAATTAAGGTAAACCTCTAAAACAATACAGATATCTTTGCTAAATGATGAGGATTGAACTAATTATAGGTATTTCATTTGGATGAGACGAATGCAAATGATAAGAATTGAAACTTATTGGGTTGATAATTATGCTTTATTCCAAAGTAAATATCAGAAATTCCGTTACTTTCACATTATGTTTAATTTAATAGAATCATGTTGTATCCTTAAAATTGTGACAAATACGTACTGCTGAGCTTTTTAAAGTTTAGTAAACTTCTTTCAGACTCTCTCAGCATGGTATGCTGACTGCTAAAAGTTCACAACTCGTGATATATAGTATTGTAAAAATTAACTTGATTATTCTGCCCCTAAGTCACAGGACACGCCCCTCAAGGTCTCATGTCCCGTATTTCACATGTCAGACAAGAAACGTACCCTAAAATGTGTCGAAAACGTTTTTCTTCATGTCCTCCAATCGAGACACGTGTTTTGGACATGGCAAAAACATGCCCTAACGTTTCTGGCTCTTAGGACACATGTCCCATGAAAAGTGACATTTAAAACCTACAACATGGTTTATTTTTGGGTTTTTTTGTCATTGTTCGCCGCCGAAGTCGAGTTTGCTTGTTGCCGAAATCAAATTTGTTGTGCAGTGTGAGGAATTCCATCAAATTCGAACGCAATGCTCACAACGACACATTGAGAGCACCGTTCACAACTTCACATTGACCTAGACCTGGAGACGCAAGAAACGAGAGTTTGCGTGCTTTGATGAGAGTTTGGAGCACTTAAATTTCCTGTAAGTTGTGTTATAGCCTATGGAACTTAACTTTATTATACACTAGTGACCACATTTTATGACCAGTGACCACGTATAGATCGTGTGTTGAAATAAAAAGCCCAACTCCCTGTCATGTGCTCACTCCTCATAACACCTTCGAGGTCTAAAGGGAGGGAAAGCTCGATTAATGCTCCAGTCAATAGTGAAGTTTGAATAAATATAAATTTATAAACTACCATATGTGAAGTTTGAACATGATCGAAACTGTTTGAAGTTATTAACAGAAGTTATAACATGAACAATGAACATCATTACTGTAGTAAATTAATAAACTAACTAGTAAATTACTAAATAGTAAATAGTGTATACTAAATAGATATCATTGTAATTCATATCTATATGGATCACGCACTATCTTTTAGTATTTTTCTAATATATATATATATATATATATAATGTGTCATGTTTCCAGGGTCGCTGTGTCTCGTGTCGAATACTCGTATTTACATGTCCTTCATGTCGAAGACTCGTATTTACGTGTCCTCGTGTCTCTCGTGCCATGTGACTTAGTTCTGCCCATATATCTATCTGCGATGTGCATAGCCTTGATTCTGAGGATAAGGAAGCAAAATAAGTTTCAATCTGCATAAATTTTCCACTTCATAGCCTCTTTATGTTTTCATATTCGCAATTACAATCTCATGACACCGTGTCTATAAATTGTTCTTCTCTGATAACAAAGTACCATTCAAAATGACAACAAAATTTGATCAAGGCAGAAAAGTTATTGACTCTGATACTCACCCAAGAAATAGATTTGGCAAGTGGAGGTTCTCCCGTGCCCGTTGGAGTAAAATCATCCATTTCAGGGAGAGTGACTGGCAAATAACTTTCAGGAACAGGAACAGCTTCACCTGTGTCCTCTAGAAAAATCACTGGGAAAGGCTCACCCCAGTAACGTTGTCGAGCAAACAACCAATCTCGAAGCTTATAGTTTACCTGCACTAAAGTCTAATATAAATTACCAGCTAGAAGTTACATTGTATTCATGTGGCCTCTGACATGTAAAGCAAACAATATATTTTTCAAGACAGTAGCACACCTTCTTTTTTCCATGTCTAGTTCTTTCAACCCACTCTATGACCTTGGCAGCTGCCTCAGCAGTTGATAAGCCATTAATATCAAACTGAGACCTATCACTGGATGAATTTATCATAATGCCTTCACCTGCATATGCTTTGTCTGTAGAATATCCACTGTCATCTTTAGGAATCACAACTTGTCGAATTGGAAGATTATATTTTGTGGCAAATTCATAGTCTCGAGAATCGTGTGCAGGAACTGCCATAATTGCTCCTGTGCCATAGCTGCCAAAAAGTATATCAGATATTCACGATAACTTTAGTAAGTTTCCTATTGAGACTCGCACCAAATGGTTACCCATTCTTGTAATTGGTAGATTAAGTAAATTAATATAGTAATAAAGCCGTTTTCCAAAGATTTAAAAAATATATACATGGTACATATGAAAAGAAAAACTTGATCATTTCATTGCCAGTGGCCATAACGTCTGCATATCCTCTGCTGCTCAGACTACTTAAATCAGTATTTGGAAATGACAATGTAATGAATTTAATCAAGCACATATTTTCACCATCAATAACTTATTCAATTTGAGACACATGCATATTTTCCATTTTATTTAAAGAGAGTGACCATTTCAAATGTATTCACTGTGAACTGATAATGAACTCACACATAACCCAGTCAAAACAGGAAAGGAAACTCTTCAGGCACACCTGCCAAGGACATAATCTGCCACCCAGATAGGAATAGCCTCACCAGTTGCAGCATTCCATGCACAAGAACCAGTAAAGACTCCAGATTTATCCTTCTGAAGATCAGTCCTCTCTAATTCACTTTTTCTGGATGCTTTCTCAAAATAATCCTCTACCTGAGTGATAACTCCAAAAATGTTGTTGGGCCATATGTGATTAAAGGACATTAAAAGAACAACTAAGAAAGTCAAGGACTGCTTACAAAGATCTTCTGAGAATCAGATGTTATCGATGCCAAGAACGGATGTTCAGGTGCAATAACTAAATACCTGCATGAAGAAAACACGAATTAAATGTCAAGCTATACTGCTTACCAAGAACTTAGAAGGCAGCATCCCTTGTCTATTCCTCACTTTTAATGATTGAAAGTTTAAAAATTTTGGCACATTGAGTATGACAGTTTACGTTGCCCCAAAAATAGTGTCTGGTCTTGTTGTAAAAACAGTCAGCTTCAATTCCCTCTCTTGTACATAAAAGTCCAATTCAGCACCTTTTGACCGTCCAATCCAATTACGCTGCATTTCCTTGATGCTTTCAGGCCAATCTAGTTCATCCAAATCTTCAAGAAGGCGGTCAGCATACTCAGTAATTTTAAGCATCCATTGGCGCATTGGCTGTTCATATTATACACAATGACTTGTTAGCTTAAACTTGTACGAAAATATATGAAAGGATTTCTTTGTAAATTGGCTTGAAAATATTTATTTATTTTTTGGATCTTGATTTTCATTAAAAAAAAAAATTACATCATACAACTACAACATCAGATCGAGACTCGAGTATGTACATTTGTTCCTCCCTACATAGGTCAGGAGAACCAACATAGCCGCTTTGGCTAGAATGTCAAAGGAGTCAATATCTCTCTGAAAATTCCTATCCTGGCTGAAATCTAATTTGCTGGATCTCATTGAATTTCGATGTGCAGGGTCCTATTTGGAAAGACTGGAAATCGCGATGTGGGACTATTTCCTTCATTGTAGAACAAAAGAACTCTATGCGAAGACCCAGCCAGACTTTTCTTTTGCAGATTGACTCAACAGAAGATGGGCTGTTCAGGATAATGAGGTTAGATGGCTTGATAGGTTTCAGCTTTCGGAAAATTTGGAAAATCCATTCATCTTTTAAATCTAGAGTGCTAGGGTGACTAGTTCTCAAAAACAGCCTAGCAATTAAAGATAGGCAGCACCACACAAGGCTTACAGATGGCCATCATATGATTTGTCAAGCAGAAACAGTTAAAACATTATGTGTGAATGCAAAATACCCAGAACCTTTGGGTGTGGTAGCTGAAAAATCCATTCTCTCTGCTCTCCCCTACATTACAAAGAAGTGAATATTGGAGACAGATAACTGGTCAGGCAGGCACATCGCAGCATATGGAACACCATAAGAATGATTGGCATTTCCTATTTGTGGAAGAGGCAATGTAGAGAAACATTTAATGGCTTCAAAATAGTTAAAAATTAAAACCAGAAATATACACATATCATCATTTCTGAGCAATTGCAGAAATTCTGATTCCTAAATATCACAGAGATATGAAACAGAAAGCTGCCTGCCTTGCGGATAACAGGATGTCCACCTCGTTCACTAACACCATCAATGACCTCCTCATTTGCCAAAACAGTGCCAAGGACAGGGCACCAATTAACCGGAACTTCTGCCTGACAAGTCAACACTCATCAAAATATATAATAAAAACATAATAAGAAAATAAATTGGAAGGACTTCATAACTGAATTTAGATTCAAATTTTTTCATTATTAGAATCAAAGCACTAAAATTAGAAGAACCAATAAGCTGAAACAGTAAATGAAAAGACATAAGATCTCATGAGATTGGACGTCAGAATGTGGCACCTGATATGCAAGTCCCCTCTTCAGTAACTGAAGAAAGATCCACTGCGTCCACTTATAATACTCAGGGTCAGTTGTTGAAATTTCACGTTGCCAATCATATGAGAACCCCAAGGATTTTAGCTGCAGAAGAAATCCATCAAAAAATTTCTTATAAAAGAACTCAATTTAACTGGTGAGAAATAGACAAACAATTTGCTATCAAAAGGAATTTAGCCAAGCCTTCCAACACCCACACAGTCGAGCAATGCCAGCGTTTAAGTTTGACACACCTTTTTGACAATGGCATTGACAGGAAACAATCTAGCCTATAAATATTTAGACAAAACATTCAAAGTATAAACACATTGTTTTTTACCATGCAGTTTTGTTGAATTTTTTCATTTTGCTATAAGGTACTTCAGCAGGTTTGTGTTATCTCTGCCTTTTGTTATAAGTCAATTTCAATCACTACAATTTGTTATCATGAATGCAGACATTTGTACTCAAGCATGACAATGAAATTAATTTCACTATATCCCACAATTTTGTTACCCCTGAAATAAGTACACCTGCCAAGCAGTTTCAAACTTTCATGTAAATAAATGATGTGCGTGTGCACATGAGCTTCAGAATAATAACTAATATTTGTGTTATAAAGAAGCTACAATTGGTATGTTCATGATTATACTTGCAAGTGATCAGAGGTGTAGTCCTTTTGTTCTACAGTTGTATCAAAGCAGGAAGAATCTCATCACATCCTTCTTTCACCATGTAGGAGATTCTAATCAAAAGCAATCCCAGGACCACACATTCTACTAGTCTGTCACAGGACTACACAAAATAAACACAAAAAAAGCCAGGACAACTCTCCTTACCAGCTTTGTCTCAGCCATGGATGTTAGGAGTGGATGATGATAGTCTGACCCATTGGTTCCCTTTTGGTACCTTCATGTTGTTGAGACATCATGTATTCTGCATATTAGGGTAGATTTCTCTTTCATGATAATTATTTGCGAGTGTGTTGGATTATTATTATTGTGTTCTGTTCTTCATCAAACAATTACCAAAATGTACATGAAGATCAAAAAGAAACAAAAGAACACAAGAATTTAGGCTCTCCAAGCCAGGGCCAAAAGCCCACAAGGGGGAAAACCCAAAACAATTCTCTTCTTATAGAATCAGATCAAAGTGAGATATGCAAGAACAATGACCATGACAAAAACTCCAACCCTCAAGATGCCAAGTCAAGCCCTCCTTCCACATAGCAACAAATTTGTCAACAACAACAAGATCATCAACATGTACAGCAGCAGAACTATCATATGTCCGATCTCAAGAATAACTTTCCTTTACACTTTCAAATTTCAGACTTCCACCACCCTTGACTCCGCTCTTCTTCAATTTATTTCAGAACAGATCATGCGAATTGCTTGTCTCCAAATGAGCTCAATTCATCCTCTATTTATAGTGTCCGAAGGGGTTCGAATAGGTGTTTCTTCTTGGGCAGGGCCGACTTGACAGGCAGGGCTTACTTGACATCTTAAGGTGACTTTGACTCAAATTACAACTTTGAAAAAAAAATTATAGGCTATAAATAAGCCTTTGGCTTTGACTAATACAAATAATAATGAGTATGAAGAACATGCTTGAATAAAATAATAAATTGACTTGAGCATGAAACCCATGCTTGAAAAATAAGAATTTATTTTTCTTCTTTTTTGTTTTCACATGAAATATACAAGTACAATGATAATTATGAAGACCAAACCTAGTTACATTTTCCAACACTCCCTCTTAACTAGGGAGGTATTCATAATTACACACCAGGATACAAGGATACTCTCAAATTGAAATATTCTCATAAGAAGAGTTTGGATTGATAAGCCATCATCAAGCATCAACATTATAACCAGCATTGTCAATTTGCAAAATAGCAAGGCCTTGACTAACAAGCTCTAACTCTCCACTAGATTAGAGCACAATGTTGGGAGGCATACATTTGGACACCACCACCACCGCCTCTCAAGGCACATACCCCATCTGGATGTTCACTAGGTATGTCCTTACAGGACTATTCTTATCTTGGATTCCCAATCCTCAAAGAATATCGGTCCTCTTCGACTACTCTTATCTTGGATACCTTGTCCTATCCTCAAAGAGTATCGGTCCACAGGACTACTTCCTATCTTGGATTCCAAATCCTCAAGGAGTATCGGTCCCAGATGCTTATTCAATCCTCCATTCTCTACCAGTGCCTTCACTAGACTTACAGTTGTTAGTCTTAGCCTAGTGCATGATGCATGGAGCATATGGTGTCCATTGCCACTCCTCCTTACTCCCTCTCAACTAGGGAGACACAACGACAAGCCTTAGCTTGTCTAAATTATTAGCTACTTGTTCTTCTGTGGAGATCTAGTTGTAGCTGCAAGGCTCCTATCTCGCATAATATCATACCTAAGCTTAGACCTTACTGGATGTCAAACATTTATGGAGCCAAACTCTTTTACAATATATCTTCGTGACAGGGTTTTTGCCGTCATCCTTCATGAAATTGTATAACTTTCCACTAGCCAACAGTAGTATCTTTGTCACCAATAGTATCTGTCAAATCAATCAATGTAGAATCAAACTTCCTCACAGCTGTTGGCACATGCTTTCTTTCTTTCACAACAAAGTTATGCTCTCATGCTTTTCCAAGCCATCATAAGTGATGGTCACACAATTCATGTGTTCCTAAATCAAATCAAACCAAATAACTGTAGGTACGTAAATATCATCCAACACATTATCTCAACTGCTATCTTTCCATCCTCTATACATATTTCTGCAATATGTCCTTCCAGGGAGCCAAAACATATCCAAGTAAAACATTATTGGAGTTGTCAAATCAATGTCAAGTTTTGTTGCTTGCTCCCTCTGAGGTCAATATTCTTTTAAGAGTTCTGCTTCATGCTCTACAGCTTCCAATTATCAGTAATATCTCTATCAGCATTAGTATTGTCAATTAATATTTTTTTTGGGTCACACCAATCAGATTCCAGTACAATTTATGCCATTGACTCCCTCTGAAATCGGTGTTACTTCCTTCTTGGTAGCTGAGGTAGATGAATTTTTCACCTTTTGTTGATCAAGCTCAGATAGATCATTGTCACATATTAAGATTTCAGTCATATACATCACTGTCATATATATATATATATATATATATATATATATATCACTGCCATAATGTCTATTGTCCGTTATTGTCCAATAGCAGATCATCCATTTATTTCAGTCATAAAAAAATTCTGCCTTATCTGAGATTATTGTTATATCTCCAAATCATTGTTATGTAACAAGGTTACTGTCATAGTCTCCAAGTCTCTGTCACATAGATTACAGTCATGCCTCTGTCATATGGATCATAGTCTCACTTTCATCATGGTCACTGTCTTATTGTCATATGTGGACCATTGTTTTACAGTCAATCAAGGTCACTGATATGTCAAGGTTACATCCATATAAGGTCACTGTAAAACTGTCACAGGGCACTGTCATTATAATTTTCAATTGTCATATATCCTTAGGTCACTATCATAGACCAAGGTCACTGTTATGCAGATCATAGTCATGCCTCACTGTTGTATAGATCATTGTCATGTTTCCAAGTCAATCATAGAGATCAAGTCACTAAAATGTGCCTCCAAGTCATTGTCATATAGACAAATGTTCATACCTCAAGTTGCAAGCCACAGAGTTATAAATGTGAATCATAGAGACAATGCGAACTTGAGCCATATAAAAGATAATTGCGAACCACTGAAATATGTACGAGCCTTAGAGATTGTTATGAATAAAAAAATTCATAAAAAAATAATAACTAAATAAAAATAATATATATAAATAATAATATTAATTAATTAATTAATTCAATTATTTATTTATTTATTTATTTAATCAGTAATTATTAATTATTTGTGAAGGGTCAATAGTGGTGTCCATTCACCTTTGTGGCCAGTCAATGCCTATATATATAGGCACACCGCCGCAAAGGATTGTAACCATCTTCAAGTATTCAATTCATTAATAAATATTTAATACACATATTGGTGTCTACAATCAATTTTTGCAATCAAAGTTTAATCGCTACAGTGGTATCAGAGCCACGTGTTCTGGCCCAATTCTGCTGCACATACTCCTCATTGTATCCTACCACTGCGTTCATCATCCACGCCCTGTTCGTCACCTGTACTCCTCTCCACAAACCTCTTCATGTCGTCATTGACAATCACACTGTCTCACCCTCCGCAGGTCCTGTTGTGCCATACTCCCCCGATTCCTTATCCACTTGCTCGTGCTCTTTCTGCCATCCGCAGACTCAATATGCTTACGAAAAGAGCTAACCAGCCATATATTGGGTATTTAATGCCCTCAGAGCAGCACGCGACTTAATGCGATAACACGGGAGCGGGCAAATTCGGCATTAAATAATATTTGCCCGCTCCCGTGTTATCGGGCTAAGTGGCGTGCTGCTCTAAAGGCATTAAATACCCAATATATGGCTGGTTAGCTCCAGCCATATGCTTACATTGTTTCTTCTGCTCGTTCCCAGCGATTGCATCCACCGTCAAACAACCTTGGTCAACGCCTCGTCCATAACAATTGTCCACCTCAACCATCGGTTGTCCATCGTCGATTATCCACAGTATCAACCATCACATCGGTCCTCTATTGTTCCCCTGTCATTCCGACCACCTCTGATCCTTGTCGCCTATCCTTCCCAACCAAACCCTCGTGTCTTGAGCCAGTCAAGCGTTGTTTCTTTCCGTTATATGCCTTCCATATGTAAGATTGTTATATATTAAGTTATATAACAATGATATATTAAGTTATATAATAATTCATTATTATATAATTTATATAATAATTTGTATATTTTTAATAATTATAATTATGTTATAAAGTTATAATTATTTAATTTTTTTTTAAATATGGTTCTGCAAAGAAAAAAGGGAAAATGGTCAATAATGGAGAACTACAAGATGACATTAGTCATTGCAGAGACGACATCAATGGCGTGCGGTATCACCTTGGCAATTTAGAAAAAGCACAAATAGAATTTAATAAGGACAAAAAAGACTTAATAGTGATAATGGAAATGATACTACAAAGAGAAGACAATTTTGCAGAAACCACCGAAAGACTTGATGACCATAACAAATGACTTAATCAATTAATGGAGAAGGTAGACATGCTAACAATCCAGACTATTCCAGAACCCAACCCACAAGGTGGGTTATGCATGAACCCGTTAATTCACCCGAGATATGCTTTTCAGGTAGCCAGTATTACACTAAATTTCCAAAAAGAGACTATCAACGGATTAAAAAGGAGTTAGCCAAATATGATGGTAAAGACCATCGAGATGTTATTGTGTGGGTTAATAAAATGGAAGCTTTTTTTGAATCGAACCCGCCAATAGATGTACGAGAGAAAATCATGACCGCATCCAACGATTTGAAAGTTGAGGCATATGATTGGTTCCTATGGTGGTCCGGCAAATGTGAAGCTTGTTCTTTTCTCTGGAAGAACTTTGTGGATACCTTGCTAAAAATGTTTTATGACGAAGAAGAAGATGATGTCTACGATAATTTTGTTCATCTCAAGCAAAAAGGGTCTGTAAGTGAATACACACACGAATGGGAAATACTGGCTACGAGGCAACGAGGATTTACTGATGAACAACTACTTAAAATGTATAAATGTGGCCTTAAAGATTATATTCTTGCCGAATTGAAATTGTATAAGCCCAAAACTACTGAAGAAGCCAAACATGCAACAAAGATTATTGAACAAAAGCATAAATTCAATAAGTCATATACCATTTCTGAAAAATCAAGCAATTACTCAAAGGGAAAATCAAGCAAGAATTCTCTGGACAAGCCTAACAAGTATATTCCACCTCAATTACGAGAAGAAAGGAACCAATATTCAAGCACTGAAAAGAAAAAGAATGGTAAATGTTGGAAGTGTGGGGACAAATATTCACAAGGTCACAAATGCAACACGCAAAAGCTCTACAATTGTGAAGTACAACAACAAGAAGACGCCTCGAATAGTGACTCAGACGAAGATACTAATGAAGAAAATGGCACTCCAAACATAGAGCCAGAAGAAGAAGTTATGCCAAGAATTTCCCTAGCCACAATCACAGGAAGAGCACAACCACAAACCCTAAAGCTAAAAGGACATATTAAGAAAGAAAATATCATTGTACTAATAGACACATGTAGCACCCACAATTTCACAAATGTTAAAGTAGCAAAGAGATTAAATCTATTTGTATTCCCTGCAATAGATATAAAACGTTATGGTGGCAGATGGTAAAAAGATAGATGGAGTGGGGAAATGTCACAAGGCCAACTTGCAATTAAGTGATTACAAAATGGAATCCAACTTCTACGTAGTACCCTTGGGAGGTGTAGATGTTGTTTTGGGAATACAATGGTTACAAACGTTAGCAACATAGTCCACAAATCACTAGAAGTACTTTATAAAGTCTAAATGGGCTAGAAGGAAATGTAACTTGTTTGGTTTCCAAGCTCCTCCTACTCAAATCATATTTGTGCAGCAAATGGAAAAGCTTATTCGAAAGGGAGCACCTATATTCATCGCACAATGTTAACAGTTAGAATTGTTATCTACAGAAGGAATTCAGCAACAACTTGAGGTTACAACCTTGATCCAGAAATATAACAAGGTATTTCAAGAGTTGCCTATGAAATTACCACCACAAAGGAAGATAGAACATATCATTGAAGGCAAACCAGATGCAGCGCCCATGAATGTCAAACCGTATCGCTATCATCGTCATCACAAAATAGAGATAGAAAGGTTAATCCAAGATCTGCTAAGGTGTGGAATCATTACAAAACACAGAAGTCCCTATGCAGCCCCAGTAGTATTAGTACAGAAGAAGGACAGATCCTTCAGATTGTGTATAGATTATCGAGGATTAAACAAGATAACTATCAAAAACAAGTTCCCCATTCTGTTTATAGATGAATTGCTAGACGAACTTTGTGGCGTAGAATACTACTCAAAGTTAGATTTGAGATCAGGTTATTATCAAATACGAGTAAGGTTAGAGGATATTGAGAAGACTGCATTTAGAACTCATGAAGGGCATTATGAGTTTAAGGTGATGCCATTCGGATTAACAAATGCACCAGCCACATTAAAAGCAACCATGAACGAACTCTTGCGATCACAATTGAGGAAATTTGTATTCGTCTTCTTTGACGATATCCTCATCTATAGCAAGATCTGGAAGGAGCATCTCAAGCACTTAGAAGAAGTACTATCCGTAATAGAGAAGAATCAATTCTATGCAAAATTTCAAAGTGCACCTTTGACAAAAAAGAAGTCAAATACCTCGGGCACATCATATCCAAGGAAGGAATCAGTGCAGACCCCAACAAGATTAAGGCGATCAAAGAATGGCCAAAGCCAAAGAACATATCCAAACTCAGAGGATTCCTTGGAATGACCGGATATTACAGAAGGTTCATAAAAAATTACGCACATGTGACTGCTCCTCTAACTAATCTATTAAGAAAATTTTCTTTCAGTGGGACAACAAGGTAGACGAATACTTTAAATCCTTAAAAGAGATAATGTCATCTACCCTGGTGCTAACGACCCCAGATTTCTCCAAACCCTCTGTGGTAGAATGTGACACTTCAGGATTTGGAATTGGAGCAATGTTAATACAAGACAGTCGCCCCATAGCTTACCACAAAGAGATCTTGGTTATTATACATGCGTTAAACAAGTGGTGCCAATACCTGTTAGGAAACAAGTTCTCAATCCGCACAGATCACTCAGTCTTCAATTCTTGTTACAACAAAATACCTTATTAACAGAGAAACAAAAGTGGATAGAAAAACTCGCCGCATTTGAAATGGAAATCTTACACAAAAAAAGGAAAAGATAATGTAGTCGTCGATGCTCTCTCACGAAAAGATGAAGACACCACGACGTGCTCTGCATTGGTAGTAGTTCCTGATTGGTTAGATGAGATTCAGGCCGAATATGTCGAGGATCCAGAATCTTGTTCAATAATCGAAAACATCAATCAACATCCCAACATTGAATGGAAAAAAGACATACTATGGTATAAAGGTAGAATTTATCTAAGTCAGTCATCCAAATTTAAAATAAAGGCTCTAAAAGAATCACACAATTCCCCTGCAGTTGGGCATGTTGAGTTCGACAAAACATACTACAACACACGTCAATCGTTCTATTGGAAGAGAATGAGTAAGGAAATTCAGAAATACGTCGTCGAATAAGACATTTGTCAAAGAAATAAAATCAAAAACGTCTCAACTTCTGGGTTGCTACACCCCTTACATATCCCAAATCATAAATGGGAGGAAATCTCAATGGACTTCATCGATGGTTTACCTATGTCTGATAGTAAGGACAAGATATTTGTTGTAGTAGATAGACTCACTAAATATGCACATTTCATGGCAGTCAAGAAAATAGACTCAACCAAGCAAATTGCAGAAGTCTTTTGTAAAAACATCTACAAGCTACATGGTCTACCAAAAGTCATTGTTAGTGATAGAGACGTAAGATTTAAGGGAAATTTTTGGAAAGATTTTTGCACTCAGGCTGGAATCACACTTAACATGAGTTCATCCTATCATCCGCAAACAGATGGTCAAACAGAAATAGTAAATAAGTGTTTAGAAACATATCTTCAATGCTTCATATCTTATAAGCAAAGCAAATGGTCTCAATGGTTGCATCTAGCAAAATGGTGGTACAATACCACATATCATACCTCGGCTAAAATGACTCCATTCCAAGCCCTATATGGTTATGAAACCCCGAAATGAAAGGATTTCGCATTAAATGACTCCAAGGTTTAAACAATGAAGAACCATTTGGAAGAAAGTCAAAAGATTATCCATATATTAAAAGAAAACTTAGCAATCGAATGAAACAATGCACTGACCAACACCGTTCAGAAAGAGAATTCGAAGAAGGAGACTAGGTTTTCATAAGACTACAACCCTACAAGCAATTATCCTTGAAACAACAAGGGAAGAACAAATTGGCTCCGAAATTCTATGGGCCTTTCCAAATAATCAGGAAGATCAATGACGTTGCTTATGGATTGAAACTACCAAATAATTGTCAAATCCACAACGTATTCCATGTTTCATGTCTCAAAAAAATACTAGGTCAAAACCAATCAGCTCAAACCGAGATTCCTGAAGTCGATGAAGAACGAAGGATTGTCCTAGAACCCGAAGCTATCTTCTCAACCCGAGAGAAGGTATACATTCCAAAACTATTAGAGAATACCTGATCAAGTGGAAAAAACTCCCAGAAGAAGATTCCTCATGGGAAACAAAGAAGTTCCAACAACAATACCCCTTGTTACCTCTTCTTTGAGGACAAAGCAATTTTTAAGGGTGGGGCAATGTTATGAATAAAAAATTCATAAAAAATAATAACTAAATAGAAATAATATATATAAATAATACTAAATCATTAATTATCGCACAACCTTTGGAGTGGCTCGTGTTTATGGAACCTTGGTGCCGAGTTGGGAGCATCTTCGACGATGGGGGAAGAAGAATGGAAAGATACAGGCGTTGGGGATGAAAAACTTGTTTCCCTCACTTCCTGGCAGGCCCCTTCATAGGTAACTCTCAGTACGTTTGTACCTGGTCAAGCGTTTCCTTCGTTTGCATTTTGGTCAAGAATTCGACACTAGGCGAGGTGTTCCATAGCATCATGCATTAAGGGACTAGTAGTAGCTTCCTCCAACACTTTTGGTGGCAGAGCAACACGAATTCACGGGACCTCTGATAGGAAGTTAAAGGCAACGGGAGTGAGCCTCTATTTGTTTCCACAGTGGTAAGTAAGTTTGTTTGTTGCAGTTGGGCTTCAGTTATTCCCATCACGGTAGACGACACGACAACCAATCCTAGATACCTCTTGCCCTGTGACAGTCAGGTAGGAAGGCCGGGGTGTGTCAAGTAATTTGTAGAACGAAGATTGGGAATTAAAGAGCGGCAAATCAAGTTAGAGAAGATTCAAGGTGTCTACCAACCTCTCTCGGTGTGTCAAGCAATTTGTAGAACAAAGATTGAGAATTAAAGAGCGGCAAACCAAGTTAGAGAATATTCAAGGTGTCTACTAACCTCTCCCCATGCAGAGGCAAAGAGGTCGTCCGCGGCAGGGAGGAGGTAACTAGGATAAAGCAGATCAGGAAGGAGACAGTGAGTTGGTGCCTCCTGCGCGGAATTCACCTGGCAAAGCGGACTTACCAACTCCTTTCGACTCCCTTGAGGCTCCAATCCGATTATTGTAGCGCACAGTAGAACAATTAACTCAAGCTCAAAATGAGAACAATGTCGAGTTGGTTGGTATCTTGGTTGCATAGGAATCAATGTCGCATCATGGACAGACAAGCCATGCTGAGGAGGAATCAGAGGTGTCTCCAAGATTGCATGGACAGCTTTGAGACCCGTATGGCTCACGTGCAATCTCACATCCACGAGGCCTTCCACATCCTGAAAATGTTGGTCAAGTTGTTGAGTTCCAACCCGCCCCTCCACCATAAATGATTGAATGATTTCCAGCTATATGTACCTCTTGGGTAAATTTTGCACATGGCAGGCTATATATGTGAAAAAGCCTTGTTTTGTCAAGTTTTTGTCCTTTTAGTTATGTTTGTACCTGAAAGCCAACAAATTGTTGATTTATGGTAGCATCAGATGTGCTCTAAGCCTCAAAATTTGCAAGGAGGCTAGGACACATGTATTCCAAAATACCCAGAAATCGTTTTGGGAAATCCCACCAAAAGGCAGTTTTATTAAAATAATTAATTATTTTTAGTGGATGCCTATGCCCAAACTTAGGAAATTAAAATAATTAAAAGGTATTAATTAAACTGGGGGTGAAACTTCTAAAAGAAGAAGAGGATCAAGTCAAAATGATCTAGGCCATTGATTAGAATCTGATCTGGGTCGTTGATTACTAAACGAGAAGATTATAAGGACTTTGATGGGCATTTGGAAAACACACCGAGTGAGAGATCAAAGATCGATTTTCTCAAGAGAGCAGTGCAGCAGTTGCCGAAGAAGGTGATCAAGGAGATTTCTTGTAGTGAGGGGCAAGGATAATTTTCCGGAGGAAGTTTTCCTGATCTGAAGAGTGCAAGGCAGAGAGGGCAAAGAATAGTCCGGAGAGGCAACGCTGGGCCACGCAGAGGCAGCGTAGAGCTACATTGTGGCAGTGTAGAGCTTCAGAGGGAGTCTGTATTTCTGCTGGGGAACAGTCAAGATTTAGAGTTAGAGTCTAGGTGTGAGACCGAGAGGCCAGAGGTCCAAAGTTTCCAGCGAGCAGAGGATCGAGAGGAGGTGCAGCGCAGTCCCAGCAGCAGTGACGCAGTAACGGCATGGGTGTGACGTAGTACTGCGCAGAGGCTACGTAGACACAGCGCAGAGGCACATCTCCAGCGCAGATCAATGTCAGATTCCCCAGCGATAGGGTGAGATCATCTCACTATCTTTTTGTCCAGTCAGCTCTCTGTATAGGATTGCCAATTTGGGCATCCGAAGAATTGTACTCAAAAATTACTGCATAATAATACAAACACTCGGCTATTGCACCGGTTTTCCCACATTGGGTTTTTCCGAGGATATTTGTTCAAAAACAACGGTGTCACTTGTGTGTGCTATTTCTTTCTTTCTCAGTTCTTGTTTCCGCATATTATTTAAGTTGTGAAGGTTGTAGATGTATTTATTTTGATGTTTACTGTATAATATTGTAAATAACTTGATTCAGTAGGAGAAATATAATCAGTTCTTGCAATAGTGATTCGGGGATTCCGAATTTTCACATGGTATCAGAGCGCAAGTGAAGAAAGAGAAGAGACTAGAAGAGCCCAGCATTGAAGAGGAGGGAGATCGAAGTGCTACGTAGGCAGCAAATCGAATCCCCAGAGGGATTGCATAGTCCAGGCCAAGAGGGCAAGATTCTCAAGGAAGATCTCTCTTTGAGTGAGTTGACAGAGAGGTAAGATTTCCAAATCGAGATTTGTCAGCGGCAGAGGGAGCAACGCCGCAAAAGCTTCAGCGCATAGCAGTCTTCAGGTGAGACGTGGTTTTTTGTAGCAGTTGTTGGGGCAGAAAAAAAACAGAAGAAGAAAGGAGACACTTTTTGAGGGAATTTCTTCCTCAGAGAATTCCTAGCCAGGGAATTTGATTTCTCAATTGTTGAGCAGCAGTAGAGAGGAGCAGATCTACTAACTCCAGCAGGGAGTGTGTAGGCCAGCCTAGCAGCAATGCAGAGGAGAGAGGAAGCAGTTCGACTTTTTGTTGGCAGAGATGACAGCTAATGGGCTGAGAGATCAAGATCGATTGGACGGAGCATCCAACTATGTGATCTGGAAGGCTAGGATCTCCTGCCTTTTGGATGAGCATAATCTCAAAGCCTATGTCGATAGTGTGGTAGTTGAACCTGCAGATGCGGATCCACTCAAGAAGTACAAGGCTAAAATGGCGAAGGCCAAGCGGTTGATCCTCAATGGAGTGAGGGATCATGTTATATGTCACATTGTTGGCAAAGGGACTACCAAGGAGATGTGGGATGCCTTGGCTACGTTGTATCAGGGATCTTCTGAGCAGCGGAAGATGTACTTGGAGGAGAAAATGAGAGCAACAAGGATGCAGAATGGGGAACGCATTGATCTGTTTCTATCGAAGCTTCAGGAGGTCTGATGCTCGTTTGCAGTTGTAGGATCAGCGCCTCAGCCCACCAAGATGGTGAGGTTGGCCTTGAATTCAATCTCATAAGAATGGCAAGTGTTTGTCCAAAGTATCTTAGGTAGAGAGAGATTGTCGGATAGGGAAGTGATGTGGGGCGCTCTTCAACAGGAAGAGATGAGGCGAGACTTAGTCAAGTACAAACTTGATAGCAACAGCAGTAGTGGGGCGAAGCCCAAGGAGGAGGAAGAGAACGCAGCCCTTGCATCAAAGAGGCAGCAGGAGCAGCGGAGGCAGAAGAAGGATGTCTCAAAGATCAAATGTTTCCGGGTTGGTGAATTTAGTCACTATGCTACACAGTGTCCTCTCAAGAAGAAGGACAAGGACGAGAAACATGATCCACAAGTTGCAACCGCAAAGATCGAGGAGGAGGAGTTTGCCATGATTGCCTAGATACCTCCAGGGGAGAGGTGGGGTGATCTAGTATTGCAGTTCGAAAGAACTACAGATGGGCAAGAACCTTAAGGAGTCCACCTCTTGGATCAAGACCTTGCTACGAGAGCCCATAGTCAGACTAGTAGGATGGACAAGTGTTAGTTGGTGTAGAGGAATGTCGGAGTGACAGTTGCGTGCCTAGGAGCGCCAGAGACTGAGCAGCGCAAAGTAGAGTTGGCAGCAATGCAGTTGACACAGTCCAGAGTCAGCAGTAACGCAGAGGCTTGAAAGGGTTAGCGCAAAAACTAGTAACAGTCAGAACTCCAGCAACAGATGCATCATGTTGAACACAATTGGTCCAGTATTTTGGATGTTTTTCCATTGTAGTTGTTGCAGAAGGCAACAGCAGCAATTGGAGCAGAGTTGCAGTACAGATGCAGTTGGCAGCGACATGCAGAGTCAACAACAACACGGATGCAACATTTGGGCAGTAGTTGGTGGGCAGTGATATCAGACATCAGTGACGCAAAGGGAGATGTTACAGTGTCAGGGTGATGCTTCAGCAGGTTGCATTACTAGAGCACATTCCTCGCTAAGAGGGAGTGTTGATTTCTGGTAGAATCAGATGTGCTCTAAGCCTCAAAATTTACAGGGAGGCTAGGACACATGTATTCCAAAATACCCAGAAATCATTTTGGGAAATTCCTCCTGGAGACAGTTTTATTAAAATAATTAATTATTTTTAATGGATGCCTAAGTCTAAACTTAGGAAATTAAAATAATTAAAGGGTATTAATTAAACTGGGGGTGAAACCTCTAGAAGAAGACAAGGATAAAGTCAAAATGATCTGAGCCATTGATTAGAATCTAATCTTGTTCGTTGATTACTCAACGAGAAGATTATAAGGACTTCGATGGGCATTTGGAAAACACATATAGCGAGAGATCAGAGATTGATTTTCTCAAGAGAGTAGCGCAGTGATTGCTGGGGAAGGTGATCGAGGAGATTTCTTGCAGCGATGGGCAGGGATCATTTTCTGGAGGAAGTTCTCCTGATCCGGAGAGTACAAGGCAGAGAGGGCAGAGAGTGGTCCGGAGAGGCAGCACTAGGCCACACAGAGGCAACGTAGAGCTACGTTGTGGTAGCACAAAGCTTCAGAAGGACTCTGTATTTTCCGCTGGGGTACAGTCAGGATCTAGTGTCGGAGCCGGGGAGTGAGACCAGGAGGCCAGAAGGCCGAAGTTTCCAGCGAGCAAAGAATCGAGAGGGGGTGCATCGCAATTCTAGCAATAGCGACACAGTAACTATGTGGGTGTGACGCAGTACTATGCAGAGACAACGCAGAGGCTCATCTCCAGCGAAGAACGGTGCCGGATTTCCCAATGGCAAGATGAGATCATCTCACTATCTTTTTGTCCAGTTATATCTCTATATAGGATTCCAGTTTGGGCATCCGAAGAATTGTACTCATAAATTACTGCATAATAATACAAACCCTCAGTTGTTGCACCAGTTTTCCCACATTGGGTTTTTTCGGGGACATTTGTCCAAAAACAACGATGCCACTTGTGTGTGCTATTTGTTTCTTGCTCAATTCTTGTTTCCGCATATTATTTAAGTTGTGAAGGTTGTAGTTGTATTTATTTTGATGTTTACCATATAATACTATAAATAACTTGATTCAATAGGAGAAATATAATTAGTCGTTGCAGTAGTGATTCGGGGATTCCGAACTTTCACACAAATCTGGTCGGATTGAAGCTAATTTTGCATTTTCTCAAAGCCCAAAACGATGTAATTTCTTCATAATATAATAGAAAAAAAATTGACTTACCAAAAAAAAAAAAAATTAATTAATTAGTAATTGTTAATTAATTATGAAGGGTTATGATCAAAAGTGGTGTCCATTCACCTTCATGGCTAGTCAATGCCTATATAGGCACACCGCCTCGAAGGATTGTAAACATCTACAAGTATTCAATTCATTAATAAATATTTATTACACATATTGGTGTCTACAACCAATTTCTGTGATCAAGTTTAATCGCTACACTGGTATCAGAGCCACGTGTTTAACACCTCGTCCATACCGATTGTCCACTTCAACCGTTGGTTGTCCATCGTCGATTATCGACAGTATCGACCGTCACGTCGAGCCTTTGTTGTTCCCCTGTCATTCCTACCACCTCTGATCCTTGCCGCCTATCCTTCCCGACCAAACTCTCGTGTCTTGAGCCGGTCAAGCGTTGTTTCTTTCAGTCATATCCCTTCCATACGTAAGATTGTTATATATTAAGTTATATAATAATTCATTATTATATAATTCATATAATAAGTTATATAATAAGTTATATAATAATTGCTATATAATTATATTATAAAGTTATAATTATTTAATTTTAAAAAATGGTTCCACAAAGAAAAAAGGCAAAATGGTGAATAATGAAGAACTACAAGCCGACATTAGTCGTTGCAAAGACGACATCAATGGTGTGTGGTATCGCCTTGGCAATTTAAAAAAAATGCAAACAGAATTTAATAAGGGCCAATAAAAGTTAACAGTGATGATGGAAAGGATACTACAAAGAGATGATAATTTTGCAGAAACCACCAAAAGACTTGACGACCATAATGAATGACTTAATCAATTAATGGAGAAGATGGACATGCTAACAATCCAGACTATTCAAGGACCAAAACCCAACCCACAAGGTGGGGTTATGCATGAACCCGTTAATTCGCAATATATATGCTTTTTAGGTAGCCAGTATTACATTAAATTTCCAGAAAGAGACTATCAACGGATTAAAAAAAGGAGTTACCCAAATATGATGGTAAAGACCATCAGGGTGCTATTATGTGGGTTAATAAAATGGAAGTCATTTTTGAATCCAACCCGCCAATAGGTGAACGAGAGAAAATCATAACCGCATCCAACAATTTGGAAGTTGAGGCATATGATTGGTTCCTATGGTGGTCCAGCAAATGTGAAGCTTGTTCTCTTCTCTAGAAGAACTTTATGGATGCCTTGCTAAAAAGGTTTTATGATGAAGAATAAGATAACGTCTACGATAAATTTGTTCATCTCAAGCAAAAAGGGTCTGTAAGAAAATACACACACGAATGGGAAGTATTGGCTACAAGTCAACGAGGATTTACTGATGAACATGTTGATTTTGGGTAGCATCGGATGTGCTCTAGCCATGAAGTTTGGTGTAGAGGCTAAAGCACATGAGATCTCCAAGACCCAGAAATCGTTTGGAGAAATTCCACCTGGATGAAGAGATATTAAAATAATTAATATTTTGAATGTGTCCCCAAGTCTAAACTTAGGAAAATAAAAAATATTAATGTGTATTAATAAAAAATGGGTGAGAAAGTTCTAAGTGACGAGGATCAACCCATTTCTAATCTTAGCCGTTTATTAGGGATTTAATCTCGGCCGTTGAATCGTCAACAAGAAAAGTATAAGAGGAATTCGATTTTCTGGGGCAGGGTTCACTAAGATATCGAGTTAGTGATATGTTCCATCGAGGGGAAGTTCGGCAGAAGGCCAAGAATACATAGCAGAGAGGCGGAGAGAGTGTCGGAGAAACAGCGCAGAGCCTTGGAAGGCTGATGCAGAGGCTGAGGAGGCCAGCGCAGGTTACGCAGAGGGCCAAGCAGCTGGTGTAGAGGCAACAGAGGCTGACGTAGGCAGCACAAAGGGCTGCAGAGATGACGTTGGGCTGAAGAGGCAGTGCCGAGAAATTTTCATGGCGCAGACTGAGAGCTGCTTCGCTGACGCAGAGCCATAGAGGGTGACGCAGTTCCTGAGGGTAGCTTGGAGCAACTTTCGCTGTCCAGCTAAGGGAGCAGTCGAAGTCACTGTGAGGCTATTCATCCGATTATTGATTAGCCAGAATATCTGTCTCAGAAGAAAGGTACTTCTGCCAAGGAAATCTCTGAATGGTGAACCATTTTTGTCACCCTAGTTGTATTCAGAGATCTATATAATAATAAAACCCTCATATCTGCTGCACCGGTTTTCCCGCATTGGGTTTTTTCCGAGGACGATTGTCCAAAAATAACGGTGTCCCTTGTGTTGTCTCAGTTTATTTCAGTTGTTGATCTGTATATGTGTGAAGGTTTCATTTGTGTTTATTTCGGTATTTATATTAATAAATAACTTGTTAATTGAAAGAACAAGTAGGAGATAATAAACTAGATAATGCATTAGGGATTTCTGATGTGTCAGACTTAGAAATTTCCACATGGTATCAGAGGATTGCAAATTACAGGAGAACTAAAGACACCAGCAAAAGTCTGAAATTTGCAACAGAAGCAGTTGTCCCGAGAAACAACATTGTTCCTGAGCAGAACCAGCAAGAGAAGAAGTGACACAGAGCCTGCGTCATCATTTCGAGCCAAGGAAAGGGCCAGCGCAGAGGCAGAGAGAGGCAGAAGAGGCTCACGAAGAGCCATGTCATCCTACTCAGCCAGGTAGGATTGACGCAGTTGGCCGAAGGGGCAAATTCAGCCTTTGTCGGGCTTGCGCAGACACTGAAGGCTCAGTTTCTTCAGTTATCGGGGCTTGAAGAGCTATGGGAAGATTGTGATTTGAGGATCTAGTGGGACGATGTCTCTGTCAATACAGAACAGTGTCTAAGGAGACCGAACCAAGGTAAAGGGAATCACTACCTCGATGGATTTCTAGCCAAGGAATCCAGATCCGAGTTGCAGTTGCAAGGAGGATTGTAGAGGAGCGGTTCGACAGCTGGCCAGAGGATTTCCAGGAGGGAACTTAGGGCTTAGAGGGAGATTTCCAGGAGGGTAATCGAGACTCGGAGGGAGTCCAGAAGAAGAGCTGAAATGGCAGTGAATGGACTGAAGGCTCAAGATAAGTTGGACGGGGCCTCCAATTTTGTCATCTAGAAAGCCAAGATCCTAGCAGTCCTAGATCGACATTGCATCAAGGACTTTGCCTTGAAAGTAGTGGCTATCCTAGTTGACCCAGCTGAGAATGAGAAGTATGAGGAGGCGATGGCGAGGGCGAAGTGCATGATCCTAGACAGGGTCAAAGATCATGTCATACCACATATTGCTGAGAAGAACACAGCAAAGGAGATGTGGGACACCCTAACCACCTTATACCAGGGCTCTTCCGTGTAGCGGAAGATGCTATTGGAGAATCAGCTGAGGTCATATCAGATGCATAAGGGAGAGCAAATAGATCCATTCCTTCTCAAGTTGCAGGAGATTCGCGACCAACTTACTTTTGTGGGGTCTACATCGGATCCAGAGTTTATGGTCGGATCCAGAGTTTATGGTCAGGACTACCCTGAATGTAGTCTCTGAGGTGTGGGAGACATTTGTCCAAAGTATTTTGGGCAGAGCTACTCTTCCCAGTTGGGAAGAAATGTGGGCAGGTCTTCACCAGGAAGAGATCAAGAGGATGACCAAGGCAGGGAGTAGTGGTAAGGGAGCTCAAGTCAAGAAAGAGGAGGAGGACAATGCTGCTCTAGCATTTGTGGGACATCAACTGAAGAGGAAGAAAAAGGACATCTCCAAGGTTAAGTACTTCCATTGCGGAGAGCTGAGACATTATGCATCCCAGTGTCTTAGGAAGAAAAACAAGGGAGGCTTCCGATTCAAAGTCAGCTCTAGCTAAGCCGGAGAAATAGATTGAGACTGATGATGATTGTGTCATGAGTGCTCATGCGCCTCTAGAGAAGAGGTGGGGAGACATCGAGTTGTAGTCAGGAGGACTACATACTTGGGCAAGATCCTTGAGTTGCCCAAACTCTTGGATCACATCCGGCTACGAGAGCCCTTAATCACAGTAGCATGATGACAGGTGCCGGGTGGAGCAGCGAGGTAGTGCTTGAGTGCAGAATCGGAGGCAGCACAATGGAGGTTGCAACAGTGCGAGAGGCACATAGGTGTATGCAGTAGTGCAGTGGCAGCAGAGGGAACACAGGATAGCAACAGAGGCAGCTTCAGCATCACGAGGCTTCCAGACTGACCGGGATGTCAGTATTTGGGAGAAGGCAGTTACTTACTTCTCAGTAACTGCGTTGCAGTGCAGCAGTTAGCAGTGGCAGTGTTATGGGTAGCATGAGGCAGCATTTTGAGAGGGAGTTACAGTACAGATGTAGAAGTGGCAGTGGGATTGTCATGGGCAGCAGTACAAGAAGCAATAGGGCAGCAGGCCAAGCATCAGCGCAGAGGAACGATGCGGAGGACATGTGATGCTTCTATGGTGAGGTATTAATAGAGCACATTCCTCGTTAAGAGGGAGTGTTGATTTTGGGTGGCATCGGAAGTGCTCTAGCCATGAAATTTGGTGGAGAAGCTAAAGCACATGAGATCTCCATGACGCAAAAATCGTTTGGAGAAATTCCACCCAGATGAAGAGATATTAAAATAATTAATATTTTTAATGTGTCCCTAAGTCTAAACTTGGGAAAATAAAAATATTAATGTGTATTAATATAAAATGGGTGAGAAATTTCTAAATGAAGAGGATCAAGCCAGTTCTAATCTTAGCTGTTGATTAGGGACTTAATCTCGATAGTTGAATAATCAACAGGAAGAGTATAAGAGGAGGCTTGAGGGTCAGTTGGAGACACACCAAAGTTGATCAAGAATTCGATTTTCTGGGGCAGGGTTCGCTGAGAAATCGAGTTAGTGATCTGCTCCAGCGAGGAGCAGTTCGGCAGAAGGCCGAGAATACATAGCAGAGAGGCAGAGAGAGTGTCGGAGAGACATCGCAGAGCCTTGGAAGGCTAATGCAGAGGCAGCCAAGAATGACGCAAAGGTTGAGGAGGCCAGCGCAGGTGACGCAGAGGTCCAAGAGGTTAATGCAGAGGCAGCAGAGGCTGACGCAGGTAGCGCAGAGGGCTGCAGAGCTGACGCTGGGTTGAAGAGGCAGTGCCGAGGAATTTTCATGGGGCGGACTGAGAGCTAGTTAGCTAATGCAAAGCCATAGAGGGTGAAACAGTCTCTGGAGGGTGACACGGTTCCTGAGGGTAGCTTGGAGCAGCTTTCGCTGTCCAGCTAAGGGAGCAGTCGAAGTCACTGTGAGGCTATTCATCCAGTTGCTGATTAGCCGAAATATCTATCTCCGAAGAAAGGTACTTCTGCCAAGGAAAATCTTTGAAGGGTGAGCCATTTTTGGCACCCTAGTTGTATTCAAAAATCTGCATAATAATAAAACCTTCATATCTGTTGCACCAGCTTTCCCGCATTGGATTTTTTCCGGGGACGATTGTCCAAAAATAATAGTGTCCCTTGTGTTGTCTCAGTTTATTTTAGTTGTTGATCTGTATATGTGTGAACGTTGCATTTGTGTTTATTTCGGTATTTATATTGATAAATAAATTGTTAATTGAAAGAACAAATAGGAGATAATAAACTAGATAATACAGTAGGGATTTCTGATGTGTCAGACTTAGAAATTTCCATAGAACAACTACTTAAAATGTATAAATGTAGTCTTAAAGATTATATTCCTGCACAATTGAAATTGTAC
Organism: Pinus tabuliformis; assembly: GCA_031772625.1. Taxonomy (NCBI): domain Eukaryota; kingdom Viridiplantae; phylum Streptophyta; class Pinopsida; order Pinales; family Pinaceae; genus Pinus; species Pinus tabuliformis. The sequence goes on along the minus strand of CM062820.1, from coordinate 541,139,116 downwards.
AAGCCCAAAACTATTGAAGAATATAAACATGCAGCAAATATTATTGAACAAAAGCATAAATTCAATAAGTCATATACCATTTCCGAAAGATCAAGCAATTACTCAAAGGGAAAATCAAGCAAGAATTCCCTAGACAAGCCTAAAAGGGTATATTCCACCTCAATTACGAGAAGAAAGGAACCAATATTCAAGCACTGAAAAGAAAAAGGATGGTAAACATTGGAAGTGTGGGGACAAATATTCACCAGGTCACAAATACAGCACGCAACAGCTCTACAATTGTGAAGCGGAACAAGAAGAAGACGCCTCGAGTAGTAACTCAAATGAAGATAGTAAAGAAGAAAATGACACTCCAAACATAGAGCCAGAAGAAGAAGTTATGCCAAGAATTTCCCTAGCCGCAATCACGGGAATAGCGGAACCACAAACCCTAAAGTTGAAAGCAGTGTTGTTAAAATCGCGATAAAATCGCGATTTTATCGGAAAAGCGCGATTTTTTCATTTGCCCGATCAAATCGCGATTTTTATCCGTAAAAATCGCCACTTTTTTTTTATACCGATTTTTATCGAAAAAATCGCAATTTTTTGAAAACATCGCGATTTTTTCGAAAAAATCGGCAGAGGTGCGGGCAGCGGGCTTTTATATGGCAAATTCGATTTTTTTTTAATTCATTGTGTTGTCGCCGCGCGGAGGAGGAGGAGAAGAGGTGAGGGAGAGGAGCTGAAGGGTTTCCGTCGGATTTGGGAGCGAATCCAAGCGTTTTTAGGAGGAATCCAAGCCAAGATCACCAATTTGTCCATAAAAGAGGTATGTAGATTAATTTTTTTTGGTTTTGTTTCTATAAAAACTTTGGTTTTCATTGTTTTTAAAGAATTTTTTGAAATTTTTCATTGATTTGGGATGGGTAATTTGTTATGACTATGAGAACCAATTTTTTATTTTTATTTTCTCATTTTCTTTAAACATTGTTTATTTTTTTTTAATTTTCATTGTTTTTTGGCATTTGCCATTGGCATTTGGTTGGGTAACTTGGGTTTAGAAATTGGGATTTTGGAAATAATTAACTCGTAATTTTGCAAATGCTAAATTGTAATTTGTATTATGTAATCCTAAATTCCTATTTCCTAATCCTTATTTTTAATTTTTTCCATAGGTTTGCAAATTCAAAATTCAAAAACAAACATGCCAAGGAAATTGGATCCTTTCTGGGAATATGGTGACCCTAAAACTCCGAATGATAGACAAAACTTGTATTGCAAGTTGTGTGGAAAGGAAATATTCGGGGGGGTGTACAGGTTGAAGTTCCACCTTGCACAAATCCCTGGACATGATGTGGGGCCCTGTCTAAATACAAATGCTGAAATTATCCAAAAAGCCATGAGAGCATTGGGAGAATTAGAGCACACTAGAGAGGCCAAAGAAGAACTCAAAAGGCAACTAAAAAGGTCAGCTGAAGGAAGTGGGCCAAGTGGCACTGGTTCCACTGCAGCGTCAGTCAATCCGGTAGCTGCATCATCATATTTTGTTCCTCGAACCACACCTGGTTCACAACCAACTATTGGTTCAATGCTAAAAAGAACTGAAAAAGAACAAGCTGACAAGTTGATGACAAAATTTCTCCTCTGGAGTGATATTCCTTTCAGCATTATAAGGAATAATCCATTTTTCCAACCTACTGTTGATGCTATTGCCAGTGTTGGCCCGGGGTACAAAATCCCTTCTCTTCATGATTTCAGAGGCCGGCTTCTTCAAGATGAAAAGCGTGACTGCACCCAAAGATTGGAGGATTTTAGGGCATCATGGGCACAAACAGGATGCACTGTTATGTCAGATGGTTGGACTGACCAAAAGGGGAGAACCCTTATAAACTTCTTGGTTAGTTGTCCCAAGGGGACTATGTTTATCAAATCTGTTGATGCAACTCATCAAATCAAAGATGCAAAAACTTTATGTGATTTGCTGGATGTGTTTATTTTGGAGGTGGGTGCAGAAAATGTTGTCCAAGTCATAACGGACAATGCTGCAAATTATGTTGCTGCTGGTAGAATGCTTATGGACAGGCATCCTGCTTTATTTTGGACACCTTGTGCTGCCCATTGTATTGATTTGATGTTAGAGGACATAGGGAAAATTCCCTTTGTCAAAGAGGTTGTTGACTCATCAAAAAGCATCACAAAATTTATTTACAATCACACATCTGTGCTTAGCTTGATGAGAAAATGCACCAACAACAAAGAGTTGGTGCGCCCCGCCATTACACGGTTTGCGACGAGTTTCATATCTCTTCAATCCCTCTTGAATTCTATGTGGGATTTGAAGAGAATGTTTCTTTCAGAGGAGTGGCGTGCTTCGTCAATGAGCCGCAAACCAGAAGGAGAGGCCGTCTGCAGACTAGTTTCATACCAGGAAGACTTCTGGGCGGGAGTGCAGGAGGTGTGCGCTGTTACAGAACCTTTGGTAAAGGTTCTTCGGTTGGTTGATGGTGAGAAGCCCGCAATGGGCTATTTGTATGAAGCCATGGACAGGGCCAAAGAAGCCATTCGATCCTACTATGATGACAAGGGAGATGATGGGTTCCAGAGACAACTCCTTCTATGGAACGTCATTGATGAGCGATGGAACAACACACTCCATCGTCCCATTCATGCTGCTGGGCTTTTCCTGAACCCTGCATTTTCTTATGCATGTGGGTTTAATTTTGATGTTGAGGTCGTGAAAGGATTATTAACCTGTGTCCAGAAGATGGTGAGATCTCCAGAAGAACGTATGGAGATCTCTAGACAAATTGAGCAATATAAGTTGTCAGGTGGCACATTTGGCTTTGAGATGGCTGTCATTGATATGACGGTTAAAATGCCAGGTATTTTTTAGTTTGTAGTATGTACTTTGTAACTTTGTTTCAAATTTCATTGTTTCTTCAAATTCCATTTTTTTCTTATGTTTATTTAAAATTTTATTTGTAATTTTGTTGTAGACGCATGGTGGAAGATGTATGGTGGCAGAGTACCCCTTTTGCAAAATCTTGCCGTACGCATCCTCAGCCAAACATGCAGCTCCTCGAGATGTGAGCGCAATTGGAGTGTATTTGAAAAAATACACAACAAGAAGCGCAATAGGTTAACACTTAAACATTTAAAATATTGCAAATTTCCAAATAAATTTTTGAATTCATTAAAGTTTTAAACAATATTTTTTTTATAATATTAATTATTAATTATTAATTTATTATTTCATGAACTTTGTACAGGTTGGAGTCCCATAGACTTAATGACATGGTCTATGTCTACTACAATCTTCGATTGTGGGTGAAACAACTAGAGAAGACACCTGATACGGAAGCCATCTCATTGGATGGGATTGACACCACTGCTGAATGGAGAGTTGAGACCGAGAGGCCTCTCATGGATCCCACTGAGGATTGGTTAGTGCAGGATGAGGGGGAGGAGGAGGGGGAGCAGGAGCAGGAGCAGGAGCAGGAGGAGGAGGAGTTGGAGGAGCAGGAGGAGGAGGTGACACCGTCTACCCGGGCTACCACTACCACCAGTAGAGGACGTGGTCTCCGTCCACCTCAGCCTCCTGTAGCTGCTACTACTAGTTCTTCAGCTTCTAGAGCACGTCAGACTCCACTGCCATTTCCACCAGCACAGGCACCAGCTTCTACATCTAGAGGGAAAGAGAAAGTTGTGCCATATTCTCGCAAGAGGGGCAGAGGAAATCAATAGGATTAGACTTTCATTTTATTGTATATGACATTATGACATGATGAGATACATTATCATATTTTTTGTTGATATTTTGAGGCTGAGTTGGACTTGGGACTCAGGACTTACTATTCAGGACATGATTCAATGTTATGTGTGATTTTAGCGCTAGAAATGATATTAAACATCTTATATATTAGTTTTTTTATCATATTTATGTGTCAATGTATTTATTTTATGTTGTAGATGGTTTAGATATTAAAAAAATTGAAAAAAAATGAAAAAAAATGAATATTTTTGTGCCAAACGCTTTTTTCCCGCTTTTTTCCGCTTTTTTCCCGCTTTTGTCGATTTTTTCCGCTTTTTTCCCGGCGCCGATTAAATCCCGATCGCGCTTTGTGCAACATTGGTTGAAAGGGCATATTAAGAAAGAAAATGTCGTTGTACTAATAGACACAAGTAGCACCCACAATTTCATAGATGTTAAAGTAGCAAAGTGATTAAATCTATTTGTATTCCTTGCAATAGATATAAAAGTTATGATGGCAGATGGTAAAAAGATGTAGTATCCCTTACTAGAGATATCCCTCAAATACAAGCAAACTCCAACCAGAGAAATAACAATAGTGCAACATGCAATAATGTATACATAGAAAATAAGCAGATACTCGAGAAATGCAAAGAGAAATGCTAAGCCATTTTATTATACTAAGTAATCGAAAGAGTACAAGAGGTGATCAGAAGGATAGCACCTCGACTTGCACAAGGCAAGTGAAGAAATACACTCAGAATGGGAAGGAAATGGCCTCTCTCTGAACTGCGTCCAAACTGTTGTGCTGCTGCTACTGCTGGAATCAAATGAGGATTTGGGGCTGTTCCCCTCCTCAGAAAATGTTGAAACTCTGGAATCAGCCTTTGTTCAATAAACCCAGAAAAGCCCAAAAAGCTTTTCTAAAATTGTTGACCCCTGAAAATCACCCTCTTGGGGATCTACGCAATCCCTCAAGGCTCTGCACTGCTCCTGGAGAGAAACCTCCAAAACTCTACCTGAAATTCTGCCAAGATCCTCCAATATTCAAGGGTTGATTCCTTGCTCAATCTCCCAGCTCAAATCCTCCACAAAACCCAATCCGGAGCTCCTACCCAAAAGAACTACGTCCTCCCCTCCCAAGACTGCGCAGTCATCAAAATACTCAGCTCCTCCTCTACTCCAGAAATCGCTCCACCTGCAAAATACTAATGGAACTACCTTGCCCGAGCAGGCACTCGAAGTCCCCCGGGGCTAAGGGTGAGATCTTCGAACGGAGACACTCGATGCACTAAACAGTGCTGCAGACAGGCTAAACAACCAACGTGCTCTAAGTCGAAGTAACTAGCTCAAATGCAACATAATCGAATGATCAAAATGAGAAGGCTCCTCTCTACTTTATAGCGTTGGCCTCTCTCAAAACCCTAAGGCCCACCTCCTCCAACGTAGCCTCTCTCTTGCCACGTGTTCCTTCTCCATCTACGCAGTCCCTCCAAGTGTCTGTGTGGGCCCCTTCTCTACGTGGTCCTTGGGCCCCATTGGCTCCCCTTTTAAGTTACAACGTTGTGCTACTAGGGAGTGACTTTAGTCATAAAGTGAGTTATGTCCCCCTTCCTCACTTTTTATTTATAAATAACTATAGAAGGCAAAATTGAGCAAAATCGAATATTCTAATTAGCGGAATATTACAGTCTCCCCCGGCAAAATGTTGCTTGTCCTCAAGCAATTGAAGTGATGGATGCTGCAAAATTTTCTCACTCACCCAAGTGGCATCCTCATCCAGTAAATTCTTCCACCTCACCAAGAATTCCCGGACTGTCCTGCTTCATAGCTGCCTCTCCCTGGTATCAATAATAGCCTCTGGCTGCAACACCAAATGACCCTCATCATCCGTGGGTGGTAGCTCATCTGTCATTGTCACCTGCTACCCCAATGCCTTCTTCAAGCATGATACATGAAAAACATTATGAATCTTGTTGCCTTGGGGCAGCTCCAATTCATTCGCAACCTGTCCAATCCTGCGTATCACCCTGTATGGCCCATAAAACCGAGGCTTGAGCTTATCAGCTCCCTTCTACTTCACTGACGACTGTCGGTGTTAGCGCTTGAAATTTCACCTCAGGCTGAGAAAGGCAAACTCCAAGGCAACATCAAACCACTTAGCCTCGTAGCTAGCCCTACGGGGCAGGAGAGGGCTCTCTCCGGTATATCTCGGCAAAGATCTTCAAAGGGCGGAGATAACCAATAAAGAACATTGGTTTTAGGCTAGTAAACTGATAAAAGGTTTGATTTGAGATTTTTAGGATTTTGGTGGAAAATCGGGGAAAGGCAATTTTGGGTGCGGGGATTGGACACAGTTTTCGCAGGGGGTTCTTTGGGGCAAGGTAGGAGACTGTATTGATGCCTTTGAAAGAGTCAGATGGGCAAGAATGACTGGTGAGCAGCTAAGGAGACCAAGTAAACACCTTGAGTTCTCCTTAAACAGATGAAAACATTGATATTAAGCAAACTTAAAAGCAGAGCATGGCAATCATGAATTCTACTTTAACACTTCATTTGCCTAATTTGCAGAAGGAAAAGTAAGAAGATGATTCACATAACAAACTTACAAGTACAAAGAAAAACACACCATCAATACATGTAACCACAGGAATCCCAAAAAGGACTGCAAAACCCTGGTCTTTCTTCCTTTGCCAAAATTGCAGAGATACAATGAGTGATACAATAGAAGCTTTCTCCCTCAAGAGTCCAACCATGAAAATGACCAAGAAAGTACATAATATAGGAAATCTAACATCTTTCCTTGCCTCTAGGGGTCGAGCTCACTATTCTAGGAGCTGTTTCAACCAATTCTAAACTGAGCACTGAAAACTAGGCAGTCAAAACAACTTGCCTCTATAAGCTAGGAAACCAATTCATTCATTAAATTTTTGACTATTTCATGAATGAATCTTCTAGAAGAGATAAATGAGTGTCAAAATATCATAAAATTACATCATTTACAACAAGGAGGATCAAAATCCACTCCAAAAAGTCAAATCCAGTCAAAACTGCGTTTTGCTGAGCTGTAGGTGCATTTCTGTGAAAATTGCCCAACGCGTAGCGCCCTGATTCTGAACGCGTAGCGCGCCTTTGGAGCAACTTTTGAGGCACTTCCAGGTGTCCAAATGAGGCAAAAGTGGGCTTGTTGGAAAGGTCTGGATGTCTACTTTCCAGCCCAAGTGGAATTTCTAAATTTGGTGTCCACTTGCCCCTCCAAAATTGCAATCTCCCAAAACTGCTTCCTGTGTGTCAAAAAAGTGGCAGAAAGTCATTTTTTGCTTGTTTTTTGACCTTCTGGAGGCTCAAAACTTGATGAAATCTCTTGGTAATCGCTGAGCAAGTGTATTTTTTCATGACAAATCCAAAAATGCTGAGTTTTCCTGAAATGGAGTTGCTCATCTTAAGGGTCGCGCGCGGCGCGCTACGCGTTGACGGCAAAAACCTGTGTGGGGCACAAAAAATTCACAATTGACAAAATTTTCTCCAAATTTCTTGAAATTTGGGCTGGGAGTCCCCAATCAAGTACCATGCTCAGTCAAAGAGGCTTTGGCCAAAATTTGGAGTGGATCGGGCCTTTTTCTCCGTTTTGGTGCTTTGCTCAACCTCCTTGGATCTGGCGATTGTATTTTTGACATTTCTCTAAATCCATGACACCTGTGTAAAAAGTGAAGGAGGTTTTTCTTCTTTGGCATGTTGTGGACAAAAACCTCTCTCAGTTTTCCAAAATTCATCTTTGATTGCTCTGAAACATCTTTTGAGTGAAACTTATCCCGATGAGTGAAACAAGGAATTTTGTCGAAATGAAGCGAATGAATGGGATAAGAGGCTTCTAAATTCTTGGGGAAATTTTTGGAAGTAGGGAGGGATGTTAGGAAGCAGGGGAAAGTGGAATCGCGGAGATCGAGTGAGGGGAAGGGGTCCAAAAGGGCAAAACACAGGCCCAACCTAGAAAATTGCCAGGTTGTAGCAAGAAACTAGGGTTTGTGCGAAAATGAGGAATTTGGCGGATCTAAGGGATGGGAAGCATTTGATAAGGTACTTTAAGGATAGGGGAAGGTGTATGAACATCAGGATAGAAGTTTTGCCGATGATTTGACCGTCCAAGAGAAATTGGCTTCAAAACCCTAGGAGAGGAAAATGACCTTACCTAGGCGCAACTGAAGCATGGACAAGGTGTAAAAAGACTCATTAGACACTGAGATGATAATGACAACCCTATGAATGATGATAGACTCAGCTGAATAGTGACATAGATTGGCATTTGGGCAACTTTGAAAAGAGTGAGAGCAAACCCTAGACCTAATGCCTAGTGACAAAATTTTGCTTGAAGACTCACTGAAATGACAAAATTTGACCTTGACACTTCAAAATCACTTTGTAAGAGCACGTTTGATCACTGGAGGAAGGCTGGAAAGACTGACACTAACATTGGCTCCAATGGGGATGGTAGCTCCTTAGAGGTGCCAAGAACGACAGATCTCTGGAAGAGTTAGACAGTGCCTTCATCCATTGGGCAATGGAGTCAAAAAACTCAAGCTGAAATGCATGACTGAAAACTGATGACTTTACAACACAAATTGACTCTCACTCAACTAAAAACTGACTCAATACTTAAACACAACTGACAAACTAGAAATGATGCTCAAAGGGGAGCTTATTCATCAAAACCTACTCTAACAGTTTCATTCATCACTTGATCAAGTGAAATGGAACAACCAATGCAACGAAGTAAGTATCTCGTCTGCTATTTGAATTCTCCGCAAATGCTCGCTTATGAACAACAAGAGAGAACTACTGAAAGGCAACTCCGATGGCAACTTGGGAACAGATCCATTGAATGATATGAATTCTCTACCTGCCTCCAAAAACACTGCATAAAGATCTTGAAGTTCATGCACACTGGAACTTAGCTCATCCAATGGATTACTTCTCTTCTCCTCATACCATGAATGCACACCTTGATCCGAGCCTTGTGACGAGACCTCTGCTGAAAATGAGAAAGAAACCGACTGCCGAATCAAATTCATATCAGCACATGTTTCAAGCTCACATGTAGTCAATGGAGAAAGACTTTGACTGCAAACCTCATCCAAAACATCAGCTATTGGATCATGAAAAACTTGAAAAGACTGTTGTAATGTATCCATTGAAAATGTATGACATCCTTCTAGCTGTTCATCTTTTTCTTGAGAGATTTTACGAAGATTCTTCCTTATAAACTGAAATGCTTCGAAACAAAAGGTTATAGAATCTTCCTGCATCATCAAATCATGTATTTCATCTTCCAAAGCTTCATCTGTAATCTGCCCTTCAATTTCATTTGGTGGCTGCAAATCTGATGCTACAAGCTGCTCAAGAATTTTGTTATATGTCTCATCCTCAACATTAACACTGAGAGATTGCTGATTTATTATAGGCTGTTCATTTAAAGATTTACTATGCAATCTACCCTTCAAAAACTGAAATGATTCAAAACATAACGGTACAGAGTCACCTTGAATCATTAAATCATGTGTGTCCACTTCCAAGTCTTCAGCTGCAACTTGACAATCAATGGCTTTCGGGGGTTGCAAATCTGAATATGAGAAGTCTTGAACAAAATTTTCTTTGCTCTCAAGATGCTTCAAATCAAGACTTGTTGACATTTGATTTCTGATTGCATGGTAGTTATCTCTGATGAACTGAAACGAATCAAATCAAATCACTTACTTCAAATTTTGCTGCACTTTCCTCATCAATGTCATAGCTGATATGTGATGGCTGAATATTGTATTCAAGTTGCTGAAAATGAACTTCTTCCTCCCACAAACTAGCTGCTTGTTTGATTGCAAGATTAGCTTCTGTTTGGAGAACATAATCATCATCATACTGATCAAACCGAGGCAAATCATCGGTATAAAACATATCATCAAGCATGCAGGTCATATCAATAGTTCTTTCTTCGCCAAGGTGATCTACAAGACAATCATTACCAGATCTATGACAACTAGGATAAGAAACAAAATGTTTTGGATCAGCAACTTGTTCTTCTTCAATCAGCGAGCCATGAACTTGAGCATCATAAGCATTTCTTGCGGTGACCTTGTCCATCATCTTTTCCACTGCACTTACCAAAATGTCAAGCTTTACCTCTAGAGATGTTGATTTTTCCGGATCTATGTTTTTCATCTCTTCTTCCTTCAACCTTGCCCTTCGGATCAGCAAATGCGCCTCTACATTTACTGCACTGTTTTGCATCTCGTGAAGTGTTGCAATATCCCTTTCTCTCAGCTGAAACTCCATCTCCGGATCAAAGGCACCCGGATAGTGCAAGAGAGCCGATCTAGGAGTAGGCCTTATATCAACTGGCATCGAATAATAAACTTGGTTAAATCTGGCTGAAAACTGTTGTACTGTCTCCCCTGGCAATCTTTTCAGCTGGTTATACTATTCTACAATCAAGAAAAAGTTCTGCCCAATCATCCACCTATCGAGAAAAACTTTGACGAACTGCTGGAAATCTGAGATGCTCGCATCAGGCAGGGCTTTGAACCAACTCTTGACTTTGGCTTGCAAAGAAAGAGCAAAAAGCCTTATACTAACATCTTCACTATCAACTTCAAAAAGGTCTACAAAAGACTCAAAATTCTGCACATGTTGCTCAGCGTTGACAATCTTACATTCACCATCAAACCTCGGCAAGTATAGATCATAGTTTTTGGGGAAAGCATGAAGAACAGAAGGTAAAACAAGAGGTTTATACCGATCTGGAATTTTACAAGGTGTAGGGGTATGTACAGCAGGTATAGAATCAGTCTTGGTCTTTTGAGGTTCATCAATCTGAAGATGGTCATCACAAAATTCGGAAAAATGATCTTGATCAAGCTCAAAGGTATACAAATCTTTGGTATTCACGATCTTCAAAGGGAAAGAATCAACTGCAGGCCGAGGCTCTCTTCTCAAATACAATATACTTTGCAAAGCCCTCTTGACATTCTTGGGAAAAGAGAAGAAATAATTTATGACAAAGAACAAAATGTCTTGGATGAAATTCCAACTTGAATACCTGATATGTCCATATTGTCCTTTCATGTTTTTGTTGGCTGGGATCATCCTCCAATGGAGTCTTTGGATCTGATCTCGAAAATGATTTAGAGTCGCCGGGTGAATGATTTCAGCCTTTCAAGTGTCTGATCGTTGTCCACCATCAACAATCGGATCTGAACTTGATACATGTACTGGGGCAATTAACAAGTTAGATGTCACGATTACAAGCTAGACCGGAGATTGACTGAAGCAGCGTTTATCTACTTTCGCTAATGCAAAGCAAAAGCATTTCGAAGACTACCTGGCATAACTTCAGGCTCCGTCTGTAGCTTATAAAACAAATGACATCAACAAGCAAACCATTTGTTCTTCCCCAGTATGGTCGCCACTATGTTAGCGCTTGAAATTTCACCTCAGGCTGAGAAAGGCAACATCAAACCACTTAGCCTCGTAGCTAGCCCTACAGGGCAGGAGAGGGCTCTCTCCGGTATATCTCGGCAAAGATCTTCAAAGGGCGGAGATAACCAATAAAGAACATTGATTTTAGGCTAGTAAACTGATAAAAGGTTTGATTTGAGAATTTTAGGATTTTGGTGGAAAATCGGGGAAAGGCAATTTTGGGTGCGGGGATTGGACACAGTTTTCGCAGGGGGTTCTTTGGGGCAAGGTAGGAGACTGTATTGATGCCTTTGAAAGAGTCAGATGGGCAAGAATGACTGGTGAGCAGCTAAGGAGACCAAGTAAACACCTTGAGTTCTCCTTAAACAGATGAAAACATTGATATTAAGCAAACTTAAAAGCAGAGCATGGCAATCATGAATTCTACTTTAACACTTCATTTGCCTAATTTGCAGAAGGAAAAGTAAGAAGATGATTCACATAACAAACTTACAAGTACAAAGAGAAACACACCATCAATACATGTAACCACAGGAATCCCAAAAAGGACTGCAAAACCCTGGTCTTTCTTCCTTTGCCAAAATTGCAGAGATACAATGAGTGATACAATAGAAGCTTTCTCCCTCAAGAGTCCAACCATGAAAATGACCAAGAAAGTACATAATATAGGCAATCTAACATCTTTCCTTGCCTCTAGGGGTCGAGCTCACTATCCTAGGAGCTGTTTCAACCAATTCTAAATTGAGCACTGAAAACTAGGCAGTCAAAACAACTTGCCTCTATAAGCTAGGAAACCAATTCATTCATTAAATTTTTGACTATTTCATGAATGAATCTTCTAGAAGAGATAAATGAGTGTCAAACTATCATAAAATTACATCATTTACAACAAGGAGGATCAAAATCCACTCCAAAAAGTCAAATCCAGTCAAAACTGCGTTTTGCTGAGCTGTAGGTGCATTTCTGTGAAAATTACCCAACGCGTAGCGCCCTGATTCTGAACGCGTAGCGCGCCTTTGGAGCAACTTTTGAGGCACTTCCAGGTGTCCAAATGAGGCAAAAGTGGGCTTGTTGGAAAGGTCTGGATGTCTACTTTCCAGCCCAAGTGGAATTTCTGAATTTGTGTCCACTTGCCCCTCCAAAATTGTGATCTCCCAAAACTGCTTCCTGTGTGTCAAAAAAGTGGCAGAAAGTCATTTTTTGCTTGTTTTTTGACCTTCTGGAGGCTCAAAACTTGATGAAATCTCTTGGTAATCGCTGAGCAAGTGTATTTTTGCATGACAAATCCAAAAATGTTGAGTTTTCCTGAAATGGAGTTGCCCATCTTAAGGGTCGCGCGCGGCGCGCTACGCGTTGAGGGCAAAAACCTGTGTGGCACAAAAAATTCACAATTGACAAAATTTTCTCCAAATTTCTTGAAATTTGGGCTGGGAGTCCCTAATCAAGTACCATGCTCAGTCAAAGAGGCTTTGGCCAAAATTTGGAGTGGATCGGGCCTTTTTCTCCGTTTTAGTGCTTTGCTCAACCTCCTTGGATCTGGCGATTATATTTTTGACATTTCTCTAAAACCATGACACATGTGTAAAAAGTGAAAGAGGTATTTCTTCTTTGGCATGTTGTGGACAAAAACCTCTCTCAGTTTTCCAAAATTCATCTTTGATTGCTCTGAAACATCTTTTGAGTGAAACTTATCCCGATGAGTGAAACAAGGAATTTTGTTGAAATGAAGCGAATGAAGGGGATAAGAGGCTTCTAAATTCTTGGGGAAATTTTTGGAAGTAGGGAGGGATGTTAGGAAGCAGGGGAAAGTGGAATCGCGGAGATCGAGTGAGGGGAAGGGGTCCAAAATGGCAAAACACAGGCCCAACCTAGAAAATTGCCAGGTTGTAGCAAGAAATTAGGGTTTGTGCGAAAATGAGGAATTTGGCGGATCTAAGGGATGGGAAGCATTTGATAAGGTACTTTAAGGATAGGGGAAGGTGTATGAACATCAGGATAGAAGTTTTGCCGATGATTTGATCGTCCAAGAGAAATTGGCTTCAAAACCCTAGGAGAGGAAAATGACCTTACCTAAGCGCAACTGAAGCATGGACAAGGTGTAAAAAGACTCATTAGACACTGAGATGATAATGACAACCCTATGAATGATGATAGACTCAGCTGAATAGTGACATAGATTGGCATTTGGGCAACCTTGAAAAGAGTGAGAGCAAACCCTAGACCTAATGCCTAGTGACCAAATTTTGCTTGAAGACTCACTGAAATGACAAAATTTGACCTTGACACTTCAAAATCACTTTGTAAGAGCACGTTTGATCACTGGAGGAAGGCTGGAAAGACTGACACTAACAGTCGGTATGGCTATAATCATAGGTAGACCAAGTCCCCTACCTCAGGCTGTCTCTCCACCCAACCTCTGTCAGCATACAGCTTCCGTTGGTTCTGCGTTGTAGCCATATTATCCTTGAGAGCTTGGAGCATATCCTGACTCTCTTGGATCCAAATCTTGGCTCTCGGAGCCTTGCTAGCACCAAACATCACGTCAGCAAAAGATAAAGGATGATATCCATGCAAAGCATAGAATGGTGACATACCAATGGACATGTGATGTGTAGTGTTGTAGCAGTACTCCATCAGATGCAGCCACTTTAGCCATGCTCGTTGCTGCCCACTGACATAGTTACACAAGTAGCCCTCCAGCCACTTGTTAACTATCTCCGTCTGCCCGTCCATCTGTGGGTGACAACTCGTACTCGGTGTCAACTCCGTCCCCACCAACCGGAAAAGCTCCTGCCAAAACCCGCCCATGAAGCGGTTGTCCCTATCACTGATGATGGTCTTAGGAAGACCATGTAGCCTGAAGACCTCTCTAAAGAACATCTCGGCCACCTGCGCTGCTGTGTAGTGTGCGGATACGGCGAAAAAATGTGTGTACTTTGTCAGCCGATCAACGACGACAAAGATACAATCCTTGTAGAGCTCATGTAATGGCTTTTGCCCACGTGCTAATTATTTTTGTCTTGGCCATCTTTTGTATTATGTGGTACAATTTCATGTTAAATGTGGCCATCTATTCTTTTCACTTTTTTTTTAATTACTTCAACCTTCGGGGCATCATTCTAGCCCTGACCCAAGGTGGGGGCAAGGGGATAGGGAAGGTAGCCCTATGTGGACCCAGGTGGAAGAAAAGATGAATGGGGGTATAGTGAGTGGAAAGGGAGTAATATGTGCGGATAAAGGAGCGGGACCCCGCACCCAAAGTCGAGGTTTCCCAAGTAGTACCACCCTAGAACGAAATGGTCAATAAAGGAGATCCCACAGTACTAAGATCCAAGGGTAACAACTAAAACATATCAAGGGGACAAGAGCACAAACTAAGCCCACACTTTCCGCCAAATCCCCCCATCAATCCATACCCAAAAGTATCCATGATAAGTAAACCCAATACTCAATTACCAAATGAAAAGACATACCTTTAGGTTCGGGAGGCCCACCTTCAACATACGATCAATACATGTGGGTGAGGGACCACATAGTTGGCTCAAGCGGCAGAGAAATGGCACAAGGAGCTAGCAAGAGGCATCAAGGGGCTGCTGGCTGCCGGCTGAGGCTCATCATGTAGAAAAAGATTCTCCTAGGGATATCACCCACAAAATGGTGGGTGACAGTCCCCATTGAGGACTTCTAGGATTTATACTAAGTCATTAGAGCGATTGTCCATTTAAAGAGACCCTTATTGGGTTTTTGAATCATGTAAAAAGACTTATTATTGAGGCAAATAAGTCATTTGTCACCTCCACACCAAGTCGTCCTCAAGGAGATCATGTCGGCCTCAAACAGGGTAATTCGTGTTGAAGAATCTAAGGCAGATAGCAGTAGATAGATTCTTCTATACTTGATAACAATTTGTGAAATGCTTTTACCATTTATCTTACCTTGATCTTTTTCTTATTATGAGTGTGTGTGTTTACTTCATCAAACTGCTACCAAAACAAAGAGACAAGAACACAAGGAGTTGGCATTCTTCCAGGGCCAAAACCTCTCCCTCTTGGAGAGGAAAACCCGCACGTAATTCTTCTTATAGAGATTCCAATTGACGAACATCAAGACCATGACCCTTGACCTACTAGGCCACTCCAAGACCAAGTCAACAATCCTATCTTACTGTTGAGATCATCATGAAAATTGCTACTTCACCAAGGTCATCATCCATGCATCTTCACTAATATATTCATAATGAGAACATAACTGCTGAACCATGTCTCCATCTTCTCTTTAATCATCACTGCAATTCTCACTGAGATCATTATCATATTGATTAGGCTTCCATACTGAGATATATATGTGAACACTTCACTGAGGTCTTCCTTATGATCTTTCATCATAGTTGTCAATGTGCCAAGATTGTGACTGTTTTTTGGCATACCGAGAGTGTATAACAGTGAGATCATAATCATGTTGAGACTGTGACTATCTTGGAGAATGACGTCTAGTGTGTATAGCTGAGAGTTTCTTACACCAGGATCATTATCATGATAGATATGCTAAGACTATCCTAGTATACCAAGATTGTGATCATGATGAACATCCAAAACCACAGAGATATTGAACCCAGCGAAATACTTGAATTTATGTGCTCAACCGAAAACTGTAATCCTGTACCTTGTCCAAGATAATGTGCCTTGTTAAAGTGATCCAAGTTCCTTCACGGAATCATCTCAGAAAAATGCGAGTTATGTACTTTCCTGCACCTCCGAAGTTTCAGAGGATTCCAAAATTCTTCTGTGTCTTTTGCGGATACCCCAGCTAGGTATATATAGTGGTTTGCCCCTGCATTTGAGCCAACATGTCCACTGAAAAGATGTGACTCCATATGTGAGCCGACTTGATGTTAATATTCATTTTGAGGCCGACTTAACAGTTCTCTTCACCGTTTAGCAGGCAGACTTCTTGATGCTTGACTTGGAGGATTGTGCTTAGTCTTGGAGGGCTAATCTAGTCACTAGGTAGACCCATATAAATTACATATATGCTCAAGAAGAGCTCTTCAACATTATTTTGACTCCTTGACTTTCCTAGACCTATGGAATGAGCAAGAAACTCATTCATATTATTTATAAAAATAATAATTCTTTTTCTTGACAAGTACAAAGATCAAAATTACATTGACAAATACCGAACCTAGTTACACTTTCTTTCAACAATTCGACGTCACCAGAAGCCTATATATACAAGCAGTTCGAATTCATTTGGAGCACTCACACTCACAAGTTCGATATCTAAGAGAATAAGAGCAGAAAAAGTGTGAAGTTGCTGGAAGAAGGAAGATCGAAGTTTGTGCGTTTATCTCTCTCACTCGTGTGGATTTACTAGGATATTTGCTGGAAGGGCGAAGATATTGTTGGGTAGAAGTTGTTAATGGGCTAACCACTGGGTCGAAGTTGTTGCTAGGCTAATTGTTGGGTCGAAGCTATTGTCGGGCTAATTGCTGGGTCGAAGTTGTTGTTGGATCGAAGCTCTATTGCTACTACAAGTTTTGTTGCTAGGTCAAAGTTATTGTTGAAAGGGTTATCATCTACAGAAGGAAGAAAAGTTTGACTTGGTGTGGAGGAAATTTGTGTCTAGTTCAAGAGTCTTGGATCATCTCGTGAAATTATTAAGGAAGTGTTGTTGACTGAGTTTTCCCCTATATGGGGGTTTTTCCCTGGATGTCCGCATATATCTGGTGTCTGTGATCTCTGTGTCATTGTTTTGGTAATTGCTTGATGAACTAAAAGATAAAAGAGGAACATAAGAATATCACAAGTAATTATCTATATAAAGAAAATATTTTTGCCTTTCTAATTTTCTAACAAATAGAAGCCTCATTAATAAAAAATCTTCCGAGGATCAGTTCATACTTTTTTCAATTCAATTTTGGAGCTCTCTCTCTATTCTCTATCTCTCATACTCTTGGACACTTAAGAGTTTTCTTGGAGCACTCTTGGAGGAGTGTGGCATACTTGGAGTTTTGGAGCAAGAAGGCAAAGGAAGAGCAGGAAAATGTAAGAGGACATCGAGATCAGCACCTACAGAGGGTTTTGCTTGCATGTACCGAGTTGCATGTATGATTTCCTTGCTAGTTTTTCCATGCATGGCATATGCATGTGGTTCATTGGTTATGATCTATCATTAGCATGTTGGATTGCCTGGATTGACAGTGATTTTGCTTAAGCCTTGCCATTTCCTGGATAGCTATGGTGTTGTGGGTTTTACTTTTGTTTCCTTGTTGGTTCTCATATTCCTTTGGTTGTGGGTTGAGTTATTAGCTCCTCTTTATAGCAACTTCGACCTATCCTGCAACTGCACCTTCGAGTTGCCCAGAATTTGCAACTTCGACTTGCCCAGGAACTGCAACTTCGACTTGCCCAGAAACAGCTACTTCAACTGCAATCAGAAACTACAACTGCAACTTCCAATTTGCCTAGAAGCTGCAACTTTTCTTCTTCGCTTAGGTAGATTCTCTCTCCTCTTCTTGGTGACCTAACTTCACTGTTGCAACTTGGCTTCACTACAACAATATGTGCCCTAATTTCTTCGCACGTATGGAGAGAAGTAGCCCAAAACAAAACCCAAAACTTTGACTTCTTCTCCTTCCTTCGTCTCCTCTTGTTCGCACTTCTTTTCGTTTCTTTTATCGAACTTATGTGAGTGAGAGGGTGTTCTCCAAATGAGGCCGAGTGCCCTATATATAGGCTTCCTTGAGCCTCCTATTAGGCCGACTTGACATGTCCTTAGGCCGACATGTTGCTCCATTATGCCGATTTGATGCTTGCATGATTGACTTGGTCTTGGAGGGTCTTTTGACTCTAATTTGACTCAAATAATTTTCTTGAAATATGTAACATGCCCAAATGGGTCATTCATACATGACAATGACTCAATGACTTTATAACAAACCTAGAAGCACTCAATGGGTGCTTTGACCTATAAAAATAATTTCCCTTGAGCATGGAACCCATGCCTCAAGACTCAAAATAATAAATTTATTTTTCTCTTTTCATTAAATACATAAATTCATGATTACAATTAACTCCTAGGCATTTCTCGTTTAATTTAGCTTAATCAAGCCTTAGTTTTTTTTTTCTCATAGGGACTACCCCCCTTGGCTTCGCTAGGAGTTAGCCTGGACAGAGGGGTTAAGATTTGAGTGACAACTGTTCAACTCAAGACTTGCCCCCAAGGCCATACCAAGTAGATTAAAGGTTCTCCACATTAGCCCAGGTGTGGATTAGGCAGCAACAAACCATAACACTGAAAGTTTACAGGAATTATATCTGGGAAGCCTAAAGTTTTGAGGTGAAATTTGTCACTTTGTCATAAGCACAGATTTCATGAAATTTCCACAAACCCGAGCTCAATTCCATAGGAAAGGACGGGGTGCAAATTGATTAAGAAAGTGAAAGAGATCATGTGAACTGGCTCAAACCATTGCAAAGCTCTCCCATTCCATTAACTCTCAATGAATGAAACATTCAGATTGATTATGTTTGTAATATTATCATTGTTTTGCTAAGTGTCACTAAAATATTAATAAATTCTCAGATGTATGCTATATAGAAAGACTACACACCAACTTTATTGACTTTATTTGTGCTTGACGATGAGTCAAGATCACTAGTAAAACATAAACAATTATATATTTTCTAAATTTGCACAAAAGAACATACAGATAGCTCAATCTAAAATTATATACCAACCATAATGAAATGGATAGAACCATAAAAAAAGACATTATTAGACTAAAAACTGCGATGCTTGCCCTCACCTGAGTCCTAAATCGATTTATATTTCGCATTGTTGTAATTTTAGGGTGAGTTCCAGTCTGTGAACAATGCATAAAAAATAATTGCATCAAGAAACTAAAAACACATATCTAATATCAATAAAAGTTTGTCCAACAATGCTAACAATGTATAAAGAAAAATGGAAAGGTTGTAGCAAGGAACATCTAATTCTCATGTCAGACAAGCATTTAGCAAACAAGCTAATCACATTACCTCAATAGCATATTGCTCAGCAGGTAACCCAAAAGCATCCCAACCCATTGGATGTAGAACATTAAAGCCTTGCATGCGCTTATATCTAGCAAGAATATCTGTAGCCGTGTAGCCTTCTGGGTGACCAACATGCAATCCTGCTCCGCTGTTACATTTAGACAATAACTTTGCTGTGTTGTTAGCTATAAATATGAGTTGATAAACCGACACTTTTATATGAAGATTGACCTTGACCAAAATCAAATCTTTAAATCTGCTCCTCCTCTATCCAAAAAGAAGAAAGTAACCACCAACATTCACAAATACAAGTACAATGGACAAGTAAAAACCATCATGTGGTTGCCGTCATGCACTTATATGAAGCACCTAAAGATTCTCTACTCCAATCTATTTAGCTAGAAGTGAAACTGAGTTACGGGTCAAGAATAATACAGATGGTGCTCACTGATCTAAGGGTAAATAGTTTCATTAGCCATAAATACAGACGTGGAATTCAATTAAACTGGTATTAATTTCCAAAGGTGAGTGAAGGTCAATGGGATTATAAAAGTTCGCAAAAGAAGACAAGGGAGCAGCTAAAGCAACTCCAAGACAAATAGATATAAGTTATTGAAAACTAAAAGTGCAAATACAAAAGGACAGCAAACTTAGGTTGAGTATCTAACAACAAGAGAGGGAATTCGGAAGATAGGGATAAGGTTACACTGCATGCTCACTTGGAAGGTCCTTGGAATTCAAAGCCACACAGTCACACTCTTGATTTTTAAGAAAAGATATGCACAAAAACAAGAGAAACATAGAGAGATGCCGGTAAATAATAACTGTATTACACTTGAGTCAACTCTACCATGCCTTAGTAAACCTTCATTCGTGTACTTGGTAGTAAAGACTCTGCCATAGTCATCAACTAATCAAAAACTTCACTAGCAAAAACATTACATGTTTACTACATATAAACCTGTAAAATCTATTTGAGTGTTGTATTACTCTAACACCACACATCAACACAAAAAGCAAATTTCCAATTGCCTCCCCGCCCAACCCCAACTCACAAAAACTCAACCTTTTACAAAGAATGACAACTAGTCAAAACAGCACCCAAAATAGAACTACAGCCTTTTATCACAAACGATATGAAGACCATGTATGGTAAAACAAACTCAATGGTCATTGGCTCTTTAGGAAAGCCACATACATAAACATCATATTTTTAGTTGTGCAAAGGACAAGACTATTTGAAGCTTCTCTCCTCCTACAGAATCAGAAACCTGTGATTGGTGGTCCCACCATGGCCAACACTCCATCTAAACAGAGAATAGGATTATATTGAATTCCCCTAGACAATTATTCATCATTGAGCAACCCCTCTACTATTCCCCATGACAGGGAACTTGCTTAAGAGGCTACAATCTAAGCAAACGACCAAACCAAGTAGTCATCACCTTTGTCATTAATGGTATTTACCGCTCAAACTAGCAGGGGTCCTAAAAGGGGATCCTTGAAGGGCTACTACTAGGCTAAGGGCAACAATGGAGTGATAGCCCACTATCACCTCGACTAAGGCTCCCTACTCTTTACGGACTTTCACCGATGGGAGGAGACCCGTTATGATAAGGATCACGAAATGGATGGACCAATGATAGGGCGAGGGGTGATCCTGGAAGCCTATTCACAAGAGAGGCTCAAATATGTGGCTTGCTTGTCTTGGAAGACAAGATGGAAGGCTCTCAAGGAAGGGCTTGGGGAGAGTTTCAAGGGTTAGGTTTTGAGTATGTATTACAAAGGAGATCCCTAAGCCCTAAAATTCTTGTGGAAACTTAGGTTCCAGGTGATCTTTGAAGAATTGGACTTGATAGTGCATGCGACCACACGGGACCAAGTGGACCCAAGGTTAGGTCAAGGGGGCAGGATTTAGCAACCAATGATATGCTTGACCTAATTAGGGAGAGGGAAAGGATCAAGGAATGAATTTTCAATGAAAGCAAATGCAAGGATCCCAGTGAAGTTTCCAGCCTAAGGGAAACCAAGGGCAAGAATTAGTCTTCAAGCTAGGGCTTGCAATATCTCAAGATCCCACAGTTGGAATCTCATGAAATTTGGAGGGCTATTTGAGGACACACCAACACAGTTGTGGACCAAAAATCGAAGTATTTGGATGGCCAGATCGTGAGATAATTGATGCCCTAAGTGACCTAGAGGACTAGACCTAAAGAAGAGGAGAGGGGAGAAGGAGAATATGTTTAAGGTGATCATCTTATGGTGGACCAATGCCAAATCCTTTAGGGAGATTCGGAGTCAAGAGTAATTATTGTTGATTTCGGGTAGCATCAGATGTGCTCTAGCCATGAAAATTGGTGGAGAGGCTAAAGCACATGAGATCTCCAAGACCCAAAAATGGTTTTGGCAGATTCTAACCGATTTGGGAGATATTAAAATAATTAATATTTTTAATGGAGTTCCTAAGTCTAAACTTAAGAAAAATAAAATATTAATGGTATTAATATAAAACTGGGTTAGAAGGTTCCAAAAGTCATGGATCAAGCCAAATCTAATCTTAGTCGTTGATTAGAGATTTAATTTCGGTCGTTGAAGGACCAACGAGAAAAGTATAAGAGGAGGCTTGAGGGTCAGTTGGAGAACACACCAGAACGATCAGTCATTCATTTTGCTAGAGCGGGGCTGCTAAGCAAAAGTGAATCAGTGATCAGCAACGAGGGGCAATGAGTACGAGGCAGAGAGGCAGGGACAATACTGGGAGACCAACACAGAAGCAGAGAGAGCCAAAGCAGCAGTCAGTCCAGACCACACAGAGCCCAGCAGAGATAGCGCAGATCCTAGAGAGACTGCGACATCCACGCAGAGGGCAGAGGGAGTGATGCAGAGGCTCCCAGAGGAGGCACAGTGCCTCAGAGGGCTAATGCAGAGAGTCCTGGGCTAATGCAAGTCAGCAAGAGGCTGACGCAGAGGCCAGAAGGGCCAGCGTTGAGCTTCAATTGTGCTGGAGAGGGTTTCTGTGGGACAGGTTTTCTAAATACCTGTTTCCGGACATAGAGGTATTGTTGCCGTATATTTTTCTCTGTCAAGTGAGCCGGTTTAGGCACCTAATTGTACTCTGATAAACTGCATAATAATGTAACCCTCTGAATAGTTGCACTGGCTTTCCCGCATTGGGTTCTTCCAGGGACATTGGTCCAAAAATAACGGTGTCACTTGTGTGCTTGTTTTCTTTCAGTTGATGATCTGTAGATGTTGATACTATACTTGTGTTTATTTTCAGTATTTACATGGTAAATAACTTGTTAAGTAATTAAACAAGTAGGAAGAAATAAACCAAATAGTACAGAAAGAATTTCTAATGGGTTAAACTTAGAAATTTCAACATGGTATCAGAGCGTGGTTGCAAATCACGGGAAAACTGAAGGCATCAGTCGAGCAGCGCATTTGTAGTAGATTTAGTTGTCCCGAGTGACAGAGTTGATCCTTGCAGAAGGCGACAGAGGGAGGAGTGATGTAGAGGGACTGTGTCATCATTCTGGGCCAGAGAAAGGCAGTGCAGACGCTAAGTGAGGCAAAATCAGGCTCACGCAGAGCCATGCATAGGACAGGAGGACTGACGCAGTTGGCTGGGGGAGCTAATTTGCTGGTGTCGTGATTGCACAGAACCAAGTAGCTCAATCCTTCAGTTATTGAGGTATAGGAGGCTATGGGTAATTTGCGGAGCGAAGCTGGTGGGGCACTACAATCAGAACAGTACCTAATAGGGCAAGAACAAGGGGGAGTTGCTGCCGAGGAGGATTTCTAGCCAAGGAATCTGGATCAGTGGTGCAGTTGCACAGACGATAGGAGTGGGGCAACTTGACGTTGGCAAAGGGATTTCCAGAAGGGAAATCAAGACTCAAAGGGAGTCGAACTGAGAACTTCCAGACAGGAAGTTGAGAGACTCAGCAGGAGTCGAACAGAGGACTTCCAGGAGGAAAGTAGAGAGACTCGGAGGAGTCAAAAGAAGAGAAGTGATATGGTCGAGAATGGGCTGAGAGATCGAGATAGGTTGGATGGAGCGTCCAACTTTGTGGTCTGGAAGGTCAGGATCTTGTCCATTCTAGACAAAGGAGGCAATGGCTAAGGCTAAGTGCATCATCCTTGATGGGGTCAAGGATCATGTGGTACCACATATTGCCAAGAAGGAAACGACAAAGGAGATGTGGGATGCCTTGAAGACATTGTACCAGCATACTTCCGTGCAGAGGAATATGCTCCTGGAGAATCAGCTAAGGGCATACTAGATGCAAAAGGGAGAGCAGATAGATGTCTTCCTCGGCCAATTGAAGGAGATCGGCCAGTTGAAGGAGATCCGTGACCAGCTAACTTCCATAGGGGCCACGCTAGATGAGGAATTGATGGTGAGGACCACACTGAATGCAGTTTTCGAGGATTGGGGGGTATTTGTCCAGAGCATACTGGGTAGGACGAGTCTTCCAGAGTGGGAAGAATTGTGGGCGGCTCTTAGACAAGAAGAGATCAGACGGCTTACCAAGGTGGAGATTAGCAGAAAAGGGGTCAACATCAAGAATGAGGAAGAAGAGGATGTGGATCTAGCATCTGCGGGAAAGCAGGAGAAGAGGAAGAAGAAGGACGTCTCCAAGGTCACGTGCTTCCATTGGGGGGAACTGGGTCATTTTGCGAACAAATGTCCTACGAAGAAAAGCAAGGGAGAGGCTTCGAACTCAAAGGCAGCACCTACAAAGGCGGGAAAAAAAGTCGAGGAGGAGGACGATTGTGCCATGAGTGCTCATGTGCCACTTGAGAAGTGGGGAGACATCGAGCTGTAGTCAGGAGGACTACAGGATATAAGGGGTAGGATCCTTGAGGTACCCAACCTCTTGGATTATACCTTGCTACGGGAGCCCCGAAGAGTAGTAGCAGGACTAGCGGACGCAGGTAGAAATGAATGCGGATGAAGCGGCAGAGAGTGCTATAGTGCAGGAGTCTCCGGACAACGCGAGGCTAGCAGGCTGCAACAGTGCGAGAAGCACGGGAGTGTTGCACTAGTGCAAGATGGCACAGAGAGGTGAGCAACGGTGCGAGATGCAAGGAGTTGTTGTAGCAGCACATAGGTCAGTAGAGGATGTGTAGAGGATTTGAACACATCTAAGGACATAAAGAAGGGAAGAGGTGAAGATATTCAATCCTACTTCATGAGGATTACTGAGATCAAAAATGATCTTCTTTTGATTGGAGAAGCTATTGCTGATGGGGAACTCACTCTCATTGCCCTTGTAGGACTTCCTTGTGAATGGCATGTGTTCAACACTACTATTCTCAACAATTACAAGATTCCAGGTTTTGAAGAATTGCTAACTAGATGTTCTCAAGAAGAGACAAGAATGATGGAAATGAATATGCCTTCAAATAGGAACGACCCTACTGCATTCTCCGCTCATGCTAAAAAGAAGAACAATGCAGGTCAAAGAAACAATGTCAAGGAAGGTCGGGATTCAAAAATGGAAGAAAGGAAAGATGCTTCATTTGTAACAAGTTTGGCCACTATGCTAGGGAGTGTCCTAATAGAAGAGATACACCTCATGATGATGACAACCACAACAACAACAATTTTAGAGGCAACAACAATCAAAAGAATGGCAGGTTCATCAACAAAGGAAAAAGGAATGCTCCCGCTACTCAACATGGAAATGTTCGCCCTCCCAAAATATCAAGAAACTCTAGGTATGATGAATCTAATGTTGTTGATAACACGTAAAAAGAATTGTATCTTATATATGCCCTCTCTATTGCCTCTCCTCTGGATACTTTGGGAAATTGGTTGATTGATAATGGTACCTCAGGCACTAGGTATAAGGAAGCTCTTTCAAATCTAATTGAAAAGGATACAAATTTGGAAATTATCCTTGGAAACAATGCCACCTATCCTGTGAAGGGAGTTGGGAATGTTACTATTCAATTGAATCAAGGTAACACCATTCATCTACAAGAAGTACTATATGTACCCGATCTAAAGAAGAACTCGGTATCTATCTCAGTGATGGAGGACAAAGGATTTAACGTGGCATTCATTGATGGAAATGTACGTGTTTGGAAAAGAAATTTCAAAGAATCATTTACTCTTGGATTCAGGGTTGACAGCCTATATCAAGTTGGAGGAAGTCCACTAGGAGCCATGTCTTGCGATACATCTCTTTAATCTGAATTATGGCACTGAAGGTTTGCTCATCTTCATTATAAAGCCCTACCCGATGCGAGGAAGATGGTAACAGGTATGCCCAAATTTAAAGTAGAACATGAAGGTGTTTGTCAGGGATGTGCCAAAGGAAAACATACAAGGGGACCATTCCCCTAAAGTGATAGCAAGACTACCAACATATTGCAATCGGTTCATTCTGATCTATCTGGTATGATGCCCGTAAACTCTTTGGGAGGATATTTATATTATGTTATCTTTGTGGATGATTTCTCTCGCAAAACTTGGATATATTTCTTGAAGAAGAAGGACGAAGTATTCTCATGGTTCTGTTCTTTCAAAGCCTTGGTCGAAAATCAAACCGGGAAGAAGATCAAAATATTGAGGACCGATAATGGAACCAAATATGAATCAAATGAGTTCAATGACTATTGTAGAGAAGTTGGCATTAAGAGGGAGACTACTATCGCATATACTCCTGAGCAAAATGGTGTTGCTGAAAGGAAGAATCGTTCTATTATAGAAGCCACTCGTGCCATGCTTCATGATCAAAGCCTTCCGAAGTTCTTATGGGCGGAAGTTGCCAACACTGTCGTGTACGTTCAAAATAGATGCCCTCATCAAGCATTGGACTCCACAACTCCCGAAGAAGTTTTCACCGTTAAGAAACCTGATGTTTTATCACTTTAGAATTTTTGGTAGTCTCGTATAGTTTCATGTGCCAAAAGAAAAGAGAAGCAAATTGGATGCATCTTGGAAGAAAGGAACATTTGTGGGCTACAATGAAACTTCTAAGGCATATAGAATCTATGTGCCTGGTCAAAGAGAAGTGGAGATAAGTCATGATGTCGCCTTCGATGAAGATGTTGCCCTTGGGAAAATTAGTAACCTTCCTATTCTAAGGAAGGACAAAGAAGCAGATTCAAGAAAGCAGGGAGAATCGTACGATGATCCGATGCTCGATGTTGAAGGACCAATGGATCCCATTGATCAACCTCCTCGTGAGTCCTCCTCCTCGAAAAGGAGACCCTCATGGCTTAGGGAAACTCTCGAAGATGTCGAGAGACATGTTGCACCATGGGGGACATTTTGTGAAAGTAAGAAGCCGAATAGGAATCAAAGGTACTTAACTGCCATGAGCACCATTGTTCAATCTAAACCTTGCACATTCGAAGAAGCTATGAAGCACCAAGTTTGGAAGGATGCTATGAACGAAGAGTATGAGTCGATTATGAAGAATGATGTCTGGGATGTGGTCCCTAGACCCAAGGACAAATCCGTTGTCACCTCGAAATGGCTCTACAAGATCAAGCATGGAGCTGATGGAAGTGCTAAAAAGTTCAAGACCAGATTTGTTGCTCGAGACTTCTCTCAAAAGGAAGGTGTGGACTACGATGAGATATTTGCACCTGTTGCCAGATATACCACCATCTGTTTGATTATAGCCCTTGTTGCCTCGCAAGGATGGAATCTACACCAAATGGAAGTCAAGACCGACTTCTTACATGGTCCAATTAAGGAGGAAGTCTATGTAGAACAACCTGAGGGGTTCGAAGTTCAAGATCGTCAAACACATGTATGCAGGTTGAAGAAAGCCCTCTATGGGTTGAAGCAAGCTCCCCGAGCTTGCTATGAGGGGATCGACAGCTATATGATGAAGCTAGGATTTACAAGAAGTGAAGTTAATTTGAACCTTTACTTTAAGGTTAAGAATGATAGACCTATCATCTTGGTACTTTATGTGGACGACCTCTTTTTGACAGGTGCAAACCCTCTTATTCATCAATGTCAAAGGGAGTTGGATTCCGAATTCGAGATGAAGGACCTAGGACTGATGCATTATTTCCTAGGGTTGGAGGTCTAGCAAAAGCAAGGTGAGATTTTCCTTTCTCAAGGAAAATACATTGTGAAGCTACTTGAAAGATTTGGGATGGTGGACTGCAAGTCTGTGACTACTCCGATGGAACTTAACTTCAAGAAGTTATGCAAAAGTGTTTTTGGGCCCAATTTGGAAAATCCTTATGAGTATCGTCAACTTGTGGGGGCCCTGATGCTCTTGGTGAACTCTTGTCCGGACATACGTTTTGCAGTGAATACATTGAGTCAGTTTATGGTCGAGCCTCATCACATACACTAGATTGCTACCAAGAATCTCGAGATATCTTCGGGGCACAATCACCTGTGGACTGAGATACACTACCGAGAATGTGAGGCTCCATGGTTATTCTGATGTTGACTGGGCTGGCAATGTTGTGGATCGTAAGAGCACATCTAGATGTTGCTTCTCTCTAGGTTCTGCTTCGATATCCTGGATGAACAAGAAGCAGAAGTCAGTTGCTTTGAGCACCGCTGAGGCTGAATGCATTGCTGCTAGTATGGCCTCCTGTAAAGTTGTTTGGTTGAGGAAGCTCTTTAGTGAGTTGTTTGGACATGTGCTGGATACTATGGTGATTTATTGCGACAAGCAATGTGGGATTTATCTTTCTGAGAATCTTGTGTTTCATGACCGCTCCAAGCATATTGATATCAGGTATCACTTTATCCGGGATATGGTACAACGGGGAGCAATAAGGCTCTGTCATATTAGGATTGATGATCAAGTCGTAGATATTCTTACGAAGCCCCTAGGGAAGGTCAAATTCTTAACCTTCCGTAAACAACTTGGAGTCGTGGAGAGACCCTCTCATGAGGGTCCCATTTGATTTGGATATTGAGCTCTAGGAGCTCCAGGGGGTTTGGGGTACTTCTTGGAGTGATGAGCAACCATAGGGTGAGTGGTTCACCTTCCCCTAGTGGTGCGTTGTGTACAGGGTGAGTGGTTCACCTTTCCCTGTGATACGCCATGTTGATATATACATAGGATGAGTGGTTCACCTCCTCCTATGGCATATGAGCAGGATGAGTGCTTCACCTTCTCCTGTCGGCACATCCTACCCATGCAGTCCGGGACTCATGGGAAGTACCTATCATCTTGCGAATGAGTAGGGAAATGAGGATAGGGACCATAGTACTACTAATGGACGCAACGTGTACTACTGTACTCCCTATGCTAGGATGTTTGATATTGATCTAGGATCAATGGAGACTGACTTCGAGTCAGTGGAGAGTAGTATGATACACTCTCGGTTATTGGAGATGGACTTCAGGTCAATGGAGAATGGTATGATACATTCTCGATCATTTCTTCTTCATTATTTCTTCATAGTTCAGCAGAGCAGAGCAGGGATGACAGGGATGGTACAGATTGTCAAATGGTTTGGCAGGTGGAGTTTGGCCCTAGTTGCCAAATTTAACACTCCCTCTCAACTAGGAATTATGATTTATTTGGTTTATGGACACATTGTCAAGGTCGGCCAACAATCTAATGTAGGCTCAAAAGCCCAAAAGACACATCTATTCATCGAAATCCTCAATGTTGCATATAAATAGAAGGTGCATCTACCTCATTTGGACATCATTCATTCTCACACATATCTCTCTCTCCTCATCTTATTGGGTCGTACAACTTCAGGGCAGCCTTCTCTCTCTCCACACATGCAAAGGACATACTGCGTTTTATGTTTTGGGTGTTGACCGAATTGCAGGAAGAGTTTGACCAACGTTGACCGAGTTTGACTACGTTTTTCTTGGGGAATTTTCTGTTTGGGCATGCCGCATTTCTAGGCATAGAAATCGAGGCAAATGGGGTTGTTTGACCAGCGTTGACCGTAGGGAATTGACTGCAGACTTGACCTCTATGTTGACCAAGTTTCACTGTCATTTTCTGGATAGTTTTGGGATGATTCGGATGATTGTTGGAGGCCAAGTTGACTGGGTTTGACTGAGCTGATTTAAAGGAGAAATTCTACCCCGATGACCAGCGTTGACTTTCTGGTTAAGGCTTCCTGTGGCTGTTGTTTGACTGGACATATTTGACTCTGATTAGACAAGTGAATTTTGCATATTGTACTCTCTCTTTGTGCTGAACTTTTGAAGAATAATAAGAAAATTGAAGTAAATTTCTCTTAAGCATAGAACATACCATTATTATCTAAAATTAACACGGATGCAGGCTTAGGGACGGCTTGGTTTATTGTAGAGGTGGCATAGGTTCCACTCCTGGGCTCACACAGGGGAAGTTGATTGCAAGGGAACTGCATGATGCACTTCGGGCAAGACAGTCTAAGGTGTCACATGAGCCTGAGGGACGGTGGATGGTAGACTTCGTCTATAGGAGGGCACCCATACTCCGAACAGTATCCAGATGTATCGTCGGGAGTTGGGATAGTGGACTTCACTGCGTGGTTTGGTAGGAGTAGGGCACGTTGGCTTGCACGAAACAGACTCCTGATACTTGGGGTCCACCCATGGGATATATACGGGGATCATAGATGAGGGTCAGATGGGTTCTAGCAGGTAGCAACGCTACACAATGACATTTCGCGAGTAGGAGTTATGAGATCCCAATATGGTTGGGGAATCCAGGGATCCGGTTGGCGGGTGGATCACTCCCATTGGTGATGAATAGGGTCATGTCAAAGGGTGATCCAGTTCATCTTGAGCTTGACATCATGGAGGTGCTTGGTTCAGATGCGTTGGGACTCCATAGATGTTTTGCCATCAGGTCCCAAGAGAGGTGGACACAACTTGGGCATGAGGGGCAGACTATCGTGATTAGAGTTGCGCGGCGACAGCATAGTAGCACCATTTTTATACTAACATGGGATCCGGCCATCATAGGACTTGGCAATACAGCTACCCTTGGGCATGAGTTGATTTCTACAGGGAAAGATCATTCAAGTCTTCCATTGGGATTTGATGACTCGCTGATGGCATGGGGGACTTCATTAGCATGGCAAGTTGGCCAGCAGGAGGATATCAAGGGAAGCCCATGCAGGAGAGACTTCATCCCCACAAGGATTGGATTGTATCTTTAAGAGTTTACTCATGGAGTGCAGGGGGTGGAATACCCAGCAAGACAATTTCATAAGGAATCAGACAAAGTCATACATTATCATGATGTCTTACTTATTTATAGTATGCAGAGGGATTTTGGTACCTATACCTTGTTGGACAGTGAGCGGAGTAAGGGGTGCTCCACAGTGATCAAGTTGGCTTGGGATCCAGGTATCGAGGGATTCCTTCATGTCCAGACAGTGCAAAGACTGGGGATGACTTAGTGGCACGTTTGGGACTCCGATATTACTGATGGTGATAGGGGTGATCAGCAGACAGAGGAGGCGCTTGTTCAAGCATTGCTTGAGGACAAGCAATTTTTGGCGGGGAGGACTGTAATATCTGAAATTTTGATTTTCCGCATTAGAGATGAGTTTGGGGAGAGAACACAATTCCAGCACCATGACTTAGGAGGAAAAGGGAATATTGCGGTTCTAGTGGGAAGTGGGGACCACGAGAAAGAGAAATTCGACCCAAGGAAGGGAACTCGCACTCTTAAAGGAGAGAGGAAAGAGAAGGGAATGTGAATTAGGAGAGAGAGAGTGTGTACCATAAAAAGAGAAGGGGAAACAAATTATAAATAGAGCAAGAGGCACTCATTTTGGTCATTCATTCATCTATTTAGAAACTTGTCTTTCACATAGCATGCTTGAGCAGAAGCCAAGTCTACAAGTGTTGTTTAGCACACGAGTGTCTCCGAGTGGAGATCTCAACCCTTGCTTCGGTGGACTTCGAGTGCCATCCCAAGGAGGGAGTTCCATCCTTTTCTGATTGTTCTAACAATGGGAGTGTGAGTTTGTGTGAAGGAGACACTAGCAGCAGCGCAGGGGCTGCGCAATGCTTGGAGGATACATACTTGGGAGTTGAGGAGTGAAGGGAGTTTGGGCCTAAAACTTGAAGTGGAGTTCGGGGAAGTGTTGTGGGGGTTTTTCCAGCATTTCGGCGGAGCAGCAAACGCAGCATCTGCTACAGGATACATCTTTTGCTTGTGGAGGAGGGCCAAGCATTTGGGTTCAATTTTGGAGTGTCAAAACTAAGACAAACCCTTTCTGGGTTTTTGAAAAGGACCTCAGAAATAATTTGGCAGAATTTTCTAGACAAGTTTGAGAGGTAAAACCTATGTTGCCAGGAAACGTGGGTGCGGGGACGGGGACGGGGACGGCATTTTTGGAAACAGGGTGCGTGGGTTCGTCAGGTAATATAATAATATTAAATTTTAATAATTATATTTTATAAATTATAAATTTATAATTAATAATATATATGAATTTGTATATTTTTTCAACTTTAAACAAGAAAACTTTGAGAATGCTGTGAGAAATTGGCAGATTTTGATACTTAATTTAGCCATTGTCCAAAATAGCCCTTCGCCATTTAACAGCATCAGCTGATTACAGCTTATGGCTGGTCTCAATCCTACTTTCTATTTGACTGAAAATGTCTGAACCTGTATGTGTGCATTTACAGTTTATAATTTGATGGTTATTTGGCTCGAGAATGAATGTTTCATTCCAAATTGATTTACAAGAATCTGCAGGCTCAAATTACAGAGTAAGAGGTCTCTTTTCCAGTTCTGGTTTCAATGCCATATATTCTATGTTCTCGACATAAGTGACATATTTAGCTTTTAAATTGAGTTGTTACAATTGAATGTCCATCTGTATAGAGAAGGGAATTATTTATTATATGTTTTGCCAGCTCAATGTTACGTGTCGATGGAAAACATTGCAATTAAACTTGCTAATATGCTCCAAGGAGCCTTACAAATTAGATGGTGGCTACGTTCCGTTCCACAAAGCTCATCGTTGGAACAGAGAACACGGGTCTACAGGCCTGGACTTTTGGTTTTAAGTAATCACGAACAGCTATGGCATTAGGGATATTGCAGTAGTGACTGCTAGTGGGCAATTGCGATCCACTTACAATGAAAGTGTAATGCAGCTTAATGTAGTTGAGCCCCTATGGATGTTCACTGTTCAAATGTGTAATATAAATTATAATGCACCTATATTTTTCACACGCGGGTCTTGTGAAACTTTTTCATGGAATAATAAAATTGAAAACAAAAACTTGTAAATACCACTGCCGTTGAAGCTGCTCTGTCCACTGCTGCTGAAGCTGCCCACTGCCCACTGCTGCTAAAGCTGCCCACTGCCGCCGGAAATCGTAAACGGGGACGGCTCAAGCCTCAACCAAATGGAAAAAACTTAAAAGTTAAATGAAATCAGTAATCAGTGATCACGGTGTTTGTTCTTCTGGTATGTCGCGGTGCTCTGCCGCCAAGAATAATCACGTATCACGGTATCAGTCTATCAGATATTTGCTTGTGTAAAGAGTTAAAGTCTTAAAGATTTAGGGTTTTTTAAGTTTTTTACCTTTGTTATAAGTTATTTTTTAAATTTCAATAATAAAAAAATTATTTGAAAATTAAATTTTTAATATAGTTTTTTTTATGAAGAACCCAAAGAACCCAACCCGAAGAACTCGAAGAACCCAAAGAACCCAACCCGAAGAACCCGAAGCACCCAAGAACCCAAGCACCTGAAGAACCCAAGAACCCGTTGAAGGAAAAGAACCCAAATTTTTTTTTGAAGAACCCGGTTCTTCTGGGTTCGTCTGGGAAGAACCCGTACCCGAATCCAGTACTTGGGTGCGGGAACCCGGGACGGGTTCGAGAACCCCACCCCCGGGTGCGGGTACCCGTACAAAGGGTAAAACAGGGGTCCCAATCCAGGTAGCAGCTAGAGGAGCTAGGGGAAATTTGGGCCAAAATTTCGAGGTCAACATTTGGCCAATTCCTTCATGGGTTTTTGTCGATTATTGGTGGAGAGGTCGAGGTTCATTTACCGGAATTTTCTGAGTACTGGAGGAAGCCCTAGCAGCAGATCTTCACACCCAGCAACGTATTTCTAGGCAATTCAGCGCAAAGCCAGGAGATAGAGCAGCAGCATATTTGAGGGGGACTTCTTATTATTCATTTGGGCTTAGCTAGCTTGCCTTGAGCAAGCCCAGGTGCACTCTTTCCAGCACCTCATTGTACCCTCTTCATATTATAATAAAATGGCTCAGCAATGCAGTTTTTGGCTTTAAAATGGTGTTCTGATGCTTGAGTATTTTTCTGTGTGTTTTTGGTTATGTTTGCTTTGTTTATCATTGTATATTTCCATTAGGAATATTACATCTTGTAAAAGTGATCATAAGGAGTTGACTCCTTCTTCCTCATACCAAATCACATCCCCACTATGCAAGTGTGGATTCATGGTACTGCAAGCCTTGTCTACGTACTCCTGAAGACGGTTGTTATGCGCTCAATAGTAGACTTCTTTTGCTGCCTCATTAGAAACTCTAACTGTTTCCCAACATGTGTAAGATTGGCAGCTGACCTAGCACGCCTAACTCCAAGGGACTTAAGCTCATTGCCCTGTTGATGATGCCCTTGAACATCTTGGTTCTCTACTTCATTTCTAGAAGGATTTCTTTGAGATTTGTCATCTCTTCTTGAGTATCTTCCTGGTGACTGTCATTGGAAAGTCTTGTAGAAGAGATTGGTGAAGTGATACAATTGTCCTCCTCATGGGTTGTGGCTACCATATATGATTGAATTTACATGCAAGGCTTATCTGTCACCTTTGGGTTGAACCCTACCAACTCCTCATCAGGCAAGTGAGGGTTTAGCTTCCCTACATGTTGTTTGACAACATCTTGTACCAAGTTATAAGCAGTTGTAGAAGTGACCTGCTTTTGTTTCCATCCAGCCAATAATAAAAATATGATGGGTTCGAAAATAACCTCACTTTTGTCACACTCGTCAATAATTGTACCAATGATGGTTCTCATGTGGACATGAATGGATTTGCCATGGTCTTTACTGATAGCATCGAAGAAATAATGAAATAGTTGTAAAACAAGATCATGGTAACTATAGTCAAGCATAATACCACATGAGCTTACCTTTGCCATTAATTTTAGAATCTTGGCCTTCTCGCCAAAAGATGGATTGTCCATTTGATCTAGCCCCTAGAAGCTTCCCACAACCAGCGAAATTATTTCCCGCATTATATTCCGCTTATAAGGGATTTTAGGAGTTGTAACCCTTATAACTTCACTCAGACAATGTGCAATAGCAACCTTACCTCTCCATCTTTATGCCTCAATAGCCTGTACTCATCCAAGTTAGTCATTGCTGGAATCATAGCTACTAGAGTCAATTGAGAAGGTGGTTGTCCCACCCTTTGTAATTGTTAATCTAGGTTGTCATTGATGTCAATATGGTAGTGTTTGTGATGGCAAATTCTTTGATACATGAATACCCATTGATCATAATCCTCATAGTGATGAAAGTTTGATATATGATGATATGATGGGATGGAGGAGCTGAGTGAATTGAATATATATATATATATATATATATATATATGCAATAGACCCAAGAAGGAAAGCCAGTCAAAGAAGAGCTATCGGAAGAATTCTTCGGAAGAGTTATCGGAGGTCACAGGAAGATAAGCCAAAGGAGGAAAGCTATCGGAAGCCGAGGAAAGCCAAAGAGTAAGAGGAAGAAGTCATTGAAAGCAAGCAAGAGAAGAGAAGCAGTTTATCGGAAGCATTTTATAGGGAGTTAAGATATCAGCACTTTATCAGAGAAATTATATCGGCGATTCTATTATATTAAGTTATGTAAACATTGCTCAAATGCCCAATTGTGATATGAGTTACAGACCTAATGGTCCCATTACAACAAGCCCTAAAGAAATATCGCATCTGCCATATCGCTAGCCTTAAAGCCTTGTCACATACAAATCCGCCAATTGCGATATAATATGCGGACCCTCTGGACCATTATATTACACCTTAATGGAATATCGCATCTACATTGGAAGTTATGTATCACAAAGGAATACCACTTAAATCCTCTAATTGCAATAATATTGCGGACCCGCGAGACCATTACAATTCACCTTAATGAAATATCTTGCCTGCCTATCGGAACGTTCATATCACAAATCATAAGGGATGTATATCCAAATCCTCCAATTGTGATAACATTGCAGACCCACTGCACCATTATAGCATGACTTAATGAAATATCGCATCCGCAGTAATGGCAAGTTTCAAAGGGATGTCAAAATGCCGATTGCGATATAATACATGGACCGGATAGCTCCATTAAAACATACCTTTATGTAGTATCGCGTCCAGATATCGAGGAAGTTACGCAAATCATAAGAGTTGTCACCGTCGAACTGCCAATTGCAATAAGACTTGTGAACCCGACTGTAGATTGCAATATTACTGTGGACCCAACGGACCGCTGATTGCGATGGAGCTGTGGACCCAACGGATCTATTGACGATGGTTTAATATTATATCGCGTCTACTTCATCGGCAGTATGAATATCGGCCATGTTACATCGATGATGTTAAGAGTTGCGATTGCAGGACCTCCAAAAGTTGCAATTGCGATTGAGGTAGTGACGTGGCATGTGGGACCTCCCTGTGGGTATAGCCTCTCTTATATGGTTTCCGTGAATAATCAAGTCTATGGATGAAAGACTCTTCAATATGTTTTAATATACAAGTCGGCCTCCTTCCAATAAACGTGTCTTTCCGGTCATTGGTGAAACCCATATAAATATAAGTTAAGACGTATCATTTCTAACCATCGATTGTGTGCATCGATCATAGAACAAAACGACAGTTCACAACTCGTGAACATGAAGGAATAGTAGAAAGAAAGTCGAAGGTCGAGTGAGCGCAGAGGAAGTCGAAGTTCCAGCGGAAGACGAAGGTAAAAGCATTTTGTTGACTGGGTTAATCATTGAAAGTTCAGACTTATAATGAATCTGTAGAAGCACAGCCCACGATCTGTTAAAGAGACTGCATAAGACATGGTTGTTTTATAATTGTACGCACAACCTGAAGCCGCGACAATCACTCTTCTGAAGCAATTACTCCTAAAGCAGTTATCGCAATAGTTAGAACAGAGGGTTGAAACAGAGAGTTGTGTGTGTGCAAATCATTGAAGATACATTGACAATTGTGTAAAGACTATTGAAGACCATGGTGTGTTAGTCATCATGATGTGACTTAGAGATTCTGTTTGGGCAATATGAAGAGTCATGAAGACTCCTTCATATGAAGATAGATTGTCATTGATGTAGCAATGAAGCTTTAGATTGACAGAATTCAGTGAAGAAGATTTTGGGAGCAAACAATTACTATCAAACATATCTAGACAAAATATAGTAGTGAGTTGGAGCCCAGAGGGTTGGTGCCCTGAAGGTTGAACCTCGAACAAACAAAGTCGGTGCCTTGATAAGATAGGGTCGGAGCCCTTGGGGTTGGTGCCTCAGAATTGGAAGGATTGGTGTCCTTGGAGTTGGTGCTCCTAAATCCAAGGTTGGTGCCCTAGAAGTTGGAGCCTCACAAAAGACCAAGTTGGTGCTTGGCAACGGGTTGGAGCCCTATATATATTGTACCTGATTTATTGTAAAGATTATATTAATAAAAGCATTTATTCCTATTGTTCATTTTGTATTCTAAATATAATTGATTTAACTGGTAAAAATAACAATTGAAAAGAAATATTGATTCACCCCCCCCTCAGTGTTTCCAACAATTAGTTTCAGAGCCAGTACCTTCACACAAAGCCTAACAGCGTGAAGGTTGATCAATTAGAACACAAATGGTAAAGCCAGGGAAGAAAGTCTCCAATCCTCCTAAATATGTGTCTCCCTCAACCATCAAAGTTGAAATCAATCAATTTGTAAAGGCTCCATGGTCCTATGGAAACTTTGATATATGGGAAGCAAGAATGAGGAATTTCTTAAAGACTCAAGGCATTGAAATATGGAAATCAGTGATTGTTGATAGCGTGATGGATGGAGAATCCAATGAGTGCAATGCAAAAGCAATGAAGGCAATCTTGAATGGGCTACCAGATTCTATAAAGAACAATTTAGGAAAATGTTCGTCAACAAAGGGTATATGGGACAAACTTCATGACCTTAGCTCAAAAGGAGCATTGACCATGACCACTAGTCAAGAAGATGATGGAAACCAAGAAGGAAATCCAAAACCCATCATAGAAGATGAAAATGAGAATGATGACATCAAGGCTAAAGAAGACCTAGAAGAT
Source organism: Pinus tabuliformis (assembly GCA_031772625.1). NCBI lineage: Eukaryota > Viridiplantae > Streptophyta > Pinopsida > Pinales > Pinaceae > Pinus > Pinus tabuliformis. Next base: position 541,101,614 of record CM062820.1, on the reverse strand, counting down.
GAAGAGAATGAAAAAGATTTTGAAGAAGATCTCCTCACTAAACTTATGGCTGCCATGGAAGAAATTATCAGTTTGAAAAAGGAAAACGAAGAACTTAAGAAGAAAGCACTAGCTGGTGACCAAGACCAAACAAGGAAGGAAGTTGACCTTGTCAAGCTTCAAGTGCAAGAAAGAGATAAAGAGCTTGCCAAGCTTAAGGAGGAATTTCATCAAAACAAAAGAAAGCATCATGAAGAAGTCATATCCATGACAAATCAATTGGATAAGGCAAAGAAATAGGAAGATACATTGTCAAGCCATCTTGAACAAAGGCATAAAATCTTGAACAAACTTGAAGTAGAGATTGATCAATACAAGGAAGAGGTCTCTTCTCTTAAATCTCAACTAGAAAAGCAAGAAAGCTAGCACAAGGAGCTGAGAAGAAAATGGAAGCCTTGGTAAAAATAGAAGGACAGGTTGATGAAACAAAAAAAGAGAAAAACACCATTGTTGGAATTTCTAAGTCTGACATGTTGGAAACCCTTCATGCACTTCACTAATTTATTCCTACCTACTTGTTCTGTTAATTAACAAGTTATTTACCATGTAAATACTGGAAATAAATACAAGTACATGCTCAACACATTACAAATCATCAACTGAAGGAAATAGAAACAAGCACACAAGTGACACCGTTGTTTTTGGACAATGTCCCCGAAGAAACCCAATGCGGGAAAACCAGTGCAGCTATCTGAGGTTTTGATTTATTAAGCAGTTTCAGAATACAATCTGGGTGCCAAATCCGACTCACCCAACAGAGAAAAATCTTAGCAATAGTACCTCTCTACTTAGAAGCAGATATTCCAGCTAAAACCCCAGATAAACACTCTCGTAGCTCCACAGCTCCAATCTACCCCATGAAACCCCAACGTCAGCCTCTAGGGACTGCGTCGGCCTCTCTCTAGCCCAGCGTTAGCCCAGCATCACTCTGGCTTGGATTGCGTCAGCCTGTGGAGGCACTACATTAGTCCTCTGGCCCTCTGCGTCACCCACGCTAGCCCTCTGAGGCACTGCGCAGCTCCTGGCTACCTCTGCATGAGCCCTAGATGGCTCTGCGTGAACCCTTGGCTGCTTCTGCGTCCCTCTCTTCGGCTACTACGCTGATCCTCCCGGTGCTATCTTTGCCTCTCTACTTCTGTATTCACTGCCCCTCAGCTGCAACTCTGATCACTCTCCACCAACTTTCTTAGCAAACCCAGCCCCAGAAAGTCGAAATCTTTATCTCTTGGTGTGTTCTCCAAGTGGCCCTCAAGCCTCCTCTTATACTTTTCTTGTTGAAAAATCAATGGCCGAGATAAAGTCTGTAATCAATGGCTAAGATTAGATCTAGCTTGATCCATGACTTTTGGACCATTCTAACACAATTTTATATTAATTCACATTAATATTTTATTTTCCTTAAGTTTAGACTTAGAGACTCCATTAAAAATAATAATTATTTTAATATCTCCCAAACTGTTTAAAATCTACCCAAACCCTTTCTGGTTATTGGAGATCTCGTGTGCCTTAGCCTATCCACCAATTTTCGTGGCTAGAGCACATCCGATGCTACCCCAAATCAACAACCATGATATGCCAACTAAAAGCAAAGGATGAAGAGATATTCAAACTAAAATCTGACCTCACCTTCTCAAGGCCAAAACATGTAAATCTACAAGGATCATGGAAGAAATGGAGAGCAGTCTAGCTAAGGAAAATGAAGAAATCTTCATAATGAAATCAAATATCATCTCTCTTAAAATAGAAGCAAATAAAGCAACTTGTATCAAGGAAGAGATTGAGAAACAACTTTGTTATGGAACCAGCTCAAGAAAAGATAGATCAACGCCTTAGAATTCAGCCTCTTCGAGGGGGCAACCTCCTTTACATTACATAAATGAACAATTCTTGGATGATACAAATGACAAAACCTCCTTTCTATATATAGGAGTCTAAGGAGTCACAATATAATCCAGCCGACCTAACATTGAACAATAATAATATAAAGCCACAAAAATAACAATAGAATGATTCTATGGGGCACAGAAATAACAACAAGGGGGTAATAGGGGCACAACAATATAAATAAGGGGTATAACTACAATAGTAATGGGGTAATCACTAGTATTATAGGGACCCAACATGCCCCTCTCCTTCAAAAAAGTGTTGTCCTCAACGCTTGAGTAGTTATGGATACTTCTGCATAAAATTCTCATCCTCCCATGTGGAATCTTCAGCGGATAAGTTCTTCCACTTTATAAGATACTCTGAAATTGATCGATTTCATAGCTGTCGAGTTCTTGTTTCTGTGACTGCTTCCGGTTCCAATATAATTTTTCCTTCCTCGTCAAGTTCTGGCAGTATTGTTTGAACTGGGAGCTTGTCGCCTATAACTTTCTTTAAACATGAAACATGGAAAACTGGGTGCAATCGAGAAGCTGCAGGAAGCTCCAATTTGTATGCCATAGTACCAATCTTTTGCAACACCTTCTACGGACCATAATACTTTGGTGATAATTTATTATCCTTCTTAGCTTGCTTTAGGGACATTTGCTTATATGGTTGTAACCGTAGGAATACCCAATCACCTACATCAAAACTTTTTTCACTGCGATGTTGATCTGTCTGTTGTTTCATTCTATTTTGTGCCAACACGAGGTTATCCTTTAAGAGTTGGAGGACTTGTTGTTGATGTTCGATGTGATGTTCCACTGCCTGAACCTTAGAATTTTCTCTTAAATATGATGTGATGGATGGTGGTTGATACCCATAAAGTGCCATAAATGGGGTCATTTTTGTTGCTGTATGGAAGGAAGTGTTATACCACCATTCAGCCAGAGGCAACCATTTGACCCATTGTGTTTGTTTATCAGATACAAAACAACGAAGATATCCTTCCAAACATTTGTTTACTATCTCAGTTTGCCCATCAGATTGAGGAAGATAAGATGAGCTATGAGCTAACTGAGTACCAAGACAAGAAAATAATTCTGTCCAAAAATTTCCAATGAAAATGGGATCTCTGTCACTTACAATAATCTTTGGGTTTCCATGTAGCTTTTGAATTGTTTCCATCAATGCAGTAGAAACTGTACTGGCTTTAAATGGATGTGATAATGCACAAAAGTGTGGATACTTGGTAAGTCTGTCAACTACCACCATGATGACACTCTTTCCCTCAGACTTGCGTAAACCCGTGATAAAATCCATTGAAACCTCCTCCCAACGTTGGCTTGGAATGGATAAAGGTTGTAATAGACCCGGTGTCTTAATTGTTTCAACTTTATTTTGTTGGCAAACCAAACATTCTGCCACAAACTTTTGAATATCTGATTTAAGGCCATCCCAAAAAAATTCCTTCTTAACCCTGTGGTAAGTTTTTAAAAATCCTGAGTGCCCTCCTAAGGGAGAAGTGTGCAATTCCATAAGAATCTTTTGTTTTAGCTAGGAATTCTTACAGAGGTATAAGCGATCTTTGTACCATAATGAATCATTTTGCCAGCTAAATGTATCAGACGCACTGTTGATAATATCGGCGATATATCGACGATATTCGAAAATATCGCGATATTTTCGGCAAAACGATATATCGCCGAGAAAATATCGCGATATTTTCTGTTTTGATAATATCGCGATATTTTCAAAATATCGGCAAATATCGGAAAATATCGGCAAAATATCGCGATATTTTGAAAATATCGGCAAAATATCGGCTATATTTAAAAATTTGGAAAAAATATTTTTTATGCTTGCCGATATTTGCCGATATTTTGCCGATATTTTCGCCGATATTGCCGATAAGATATTTTCTGGACCCTCGCCGATATTTTCCCGATACCGATATTATCAACACTGATCAGACGTACTGGAATCTTGTTGTAGCTTTCGAATAAGTGCCCACACTTCTTCATCATTCTTCCATTCCTCCCTTGCTTCGTTTATCCAATCTGGTTGGATAATAGAAATGGCGCACAACAATGCTTCCACATCCTCATCCTTTCTTGAGAGTGCATCAGGGCTTTGTGGCTCTTATCTTTAATAGTGAGCTTGTTGAGCTCCCTATAATCCGAACACATGCGCCATGATCCATCCTTCTTGTGCACCAATACTACTGGAGCAGAGAAAGAACTTTGACTTGGTTGAATTATACCAGCCTCTAGCATTTCTGCAACCATATGTTCAATTTCACTTTTTTGGACATAGGGATATCTGTATGGCCTGATGTTTTGAGGAACACTTCCTGGAATCAGATGAATAGCATGATCATGATCACGCATAGGTGGGAAACCTTTGGGAGTCTCAAATACCTTGGAATGATTGTCCAGGATTTTTTGGAGATCTGGAGAAATAGATGATTCCGATGTGGAAACATCTAGCGAACATAATTGTGCAATTACACCTCTTTGCTCCTTTTTTAGAAGCTTTGTCATACCATTAGCGCTGATTATTTTTCCTGGTTTCCCTGCAATACCCCTTAATTCAACTTCCTTTCCTTCCGTATAAACTTTGATGAAAAGTTCTTGAAAATTAAAAGCTATTGCACCCAAGGATTGTAGCCATTGGACTCCTAGTACAACATCAGCACCTCCCATTGGAATGGAAAGCATTGGGCTAGTCAATACATATTCTCCCATGGATAGCTTGATATTATGGCACCTTCCAGAGCAATTTATTGTTCCTCCATTTGCAATCATCACTTGACACTCTGGTGCTGGATATAGGAAGCAATTCAATTCTTTTGCAACCCTACAATGAATAAAATTGTGGGTGCTTCCTGAAGCAATCAACATTATTACCTTTTTCTTCTTGATTTGTCCTTCTATCTTGATGATTTGAGGAGTGGTAATTCCTGCCAATGCATTACAAGATATGGTCGGATTTATTTGTTCTTCATCTAGGCTTTGTTCCTAGAGTATATCTTCTTCTTTTGACCTTTCTTGCTCCTTTTCTTCTTCCTCTTGACAATCTATGTAAAATAATTTCTTCTCGGCACACTTATGACCTTTAGTGTAATTGTTATCACAACTATAACAAAGCCCTTTTGCTCTTTTTTCTTCCAATTGTTGTGGTGTCAACCTTATAGGTTGTGGAAGACTAGGAGCAACAACACTTCCGTCTTTATAGTTGTGAGTGGTATGCTTCCTGGTTGCCATAATTTTGCTTTCAATTTTTCTTGCTAACCTGAATGCCTTCTCTAATGAATCAGGTTCCCAAAGGCGAACATCATGTTGGATATTATCCTTTAAACTTTAAAGACCCTATGAACACATCAATCCTATGCTCCTCTGGAATATCTTTTACCCTTATGTTCAATTTTTGGAACTCCTCAATGTGCTCCATTACTGAACCCTTTTGTTTGAGACTTATCAATTGGCTAAAAAAAGTGTTGCTTTTTGTATCTTCATAATGTGCTATCAATTCTTCCATAAAAATTGACCAAGTGATAATTTTTTTACGAGAACAAAGCCATTGATACCATACAAACTGATTTGGTTCCAAATATACAGTTGCCATACGTACCTTTTGTGTGTTTTGCACATTATTGAGATCGAAGAACTGCTCCATATGTAATATCCATGTGGCGGGATCCTTGCCATCAAACTTCCTCATATCGATTTTTGGAATATGGTGGGTCTTCGATCCAACATTAGAATCTATGGAATCATGATTAACATTACTTTTGTTCACATCATGAGTTTCCTTTACAACCTTTTCACCATTAGTAAGTATCTCTTGTAGAAAATTTGTCAAATCTGTCTTCAAATCCGCCATGTCTGTCTTCAAATCTGTCTTCAAATTTGCCATGTCTTTCTTCAAATCTGTCTTCAAATCTATCTTCAAATCATCCATCTTAGCTTCCACGCCATTTATATTAGATTCCACGCCATTTATCTTAGATTCCACGCCACTTATCTTAGCTTCTGTTAGCTTTTGTGAGCGTGACATTTGTTGCACTTGTTCTTGTAATTTTGATATATCATGTAGCATTTCTTCATCTTCTTCATGAGTCATGCTAGAGCTTTCAGGTTCCTTACTAGGTGTTTGCATTTTCTTTCCTCGGGGCATCAGTTACCGATAATAATGCTTTACTATGCCCTTTGAATTCCGTTAAACCAAGCTTACACAAAAATTTAAAAAAAAAATTACACACCTTTTTTTCACTTTATAGAAGCCTGATATTGAATCTGATGTATCTCTATAATTTCGAATCATCCAGTTCTGAAATTGCGACCTGTAGTAGCCTTCTGTGTTCTCTTTCCAATGCCACAAGTCTGACCCAAATTGGATTCTCCAAGGAAGAGTTATGTAAAATCTCCCATAGTGACATGCTTTTAGACTAGTTCAGTATAGTGAACTTGTACGACATGACACGAGTCACTGTTTCAACCTTTGAATCTGAAACACACATACAAGAAACTACAGTCCTTCCTCTTTTTGTACCTTCTTACGAAATTTCAATCCGATACGCAGAGAGAAAGTTATGACGATTTTCCCCAGGTCACCTATTTTGAATGTAATTCAGGACTCTGCAAAAAGACCAACTTCCTCAGATCATATCTCCGCAAATATCGCACAAAAAGCTCTGAAATTCGGGCCCAAGGTTTAGCGCGATTTCTTCTCAAATGGGTTTTTTTTGCAACTTTTGAAACGTCACAGAAAAAAGTTATAGCGAAAATGCCACGATGACCTGTTTGGAGCAGCGAAACCCTAGAATCCAAAGCTCTGATACCAAATGCTATGAAACCAGCTCAAGAAAAGATAGAAAAGATAGATCAACGCCTTAGAATTCAGCCTCTTCGAGCGGGCAACCTCTTTTACATTACATAAATGAACAATTCTTGGATGATACAAATGACAAAACCTCCTTTCTATATATAGGAGTCTAAGGAGTCACAATATAATCCAGCCGACCTAACAATAATAATATAAAGCCACAAAAATAACAATAGAAGGATTCTATGGGGCACAGAAATAACAACAAGGGGGTAATAGGGGCACAACAATATAAATAAGGGGTATAACTACAATAATAATGGGGTAATCACTAGTATTATAGGGACCCAACAAACTTGCTAACAAGAACAATGATTGCGAAATATTGGAAGAAGAGATTGTCTCCCTCAGAAGAGAAAAAAAAAAAAAAAAAAAGTTGAAGGGATGGACAAATTTTTGAAGAGCTCCCAAGCCTTGGATGACATGCTCAGCGATCAAAGATCCCCATTTGATAAATCAGGTCTTGGCTCTGAAGGAGAAATCCTCAAGCAAGAATGATAATGCTTCAAACAAAAGGGATGTGAGGAAGCTAGAAAGAAATATTAATGCTCCCAATTCCAGCAAAGGCAAGGATAAGAGTCAAGGCAACAATGAAGGAAGTCCCATTCTAAGAAGAAATGTAGATGATGTCAAGGATGCAAGAAGCAATGGTTATAATCAAAGGATCTCAAGGCAGAAAGACTTCAGAAGTACATCAAGGAAACCTTCTTCTCCCAGGTACCAAAGTATATTTCTTGGTTATTGTTATTCTTGTACAAACTTTGGACACATGGCAAAAGATTGTAGGGCTTATCACAAAGATAGACATTATGGTTCCCGACAATCTCCGAGAAGCAATTCTGCAGAAATAAATCATGAATTCTTATTCATGAACAACATAGAATGCTTCAAGTGTCATAACATTGGTCATATGGCACGTGATTGTAACTTAACTTAGGTTCCTACACAAGCTAAAACCATGCCAAAAAAGAAAGTTACACAAGTATGGAGAAGAAAGCAAATACAATCTGAAAATCTCCTGAACTCTCCAGCCAACAACACATGTTGTTGACTTGATGAAGATATCCTTGATATTTTGAGTGTTTGATGATGGGATATTACTGTGGACCCGACGGGCCGCCCATTGCGATGGCGTTGTGGACCCAACGAATCTATTGACGATGGTTTAATATTATATCACGTCTGCTTCATCAGCAGTATGAATATCAGCCATGTTAGATCGGTGATGTTAAGAGTTGTGATTGCGGGACCTCCAAAAGTTGCAATTGCGATTGAGGTAGTGACGTGGCATGTGGGACCTCCCTGTGGGTATAGCCTCTCTTATATGGTTTCCGTGAATAATCAAATCTATGGATAAAAGACTCTTCGATATGTTTTAATATACAAGTCGGCCTCCTTCCAATAAACGTGTCTTTCTGGTCATTGGTGAAACCCATAAATATAAGTTAAGATGTATCATTTCTAACCATCGATTGTGTGCATCAATCATAGAACAGAACAACAATTCACAACTCATGAACATGAAGGAACAGTAGAAAAAAAGTCAAAGGTTGAGTGAGCGCAGAGGAAGCCAAAGGTCCAGCGGAAGACTAAGGTAAAAGCATTCTGTTGACTGGGCTAATCATTTAAAGTTCGGACTTATAATGAATCCGTAGAAACACAGCCCGCGATCTGTTAAAGAGACTGCATAAGACAGGGTTGTTTTATAATTGTACGCACAACCTAAAGCCGCGACAATCACTCTTCTGAAGCAATTACTCCTGAAGCAGTTATCGCAACAGTTAGAACAGAGGATTGAAATAGAGAGTTGTGGGTGTGCAGATCATTGAAGATACATTGACGATTGTGTAAAGACTATTGAAGACCATGGTGTGTTAGTCATCATGATGTGACTTGGAGATTCTGTTTGGGCAATACAAAGAGTTGTGAAGACTCCTTCATATGAAGACAGGTTGTCATTGATGTAGCAGTGAAGTTGTAGATTGACAGAATTCAGTGAAGAAGACTTTGGGAGCAGAGAATTACTATCAAACATATCTAGACAAAATATAGCAGTGGGTTGGAGCCCTGAAGGTTGAACCTCAAACAAACAACGTCGGTGCCCTGATAAGATAGGGTCGGAGCCCTTGGGGTTCGTGCCTCAGAATTGGAAGGATTGGTGTCCTTGGAGTTGGTGCTACTATATACAAGGTTGGTGCCTTGACAAGACAGGGCTGGTTCCCTGGAAGTTGGAGCCTCACAAAAGACCGTTGGTGCTTGGCAATGGGTTGTATAGCCCTATATATATTGTACCTGATTTATTGTAAAGATTATTTTAATAAAAGTATTTATTCCTATTGTTCATTTTGTGTTCTAAATATAATTGATTTAACTGGTAAAAGTAACAATTGAAAATAAATACTGATTCACCCCCTTCTCAGTATTTCCAACAATAATTGCCTTGTCACCTCCTCCAACAAGCTAAGAAGGATATCTTTGGATGGAGACAACTGTCCAAGTTGATCTCCTGCTCTAAAAATTGCAGCAAAAACTTCATCTTCCCTAGAACTAGCCAACAATCCATTAAGATGATATCCTTTACTACTACACCAACAATTCTTCTAAATGCATATCCACTAACACTTAGTTCATGAGTATTTCGTCAAATATGTTGAACGTAAAAATGAGGTTCCTGGCATAATAAACCTTGTTTACATCAATGGAAAAGACGCACTCCTCTTTCATGTTGATTTTTAATGTACCTTGGACAAGTGGTTTCCCATGGGTTAGTCTCTACCTAGGGAAAAGTGTCCAAAATAATTATTTTCCTAAGTGTGACTTTATAAAGTGAAAGTGACTTTATAAGTGGTAAAGTCAATGTTAAATTATAAAGTGAAAAATGACTTTAGATATAAAGTACAATGTGGGCACTTTATCTAATGAGTGAGTTAAAAAATAGAAAGTGAGAATTAAATGCACATTTATTCTCATCCCTTGATCTAAATGAATCTGAGCCATTAGATCTTAGGGTTGCCCAAAAGTCATTTAGGGAAACAAAAGGGGGAAAAGAAAAGAGAGACTGCATTCATTCTTCATGAGCAGATTGGAGAAAGGAGGCTAAGAGCTGGAGAAAAGTTCTGAAAGAGAAATTTGTTGCAGCAAGCTGAAGGAGTGATTTCTGGGCAAAGCTGGGCATGGAAATCAAGGCATAGAAGACAGCAGAAGGTACAGTACGAACAGCATTGAATGTTGTGAGTTGCATGTCGTTCGAGATAAGTTTTTGAAAAAAAAAATCTATACAGCGGTACAGAAATCCATACAGTCATATACGTATAGTACATATTTTCAGCTTCAAGTGGGCACGAAAATCGAGGCCAAGTGGGCACAATTTTCAAGGAGCTTTGGGCTGAAGAGATAAGTTGTATTTTGTTGTTTTATTTCGTCTGCAAATGTATTTTTCCAGAACTTGAAAGATAAATAAATTTGAAGAGCTCTCTAACAGGTTTTCCCTGGAGAAGATTGAAGGAGTTTTGCCTAGGTCTAAGTTGACAAAAAATCTGTGTGTATCTTTATGTGTGTTGCTGGTCTAGTTATGTCCATATTTATTTTCAGCATGTGTTGACAGTCCCATGTGTTTTAATCTGAAAAATTTCATTTCCAAAATTCTATATGTTGAATTTATGTTTATGGGAAAGGGTATTTAATTGAATGGGAGTGATAAGGTGAAATTAAAATCGGGTTGGAATTGCAGGAAAAAAAATTAGTTGTCAAATTTCAACATTTCAAAGATATTGCCATCTCGAGTCTTTTTTGCAGTCTAGGTTCGAATCACAATAGTGGCTCTCCGGTTCGAATCACAATAGTGCCATCTATGGCCCCGAAGGCAGAGAAGAGGCATGTGGATGGGAAAAAGCTTGTGGCAGAAAAATCCCCTTCAACAGAAAAGAAGCCTTTGAAAAGTGAGAAGTCAGATATTAATAAAATTCTAAGACAGCACCTGGTGGTTAAATCCTCAAATTGTTGGACCTTGAGTTGCCTTCATTGGGTAGATTAAGCAAGTCATTCGCCTTACTACATGAATTCAATCCAACTTGACTTCACCACACAGGCGTGTAAGATGGACTCAACGATGACCCTTAAAGGACACATCAATAGCATAATTACGTATAAGAAAGAAAAGAAGACTTGCAGCCAAGTGAAGGCGTCTCCAATTGAAAAAAAAAAAAAAAAACTAAGTCAAAAACCCTTGCCAGCGAAAATGAATTGAAATGAATGTCACATTAACAATCAATTATGGTCAAACCCGTCAATATTTGTTCGTGCTAGGAAAGAAAATATGTCACTTCAAAGCAAGGAGATGTCCCCTATTTAAACCCCATTAAACTGTATAACGATTGGAACTTAAATGCTTTTAGAAAGGTTAGATACAATGGGATTTTACATGCAGTGTTCTTACACAGATAACTTATGAACGTTGCATGGCATGTTTCATAAGGTGTTTCTCAAATTATTTGGCATTTCCAGATACCCATTTGTGATGCTAATTTCCCAGTTCCCACATAGCTAGTCAATACACCAACGTCTAGCTAGGTATGGTATGAGGATATACTTATAGAGATCCGTAGTGGTATAATTCACGGTGGCATATGTTTACAAGAACTTTTCAGTCCCACTAACTGAGCCAATCGAACCCTTAGCAATTTGACACGACACTGCAAACTAGATCATGGACAGGGAGGATTCAGTCCTCTGCTAATGACGGTATAACCACCAGATCAACTTCTTCACAATTTGCTGCATAACACACTCCACAACTCGGCAACATACATCAGTGACATGGACTCGTCCTTATGTTGGGCAACAATTTTATATATCTAGCCCCCTTCCACAGCTATAAATCTTAGCCTAATGTGGCTCGGCACACTATTTGGCCCGCAGCAATAATTCTCAGCCACCACTATCAGTTTGTTACATTAATAGGCCCGCAGGGTTGGCTCCCTTACAAACAAATCGTTCCGCAACTATAATTCTCAGTCGCGAATATATAGTCTCAAAATAATTATGGTTCAACCCCTTGATAATAACGTGGCCTTGACAGACAATTTGCAACAGCAATATGAGAGATGTCCCACTCCTCCAAGTTGTGGATTTATTCACAACATCTGGGCACTAGTATAATTTGCCCCAATAACCTTTTGCTAACTCGGCATAGAGACGATTTCTGCTACTAGATTGATAGTCTAAGCCTCCTAGATTCTTCTGATAAATTGCACTGGTGTAACCCTCGACCTCAGCTGCACACTTGCTTTCACATCCCCAGATAATTCACATGGGCTCTTCACATATACTCGGCCTTTGGAAATATCGGCCCCCACACTGTATTGATTCAACCTCCAACACAGTCCCTTAAATGCACATGATCTTGGCCTCTCCCTTAGAATTATTTGGTCCTCTCATCTGGCAATATTTGGAGCCCTAACTAGGGTTTCTTCTCCCATGAAATAAAAATTGGCCCTCACAATAGATATTTGGTTGCCACGAACACTTAAAATCCCAGCACTAATGAAATTGTTGGATACTGGATAAACCAACGCTCCCCGTGTGTTTCGTGACATGGACTAATCGCCTCTCATAGATCCTTATCTTTGGCGATCCGATCGTTGACTAACACCTACAGGTTTTGATCTAATGGCAATCGTGATTCCCAACAAATGGTATCAGAGCGTAGGTCACAAGTTCGATACACACCCGGCTCGCGTTGGGAGGAGATTGTTGGACATTGGATAAACCAACGCTTCCCGTGTGTTTTGTGACATGGACTAACCGACTCTTGTAGATACTTATCTTTGGCGATGCAATCGTTGACTAACACCTACGACTTTTGGTCTAACGGCAATCGTGATTCCCAACAGAAATTACCCTTTAAACCCTCAAGCTGGCAAGAAAAGTAGTTATGATACCACTATAATGTCCCAAACCAGATTTTGCGATAATCTTCACAATCACCATCGAGACATTTTTAACTAGCACTTACAAAAAAAATGGCATTGCCAATTGTTGAGAAGTGTAGCTTGGGAGGTACTCCCACAACCCTTGGGGAACTAGGTTGTGAGGAGTTGACCCACGAAAATGTGGTTTTGTGGGCAATGTCCCGAAGTGGTGGGCTTTGGGCACAATATGGTGGTCTAAAGACCCAAAAGAAATTATAGTTTATTCTAATTGTTGTGTGAGGGCATCTTTGAAGGATCAAAGGGGCACAGGATCAAAGGGGCACCTAAAGGCAACAATAGAAAGTATAAATATAGGAGACCAAGTGAGGTCTCAACACATCCATTGTGATTCATCTTACGATCATTATTAGCCCAAGAAGGAAGACGAATTGCCTCAACATGAGCCGCAATTAGAAAAGAGCAAGGTTAATGGTTGTCTTCTGTCTGAAAGAAGCCGAGTTTGTTAAGGAGACCAGGCTGAGTTCCTTGTGGTCATTTTGTGCCCTAGTTAGGGCTCTATCCAGGCATCTGCAAGCTATAAAATTTGTCTTATCTATCAGTTATGTTCTGCGTTTAGGGAAGAAGGCTGAGCCACTGAAAGAGGTCTAACGTGCCTCTGTCTTGTCTATTGTGTAGGGCTGCAAGGCCTCAGGAGGTGCAATGGTTTTCTGTGGTAAGTTTGCCCTAAGAGAGGTCGAATAAGCCTCAGATTGTGAACAGGGACAACGAATGAGTTAGGGCAGAGGAGAAGAACCTGTGACAGTGTGAAAGGGTTGATTTGATGAAATAGATGGTTGCAGAGATGATGTAACAAAGTCTATCCTTGAATGTTGGATAGGGCAGTAGTGTTACAAGGTTGTTTATACAGTGATTTCAGGGTCAAATCACTGTGAGTTGCTGAGTTGTATAAAGGTTGGTTGTAGAGGACCTTAAGGAGCTTTAAGGGACTGTGAGAGAGCTAATATTTGAGCTAATTATACAGTGCATTTGAAAAGGCAAATCATTGTGAGAAAGTTGATTGGTTGGAGCTGATATATGCTTGTAATTGGAGGAGTAATAACATAGCAAGCAGTTGGAGTGCAGAAGCTTTGGAGTTGTCTGCGAGATAGGTGGCAAAGGACCTGCCAGGTGTTCAGTGACTAAAGAGTGTTGAAAGGGTGGTTGTATAAATTGTATCTTCAGCAAGTAAGTTTGTCATTTTTGTCATTGTTCTTGGGTAGATTGACAGTCAAACGTTGATGACTTCAAGCCCTAGTTTTCCTTGTATCAGGGATTTGCAAAGGCCATGATCACTGGTACGGGAGCCCTATGTTTGTTTTATTAAAGTTGTAATATAAAAAACTTTTAGGTTTGCAAATTCTTGTATACTTTGTTGATTCACTGTTGTTACATTTCCATTGTGCAAAGTGCTGGAAGTTGTGAGTATTTCAGTGTGTTTATGATCGTGATTAGACATAGACTTGATTCTGAAGTACTAGGAAAAATCAACACCAATGAATTCTGATAACTATTAATGTAAGGACATTTCATCAAACATGTTGCATATAATTTAACATGAAACCCTTGTTTAACAGTAAGCACAAGCAACAAACTCAGCCTTATTATATTAAATATGGATCTAAATATACATGAGAACCTGTTAAAACACCAGCAAGATGGCACAAATGGCTAAAGATATAAATCACTGACAATGGCCTCTCCAATGAAGCTGTCGATGCCCAAAGAGAAACCTGGATGGCTCCTCCTTCAAGACTAGCTAGGGTGGAGTCTTTCACCATCGAAGACTAGTTTATTTTAATCAACTAGGACGGGTAATTGCTCCACCGAAGAAGATCATGCTCGCGGTTATAAAACCTCAAGCAAGCTCCAAGAGCCAAAGTAAACAATCCATCAAATATCCAGACATGTCTAAAGAATGATCTTGAGCTCCTTTTTATAATCTTTGGCCACCCCAATACCATGGGTAAGTTTTTCGTGGATACCAATACTGTTAAAATTGGCAACTAGGGCTAAACTCCATGTGAGTCACCTTATTTATGGCAGCTGATATTTTTCTTGGATTCCTCTCTATGAGAGGTGTAGGATTGATCTAAAAATCATTGGATTCCGACATGTATTAATGGAGATATGAATTTATTTGTATTATTGACAATTTGTCAAGGTCAGCCAGCAACCAAATTACCCCCAGCTCAACCTCAACATTGCATTTAAATAGAGGAGACCTCAAGTCATTTGAGGAGCACATCACTCATGATCTCTCTCTCCACTCGTTTGGGTTTGTCCTCTCACAAGGAGGACGTGGTGGAAAGAAAGGTCACAAAGGTGCCCTAGCCGCAGTCAAAGGGAGAGCCCTAGCCGCAGTCATGAAGGAGATCTGGCCGCAGATCTAAGAAGCCCTAATATGCAGTTAGAGGAGGAGCCCTAGCCTCAGTCAACAGGAGCTCTAATACGCAGCAAGAGGAGGCCCTTATCCGCAACGAGGGAGGCCCTAAGCTGCAGCAAGAGGAGCCTTATCTGCAGCAAAAGATGAGCCCTAGCCACAGCAAGATGAACCCTAGCTGCAGTCAAGAGGGAGCCTTAACATAAGCGTGAAGAAGCCTAGATGGACAGCATGAAAATCTGTGTGTGTTGTAGGTGACAGCGTGGCAAATGAGGTTGTCCCTAGGCATGCCTTAAGGACTGTTAGCAAGGTTCTGAATCCGCAGTCATAAGGAGAAGTTGTACATTGAAGAAGTCTGCCCTCAAGACTTAGATCAGATCAACGTAGGGCTAGTTACATATGCGGATTGGGTGCTAACATTAAGCTGAGTTCTTGTAGTCTAATACTGCTGCATTGATGATGTTTGTATAACTGTTTTGAGGACATTTGCTACAAGAGTTTCTATGTGCTAGGCCGCAGGCCATAGCACCATAGCAAGGGCTGCATAGGGCAGTCTAGAATGTGCCACAGTTTCACAGCAAAGGGAGGACTTACTCAAGCATATGCCACAGCTCTCTTAGGACTGTTTTGGGATCAGCAAATCAACACTGTCAAGGGAGTTTAGGGCTGTTGCAAGTGCCCTAACCAGAACAGCAATCTACTACAAATGAAATCAGAATTATGAGCAGTGTTTGGGCTGATTGTGTTTACAGTTGAAGGTCGAAGTTCACTGGACTTGTCCAAGCCACTTAGAGAAAGATTTCCATCCAGTTTGACCAGCATTGACTTCTCTGGTCAAGGCTTTACTACTGCTGTCATAAAACACCAGATTTGTATATTTGTACTATCCCTATGTCTCTGCTGAACTATTGAAGAATATAAGAAGAATTGATCAAGGGTTTCCCCACATTGGGGTTTGTCCCTGGCTGGGGCCACATCTTGTGTCCAGTCTTGGCTTGTCTTCTACTATTTATGTTTATGTTCTATCTGCATTTTACTATCATGCTTATGTGATTGCTAAACTGGACATTGAAATTGGGCTAACAAGAAAATTGAAGTAAATTGCTCTTAAGCATAGAACATTCCAAAAATTAACAAATACCATGGGCAAGTAGTCTGTGGGTGCCAATACCATGGGCAAGTAATCCATGGACACCAATAACATGGGCAAGTAAATACATAATAATGTGACTTCATAAAGTTTCCCTTTGTTCTCCTGACCACATTTTAATCTAATTAAATCGATTGTTTCCCCTACAATGATTACTCAGAAAAGGGACATGACAGGGAAAGTGATAAGTATGGCATAGAGGAAGATGAACACACTATCTCAATCATGGTCTTCCAAGTAGTGCCCCCTCCTATAACCATATGGTCCTTAAAGGAGGTCCCACTAGACTAGGGCTAAATACTAACCCCTTGATAATGTGAGAAAACAAAATTACAATCAAGATCGGTCAATCTTCCAAATCACTCCTTTATCCATACTAAATGCCTAAAACAAACAAGTATAAGCACCTGATTGCAAAATGATCGAAGTACCTTTTGAATAGCAGCCCACCTTCATCCCAAGTGTCCAAGTCGGATGGTAAGAGGCACATGGCTAATGCAAATGTCGAAGGCACATGGCATATAATTGTTAATGGTGGCTGGCAGGCGCTGTTGGTTGTCTGGCTAACTGGCTGGCTATCAAATGTAGGAGAAAAAAATTCTCCTATGGGGTTACCCATTTTGCTGGGTACCAAACCCCATTTCAGAAATGTCATAGCCATTATGCATCCAATGGTATTGATCTAGCAAATTTTGCGCACCCTGTCAAGGGGTAATTGCCCCTTAAGCTGACCACCCTCAAATTATGTGCTAAAATCACCTCTAACCATCCACACGTGTGAAAATATTCTTCCAAGAGGCTCATGCATGCTCCATATGCTGACAAGTGTATATTGTGCTAATGTGCACACCTTTGTAGTGATGTAGCATGCTCGTCATTATCCACTGTGTTATCTTGGATTCAAATGCAATGACATGGATCCCAATAAAAATGGCACAGAGCTCGAGGTTATGCTATGAATCTTGAGATAGTGCATGGATCCCTATGTGGGGCACCCACCTACAACGATGAGTCGAGCTTAAAAACAAGTCATTAGGCAAAAAACATTAGATAATCCCTTCTAACAACCTCATGGCATAATTTAATCTATACATTTGCCTAAGTTCACCATGGCAAGACACTTTCATCCTTATTACATGTGTCAATTCCTAGGACACGAAGTATTTCGTTAAAGATAGGTAAAAGTGATGAATATATTGTGGAAGGGGAATCGAACATTTATATATTAACCCTCAAAGTCATATAAATGATGTCTAAGGTCTATAAACTAGTCCAACTAGCTTTTAAAATCTAGGAATCTTCAATTTGTACATGAAAACCTTTGAAATGGAGCTTTTGATTAGAGTTATCACTTCAGCACCTTATTTATTACCCATTTTGTATTTTTTTCTTTGATTTTTTCAAGTCGATTTTTTTAGATATGCATTTTTAGCATAGGAGTTTAGGGGGTGGATCTTTTTCAACAAAATGACATAACTCTAGCTTCATTATTTTTTCACTTTTTGCTTTTACACTCTTTAAGTCTAGCCTTTTTTACTTCAATTAACTTAGGCTTGCTTTCATTTTTCTTTAGTTTCTTCATTAGACCTTGCTAGCTGACATTTGAAAAGTCAAACATAAGTGGGGATAGTATTTTTTCTATGAATGGCATGTTAGTGAAAGGGAAATGATGGAGAGTGATAGGCATGGTTAAGATATGGAGTAAGTTACTCAACTAGATCACCGGTAGTACAATTTGGCTTAAGTCAAGACAACATTTATCCAAGGACAATTATGTCCCCCCATGGTACATGAGACAAAATAATAAAATCTTTATTGTTAAGAAGTGTTATTAGTTCAAAGTTCAAACCCAATTTTTATTACTTTCATCATGACAAGGTTAGAAACCATCGCACCACATCTAAGCAAGGAACCCACACATGAAAGCATATCAACTGCAAAAAAGATCGCCATGGAATACCATCAGCAAGCGCACATATAATCTGAGGTAGAATGCATAAGAGCTGATATACCACTGTAGAGTTGTCTAAAAGAGCTCATGTATGTATTTGATGGAAAGAAGTGGAAGAGCAGGTCTAAATTTAAGAAGATGAGCAAAAGAGTTCATCCAAGCAGCATCATCACATCAAACTGAATGTGTCTCTAAAGGTAGTTTCCCTGAAGGTGTAACAATGTGAGTAGACTACATATAAAGAGGCATCCACATAAGATACCAGCTCTCTACCAATGCCACCATGGTCATTGGCTAGAATTTAGAACAATATTGTAGTTTGTAACTATCTTTCTTTTGCATTTATGCAATCCAATGGATAAAAATGGTGAATCACTCTATTCTTGTCCTTTTTTCTGTCAAAATATTAACAACATGAATGGGAAAAAGAGAACATAAATTAGTCAAAGCTACAAAACCCTGCCATTAATAAAATTGTGGACAGAACTGTCAGGCCAGGAGTAACTCCAGACTTGGCAGAAAAACTGATTCATTTATTTCATTAGGTAGCTATTGTTATATACATGAATGTGACTGATCAGTTCATCTTCTTGATGACTGTTCACATTCCAAATTCACCCAATCGCAGAGGATTAGGTGTCAACATTCCCCCCCTTAATCTGAAGGGATGTTGGTGAGTCCAAGCATCGTTCTGAATCTTTCAAGCTTTTCTCTTCCAAGCGCTTTGGTGAAGATGTCTGTAATTTTCTCATTTGTGGAACAATGACGAAGATGGATTGTTTTAGCCTCAACATGATGTCGGATCAGATGATATTTAGTATTGATGTGCTTTGTACGATCATGGAACTTTGGGTTCTTGGCCAACTTTATTGCAGAGGTGTTGTCAATCATGAGTGGAGTTGATTGTACTTGTTTTACCTGCAAATCTTCAAGAATTTTCCTGAGCCACACAATTTCTTTCGTTGCTTCAGCTGCTGCCATGTATTCTGCTTCTGTTGTGGAATTTGCTAGAACTGATTGTTTGTGTGATCTCCAAGAGATAGCTCCTGATCCAAGACTCATAGCATATCCTGAAGTAGATACTCCAGTTTCTTTGTCTCCATCGAAGTCTGAATCAGAGTATCCAATCAAGCTGAAGTCGTCCACCTGTGTATACTTGATTCCAAGGTCTTGAGTTCCCTTCAAGTACCTTAGAACTCTTTTTGCAGGAGACCAATGTCCCTCACAAGGCTTTTGCATGAACCTGGAGAGGATTCCAACAGTAAATGAAATGTCTGGTCTGGTAGTAGTGAGGTAGATGAGACTTCCTACAAGCTGTCTATACTTTGTTGCATCCTCAAATTCCTTTCCTTCAATAGATGTGAGCTTTAAGTTTTGTTCCATTGGAGTAGAAAGAGGATTGCACTCTGTCATGCCAAATCTGTTTAACAAATCTCCAATGTATTTCTTTTGAGAAAGAAATATGGATTTTGAATGTTGGGTTACTTCAATGCCAAGATAGTAATGAACATAGCCCAAATCAGTCATTTCAAAACTTTTTCCTAATTCTTTCTTTATGGATGCAATATAGCTTTCATTGTTCCCTGTCATTAAAAGATCATCTACATATACCACAAGATATACAACTGTTTTGCCAACTTTCTTGACAAATAAAGTTGCATCATCAAGATCAAAATGATTGAAGTTGAGTTTCAGAAGATGCTCAGTTAGTTTTTCATACCAGGCTCGTGGTGCTTGTTTGAGGCCATACAAGGACTTCACAAGTTTGCATACTTTATGTTCATGTCCTTTCACAGCAAATCCTTCAAGCTGGGACATAAAAACATTCTCTTTTAGATCTCCATTCAAGAATGCAGTTTTTACATCCATTTGATGGACTTTCCAACCGTTCTGAGCAGCTAGTGCAAAGAGTGTCCGAATGGTGGCCCATTTTGCTGTGGGGCAAAAGTTTCCTCATAATCGACCCCTTCCTTCTGTGCAAAGCCTTTTGCCACAAGCCTAGCTTTGTGCTTGTCAAGTGAGCCATCAGCTTTGTATTTGTTCTTGTAGACCCACTTGCAGCCAATTGGTTTGGTTCCAAATGGAGGATCAACCAGCTTCCAAGTGCCATTCTTTATGAGGGCATCATACTCCTTTTTCATCGCTTCTTTCCATTCATCATGAGAAGCAGCTTCTTTGAAGGAAGTTGGTTCAAAATCTGTAGACAAGTTCAATTCACAATCATAAGTAACATCCATATCAACAGGTGAATTAGAGTCATCTACATCACCTCCATTTTGTCGGTTTGAATTTCTGGTTCCTGTTTTTCCAATTTCATCAGGATGAACACTTTCAAGTGTCTTTGTCAGCCACTTTGGGGGACCTTTCTGAGATGGTCCAGGCTGCTCTGTTGATTGAGTTGGGACTGAATCAAGATTGAGTCTCCCAATTCTATCAATTACATCACTTAAAGTATCATCCGTTGTTGGAGTTTCATGCAGGGGAGATTGTTCTTCAGAAGAAGATTCCACATGTTGATCTAGTATAGGAATCCCCCCTTCAAGATGTGGAATCTGATTATCAAATTCTTGAAATGATTTTGTTTTTGCGAATCTATCCAAGCGATCAAGTTGCCGCTCAACAACATTGTCAGATTTGGATGATTCCAGAAAAATGACATCTCTAGATACAACAAACTTTTTATTTACTTCATCATAGAGGCGGTATGCTTTAGACGTGTTTGAATACCCCAGGAAGATACACTTACGACTTCTAGCACCAAGTTTGTTTCTATGTACCTTTGGTATCAAAGCATAACAGGTGGAACCAAAGATCCTGAGATGTTTTACCGAAGGAACATGTCCATACCACAATTCATAAGGAGTCTTGTTTCTTATAGCATTAGATGGACATCTATTCTTTATATATGCAGCACATAGAACAGCATCAGCCCAAAACATTATCTTTACATTTTTGAAAAAGAGCATGGATCGTACCATATTCAAGATTGTTCTATTCATTCTTTGAGCTACACCATTCTGTTGGGGATTATAAGGCACAGTTGTTTGATGTTTAATCCCATGTTGGCGAAGATAGTGTTCAAATTCATTTGATGTATATTCTTTTCCATTATCAGTGCGAATAGACCCAATATGAGATTGTGCATCATTTTCAATCCATTTATGAAAATTCTTGAATGTTTGAAAAGCATCAGATTTGTTCTTCAATAAATAAACCCAACACATTCTGGTGTAATCATCAATAAATGTCATGATATATTTATTTCCATTTGCAGAAGAAACAGGCATTGGACCACATAAATCTGAATGAATAAGTTCAAGCTTCCTATGTGCTCTTGAATGTGAGTCATGAAAAGACTGTTTGCTATGCTTTCCTAGAATGCAAGCATCACATTGTTTATGTTTCCTAGGAATTGTAGGCAAACCAGCAACACCATTTTTCTTCAATAAGTGGAGACTGTCATAGTTTAAATGTCCAAATCTAGCATGCCATAATAAACTTGATGGAAGTGTACATTCTTCATGATGAGAAATGTTGTGCATGAGCAGAGGTTCCTTGCAGTTTGAGAAGCCTTTCTTCTTCTATTCCCCTCATGACAAGTGAGTGGTCAGATGCTTTTCTTACCTCAAGCTTGCCATCAAACATATGAATGGAGTGACCTTGCTGGCGGATGTGGACCAAGGACAGCAAGTTTCTCTTGAGCTGTGGGAGATATAGAACATGATCCAGAAGAAAGTCTGGAAGACCAGGCAGTTTAAGCCTGATTGTGCCAAGCCCTGATGGCTTGATTTTTGACTGATCTGCAAAGTATACTGCTCCATCAACATTGTCAGTAAAATCTTCAAAAAAATCTTTCCTATGAGTCATATGACAGGTTGCTCCTGAATCAAGCAACCAATCATTTTTCGAAGAAGCAAGTGAAGCATTAAACAAATCTTCATTTACTCCAATGTTACATTGTGCCTCAATATAGTGAGCGAATTCAGGTGCTTTACCTTTGTCTGTATCATCAGTTTTACCTTTCTGCTGGTTCCTTTTCTGCTCAATTTTGTCCCATGGTAGCTTGCATGTAGAAGCATCATGTGATCCATTTCGTTTGCAGCGAATGCAATGCAGATCTGTTTTTTCTGCTTGAGAATGTCTGCCCTGCCTCTGAAGTATCTTCCTCTTCCTCTTCGTCCACCTCTTCCTCTTGTAGAATCTTGAGTAGGATGCTTTTCTTTATGAGCAAGGCAAACAGTCTCTTCAGAAGATTCAGGGACTGTCTTCTTTCCAAAGGCTTTCTCTCTTTCAGCAAACTTTTTCACAAGAGAGTCAAAGGTTATATCTTTAAGATTTCTATTTGCTTGTAAAGACTCAAGATAATTGGAGTAGGTAGGATAGAGTGCCTTGAGAAAAGCAATAAGAGGGATATCCAGCTCAACCTTAGTGGATTTAATATCATGCATTATAGACTTTACTTCAGATGCAAGAGCAAGAGGATCATTATTTTTCAGTTCAAGAGTGAAGAGTTTAATCATGAGCTGAACAACTTCAAGTGCAGAATGTGAGTCATAGAGTTCTTTCAGCTTTTGTAAAGCTTCAAAGGCAGTTGAATATGATGAAATATGGCAACTTACTTCTTCATTTACAGATGTTGCGATTAATGCATAGGCTTTGTTGTTCTTGTTTTCCCAAATGACGAGCTCTTTGTCTGATGTAGGCTGCACTGGGTCATTTTCTCCTTTTCCGACGGAGACTCCTTTCCACAACTCATTGAAGATGAGGGTGTGTTTTATCATCCGGGACCATTCAGGATAGTTCTCCTTGCCAGTGAGAACTATTCCTACCATAGAGATGATTGAATGCATTCTGTGAAAAAAAATAACTTTTGCTGATAGAATAATACTTCTAATGGCAAAAAGAATGTGCTTTTGTGGAGAAAAAAAGACTTTTGCTGCTAAAAGAATGATTCTGATTCTGCTACGCCATTTATATATTATTGACTATTGAAACGAATGCTGATAACATGCTACCACTGTAACATATATCACCACATATATATCACCGCATAAACAATTTGAGCGCTTGTGTTAAACGCTGCCACTGTAAAATATGAGCACTGTGTTGAACGCTATCACCGTACCATATATCACAGTATATATATATCACATAAAAATTGAGCGCTTGTGTTAAACGCTACTACTGTAACATATATCACCGCATATACATAAACAATTTGAGCGCTTTGTGTTACTACTGTAATATATATCACATCATATACATAAACAATTGAGCACTTTGTGTTAAATGCTGCCCAATTCAGATGAAGTTGCAAAAATGGCAATGGATAAGGGCACTCTACAACATGTGAAAATCGTTCACAGAGGCGGCATTAATCTGCAGGGAGTTCTTCACATGTACTCCGGCAATGGCGATGCATGTTACGCCGAAAACCCCGACAGACAGAGGAATGTCTTCCACGTATTGCAGCCTGTCTTTGAAGCAGCCCTTTAGAAGCTTGCATTTCCCAAGGAGGGTCCTCTCAGAATTGCAGATCTTGGGTGTGCGACCGGCATAAACACGATTTCAGACGTTGATTTTGTTGTCAAAACACTCACAAATCTCTGTGGGAATGGCCATGGCGGGGCCTTAATGCCAGAGTTGCAGGTTTATTTTTCTGATTTGCCATGCAATGACTTTAATGAGTTCTTCGATCTGCTAGACTGGCGTGACCATGTCAGTCCATTGCTGGGCGGTCTCGGAAGAATATAGCATCCAGTAAGGATGGCGGGTAATACACCGGCCTAGCTCATGGGTCTGCCCAAACGTCCGCGGAACGGAATCACCTAAACTTAATGATGGCAAGCAATTTTGAGAGGTGGACAGTATGCCGCGGTTCGAAGAACTAGAAAAATGCTTGATTCAAACAATGCAGGGGTTAGCAGATAGCAAATCAAATATCAACTTCCAACGTTTACTGTTCCCCCACTGCGCCGGAAGTATTTTTCAACAGCAATTTTTAAATCTTTGGAGCGATTCTTTACACTACAGTATGCCGCACTCACTGTCAATACAGGCAATACAGTGATAACAATGGCTTCCAGGTTACAATGGCTCTATCACGGTACCATCTTTTCGAGTCCCCTCAAACAGCAGTCGCTTTCCCTTCAACCGCCACAACAGATCTTTGGCATCGAAAGCTCAGTGGACAGATGCGTTAATGGACAGAGCCCAGAGGCGCTGGAACAGTTTTGGATTCTGAGTGAATTCAGGGCAGCGCAGGTGTGGCAGAATGACAGAGGCATTTGAGGACAGAGCTCAGGTCAGAACGACAGAGGACAACAACAGAAATGAAGGGAGTTACAACTATTTTAAGAACTGGCTCTGATACCATGTCAGGCCAGGAATAACTCCAGACTTGGCAGAAAAACTGATTCATTTATTTCATTAGGTAGCTATTGTTATATACATGAATATGATTGATCAGTTCATCTTCTTGATGACTGTTCACATTCCAAATTCACCCAATCGCAGAGGATTAGGTGTCAACAAGAACGTTATGCAGAGCAGTGATGTATCCAAAGGCTGCTAGTATGTTTGGCCAATAAGAAATAATCCTTTGTTATAATGGTACACGCCTCATGATTTCGCTGACTTTGAGTCTGTGTAAACATTTCAGTAAGATTTGAGATTAAATATTGACACAAGGAAATGAGGACATTTCCAAGTAGGGAAAGATTTGTTAACTTTTTATAGTCAAATGTACAGATACTATTTTTTTTTCATGAAAAATATAGTCAAGGGGGTTCCGGAAGTGGGGTGTTTCATACTTCACACCAAGAGATGTTAGGGACATCCAGGTTCAAATCCCCAGAAAGACGTTTTGCCTCTTGTGGGCCATCTCATCAGTGCAAGTGGGTAGTGTCAAACAATCGGGACCAGGTGCCAAGTCCTGGGAGTCTTTGGCAGAATAGATAACCCCACCCCCACCAGTGGCTTCTTGGCCAAAGGGATCTTTCCAGAAAGCTGTAAGCCATTCCGTGATTAAGAAAAGGGCAGAGTTAGCACACACTGATAACGGAAAGCATCTTATCAGAAGAAGTAGAAAAAGAAAGAAGAATTCTTCAACACCCAGACTGTTTCATAATAATTTCCAGCTCTAGTCACTGGCTACGTATTGTTCAAAACTTGTGTCAAGTAATGGTGAATAATTATCCTACATTTTTATAATGCTTAGATATTGAATTCCTCAACTTGAGGAGATTCGACAACTGCAGTAGCCTAAAATTCTTTAACTCTTGACGTTTTCCTTGATTGCAACACTTTGTAATAAACAATTTCTTGTGTTTTCTCCCATTGAAAGCCACAAAAAGACGCTTCGCTTTTGTTAAAATTGTCATATAACGCATGACTCATTTGCGAATGAGATGGTCAGCACTTCAACTCCCATGAAGGAATTTCATTAAATAAGTAGTCGAAGGAAAGAGAAAATCCAGTACTCGACCTGGGGTAAGGGAACATTTCCAAGACGTAGAACTTGGGCTTGGTGGTGTCAACTTCATCAGGGGTGTGGAAAGTCTGGTTCTGTTCCCAGTACTGCTGCCAATGAGGTTCTATCTCATTGAAGGGATAGCTCCTCGGCCGCTTCTTCACACTCCTCTCCTCAACCTCCTCTCCCTTTTCAGGTGACCGCACCTCGTTGGAATGTAAACCCGTGGCGGATGTGGCAATCAACTGTTTAGGTGCCTTGTGAGAACAATTGAAAATGAAGCCATTTCTGGTCAGAAATTTTGTGCGTCGTCTGGTGTGAAATTTCCCGCTCTGGAATGATCTGAAGAGGAGGCATTTGGGTGGAATTTGGGGGAAGGAAACTTTGTAGATAGTAATGTGGTAAGGCATTTGTACATGTTTGGTTGAGAAGTCATAGGAAGCTAAGCATGAAGCTCCATCTCTCTGCGATGCTTGCAGAGCCTGAGCCATTGCTGTTGCTATTCCCACGCCACTCGTCCAATTTCTTGTCATCCAAACTCAACTTCAATTCAATAAATTTTGATTATAATTAAATATATAGGAGGGGCGCGAGACACACGCAAACATGTAACCACTCCGGTTGGAATATATTCTAAACCTATTTTCACAAATATAAATATTGATATATCTCCAACTTATTTTTACAAATATAACATAGCCGCATAGATAGTGTTGTGACTTAGTTGTGAGTTAGTTTAATTATTGAATTTTGAAATGTATGAATTTAATATTGTATATGAACAAGAGTTATTTTGTATATATTTTTGCTTATTTTAAGTACCTATGTCTACACCAAATTATTAGCAAGAATTATAGACTTCAGAGATCTTTGTGTATATGTATAATGTAAGTAGGATAAAAGAAGTTCAATAATCTTGATAAGCATAATTTCGAGATGTATGTAGCGACTGCCACAATGCTCTTCCTATCATGGATGACGGAGACCCTGAAAATCAATTGGAAGTTGTTGAATATGTCGAAGCCCAACTCCTAGTCCATTATCACTAGAAGAAGAAGTAAAGGAAACACTGAACAGTCATTAAATTGACTTATGCTTGGCCGATTCCAACCCAATCCGAGTCAAAACCATAGAATTTGGCATAGAAAAAACCTTGAAGATTAATTCATCTCTTTCTACTTTAGAAGAGGAACAACTATGTAACTTGTTGAAAGAGAACCTAGAAGCCTTTGCTTGGAACTATAAGGAAATGAAGGGAGTACACCCCTCAATGTGTACTCACCACATATACATCAAGGAAGGTTGAAAGCCAGTCAGGCAACCACAAAGGAGAATGAATCCAGCCCTCAAAGACATAGTCAAGGAAGAACTGCAGAAACTGCTAGATGCAGGGTTCATTTACCCTATCTCTAATAGTAAGTGGGTCTATCCTTTAGTGCTAGTTCCCAAGAAATATGGGAAATGGAGTATTTGTGTCGATTATAGGGAGCTGAACAAAGCCACCAAGAAGGATCATTTCCCCTTACCCTTCATTGACCAAGTGTTAGATGGCCTGACAGGGAATAAATTCTTTTCTTTCCTAGATGGATTCAGTGGGTACAACCACATCCAAATTTGCCTAGAAGACCAGGATAAGACCACTTTCACCTTTCCTTGGGGTACTTTTGCCTATAGGATCCTTCCTCTTGGCTTGTGTAATGCTCTTGCCACTTTCTAGAGAGAAGTCCTAAGTATTTTTACTGAATTAGTTCATGACGCTGTGGAGATTACATGGATGATTTTACACCTTATGGCTATGATTTCCAAGAGGCCCTGACTAACTTGGCCAAAGTATTACGCAAATGCATTGAGATGAACCTGTCCCTCAGTCCAGAAAAATGTGAATTCCTAATGATTGAAGTGACTGTGCTAGGTCACTCAATATCGCAGCAAGGACTGCAAGTGGACCCAAACAAAGTAGCAATCATTAAAAGGGTCCCTCCTCCACAAAAGCAGAGAGATGTTAGGAGTTTCTTAGGTCTAGCTAAATATTACAAAATGTTCATAAAATACTTCAGCAAGCTAGCCTCTCATTTGTTTGGATTATTGGCCAAAGATTCTGAATTTATATGGTCAAAGAAATGTCAAGAGGCCCTAGACATTCTAAAGGATAAGGTAACCACTGCACCAATCCTTAGAGGCCCAAACTGGGCCCTCCATTTTCACATTCATGGTGATGCCTCACATAAAGCCATAGGAGCAACCTTAGGACAAGTATAAGAGAAATTGCCTTATGCCATCTACTTTACCAGTAGAAACCTATCAAAGGCTTAACTAAACTATACTGTGACAGAAAAAGAACTCCTGGTTGTTGTGCATTTATTGAACAAGTTTAGGCATTACATTACAGGCTATCAGACATTTGTGCATACTGATCATGCTGCAGTTAAATATTTAATGAACAAACCAGATGTAAATGCTGGAATCATAAGGTGGTTACTTTTATTGCAGCAATTTGATTGAACTATTGTTGATAAGCATGGTAAAGAAAATGTTGTTGTTGACTTTCTGTCTAGAATAAATCTGCCTGCATGTGAAGAAGGAATGGTGGATGATTAGTTACCAGATGAGAATTTGTTTGCTATTTCGGTGCTCTCCCCATGGTTTGCTGATATAGCAAACTATCTGGTGTCAGCACAGTTCCCACCAAACCTTTCCTCCAAAGAAAAAAGCAAGATAATCAAGAAAAGTGCCCCCTTCACTTGGATTGGGGGCAATCTGTTCAAACTTGGCCCAGATCAAATGTTGAGAAGATGTGTAATGGAAGAGGAGGTCTTTGACATCCTTCTGACTTGTCATGATGGGCCTTGTGGAGGTCACTTTGTAGCAAAAAGGACAACATTCAAGGTGTTGCAAGTAGGCTATTATTGGCCTACTCTTCATCAGGATGTGAAGAAATATGTTAGTCAGTGTGATTGGTGCCAGAGGATGGGAAAGCCGACTCCAAGGGATGAAATGCCCCTACAGCCTCAAGTGACTTTCGAGCCATTTGAAAAGTGGGGCATTGACTTCATTGGGCCTATCAACCCTCCTTCAAAGAAAAAACAACACATCATTATGTGCACTGATTATTTGACTAAGTGGGCAGAAACCAAAGAAATCAAGGCAACAACAGAAGAAAAGGTAGTTGAGTTCCTAAGGAAGAACATATTCTACAAATTTTGGTACCCTAGAGAACTAGTCACAGACCAAGGCAGCCAATTCACCTCCAGCATGATCGAAGAACTGCTCAAGCATCACAAGATCAAACATAGGACCTCCACTCCTTATCATCCACAAGCTAATGGGCAAGTGGAGGTGACCAACAGAGCACTAGAGAACATCCTGACCAAGGTAGTGAACAGTAGCAGAAGAGACTGGGCTAAGAGACTAGTTGAGGCCACCTGGGCCTATAATACAACATGGAAGACCACCACTGGGTTTACACCCTATGAGCTGGTCTATGGGAAAAAGGCATTACTATCCATTGAATTAGAATATAAAACATTGAGGATGGCAGGCCAACTAGATCTAGATCTCAGTCATGCACAAAAAGAAAGGTTGTTCCATTTGAATGGCCTAGATGAATTCAGAATGTAGGCCCTCCTTCATACAGAGATAGTTTAGCTTTAGAGGAAGATCTGGCATGACAAGCACATTAAGGAGAATTTGTTTCAAGAAGGAGATTGGGCCTTATTATATGATTCAAGGTACAAAGTCTTCAAGGGAAAGCTAAGAACAAGATGGCTCAAACCATACGTGGTGGAAAGATGCCATGACAATGGTTTAGTGTGAATCGGGACTATAGATGAAGAAGCCATTCCATTGCTAATGGACATAGATTGAAATTATACAAGAGGCCTTCATCTAAACAAGAGTTCAATGATAGCATCAATAAGACAGTGGTGATGGTGGAGCAAGTTTCAGCTCCTCCTGCATCAGGGCACTGAAAAAGAAAGAAAAAACATAATAAGGATTTAGGGGAAAACCTCCATGAGGCACCTGAGTCCCATATTTGGATTGAAAACCTCCGTGAGGTGGCCCAAGGACGAGAAAAAAAGGAAAGAAAAAGAAGATCCCTAGGTGAAAACCTTCCTTGAGGCCCCCAGGGTAGATACCTAGGGTGAAAACCTCTCTGAGGCAGCCTAGGTGTTTTTCAAAAAAAAATATAATAATAAAAGAAGAAAAAACATAATTTTTGTTTGCAAGAGGATGAGAAAGATCCAAAGGGGGCCCTGCCTCACATATGTTCATCTCCCCCACTCCTTACCATGCATCCCTCCATAAATTCGATTATTTTTTCACTTCACTACTTCAATGCAGGAGAAGATTATGTTTTCCAGAGCATCACCTCATCCATTACCATCATCCCTGCCTTCACACACACTCCTACTCCCTCTGTATAACAAACAGTAGAAGAGGTGAAAAGAAAACCATACAGCATCAGAAGTAGCATCTGATTTGCAGTCATAGACACCATCAACAGACAGCAGAGGAGGAAGAAAGAGCTACACAACAGCAACAACATCTGATCTGCAGTCAAGAAACCATCAACAAACAACAGAGGGGGAAGAAGAATGGCCATCAGCAACACCTCTGATCTTTGACACTTGCAGCGTGGCATTAATGCCATAGGTAAGTATCCTATTCACTCACTCACCTGCATCATTTGATCAAAAGTTGTAAAGGTTAAGGGGTAGTTGGTTTGTGAGTAAAAAGGTGGCCAACTACCTCTAAAAAGGATATGCCCTCCAAAACCTCAGGATCCCTATAATATGGACAGTCTTCAATGACTTACCAGCAGAGGATGACATAAAAACCTTCATCTATGATGTTAGTCCTTCTATTAGTAAGGAGGAGACAAAACAAGAAAAAGCAGATACAGAGCTAGATGGGGAGGAGATGGATACAAAAGAAACTAATACAGAGGGACATGATGAAGGAGAACACAAAGAAACATGATGCTGAAACAGAAGAGAAAGAAGGAATTAAAAAAAAAAAGCAGCAAGAAACAAAAGAGCTAAGTGGCCTCAAGGACAAAGAAGTAGCTGAACAATCAAACCCCATGGCCCTAATCAGCATCTAATTGCAAGTAATCCTCAACTAACACTTAGATATCTTGTTGTCCAAGGGCAAGCAAGTACACATTATGAGGATATGTTTAGGCTGCTAAAGAAATGATAATATACATGCCTGCTAAAACAGATAACACACTGCCACATAGCTTGAAGATCAAAGAATATTAGTGGGGAGAAGGAGAAAGGAAAGCAGACTGCTATAAACAAGAAGAAAAGACCACAACAAAAGCATGAGATGTTAGAGAGGCTACCAGAGCCACTAAGTTGCTCAGAGGATGAGCAACACTTTCAATAGGGGGGTGATGATGAGTCTCATCATTGAGTAATTATATGGGCTTTAATTGGCCTTAATTCACCTCCTAGCTTAGTCAAACCAACTATTCTCACAACTTATTGCATACTTTTGATTGTATTTTGCTTATGAGTTGAGTTAGAGTTGGATATTTTTCTTTGTGGTCTAATGTGCATTTAATGCACGGATAAAAGGTAAAAGCAAGGAACTATGGTAAAAGACCTTGGTAAAAACTCAAATGGGACAAGGGAGAGGAATCACAGGAGGTAAGTCCTCCTCATTTACTACCCCTCCATTCGAATATCCCTCCATCAGCTAAAAGTACACACAACCAAATCTGGAGTACTAGAAGATAGCCAAGCAAGTGGAAGTACAAGCAGCCTCCCTACTAGAAGGCAGCCGAGCTAGTGAAAGTGAAAGGACAAGTTACCATTAAGTTGGGAGTTGTACCTCCCTAATTTTGAGGGAAGTCATTGAGACTTCAGATGTATAAATAGAGAGGCTTAGGACCTCAGTTTTTTTAGGCAGTTAACTAATAGTCAGTCAGTCAGTTAGCAAGTATTCAGACCTTTTGACTTATAATAGTTTGATGTAATACAATGTTCTTTGATAATGAAGATGAGTTTAAATTTGAGCCAGCACTGAGTTAACTCTGAGGGTTGAAGCTCTTGGGTTAGGTCCCAACCCTAGTAGCCAAAGCTCCTCTTTCATGTATTGTATTCTAGCATAGATTCCTTCTTTCTGTTCATTTACTTAGCAGTTCATTTCCATTATAGCAGTAGCATAGATGCATGGTTTGATTGTTCATCTGGTTAAATAGGTGCATTTTCATTACAATGGTTCAACATAGATTCATGGCTTTCCTGCTCATTGATTTAAGTAGTTTCATGTTTTCTGTTCATTTGCTTGAATAGTTATAGTTTCATACAGTAGTGCATAGCAAATTAGTTGTGTTCCAGTTTATTTCATTTATGCTTTCAATTAACCTGGTAGCAAAGAAAAGACCCACAAGGTTGCTCACAGGTGTCTTGACCTCACTTCCTCCCTCTGGAACCATGATGTGAGGAAGAAACCCTGCAGAAACACCAAAAACACAAGGTTTTAGTTTTCACAAAGGGTTTGTTGTTGAATGCAGTCACTGAGTTCATGTCATATTGCTCTATTCCTTCAATGGGCATCTGCTCCTTCACTCTCTCACCCTATCCTCAGACCTCACTCCCATTCCCATTTCATTCGTCTTCGGCATGAAAGTTCAGCGGACACTGTCAATCCACGTTCAAACCATTTTTACCTTTGATGGGGCTTCAGAGGATTTTATCTTTGAGGGGACTCTCTCTCTCTCTCTCTCTCTCTTATATATATATATATATATATATATTTATTTTTTTATTTATTTTTTTTGGTATGTGAGAATCCCATCATCTGAATCTTATGTTGCAAGAGTTTGGGTGGAGGATTGGCCATTTCTACATGTTGATTTTGGTTAGTAATGGTTTCCTTTATGGATGCTTGTCATCAGTGGTTAATACCTTCCTGGTTCAAGGAATGATGTATAGCATATGGGAATGGCTAGGTGAATCTTGTAATGGTTGTTATCTCAACATGAGATATGACATCCATGCTCAATACTTGATTATGTTAGACCATGGAGATAAAGGACTTATGACTCTATTTGAGAGTGATGGGTTTTTATGATTTCTTATTTATGCAAGTGGGTGTTGGTTGTAGCACTGTAGATGTTGGTTATATATTTATGACTTGCTTGTGCAAGTGGGTGCTAGTTGTATGACTATGGTTGATAACTATGAGTTGAGTATGTCATGGTGTTGATCACTTGAAATGTCAGCATCAACATTGA
Organism: Pinus tabuliformis; assembly: GCA_031772625.1. Classification (NCBI taxonomy): domain Eukaryota; kingdom Viridiplantae; phylum Streptophyta; class Pinopsida; order Pinales; family Pinaceae; genus Pinus; species Pinus tabuliformis. The sequence continues at coordinate 541,068,655 of CM062820.1, read as the reverse complement.
GGGAAACCACCCGGTCGGGACCTTAGAGCAGATATTTTCTGTTTGGAATGATGGCTCTGACTGGAACTATGGGACCAATTTCCCTTTATATGAAATTATAAGAAAAATATTGAATACAAATATAAAGCTATGATATAACTAACACTGAAAATAAAGATTAATAAACATAATATCTATACCAAGAATGTTGTTTATATAGATTTCATTATTAACATGACAATGTAGATTATCGTGTAACTATGAAGTTAAAACAAAGAAAAAGATAACTAATTTCATTAAATACTTAATTAAATTAGCTTATAAATTCGTCACATATATGAGATCTCACTGTTCATACGTATAATTTATGATTCCAATCGCACATATCAATAATGATAATGCACAATTGCTACAACACATATATAATGAACAAAATTAATTTTCCATTCAACTCTAAAGAATAACACAAGGATAATAGTACTCGATATATCACTGCTCTGCTCATGAGAAAAATGGTGATGGTTCAACTATATATTAATAGAGACTTGAGTTACAATAGTGAAAACTTAAGCCTTCTTTCAGAAATTAAGAACCCATTCTTATGAAGAATGGAGGGGATTATAACTTCATGATAAAATAAAAATATAGAAAATACAGTAACAACTTTAGGCGGTTTCAACAAACGTAGCCAAAATAAACAAGAAGGGACAACTTTAGAATCCACTGCAACAAATTTTCTAAGCCTGGGAGGAAAATTGTCCCCCGATTCGTTGTTACATCTCCTAGATAACTACCATGTTCTTTAACTCAAGTGGATACCTTGGTTGTATTCTCATTTGGCTGATGAAGATTGCCTCCCTCAATGTTGCTAGCGTTTGTGTGGTGGTATTGGATAAACATCGGAGCATCAACCACTAACTGTGTGGTTTGACCAAAAGTCACCAATGACTCTCCAAGTTGATCCTGGTTAGCTGATCGATAACTTCAGCTTGCTTTTTGGAGGTTTCTTGCCACATTTTAGTAAGTGGTTTTATATCTGCCAATGCTCCTTTAGGGCAACTTGATATGAGATTTGCTTGATATAAGTTATCGCTAACTGCTTCAATGAGATTATTTGAAATATGCCTTGCGTGAAATATTGTTGCTTCCATTTGCTTGAGATGAATTTCCCATTCTCTAAAAACAATTCCTTTGTGTGATTCTTCAATTCTAGGAAGATTGGCCAATCTTCCATCTGTGTTGTCTTGCCGTGTCAGAAAATCAACAATTTTCTCTTCTACGTCCTCAAATCAAGTCTTGACATATGATAACTGGTCTACTAGGGCATTACTTGTGTTGCATAGATCATGAATAGTTGCCAACTTATGGCAAAATACAATCTGTTGTTGAGAAATAAGAGTGTTTAACTCTTTTGCCTCCTTAAACTTAGTTAATTCAGGATTAACACTCGATTGTTCAATCATGTTCTATAGATCTTGGATTTGAGAGTCTCGGGCCTGTAAATAAATATCATATTAAATTTTGAGGGAGTTAAAACTGTTCCGGAGTTCTGTGACCTGTCCTTGCCATTGTTCAATGATATTTTGTTTCTCAACTTTAATACTTTGTTCCAAATGCACAATTCTTTCTTCTTTCTCCTTTAACAACTGTTGCACTTCTGTAGCTTTGTCTATTGTTTCTGAAGCATAGGATCTTCTGAATTGGGTAAGCCTTTCCAACTCCTTTGTAGGAGTGGCCAAAGAGCCTTTCCATAATACCTTGAAAGATGCATTTCTAGGTACCAAATCCTGGGATTGATCAATTTTCCTTTTCTTCCTCTCCCTTTTGACCACAGGCTTGTGCTAAGGGCTGTAAAAGATGTCAAGCAGCGGATTTTTTTCCACTACTAACGCAACCTCAGATCTTTGGAAAGTCGGTATAATTTCAATATCTTCTTCCTCCAAAGGCTTCTCAAAGGCCTTTGTTGTTATCGGAGTCTGTTCAATGCTTTTGGAGGTGTCTTGGACCTTCTCTTGTGGAGGAGTTTTGAGAAATTGAGGTTCATCGGCTTTAAAATTTAATGCCTGATTATATTGTTCCCATATTTCTTCTAGCATAGCATTAGGCATAAGACCCTCTGCTTGGGAAGAAGAGGAGGTGACTATTTCTCTTGACTGAGAAACATCAGCAGATTGTGTAGAACCAACAACTATTACATCACCAAGGAATGTCTTCTCTTGAGGAATCCTTTATCAATCCATAGACAGATTTTCAAGCCTTGAGGCCCTGAACCGAATCATTTTTTGTGGAGTTAACTATTACTCTGCCTGTTTTACAACCATTGAATAAATAGAAGCAGTCTCAAACAAATCATCAAACTTATCTGGCTCATGGGAAATTTTTCTGATGCTCGATGCTGCTGTAATCTTTTTGACAATTTGATGAGGTTCATATTGTTTGTTAGGAATAGTTGGGAAACCGAGCTCTTTAATAGCATTAATTTCAATGACTGCATGCTTGACGTTATCCAAGGTATATATATCACACTTGATAGGAAAAACATGCCACACCTTTCTATTCGATTCCTTTAAAACTTTTGAAATATTGTTTCCTATGGTCTGATAGGCTATCTATCGAGCAAGAAGCTTTTCAGGAATGAATAGAGGTAATACATGAGGGTGAGATAGACTCCCAAAGACTCGAACATAAGTAAATAACTCTTCGTCGAACCAATTTCCTACCCGGAGCAATTCGGTTTTGGCTTCTGGAGATACCCTTGGTGTCTTTTTATAAAAAATAATTTGGTAGATAGTTAGCATGACCCCATGACAAATTTTGTAGAAATGAGGTAGATATTTTGAATCCAAAAGAATATCGTGTTAGATGTGAATAGGGGTTGGGTCTTCTAAAGTCCACTTCCAATCCATAGAGGAAAATTCCTTGGTGAAACACAAGGTGTCCAATATACAAGCACTCATGTAAAAGGGAGGAATTACATTCTCAGAGACTTTGGGATTGCTTCTAAAAGAAAACATGTGGGTGGCTAGATTATCTAGAGTATATTAATCCAATCAAAGATAAAATCCTCTGAAGCCCCATCAATAAGTGGTGTCCATTGATCAATAAACTTCTGTGTATTAGGATAGGAAAAAAGTATACACATCATAGCAGCTACTTGACAATAGGGACTAGCAAGGGATTCAACAACGTACTTACTCGTATCCTCCCGCTTGTGCTTGTTTGGATCCCTCGTTCATCCTTTAATTGGCTCTGATGCATGGTCGTGTTCTTTCATGAATGCTTCCACAAATTTCTTGTCATATTTACACTGTGGCTCGGGTAGATGGTACATCCTGCTCAAATATTTGTTGGTAAAGGATCTGATGACCATATGCTTAATTGTCATAATATTCCTGTTAGCGATGCTTAAATTGTATACAACCCACCGAACCATGTCTGTATAAGGAAGAATTTTAGGTCGGGCCGCAATCCTGTGCAAGAATGAATTAACCACATCACTGTATGTAGTGTTTGAGACCGGGTTAAAATCGTCAGTAGTCATTGTTCTTTGTGTGACCCTAGGTCCTTCATATTCAAAGAGTTTATACATGGATTCCCGAGAAGACTGTCTGGAGTCTTTAGTGCAAATTGTGTTAAAAAATAAACCTGGCGTAACATTTTTGTCTTCGACTCTTTTGATTGGAGTAGTGGCAAATTGTTGCTGCGCAATGATTTTCTTCTTTCCTTTCCTTGCTTTAGACATTTCTTCACTGTTACGGTGGTTGGGACTAGCATGTAGCAAAAAACATAGGGATGAGTGATAAACTTTTACTCATAGAGGACTTAGCGCAAATAATGAGTCTTTAGAACAACAATCTTATTCTTTAAAGCAAATATTGATAGAATTGAACTAAAATGAACGAAAGAGTTTATGATTTCAATAACAATAACTTCACCACTCTTCAACAGTAAGTGCAGAAACATGAATTCACATGTGTTTTCCAAATCATCATATCAGAGGTAAAACATCAAAGAAATGAATTCACATGTGTTTTCCAAATCACCATATCAGAGGTAAAACAACAGAGAAATGAATAAGAGGGATGTGTTTAAAAGTTACAATAATGGGAACTTCCGATGAATGAAGATTCCGATGAAGTAACGACTATGGAAAAGAGGCGGGAAGTGATATCGGGAGATTCATATTGGAGGTAGGATATAAGAGGAACCATATCATGGATTTAAGGAACAAGCTTTCGATGTAAAAGTTCTAATAGAGAGGTTTAATAGGAATATTGGAAGTATCGACAAAGGGAGATATGGGAAGTAAAGGACATTAGAGGTGTGAGGCATCAGAAGTGTGAAATATTAGGAGTGTCACATTACAAAAGTTACGATATTCGAGGTGTCTATATAACAAATGGCAACTATGGGGTCGACGACGATTATAATATTCATTTTATAGAGGTGCACATGACTTATGATAAACCTTTAATAAAAGCCCTTTAATAAATAAAGTAATCATTGGGGAAGCTATATTAGAGAGAGACTTTATCGTAACTTTCACAAAAGGAAAGTTACGATATAATGAGGATCCAATGGAAGTCTTCCGCTAATTCTTTGACTTTTATGAGAGAGGGCTTATCATGGTTCATGATTATCATAAAATTTTAAGGGTTGAGCTCCGATATATGGGTTTCGATATGGGAAACTTTCAAGCCTAACGACTTTATAACAAATTCAAAAAATGTCCTAATTTTATCGAAATTTAAAGAATATTAGAATCAAAGAAGGTTCCCCATTATTTATTAATAACTAAATAAAAATAAATGGGGGGTTGTTGAATACTACAACACACCGTTGCTAGTCTTGTTAAAAAGAATGATTTTTAATTTGATGATGCTAGTGTTGGTAAAAGGATGATTTCAAAAACTTATAGACATGCTCACTTGTTTCTCTTGATTCTTGGAACATTTGTTTGACATGAATTTGAGATGTGTGAATAGAGTGCTAGCTAGGTCTGAGAAACCACATGAAATAGGATGCTTGCTGAAAGAGGGTTGATAAACAACCCAAGGTGCTTGTTGTGGGATAATAAACCACTCATAGATTGCTTGACACAACTAACAACCCACCCATTACTATGAAATTTTGCTTTCCTTGACTAGCTGATAAACCACTCTTAGAGTGCTTGCTGCAGTTGATAAACCACCTGTATTAAAAATATTGTGTGGAGTTTCCACAAGGTTCTTTTCGAAGAGGCTGATAAACCACCCAAGGTGCTTGCTATTGGGATGATAAATCACTCTTATAGTGCTTTTCGTAGTTAAGAAACCACCTGTAATAAAAATATTGTGTGGAGTTTCCATGAGGTTCTTGTTGTGTTGGTTGATAAACCACATAAAGTGCTTATTTTTGGGATGATAAACCACTCTTAGAGTGCTTGTCACAACTGATATACCACTTATAATAAAAATATTGTGTGGAGTTTCCATCGGGTGAATTCTGAGGAGGTTGATAAACCATCCAAGGTGCTTGTTGTCAAGCTGATAAACCACTTTTATAGTGCTTGCCACAACTAATAAACCACATGTAATGAAATCATTGCATGGAGTTACCACGGGGTGTTTTCCAAGTAGATTGATAAGCCACTCGAGTGTTTGCTTTCAGGCTGATAAACCACTCTTAGAGTGCTTGCCACAACTGATAAACCACATATAATAAAAATATTGTGTGGATGGTATAATAACATTGTATTTGCCATAATTGAGTAATCCAAGAAAGTTATTAAATGGGTTCCAAGTCACGTAGAAAATTTTTGGGCAAGAGGGGATGAATGACCTATTGCTAATATTTATGCTATATTTATGCTCCTGATAATGGTGGTGAGCGTGAGTGAAAAATGGCAAGGGTTGAAACTTGATAACATGTGAACAACATGAATGAAAACATGTCGAATTGAATGAACTACTGAACATTACAACAAAAAATATCAATTGATAGCATTGATAATGACAACAAGGTGAAAAGGTAAAAGAAAGGAATTGGGTGAGAATTCCTTTAGATGAGTTTTGATTTATTTTTTATTTTTATTTATTTTTTCAAATTATTGCATGCTCTGCATGAATACTAGAAGGTTTTCTAAAATTTAAACATTGTTTGACACGTGAATGTGCTATATTTTTTGAATATGTGAATATATGAATGACATGTTTGGAATAACATGGCGTGGTTATCCAATGAGATCCCCTATCATGCAAGGGATCCATTGAGCAAGTGTGAAGTCTTGTTGTTACTTAATATTATGATCATTTACATGCCATGTTTGTATTATGTATGTGACAAGGAAATGTTGATTGTAGTATCAAATAATACACTAATAAATAAATGGATTACTTGGTCAATTAATGAGGAACATACACTACTGCATATCTACTTGGGTCTGATAAACTACTCAATAAGAGAGATATGAAGACAAAGCTAGTTGGATACTGTGCGGAGCATACACAACACTAAGTGCTTGCTTCTACTAATAAACCACTAAGTGCAGGAGCAAAGAGAAAGCTATAGAGATAAGTATTGATTATCAATTTAAAGAAATTTTGTTGAGACTATGATTTAATTTGGTTTAAAGTTCTAATCCGTAATGACTTGAGTTATTATTTTAATAATATTATGCTATGTTCGAAATTCATTTAAAAACTTTATGATTATTTCTCATGACATGTAAGTTAGTGATGTAAGAAAGCATGGAATTTCCCGGTTTGGGTGGATGGAATCGACTGCAAGTGAATAAAAACATCTTGAAGATATCAAAGTGTGAAGTGGCACGTTGATTAAATATTTCAGGAATAGGGCCATTGTGGGACACTAGCACCCAATGGTGTCTATTGATTGCAATGAAGCATGCTATGACTAGTATGAAAGTATTGAGGCAAGGAATTTCCTTGATTATGAAATTCTTCGTTTGCAAGGAAGCCTTGTCAAGGAATGAGCCACTCGAGGGACTGAGAAGAGAGGAGGGGATGCCTGAATTTGGAAGGTGAGTGACTGCACGAAAGGGGGATTAGATCGCCCGAGGGATTGGGAAGCAAAGAAGGGGATGTTGAAAAATGATATTAGTTTTTAAAGGGTAATTAGCATGGAAAATTAGAATTAGAAGCACATTGGGGGTGTTTCGGGAAGCAATGGGTTGGGAACTATTCTTTGAAGGAAAAAGGAGCGCAAAGGAAAATAACACTAGATATGGAGGGAAGCAACACTCTAAGAAAAAGAAAAAAGCTATTAAGCTAGACTGGGTGCAACAAGATCACGAGGAAACTCAAAGGATCCACGAAAGTGGTTGATTATATCTTTAATTAGTTGTTGGGATTAGAACACTAAGGACGGTGTTCCCTTTAAGGGGGTGGGGTTTGTGACACCCCTGGTATACTTTTCCCTCGATTTTTGTAATATAAAGATACTCTAAATTATAAGTGAATGCATTTTTATGAATATGTATGAATAGTGGGATCAACAATCCATGATCTAAGGAGGAAGATGAAAATAAAACTGTGTGGATCTAGTTGGCACCGCTATTTGATTTATGGTGCAAATTATCAAGAAAATTAGAAGAGGCTTCTAAGAGGAGATGAAGAGTCAAAGAGGAGCATGAAGAGGCACACATGATAAATTATAAAAAAGCAATTGCACAATAATCTTGGGGTTGGATTTTCCTCTTGGGGATGCGCATGAGTAGTTTTGGAAAGACCTACAAAGTGGAGGGAATGAAATTCCATGGTAAGCTAAATTGTGGCTTGGAGGAGCTCACTAAATTTTGAGGAAAATGGGAATGATTTCTTGCCAAGAATTGGCTAAGAAACCACTCAGGGTGCTTTCTAAAGAGTTGATAAACCTTCTGATCTTATAAGTAATCCCCGTCCTCTTTAAGCTAAGTATGAACTATTGCTGAAACTATTGAAGAAATTCCCCTTATATCGTGGATCTGGCTCTAGGGTGACTATTGCAAATAATTATAGCTACAGTGAGTCTAAGGTTGGGTGGAAAATTGAAGTCCCACCTTCAGTTTGGCCATTGGCTTTATTGTATTTGCATGTATTTAGCTGAGAGATGTGAAGTTAAATATTTCCTTGTGAAATTTAATGTATGGCTCTAATGTTGCATGGTTGTAGGAATGTTGGTATATGAAACTATTGGCTAGAATGCTTTGAATGTCTTATAGCTTTATATGAAATGTTGTCATGCATATGTAGCTAAATGCCTGAAGTTTTTCATTGTATTGCATGTGGATATCATGTTTATGTTTGCAGTGTTGTAACATGCCTAAATTAATAACACGGGATGCCCTCTTTCCTATGTGAAAATGAGAGGTTGATTTCTCAGAAGCATACTTGTTAATATTTGTTGATTTCCTGCATGGTTCTTGGGTAAATGAATGAATCCTAACATGTCTTCATGATCCGGTTTTATGCTTATTATCAGCCTAAGAGCCCTGTAGGTCTCTAAACCATTATGAACATGAAATTGGCTCAATGGGATTAACTGTGAATGAATGGAAAAATCTCTTTCTAGTTTATTATGCAGTTAAATATTGGCTATTAGACTTGGTTTTATCACTACTAAGCTCAGGAAGTATAGTGTCTTTGTGTATGTAAAATTATATACACTCATGTCCATATATATATATATATATAGCAGGGCTGAAGCCACTAAAAGCTTAGGGAGGATAGTTCGTATACGATGTATGCACACATAGTATAAGCTTAAGAGGGATAAGTCTAAGGATCTTTACCACCATACATATACACTCATATGGTTATGAGTGGGGGTTTATCCTTGAGGCTTTAAGGGCTCGACCCGAGAGTCACAATAGCCCATGTGTGTGGGCACTGTAACTAAGCGTTGAGGGCGGGGCTCGAGCGTATATGATCATTTGCCGCAAGTTAAAATTCATTTTTTAGGGGGCTAGAAGATAAACTATCTATCGGTCCATATGGCTAGGAGCTATTACCAAGGGCATGCAGACAAGGGCTCCCTAAGCCGATTGATGTTGAGGGAGTGTTAGCACTGTCCACATGCCCCAGAAGAATTACCCTAAAGATTTTAAAGGGATTCTAGGATAGTCCTGTCGGGTTTTAATTGTTGGGACGATATGGCACAATGGATCTCATTGGTAGGGACACATTTTGTTGAATTTATGTCATTAATTTGTAAGCTCATTCCTTATTGTTTGATGGAACCCAAGTTTGTTTATAACATGAGAATGTATTTTTCCACGTACCGGGAGACTGGTGGGGCTCGTGGTTAGCATGGAGGCGACATGGTTGCAGGGTGATACGATGACTCGGGAGGCAAGACACATGTTACTTGGATTTGGGGTTTTGCTAAGGCAAGGTGGCCTATAAACAAGTGACACATGGCATCCATAGAGGGAACCACATGGAGGGTGTGACGTCACCCTGGTGCCTCTACCCCAATGATTTCTCTTAGTGTTGGGTGCAATCCCACCAGGATTTTCTTCATGGGGTGATGTGGCAGTGTTGGATCCCACATGCACATGTGTAAGGGAGCATGACCCCATGCGATTGGCTGAGATGAATTGCAGCAGCTAAGGTGATGGTATGGCTAGGTGGATTTCCATGTCACCTCGATGGATTTGAACAGAGGACATAGTCCCAACGTGATGTGGTTCTAGGGGACCGCTTGGAGGTGAAGTTGTTCAGAAGGAGGGTTTCGTGAAGGGGTTTCACTCATGTAATTGGTTGAAGGCACTTCCCAATAGTTTGACATAGCGGCATGATAGGGCAGCTTCCACATAACCTCAAAAGCTCTTCCCCGCTAGTTTCGATAGGGGACTGTAAAGGCACTTGTCGATATTTTATTCCCAGGGTGATGTGGCCACAGAGGGGCTCATTCACCTCTTATATATGCTTGTTAGTCCTTGGTGTGTATTCGACCACTGCTAAAAGGGAATTGCTTGCATGTGTCATGGTTATGAATGGGTCGACAACTGTGTAGTGTTGCCATGTGGTGGTGAGGTGGTTTACTAGGGAAGGCACATGGATTCCATGTGGAAGATTAGATGACGTGACGAGACTTTATAGGTTAGACTTTGATCAACCATATCTTTTGATCCAAGAGAGAAATTAGAGCATTATTTGGCAAAATCTCGACGAAATGAACGCAACGATGGTATCCATTTTATGTTATGAGGTAGTTGGAAAAGATCAAAAAATTTAGATCCCATTTCCATAACGAGATAATGGAGGTCAAGTCATTAGAGTAACTACCTCCTTATACCCTTATTACTGGCTAGGGATAATAGGGGATGCGTTCACACCTTTTTTTTAACAAAATAGTTACTTTTTTATTATAAAGCCTAGATTTCATGGCCAAAATCATTTACATCATACTTAACAAAACTTGGTTATGTGATCTTTGTTTCTTCCATATTCCAATATAACCAGAGCAGAGTCTTTTTTCCTTTACATGCCCTTTGAACTAGGATTATACATTGAAACCTTCCATATATACAACAAAATTAACCCAACAAAAATATATATTTGCAATACATATATTAATTGAGGATTAAGTAGGCTTTGAAGGCCCAACTTCCTTATTATCTGCACTGAATACCTCTTTACATGTTCTCGCCCTTGCGCCAACTGTGGCCCCACTAGGGAACTCTTGCTACCCTTTGAGGTTGGAACCTGGTTTGCCTGAAATAAGATCACGTACCTTTACAAATAAACTACCACTAATGACCTTCGTGTCAATGTACATAAAATCTTTTTCCATCTTGATAATTTTCCTTTCCACCTTTCCACCTTTGCCTCTCTGTCACTCTCCAATAATTCTATTCGGTGAGACAGGAGATCGATTTATCCCATTAACAACTTAATAAAAACTCCATTGCCTCTTTCCATCGCGCCATATCTAGCTCTAAAGGATGGTCACCTTCCTACACAATCGCCAAACATTTCAGCAACACACATGTGTGAGAATAATGGTAGGGAAAATGGAAAGTAGATGTCCAATTAAAGGTATAGTGTAGCCCACTTAAATAGGATCTCTCCATCCTGAATCCCGCCATTACTTTCCTCTTCCACCATTAAAACCAGATCTTCACTAATATTCATATCATTTACAGACTTGTCCTTCTCGAGATACTAAACTAACATTCCTTGCAGAAATTTTATGGAAGTGTGAGGGGAGAATTATAAATGGATCTACTCCATTAATACATCCTTTTGGGAATCGTAGCTCTGGAGATAATCCTCGTCCATCAGTCCATCGTCCTGACCATTTTGCGCTTGGGCATTAGAGATGATCTCCCAGAGATACCACATAAATGTTTAATCCTTCAAGTGGACTCTTATTAAATGCCATTACCAATATATCATGCATGGGAAGGTTTAATACCCAAGATCGAGATTTCTTGTTTCTTCCATATTTGATTACTTTTTGAATGAAGATTAAGTACATTTGATTATGGCACAAAGACAAGACCCTTGTTGATTCCATTTAATTTAAGGGCTCTAACTCCCATTTTTGCTCCCTAATTAGCCAGACCATCAACTTTTCCATTTAAGTGGCTCGGGATATGAAAGAGGAAGATTTCTTCAAAATTTTCCAATTTTCCAATTGTTCTTCTCACCACAGGGGAGAATGTAGAATCATTTGACATTTGGGACTTAATAATCATTCTAATGACTATCGTGGAATGTCTAAGAATTTTTAGCTTTCTAATGCCCTTATTCTTGGCAATATCCAATCCTTTCCACAACGCTAGAAATTCGGCCTTATTATTTGTGGTTGTGCCTATACCCCGTGCATTTCTAATCTCTTCATATTCATTGGGCAATATATCAACCTTCTCGCTCTTGTTTCCCCTTTCTCACACCCATTTTATGGTACATATTCTTTGAAGAATCACAAGGAACATTTGTGAATGGATTAAAATAAGAGATTGTGTGAAGATTCATGGATGAGACCAATGTCATTTGACCTCATGGTAAGGAAGAACTAGCTAAATTTATTAATCACCTTAATAACATCTCAAAAGACATGCAATTCACTATGGAGGAAGAAGAAAATGGATGCATTCCCTTCCTCAATATTCTTATCATGAGGAAACCTGACGGTTAGCTAGATCACAAAGTCCATCGGAAGAAAACACAAACATAAAACTACAGCCATGTTGACTCTCATCATCATCCCTCCAAGAAGATTGGGGTCATTAAAACCTTGGCTTCTAGAGATTTCAGAATCTCTTGAGTTGATCATAAAATTAACGAGGAGCACCTAATTAAAATATTTAGTAACCTTTGATATAACGAAAAGGATATTAAGGATGCCTTTCAAAAAGCTTGAAGTCATGTCGATAATGCTCCTAACTCTAGCATTGATAACTCATGGAAAATTGCATACCTTCCTTACCTTAAAGGAACCAATGACAAGATTGCTAAAGTCCTAAAGAAAAAAGAGATTAAAACATGTTTGAAACCCCATATGACCATCAAGCATATGATGAGATATGTGAAAGACAATATTGACCACTTCCCATTTAGAGGTGTTTATAAGATAGAATGTTCCTGTAGTAAATGTTATATCAGACAGATGGATCGTTGCTTGAAAGAAAGAAACAAAGAACATAATGCGGACATAAGACAAGAAAAGACAAAAAACTTGGCTATTGCGGAACATGCTAAGAACACTAAACATCATGTTCTCTTAGAGAACACTAAAATCCTTACTAAAGAAAACCTCTATTACAAACGTAGAATAAGAGAAGCTCTTGAGATTATAAAGCACCATAATAATATCAATAGAAACAATGATATAGAGATCAATAGAACCTGATGGCCCCTTTTAAACACTAATAATAATAAGAAAAGTGAATAAATTAATATATTACTAGCATTTTACATATTATAATAAATAAAAAAAACACAATTAACACAATTAAAATCATGAAAACAAATAACATAATTAATATATAACCCACATTCTACGTATACACTATATATTATATATTATGAATATATATATATATATAGATACTCATATATAATATATACGGCATAATAATAAAAATTTCAATATCTATTAAATATTTTATTGCATTCATATAATATAAATGTAAATTAGATCCTTATAGTAAGAGGCTTTCGATTTACGGTGAATAGATGCACTGTTAAGACATTCCTTGCAATAGGTCACTCATTCAAATCCCCTGTGAATATTTACCTACCAAAAAAAATTAAGTGTTTACCTACCAAAAAAAAGTAACTTAAATCCTTATTAAGTACTACTAATATACATTAATATACATTAATTATGATAGATAAACATTCATAACATTATATTCTTGAAAGAACATTTACTATAATAATATAATAATATACAAATATATTATTACAATATTACAATTATACACAAATCTATTATTATATGTTATTTACATCAATTATATATTAATAATTAAAATTAAAATTTAATTATTCAATTTTTGAAATTCAACTATTCATTTTTGTCCCGATTGGTAATTTAAAGTTTGAATGATGCATCATTCTCAATAAATATTTAGTCCCTTCATGCTCTTCACATTTCCTTTAGTCTCGAATATGGACCCGCCTTCTGTTGCTGAAACGTTGACCGTAACAACTAAATCTGTGGATCTTCCTCTAATTAATTTAATAAACAGCTACAAAAATCTGAAAACAAATATAATATTTTTAAATCTTTATTTTCTCTCCAAATATTTTTTATGCCATTATATAATTGTGTGGACTACATTTATTAAAAGATATAAGATGTCAAATGTAAATCAAACTAATTTAAGTGAGAGAAATTCAAAAGGAAATAATTGAAAAACCATGATTATTGATTATTAAGATTTTGATAAATTTGAACATTCTAATACTCATCAAAGCTATAATTCTTGAATTAGATTAAATGACTAAAAAATATATATTGTGAATTGAATATACATTTAAAATAATAAAATATATTTTTGTAGATGCAATCAACAAGGGAAGATGGCTCTTAAGGATTTCCATCTATAGTTATGATTTTCAATCATCTACTCTAGCTCCTACACAGATGTCTCTGCGAGCTTTCTTGTTTCTCTCTTCCCATGGATCTATTTGCAAGAGGAATAACATATGGATTGGATCAAGTATCTGGTGGACTATACACCAGACCCATTGGAAGGAGTAAATATTTGGAGGGATCCCATGCCTTTGTTGATCCTAACACCTACCCCCTCCTGTCACATCTGATCTACGATCTAATGTATTGTCTGTCCACTCACACTGTTTTCTAATGCATAAGGAAAAGTCACTCCCATCGTTGTTAGATGGTGGGATACCCTCCCTCTCCCCTAGGTTCCTATCTCCATCCTCTCTTTTCTATGAAGATTGTATGTCCCCTTCAACTACCTGTACACTCCCCTATGACGAACGCTCCTCCATATGATCCTTGCTTGACTACTCTTTACTACCCTTACAATCTGTTATGGAGTGGATCCACCAAGCCTCTTCATTAGAAAATTCACCTCGCTCCCTTTCTTATGATTTTATTAATGCTTAACTCACCTGGAATATGCTCAGTGGTGGAGATAGACCTCTAAATAAGGTTGACTCTTTCCTTCCTCCAATTAGCCCAATAAAATAACCCTCATGAAAATGCAGAAAATTTCATTCTGAAGAACTCTCGTTGGTCTTAGGGAAGGAGGTTCAATTGAACGAAATACAGGACATGGAGGGAAAATTGGTGGTTGGTTGCTTCATGAGTAGAAGAATGTCGATGGAAGTTTTGCGTAGATGGTCTGAAATCCACTTAAAACCCTTGCTAGGGTACCCCCCCACTACATTTTGTTCACCGAGGACTATATGGGTTGGTAGAGATCAAGCGAAAAAGAGGTGGGGAAAATTCTAACCCAAAAATGGTTATGGAGCATTCAAACCCTCTTGCTGAAGAAATGCATCGTCAGTTTCCATGTGTGGGAAAAACAACTTGATTTGGTGTCCATATGGGTTCGACTACCATCCCTTCCCCCAATATTTTTGTCCAAAAATATTTTTCGAGAGGATGGGAACTCACTCGGGTTCTTTTATGAAGTCGGCCTATCTTTCTAGGGTACCTGCATCATGGTAATATCCCACATCTTAGTCAACCTAGAACTAGCTATTGGGCTTCTGAAGACCATCAATATTAGGGCAAGTCAAATTTCCCACAAGTAGAACATTGATTATGAGGGCGTCTCATTTAAGTGCTATTACTACCCTGCCTATGGACATTTAAGCAAGGACTGTGAAATTGAAACGGGTACTAGGAAAATTGGATCTAGAAGAATAAAATCTACTCAGCCACTCCACCTCCATCACCTATAATTTTACCAAAGGACTCTTAGATGATCCTCAAGGAAGACATGAATCCCTCTCATTCTCCCCCGAATGTGGATCTTACTCACTGCATGCCTCCTATGCAACTCTCTTCCTCTCAAAAGTCTCCTTGGGTTCAAAAATTTCAAGCATCAACAACTGGTTCAACTCAGGTTTGGGAAGCACCTTTTTACTTCCTAGCTACTTCTTCCATCTTACGTATGGGTCTCTTGGCCACCTCAAATTTAGCTAAAGGTGTATTGTATGTTTCTTCATGTTCTCTCAACACTTCCCTTTTTATTCCCATATCCGTCCACCTTATTCCTCTTTTATGGATCTCCTTGCACATTCTCCTTCCGCCTCTCATTTTTGATCCCTCCTTGACACCATTTATCCCATCCTCCCCAGTCATTGGGGCCCTATATCTTCGTCCCCCTCCCTTAGAACCCAATCCCCCATATTCATCCATTCTCCTCTCTCCCCCATGATACAACCTGCAATACACTAGTTGGCCCTCTTATCCCCCTCTCGTTGCTTCTATTCCTCTCCCTTCAGATTTTGACGGAGGGCTAGGGCTCATTGAAAAACCTGTTTACTCCCTCCTCACTTAGGGGCTACAAATCTTTGCTCTCTAAATCTCGATGTAAGGCATGTTATGAAATAGAAGTTGTGAACCAATCTTGCATTAAACGAGCACTTAGTGCTTCTATCGCTCCACCTAGTTCCCCATGAAAGTTTTCCCCTTAAATTGCAGGGGTCTGGTCAACCCCTCCAAAAAATGGTTTTGAAAAGACTTTTTTATCACTACTCATTTCGGGTCATCTTCCTTCAAGAAACCATGCTGGAGGGTGGAAAGGCCTCTAAAATTTTGCACTTTATCCTTCCAAATTGGGACTTTTTGACTATTGATGTAGTGGGTGGATTTGGTGGATTAATTACAAGATGGAATTCAAAAAATTTGTGCCTAAATTCAACCTGGTCTTCCTAGTCTTTGCTTGTAGTAGACCTTAATTCAGTTTCCCTGAATACATCCTTCCATTTTATTAACATATATGGTCCATATATATTCAAACAAGAATTTTGGTGTTGTTTCTCATCTTCTTGTTTTTTATTCTGACTGGGTTATTCTTGGAGGGGATCTTAATTTTACACTAGAAAATTCTAAATTTTGGGCTTCTTCTGCTAGACTTGACCCTCTATCTAACTTTATGTTTTCCCTCCTTGATGAACTCAATCTCTGTGACATTATTTATCAAATCTCATGTCTACTTAGTTGAATAACCACTCAGGATTTCCATAATTGCTAAAATATTGGACATATTTTTTTTTTTAAACAAGATCGGATAGTTGTTATATTATCAAAAAAGGATTTCGGAGCAAGCTCCTTTTACATTTCGCTATTCTGATATGATAGACTGAGCGGTTGAATAGGCATGCAGACCTTTCTCCTGTGCTTGGAATGAAAACTTTAGAAGTTTTTTTAGCTATTCTAGAGTACTGTTTAACATATTGACCCGTTAAGAAAATAAATTTACATCACATATTTCACAAAAAATTATGGTTTGTAAGCTGGAAGAGTAAATTTTGTTCCTTAAGTTTACTGTTCCTTGTGCTGTTATTTGTTCTGCGCATTGTTCCTTGCTACTGTTCCATCGACTTGCTATTCCTTTGGTCTGTTTTTATTTCCTCTGTTGTTCCTTTTTCTGGTTGTTGTTCCTACTTTTGTTGTTCGTTCTGCTTGCTATTCCTTGCTGCTATTCCTTCGGCCTGCTGTTCCTTCGGTCTGCTGTTCCTTCGGCCTGCTGTTCCTTTGGTCTACTGTTCCTTCGGCCTGCTGTTCCTTCGGTCTGCTGTTCCTTCGGCCTGCTGTTCCTTCGGCAGCTGCTCCTTCTGCTGCTGCTGTTCCTTTTGGTTGTTGTTCCTTCTACTGATGTTCCTTTGTCTTCTTGTTGTTCCTTCTGCTGCTGATCCTTCGACCTGTTGTTTCTTCGGCTGCTGTTTCTTCTGTTGCTGTTCCTTTTGGTTGCTGTTCCTTCTGCTGCTGTTCCTTCTACTACTGTTCCTTTGTCTTTTTGTTGTTCCTTCAATCTGCCTCAATTTTTCCCAGTGCCTCTGCTTTTCTCATGAAAATTGTGGTTCGAGCTGCCATCACTGACATCTATCATGTGTTGTTCCTCGCTGTCATGATTTTTCCTTTGACTATCCGAGTTTTTTTGGATTTCCTGATGGCTGTGGATTCCTTGTTGCACTGTACATTCTCTTCCTTGATGTTTTTCTCTACTCCTTCTGCGCTGTCCTCTGCTTAGCTCCTGTGTATTGATAATTGAAGTTCGCTGCTCTCTAATTTCTATTTCCTGATGCTGCCTCTGATAATGAAGGTTCCTGCGCTTGAGGTTATTTTTAAAGGCTTGATTGAGCATGCTGAGCTCGTGACTCTTCTCGGCCTGCTCATGAATATCTCGCTGACTACAGTGCTTGCCCGATTTTCCATTCAGCTCAGAACGAACACTGCCAAGATTGATTTGACCTTTAGCTACTATGTGCTGATCTTGGGGGCGATTCTTTCTCTGTTGTAAATCACGATGCCTCCAATTCTTAATTATGAGGATTCTCCTCACTGTTCGAGAAGGATTGGCTAAGATTTTTCTGCTAGTCATGTACAAATGGATCTCTTGTTGCTTATTCATATTTTGATTCCTTGCTGCAATTGATTTGATGTGATTAACTATGCTTTGAGTCTTAGGCCTGTCCCTTTGAGGGAACGAATTATGGGATTGCTTGTTCATAGATTTCATGGTTTTCTTTCGCCATTCCGGCTCTCCGTTCCACTGCCTTGTTGGCCAGTGAGTCGGCCTCCTTGTTTTGGGTTCTAAGAACGTGTTTAAAAACAACATTCCCCAGCTTCTTTATGTTGTCCATAATTCTTTGTCGAATTTTATTTAAAGCTATATTTTTGAAGTCTCTCCCTGCTTCCATTGCTGCTATTATAATTGCTGAGTCGCCAATTATAATAGGATCTTTTAACTGATATTTTTTGAGGATATTGGTGCCCATTAGCAAATTGTATGCCTCCGCCCTATTGTTTGTCATTGTTCCTAGCCCCCATTCATAAGTAGCTATTGTCTCGCCTTTCGGATCCAAAATTAATCCGCCTGCCCCTGCTCTTCCAGGGTTGTTCTTTGAGGCTCCATCAAAGAAAAGAATGTGATTTCTTTGATTTTTAATCCATTCCTCCATCTCCTTGTCGTTCCCACGAAGCTTCCAATCTCTGATTTTTCTTCCTACCTTCTTTGGTAATTGATTCCTTGTTGAGTCTTCAATGAGGGCTTTTTTATACCAATCCTTTTCTTCTTGCTGCAGACTGTTTTGGTCCAAACTTGGCACTCCATTTGCACTTATCATTTCCGAAATTTGACCCCATGTCTTGGCTAAAATGGTCCCAATATTTGGCTTTTGGCCTTTAAAGATACACTTATTCCTGGCTAGCCATAAATGCTAGCATAGAGTGGAGGGCAGGCACTTCCAGATTCGATTTATGACAATTTTTTTTCCTTGCATATGGATAACTTTGCTCCCAATTTACATTTAGAGTTGCCAGCTGCTCAAATGTGTCAATGTTCATTTGAAGATGACTGATGATTTGCTTCCAGCATTGTCTGGCAATGATGCATTTCAAAAATAAATGTTGAATACTTTCTTCTTCCATTTGACACATAACACATATAGATGGGCCTTGAAAACCTTTTTTCCTTAAATTTTCCACCGTAAGAATCTTTCCTTTAAGAAGAGTCCATGCAAATTTTTTTATTTTGGGTAAACATTCATTCTTCCATGCTGCTGTCCATAGATTCCAGTTTTCGTAATTGTGGTATTTTTGCAGAAAATTGTAGCCTGATTTTACTGTAAATTTTCCTCCGATTGGGTCCCATATATAACTATCTTGGCTCTCTTTATTTATTGGGGCTGCTCCTGCAAGTAAAAGCTTCAATTCTTCCCACTAATTTTTCAGTCTATCTGGAAGAAACTGCACTCTCCAAGTTGTCCATCTGTTTTGTTCCCACTCTA
Source organism: Pinus tabuliformis (assembly GCA_031772625.1). Classification (NCBI taxonomy): domain Eukaryota; kingdom Viridiplantae; phylum Streptophyta; class Pinopsida; order Pinales; family Pinaceae; genus Pinus; species Pinus tabuliformis. The sequence goes on along the minus strand of CM062820.1, from coordinate 541,049,246 downwards.
ATATGGAGTATAATGAAGTAGTGCCTTTCTCCTCCAACCAATATTTCAGTCCTCTTAAGTTTTGATATTGATTCAAGGGAGTTGTTCCCATGATCCTGTCATCCCAAATAGAGGTAGAGTTCCCATTCCTCAGGTTCTTGGAGATTTGGTCTCTAACTTGAGGAATAATTTTTTTGATGAGTTTCCATACTTGAGTACAAGGACGATCAGGGATAATTTCAGTGAGCATTTTTGACCGCTGATAGTTGGTATTTCCTTGAAAGTGCTTTGCCCCACCAATGATCCTTCCCATTTAACATTCTCCAAACTAACTTGATCCCAAGTGCATTATTTGACAAACCTAGAATTCTAATAGAGATACCTCCTTTTTCAAATGGAAGAGTCACTTGATCCCAACGAACCAGACTGAATCTTTTGGATTCTTGTTTTCCTCCTTGCCATAGAAAGCTATGATTAATTCCATTTGTTCGTGGGCGATTGATGGGGCCATAATTATGGAAAACTGATATATTGGAAAGGCTGAAAGAAGAGCTTTGATTAATATTGTTTTGCCCGCTAGATTTAACCACGTCGTTCCCCAACTTTGTATTTTCCCCCTAATTTTTTCAATATGTTTGTTCCAGGCCTCTAACTTAACCATTTCTTTTGCCAAAGGTAAACCTAGATAAGTAAAATGGCTCCAGTTTAGCTGAATCGAAATATCCATTATATGAGAAATCCTCTGCATAATGTTAATTGGCACATTCCAAGTGTAGATTCTGCATTTTTTATTGTTTAGAAGGCCTCCCGAAACATCAAGGAAATCATCTAGAACTTTTTAAAACCGCCTGGAAATTATACTAGAGGCTCCCCCAATGAGAAGAGTATCGTCAGCAAAAAGCGAGTGGTTTATTTCTTTAACTCCTTTGCCGATTCTAATACCTGTGATTTTCATCTTTACTCTTTGGTTTTCTAGTTGAATACTCAACGTTTCCGCCATTAAGATGTAGAGGAAAGGAGAAAGTGGGCACCCTTGCCTTAGACCTCTTGTGCTACGAAAATATCTGCTTGGCCTCCTATTGATCAATGGTGCTATCCAAGGGGTGGAGATGCATGCCATAACAATACCTATGAACTTAGGAGAGATGCCAAACTTTTGAAGGACAACTACAAGGAAATTATGATTTACTCTGTCGAAAGCATTGGCCATATCTAGCTTTATGACCATGCCCTTTTCCTTTCTTTGAATACTGCTGTGTATGGCCTCCTGCACTATAATAACATTATCTGTAATCTGTCTTTTTGGGACAAAGCCACCTTGGTTTTCAGAGATGATGTAAGGCATAATTCTTTTCAGTCTATTTGCCAAGATTTTCGTGATGATTTTATAGGAGGAGTTGCATAAAGAGATAGGCCTGTATCTATCAAAGGAGATAGGATTCAGATCTTTTGGGATGAGAGCCAGATGAGAAGCTTTGGTATTTTCTCCCACTTTATTTTTTTTTTAAACATTTTTTATCATTCTTACTAGATCTTTTTTTATTGTCATCCAATGGTTCTTGTAGAAAGCAATTGTAAAACCATCCGGCCTTGGTGCTTTTTCCGGGTGCATACTCCAAATTGCCTCTCTTATTTCCTCCTCTGTGACCTCTTTCTCGAGCTCTCTGTTTTGCTGTTCATTGATTTTGCTGCTAATTTGCTGAAGAAAGTCTTCGCTGTCCACTTGCTGGTCCCCTACTGATAGAAGGTTTTTATAGTAGTTATGGGTAGCCTTTTTGATAGCTTCCGTTTCCCTTATTTCCTGTCCTTCCACTTGAATTTTTTCGATTTGGTTACCTGCTCTTCTTATCTTAAGGTTGTTATGGAAAAAGGCGGTGTTTTTGTCCCCTGCTTTTAGCCATAAACATCTTGACTTTTGCCTAATTTCCTCCTCCTCTAGCCTGTTTTGCTTGTATAGGTCCATGAAAATTTCTTTTTCCTGAGCATGCTCTTGCTCACTATCTTGTTGATTCTCTTTTTCCTTGCTCATTTTTTCGAGTTTCTCTTGCAGCTCTATTTTTTTTTCCTTGAGAGCGTTTTCTCTTGCCCATGCTTTTAGTTGTAATCTTAAATTTTTCAACTTGGTTTCCCATACATAATGGGGGGAGCCTATTACATTGGTTTCCCAGCTTTCCCTTATTAGTTTACCAAAATCTTCCTTGCTGTCCCAGATTTTGTTGTATTTGAAAGGTATTGGACCTTGATTCTCCAATCTATCCAATATTAGCACAACAGGCTTATGGTCAGAGGCTGAAGCATGCACTATTTTGCTTTTGATTATGGAGAAGGCTGCTGCCAAATTTTCTTGTATCAGGATTCTATCTAATCTTTCCTTTATATTGTGTGCCCCTGATCTTTTATTACTCCAGGTGAATTTTCCATTACTTGGAGGAATATCAAGGAGTTTGTGCTCTTCTATGAGTTCTTCCAGTGCTGCTCTTGAGGGATCACTGAAATAATTACCTCCCAGCTTCTCATCTATATTTCTAATCAAATTTAGATCCCCTCCTATCACTAATTTTCCCCTTTGTCCTTCTTGTGCTTCTTCTTTTACTGATTTCCAGCATTGAGCTTTATCTCTATAATGGTTTGGAGAGTATATATTTATGAAGGTATACTCTTCATTCGTGCTTTTTTTTTTTTTTTTTAAATCTGTTCTTACCCAATAGTTATTGAGTTTTTGATTAACAAGTTCCCATTTCCATTTGTTCCAAATTGTGCATATACCGCCTGAGGCTCCATTGGAGTCCATGGCTGTTCCTTCGATTTTTTTTTGAGTTTTGATCAATTTTTGAACCTCTTGATTGCTGACTTTGGTCTCTTGGATCATAAGAATATCTGGTTGTTCCTGTTTATTATGTCTCGTACTGCATTGATTTTCAAAGCGGATCCCAGACCCCTGCTATTCCAAGAGACCGCAATCATTATTTACTAGATTTATGATGGGTCCCTCCCTTTTCCTTTTGCTGATTTTTCTCTCCACTTCCCTTCTGTTTGCCGAGAAAAGAGTCCATTGGTTGTTGGGTGCCTATGGCCATTTCCTTTGCTGCTGCCTCGTCCCTTATTTCTTTGTTGGATTTCCTTCCGACTTTTTTCGGTTGTTCCCATGCTTGGTTGTTTTCTTTTACTTTGTTTCTTGTAAAAATTTGGTCAACTGTGGGTGGGGGAGAGAATGGGCTCTAGGTGGGGGATGAGATGATGGCTAATGCATTAGCTTGGGAAGGAGAATGAGGGGATGGCAGGTCTTCTCCCAAAAGTTCGAATGGATTTGAGGAAGGATTTGCTGGAGGGGCCGTGTTTATTGGGGGGATAGAGGTTGTTGCATTGGTTTCATGAGGCTGAGAGGAATTAGTGGCAACTTGTTTATTATGGGGTTTCTTTCTTTTTACTTGTTCCCAAGTATCTTCTTGAGCTTCAACATTCTCAGCATTCTCTACTTCTTTTAGCTTACTACATCTATTTGCAAAATGACCGTATTCATGGCATACCTTACATTTGAATGGGATTTGTTCGTAGTCCAGCTGCTGGATGTGTGTCCATTGATCCACCTTGATTTTAATAGCCTCCGGTAGCCCTTTCCCTAGGTCTACTTCCACGCAGATTCTAGCACAAGCGTGCATATTATCTTTTGGTTCACATCTGTCTATGTACTTGCCTACCGCATTTCCGATTGCTTTCACCGACTCATCGCCCCAACAGTGAAGGGGAAGATGAGGCAACCTGACCCAAACCGGAACAACACTTGGGATGTCCATCTCTGGATCAAAATCTGGAGACCATCTGTTCAAATATAAGCCTCTTGAATCCATAAAATAGGGTCCATTTCTAAATATTAGATTCCTGTCTTCCTTAGTTTCGAATAGAAAAGTAAAATATCCCCTTCCACAGAATCTTATGGCTATTTTCCCTTGGATATTTGCACTCCAGTTTCTCTCTACCCATTTTTGGACTGCTCTGGGAGAGGGCCACAACCCTGTAAATTGTCCCACCAAACCACGTTCAGCTAAAGAGATAGCAACTTTTCTGGGGAGTGTTGGAGGTAATGAGATCTCTGGAATGTCTGCTAACTTCTTCACGAATTTACTAGTGGCCTGGTTTTTGGAGCTCCATTTTCTACTAATAGAGAAGCAAAGGCTGCTTTGTGATCATCTGTTCCTTGCTGGGAGGAAGAATCTCCCCCTGCAGAGAGGGGCATAGTGAGGGAGAACTCAGCAGCAGGAGGCTGCCAAGAGGAAAGAAAATAGCAGGAGGCTATGTAGGGAGAGGGAACACATCAGAGAGGGGCCAAGCTCGAGCTTAGGAGAGCTCAGCAGCAGGAGGATGCCAAGTGGAGGGGTTGCAAGAGGCAGCAATGGCTGCTAGGTTAGACCTGCGCACATGGGAGCTCGAATTCTCTTTTTATGGACATATTTATTATATCGAAGAGATTGTTGGATTTTGGTCTTAAAATCAACCAATGGTAATCTATTAGGGGAAGCTTGGATCATACACCCATTTTTGTTGGATTTGGATATATTTATTGGAAAACATGCCAACCCTTTCAAATTAAACCCTTACTAGCTAGATAATCCCTCATTGTTATCCTCACTAAATAAAGACTGGTCCCATCTCTCCCCCAACTCCCTTGAATCCCGTTCCTTACAATTCCATAGGAATCTCAAAAGAGCCAAGGAAATCATTGGGGCTTAGGAAAGAAAAAAAGGGAGAAATCCTCTAAAGCCATATATGATATTGAATCCAACATTCAATCACTTTGGAATGAAATCCTCTCTTGATGCTTCGGTCGACCTTCATGACCAAATCTCAACACTTGAGAAATCATGGAGAAATCTAGGAAGGTGGATCTTCTTGAACGAGAGAAGGAATGCCACTTAAAGAGCTAATCCATCTGGCTCTTAGTAAGTGATGATAATACCAAGTTCTTCCATAGAGTGGTAAATAAAAAAAATATATAGATAAATACTACATGGGGTATTACAGGGCCTTCTGGTGAATTTTCCACCTCTTTTTTTTTTTTTATATTTCCAACGAGGGTGTTTCTTATTTTAAATATATTTTTCACCAGGAAAATATAATCAACATTGAGCAAATCATTCATGTAGCCAAATATTTCCCTAATTTTGTGGAATAAGAAGACAATGATATACTTATGGAAGATATCTCCAATAAGGAGTTGGAGGATGTTCTTCATATCTTCCAGAAGGATAAGAGTCTTGGACTAGACCTTCCTCCAATCAAATTTTCTGTCAAATGCTAATAATTCTTAGGAGATGATCTTATCTTGATCATCAAATATTCTTGTACTTATGGTAAAATACCGGGCCCTTTCAGTTCTACTTTTCTTGCACTTATTCCCAAATGCAAAAACCCTATTTTTATTATTACTATTATCATTTTTTGCCTACCTCTCTAGGTAACTCTATCTATATGATTATTAGTAAAATCATTACTTTGTGCTAGAAGCATATTCTCTCTCGCCATATATCCTATGAACAATTTGTTTTTCTCTTGGATAAGAAGACTCATGAGGCCATTGACATGGCTTAGGAAGCTATCCATTCCATTCATTATTCTAGAAAAAAAACCCTTTTTCTCAAATTTGAGTTCTCAAAATCATTTGATCGAGTAAATTGGCTTTATATTTGTTTCCTCTTACTTCAACTGGGATTCTCCTTCTCTTTTGTCTCCTGGGTCCTAAACTACATCTTTTCCCCCTCTTTTGCTGTTCTATTCAATGGGGTTGTCTCCCACTTTTTTAAAGTAGAGTGTGGTGTTCGGTAGGGGTGCCCTCCCTCGCCCCTTCTCTTTCTACTTGTCATGAAAGGTCTCAGTAGGGTGATCTCATTTGTTGTTCATTATGGAAACTTACAAGGTATCTCCATATCTCAATATTTCTTTCTAAATCATCTCCTTTTTATGGATGATATCCTCATTTTCTAAAGTTTTTCAACCATGCCATTGGTATGCAAACCAACAGGCAAGGGTCCTCCCTCTATTATTGGGCTATATCAAAAAATGAACTGGCCTCTACTAAAAACATCCTCTTAGTTTCTAAAAAGGATATTATTAGGGTGTTAAATGTTTGGGCTTGATACGAAAAACACTGCAATTACCAGATTTATGACTGGGCATGACTATTGAAAAAAATTGAAAAGTGAATAAGAACATGAAGCAACTGATTGCTATCTCAGGCTGGTCATTTAGTTCTTTGTAAAAATGTCATTCTAGTTATTCAAATTTTCTAGGCTTTCCTCGCATGGATTCCTAACACATAACCGTCGGCCAACACTAAACCTTAACTGTGCGCTTAATGCGCTAACCAACGATTAGTGCTTAATTAATCTCTGCTTGTCCACTAAATAATGCGCAATTAACTTGGCGGTGATGTTGGAGGATTCGAAAAATCCAGGGATTCCTCCACTTTTGGCGGGTTTAACTGGAGTTCTCCAGTTTTAGTGGAGTTTTCCTAGGGGAAATTGTTTTTTCCATAACTTTTGCAAAATTCAACCAAATGGGGAGAAGAAAAAGTCATTCCTAGATGATTTTGATGTTTTGAGCACACTGAAGCAGGTTTCAAGAGAAATAGTGCATTTGAAATAACACTTTTTCCATTTTGAGCTAATACAGAGGCCCAAGCCATGGAAAATGGACCAAGGAGATGTAGCCCAGGAGGGGTGAACTCCTTCATCAAAACACTGTGTTAAGTGTTCATTTTGATGGTTTGTTGTACATTTGTTTGTTGTTGTTCAACACTTGATTTTCATGCTATTTTTCTCATGAATTTGACATAAAACTTGACAAAATTTACTTGTTCATTCACAAACACCATAAAGGAAACCTATGCACATGAAGGAAATGATAATAAAATGTTTTTAATTATGAATTTGAAATTAACACAACAAAACTAACATTCAACAATAGATCAAGTTGGTATCAGAGCAAAGGTTATTTGCTTGATTGCTTGAGTTTGTGCAAGTAGGGTTTTAATGGTTGCAAATTTGTGATGTTAACAAGGTTAAAGTTGAAGAGAGGATAAGGGAAACTATTGGTTGCAAATCCTGAGGTAATTCCCAGAAGAAGGAGAGCCACAAGGCCAAAATCTCCACCCAAATTTTCAATCCCAGTTGCACTTGAAGCATCTCAAGTTTTACCTTCAATTGATATTGAGGAGGTACAAGCAGTACTAGAAGCCGAGCTTGAATCCAAAGCCATCATGTCTGGAGCAGGAGAGAATGAAGGTCTTTCAGAAGAGGAAACATTCAAGAAATATTTCTATGACTTAACTGACATGGTTAGAGTCCTCTACGAAGAGAAATACTAGAATGGCTGGAGAGAGTTCTAAGTCCCCATATGGAGAGGGAATCTCAGGAGATAAAAAAGATGAAAAGAAGGGTTCAAAGGGTAATGGAGGAAAGCCTCCTCCATCTCCACCATATTCATCTTCCTCATCATCTTCATCATCCTCATCATCACAAACAACATCATCTTCCAATTCCACCACAAAAACTGTTCATACTCATTCAAAAACCCCAAAAGAATAAACTCCCTTACTCAAATTGGACATTAATTTTGAACTGCCCATGTACAATGGTGAAGTAAATGTAGGAAGGTTAGACAATTGGAGGTTCATTGCAGAATTCAGAACCTTCAAGAAGATGACATAAAAATCCAGTTGGAGTCATTGAGGCTAGAAGGAGCAGCACTAGTTTGGTGGGAAGCAAAGACTCTAGAGGAAATGCGAATTCATGGTAAGATATCCATTTCTTGGTTGAATTTGTTTCTTTAATTAAAATATAGTTTTATCCTTTATCCTATATGCAAAAATCCATTATGAGTTGGCAACATTTTAGGCAACTTGAGGGCCAAATAGTTCAAGATGATACCCATTAGTTTAGGAAAAGGGATTTGTTGTTAGGAGTAAACTTGAATTCCCAAGGTACTCTCTTGAAATATATTGGGGGTTTACATTCCTACTTAAAACACACTATGCTTATGTTCAATCCAAGAAATTTAGATGAGGTATGTGTGCAAGCCACACACCTTGAAGCAAGAGGAAAGAACATTCAGGAAGAGGGTAGTAAGAAGAAGCCATTCAAGGGTAAGGAGAAAGAGAAGGGTGGAAAATGGAAAGGAAAGAAGAATGCAAGTGTGAAGAAAGAAGGGGAGAAAATTATATGCCAACATTGTTCCAAAGCAGGGCATGATGAAAGCCACTGTTGGAAATTACATCCTGAACTAAGGCCTAAGAAACGAAACAATAAGGGAAAACAAAAGACGAACGCTACCATACAACAAGATCTTGGATCCGATTTTGGTGATGAGACCAAGATTTCATCCATGGCCACAAAAGGAAAAGAAGCTATAGCAAGCACTAGTTCCTCACATAGTCATAACAACACTCCAAATGGAGAATCAAGGATAGAGTTGTTCCATGTAAGGATAATTTCAAATCATACAAAGATTGACGAATTATTTGATAGTGGGTCACAATCGAACTTAATTTAAGAAGATTTGGTCAAAAATCTTAACCTTGAAATTGTACCTCATCATAAGCCATATCCCTTGGGTTGGATAGTCAATAATGAAAATTTACAGGTTACAAGGAAATGATTATCCAGGTTTTCCATTACTGAAAAATTCATTGATGAAGTTGAGCTAGATGTAGTTCCACTTGACATCTTAGGAATCATTCTGGGGAGCCCATATTTGTATGATAGGAAAGTGATATTTTATCGCCATGAGAACAAAGATCTATTGCTCAAGGATGGAGTGGAGTATATTGTGGGAGCCCATCGCAAAAAGTTAAACATTTCTTTGGTTAAGGCAGGGCAAATGAAGAGACTAGTAAATGCAAGTAAAAATTTTGTGCTTCTCATGATCAAGAAAAATAATGATATTGATTATGAATATTTTGAAGGTTGTGATGATAAGTTAAAATCTGATTTGTTTGATGTGGTAACCAAGCATGGAGAGATGTTTCAGGAACCAAAGGGGTTACCTCCCAAGAAGGGAATTCAACATGAGATACAGTTGCAGTAGGATGTCCCACTTCCAAACATTGGCATGTATCGCATGTTGATCATGGAGAGTATGGAAATCAAAAAGCAAATTCAAGAATTGTTGAACAAAGGTATCATACGACCATCTACTTCGCCATGTGGTTCACCCATTATTTTGGTGCCAAAGAAGGATGGGAATTGGCGCATGTGTGTGGATTTCCGTGCACTGAATAAATAATGGTAAAGAATCGTTATCCACTCCCAAGAATTGATGATTTGCTTGATCAATTGAGGTATGAAAAGTATTTCACTAAGTTAGACTTACGAAGTGGTTATCATCAAGTTAGAATAGATGAAGAGGACATTTGGAAAACTGCATTTAAAACTAAACAAGGATTGTTTGAGTGGCTTGTTATGCCTTTTGGTCTTACAAATGCTCCAGCTACTTTCATGAGAGTTATGAATGATGTATTGAGACCATTTCTAGATGATTTTGTCATTGTTTACTTAGATTATATTCTCATATTCAACAAATCCAGAGATGAACATGTCATGCATGTGAACAAAGTACTTGATGTCTTGAGAAAAGAACAATTGTTTTTAAAGATGTCAAAGTGTGAATTTGGAAAGACTTCTTTAGTGTGTTTGGGACACATTGTTGGAGGAGGTGAGCTGAATATAAACCCCTCTAAGTTTGAGGTCATTGTGAATTGGCCCAAGCCCAATACAGTTACAAAGGTTTTCTTGGGGAAGCACAATATTGGAGGAAATTTACTGCTAATTTTTCTTCCATTGCAGCTCCACTACACGCATTGACTAGTGTCAAGAAAGTCTTCCATTGGGGAGATGTATAGAAGAAAGCATTTGATGCTTTAAAACAAAATATCAGTTTAGCACCAGTATTGGCTCTTCTGGATCTTAGATAGCCATTTGAGATTCAAATGGATGCTAGTGATTATGCCATGGAAGCAGTTCTCATGCAGCATGGTAAGCCCATTTCATTTCATTCTGAAATTTTTTATGGTGTTGTGACTAACTATCCCACTTATGACAAAGAACTTTACGCATTGGTACAAAGTGTTAAAAATGGAAACACTACTTGTTGGGGAAGAAGACCATTAACCATATCGACCATCAACCATTGCTGTACTTACAGTCACAGTCAAAGTTGCAGCAATCGTAACACTTCAGATAGATGTGTTTTCTACAACAGTTTCATTTGGTTATCAAGTACAAAAAGGGAATCTACAATAAGGTAGCTGATATGCTTTCTAGGACTATTGTAAATTCATCTATTATACTCAAGCACAATTCTATTTTACATGAAAGTTACATTGAGCAATATGCATATAATAATGACTTTCAAGATGTGTATGCAAGCTTGAGGCAAAGAAACCAAATTGAAAAGTTAGATTACCATCTACGTAACAGTCTGTTATATCACTTGGGCAAGTTATGTATTCCACAGGGAGAAAGAAACAATATAAGAAGGGAGGCGCACACTTCATTGATTGCTGGACACTTTGATGTAGGCAAGATAGTAGCGAATCTCCAAAGGTATTGTTATTGGCCACACATGTTTGATAATGTATCTCATTTCATTAGAGGATGTTCTTTACGAGAGATTTTTCGGCGTAAATCACAAGATCTATCATTTGTCAACGCGTTTCGAACCAACTAGTGTGGTTCATCGTCAGGACAAGTTGAAGAATCAGAACTAGCTTTGCATGTTAAATAGCTTGAGCAGAGCTTCCAACGGCTAAAAAATATCAACGGCTAAATTTGACTAGAGACCAGGGTCAATAATAAATAAAAGGAATATAATTAAAATAAGGGACATTACCACTAAATAAATAGATTATATGTATAAATTAATTAAATTTAATTGGATGTTAATTTAATAGTTAGTTGGAAAAAATAATTATAATAATAATAAGGCAACTAACTATTTATAGAGTTATAACTAACTAATAAGATTATATGTGTATATAAAGAATTATAAAAAAGGATGTTAAGCTTACTTAAAAATAAAATAAAAATAATAATAATAATAATAATAAATAAAAATACAAAAAAATAAAAATAAATAAATAAATATAAAATTAAATAAATAAAAATAAGAATAAAAATAAAAGTTAAATAACTAAATAAATAAATATTAGAAAATATACTTAAATAATAATAATAATAAATAAATAAGTTTTAATTACCCACATAAATTAATTGTGTAAATGAATATACCTGCCTTTAAAAAAAAAAAAAAAAAAAAAAATAAATAAATAAATAAATAAATAAATAAATATATATATATATATATATATATAATAATAATAAAATAAGCTCCACCGCTTGGTCTATTGGCTATCGGACTTGTGAGCCCCAAGAGTTAGCTCAATCGGTCAAATCAAGTGCCTCGCCAATGGGAGGTCACAGGGTGGAATCCCGAAAGCTCTTGGGGTTAGGTCAGTAAATAGGCCGAGGGGTGTTGATGCCTTCGGGTGCGTCCACTCAATGTTGAACAACCCTGGATGTAGCGCCTACCCATTGACCTAGGTATCCGTGAACCAGAAGTGAAAAAATAATAATAATAATAATAATAATAAAAAATAAATAAATAAATAAAAATAAATAAAAATAAAAATAAATAATAATAATAATAATAATAATAAATAAATAATAATTGTGGGGGGGGGGGGGGGGGGGGGGGGACAGAATAAAAAGTTTTAACTCCTCAGATAAAATAATGCAATCAAATAACAGATTAAAAACGATGGAGGGGGAGAGGCGGAACGGAAGAAAGCGACTAGGAAGAGAGGGCAGGGACCCAACACCTACTGATTTTCCAACCATCCTCTCTATTGAGATTGCTCGGCCTCTTTTCAATCTCAAGAGCTTCCCTAAATTTCCGATGATGGAACTGCGGAACTCTAGCAATGACACTAGCCTCCTCAATACAAACATGATGATTGGTTTTTTCCGCATGCTCAGCTAAAGCAGAAGACTTTGATCTCCTATGCTTAAGGTCAACCGCGTGTTCACTAATCCTTTGATTGATGGAGCGCCCCGTCTCACCAATATATGGGGTCCCACAGGAACAAGGGATAATATATACCCCTTTCGTATCTTTAGGGTTGATAGGATCCTTTGCTGGTCTGAGGGATATACGAATGGTGTTAAGGGGCCTAAAGGTTACAGGGACACTATGCCTCTTGAGAATTCTTGCAATCTTATTAGTGGTCCCTTGAACAAATGGAAGATGGACACCTGGAATCTGCTCCTTCCGTTCCCTTTTAGCAAGAGAATTCTTGGTGGCTTTTAGGAAAGCCTTATGTCCCATGTATCTACTATAACCATTCTCAACAAAGACATTAAGGAGATGGGATTTTTGTTTCTTAAAACTCTTTTTATCCGAGATCCTTAGGGCCCGAGTAGCAAGGGTATTGAGAACCCCCATCTTCTGAGCTAGGAAATGGTGGGAACTGGCATGAAGATACTGCTCCGTATGTGTTTTCTTTCGAAAAACTTGGTGGGAGAGGGAACCATCACTATTCTTAGAAATCAGAATATCAAGGAAAGGGAGGCATCCATCAACTTCTTGCTCTTTAGTGAACTTAATGGCCGAGGATTGATTGTTGAGATGATCGAAGAAGAGATCTAATTCCTCTTGGCCGTGAGGCCAGATAACATTGGTGTCATCCACATACCTTTTCCAAAGCTTAGGCAAGAGACGGGAAGAGTTAAGAGCCTTGGACTCAAAATCTTCCATAAAAAGATTAGCAACGACCGAGGATAGGGGTGAGCCCATGGCAACCCCACAGGTCTGCTCAAAGAACTCTCCTTCAAAACTGAAAAAGGTGGAAGTGAGGCAGATCTCAACTAACCGAGCGGTGTCAGGATCTGTTAAGCGGTTGATAACCTCCAAGGCCTCATTAATAGGGATGCAAGTGTATAAGGAAACAACATCAAAACTAATAAGAATGTCCCTAGGGTCAAGCTTAATGTCCTTGAGTTCATTAATAAAGGAAGTAGAGTCTTTTACGAAGGACTCCGTACGACCAACTAAGGGCTTAAGCCTTAACGCAAGGAACTTAGCCAGAAGGTAGGTAGGACCTCCAATGGTGTTGACAATGGGCCTTAATGGAGCTCCTTCTTTGTGAACCTTGGGGAGACCATAGATCCTGGGAGTGATAGGGTTGCTCTCAATGAGTTTATGGTGCAGGGAACTCACTGAGCTAATGGATTTAATGGCAATAGCCACATTCCTAGCAACCTTCTTTAAAGGGTTTTTGGAAAGATTTTTATAGCTACCACTATTATGAAGATGATCCAACATCTTATTGCAATAATCAACCCTGTTAAGAATGACGACAACTCCACCCTTGTCTGCCTTTAGAACAATGATATCTTTGTTCTGGTTTAAGGATCTGAGGGCTACTGATTCTTCCTTGCTGAGGTTGCTCTTAGGGGGCTTAGCCTTTCTCAAGACAACCACACAATCCTGCCTAATAGTGTCCTTTATCTTATCAGGAAGACCTCTGATCCCAAACTCTATGTCACAAATGATATCATCTACAGGAATTTTCTTAGGGGCTAAGGAAAAATTTAATCCCTTACTCAAAACTTTAAAAACCGAAGGGGGAAAGGAGAAACTAGACAAATTAATAACCTTGTTATTAACATGAGAAGGGGGGGAGGATTACACGAACTATGGTTTAAATTCTTATTATTAAAATTCAATATCTTATTACTTTCCATGTTAGAATCATTTATATTATTAAATAATGTATCATTTTTAATATTATCATTATCCTTGTTAATAATCTCGACCCTAATACTATTATTATCCTTAATAAAAATATTATTACTATTATTATTGTTATTAATAATATTATTATTATTAACCATAATATTACTATAATTAATATAATTATTAAATAAATTATTATTATCTTTGTTAAATAGATTAATGTTATTATTCATATTATTATTAATACAATTGTTAACATTAAAACACGGTAGGTTATTGCAAGGCGGAATACCATCGAACGAGTGTAGAGGAGGGATGGAACCCTCGCCGTCCATCCAACTCCAGCGAGCCAAAACATCAACCGAATCCAAGCCGCTACCCTGCAACGGAAATGAGGAGTATTTGTCACGTGAAACCCTTGAAAAAGCTACTGTACCTGAACCGTTCAACACCGGATAGGAATGCAAAACTGCTGAATTCATTTCCCGCACAGAGATAGAGCTGCCTTCCGCAAGATTAAGCTGATTCACGCTGGGAGCAGCCACGTAGTCTGGAATCTCAGAAACTGGAGGAGAGCACGCGGAATCGCCAGCCAGATCACCTGCTGAATTAAATTCACGCACAGAGATAGAGTAACCTTCCGTAAGCTGGCAGTCAGTAAGCTGATTCACGTTTGGAACGGCCACACAATCTGGAATCTTAGAAACAGGAGGAGAGCACGTGGTATCGCTAGCTAGAACACCCTCATTGTCAGTGCTAGGATCATGTAAAGCGAAAGATGAGCCAACCCCAGGTAAAAGACGATCTGGAGGATGAAGCGAATTTGGACTGGGTCCATCAAAGGGTACTGAGGGCGCTGAGTTATCAAAAACCCTCTCAGAGCCACCCGATAACCAGTCCCTAGTGTTGGGTCCTTGCACTCTCTTCCTAGTCGCTTTCTTCCATTCCGCCTCTCCCCCTCCATCGTTTTATAATTCTTTATATACGCATATAATCTTATTAGTTAGTTATAACTCTATAAATAGTTAGTTGCCTTATTATTATTATAATTATTTTTTCTAACTAACTATTAAATTAACATCCAATTAAATTTAATTAATTTATACATATAATCTATTTATTTAGTGGTAATGTCCCTTATTTTAATTATCTTCCTTTTAATTATTATTGACCCTGGTCCCTAGTCAAATTTAGTCGTTGATATTTTTTAGCCATTGAAAGCTCTGCTCAAGCTATTTAACATGCAAAGCTAGTTCTGATTCTTCAACTTGTCCTGACGATGAACCACACTAGTTGGTTCGAAACGCGTCGACAAATGACAGATCTTGTGATTTATGTCGAAAAATCTCTCGTAAACCTGATATGGATCACAGAAGCCTCAATTCAAGGATGTTCTTTCTCTGCAAAAAGTAAGCCTAGAAATAGGAAACTAGGATTGTACACTCCACTTCCCATACCTTCACGTCCATGGGAGAGTATCTCAATGGATTTTGTAGGAGGTCTTCCATTGTCAAGGAAAGGTCATGATTACTTGTATGTAGTTGTAGATAGGTTCAGCAAGATGTGTATTCTAACACCATGTAAAAAACAAATTACAGACGAACAAACAACTCATCTTTTCTTTCAAAATATTTGGATTCATTTTGGTCTTCCTACTTCAATTGTAAGTGATCGAGATTCTCGATTTGTTGGGAATTTTTGGTCAAATTTGTGGGACATGATGAACACTAAGTTGAAGGAGAGTACAACCTTTTATTCACAAACAGATGGACAAACCGAGGTGGTCAACATGACAATCATTCATCTTGTTAGAGGATATTACAGCAAACATCCCAAGTTGTGGGATGAACAATTGCATTACATAAAACATGCATACAACAGGGCAAATCATTCTTCCACAAACACATCACCATTTGAGGCATGTTTTGGGTACTTTCCAAGATCACCATTGGACTTCATCTTTGAGAAATATGTCGCCATCAATGGTCATAGCGACATCCATAAGGCGAGGAAGTTCATTGAGAAAATTCAGTTGATACATCACATAGTGCAAGAACAACTTGAAAGGAGTCAAAGCAGCTACAAGGAAAGGCATGAAAAACATCGCGTCGACCATAAATTTCAAGTTGGAGACAAATTTTGGTTATATATTAGCAAAGAGAGACATCAAGGGGAAGGTAAAAAGCTGAAGCCAATCCATTATGGTCCTTTTGAGATCTTGGAAAAGATTGGTAACAATGCATTTAAGCTAGATTTGCCTCCTTATATGCAAATATAATATGTTGTTAATGTTGAGAATTTGAGATTGTTTGAGCCTCCTTTGATTGATGATCAAGGAGAGCATGTTCAATTGCCATCAATTGATGATTTTTTTCCAGAATATCTTGATGAACTACAACAAGATCTCATACTTGACAGAAGAACCAAAACTTCGAAGAGAGGGAATGTCGAATACCTTCGAGTGGGATTGAAGGGACAAAATCCTTCTAAGGCCAAATGGATGCATATCAAGAAGGTGAGGGAGCTGTATCCTCACTTGCTGAGCAATTGATATTATCTTTTGGTGTCCAAAAGGCTTCCAGTGGGGAGGAATGATCAAGTGATCAGTATTTAGCTCAAAAATCAAAGTGCTCAAAATCGCTCAAAACTTGAACGAATGCATTTGTCTTGGCAATACGATCCCAACGCAACTTATTTCACTCAAAACAGAGCTCGTATGAGGAAGATATTGTGTTCTGTTTCCTTTGCCAAACATAGGAATTTTTGAAAAAAAAGGTACAGTCATTACACAATCAGAAGTCCGTACTGCTGACGTGGTAGGTGAATGGGCAAGTCAAGGTTAATCAATGGCTAATGGGATCTCGCTAAGTGGCACATTGTGGTTGGTCTGTAGTGTGGTGAGTTGGCTTGATTTCATTGGTTGGAGGAAGGACCAATGAGGAGGAGACATGTGGCAAGCCCGAAGGCTACCACATGTCCCTCCCTAAAGGCTAGGCATTATTGGCGGGCAGTGGTAAATTTTTTATGGCAAGCTGGGGAGTCGAACCTGTGACCTGGACTACAAAATGCCCACGTCTTACCATTACATCACGCCGTTGATTCTTAACCTACTATGGTTGTAGTTTATATTTAATGTCATAACATTTGGTGGTTGGGGGGAGGAGAGGGCCAGCCCCCTCCCATGTGACCACTAACACATAAACATCGACCAACACTAAACCTTAATCGTGCTCTTAATGCGCTAACCAATTATTAGTGCTTAAGTAATGTTCGCTTATCCACTAATTAATGCACAGTTAACTTGGCGGATCTGAAAAATTTGGGGATTCCTCCATTTTTGGCGGGATTAACTGGAGTTCTCCAGTTTTAGTGGAGTTTTCCTAGGGGAAACTGTTTTTGCCATAACTTTTGCAAAATTCGACCAAATGGGGATCAGAAAAATTCATTCCTTGATGATTTTGATGTTCTGAGCACATTAAAGAAGGTTTCAGGAGCAGTAGAGCATTGTAAACAACATTTTTTATATTTTGAGCTAATACAAAGGCCCAAGCCATGGAAGCTGGACTAAGGAGATGTAGCCCAGGAGGGGTGAACTCCTTCATAAAACACTGTGTTAAGTGTTCATTTTGATGGTTTGTTGTACATTTGTTTGTTGTTGTTCAACACTTGATTTTCATGCTATTTTGCTCATGAATTTGACATAAAACTTGAAAACTTTTACCTGTTCATTCACAAACACCATAAAGGAAACCTATGCACATGAAGCAAATGATAAGCAAATGTTTTTAATTATGAAGTTGAAATTAGCACAACAAAACTAACATTCAACAACGAATCAGGGAATAAAACAACTTCCAACATTTTCTCTTTCCCTCGAAACAAAAGGTGTATGGTTTCTCATTCAAGGATATGAATTATGGGTGTCCTCAATAACTCAAAAATACATTTGACCTCTATCTACTTTGGATTGGATTTAGACTCCCTTAAAATCACACAAAAATGCTTCCATAGCTTGGAAATTAATTCTCAAGGCCTTTCACATCATTGGGAACCATTTAAGTTTTAAGGTGGATAATGGTCACAACATCCTAATTGGGAAGGATCCATGGATAGACAAAATCCATTGGTATCACCTTCTTGATCCCTTATTACAATCACTGGCAAGCAAAAATATGTTCACCCTAATAAGGTTTCAAAAGATTCTTCCTAGTTGTCTGTTGTTGATGTTGAGTTAGAGGGGGATGTTGCATAAGCCTGGGAACATTATATTAGGGCCCTAAAATTATTTAATATTCGCTTATTTGATCATGATGATAAACTCATATGGACAAAAATACCACATAGGAGATATGCAACAAAATTTGGATATTTATCCCAAATTCCATAAATGGAGAATCCTCCATGGTGGGGAGGTATTCTTTGTAAATTTAGTTGCCCCCCTAAATCGATTATGTTTATGTGGCTTATGTTAAAATAAATTGTCCCAACCTGGTACACTCTTCAAATACACTCCTTTCAGGGCCCCAACATCTACATGCTCTACAAATCAAAAGCAAAATTGATCCCCCACCTTGTTATTGGGAAAACTAGTGTCCATTCAGAGCTGCTAGTCCCACTAAGACGGATAGCTATCTTAGAAACAAACAAATTAAAGTCACTTGTGTTTTCCTTTATGAGAGATAGATGAGAGAGAAGCAGAGAGTACCAACCTCAGTCTTTCGCTAGTCTCCTTGCTCGTTTCCTCTCTCCCTTGATAGAGCTTTCGCCACTCCTTTCTCACTTGTCCTGCTTCAAAGAACACATGTAGAGTCAAGGCAGCAAAATACCATCAAAGCATAGAGATCTATAACCATAAACAATGTAGGATCATATGTACATTAACCATATAAATGCATATACAAATACAAGATTCAGAGATATACAAGCATATGGAGGAAAACTCAAATAGCTTTATTGATAGAAGTAGTAGAAGAGAGGATTTACAACCAAGGTGTCTGATCTAGCATCATCCTCCCAGCATGAAAGCCCTCTTCACCTCATACAAAGCAAGATCACCCAACAATTTCTTCAAAGAGAAACCAACAACACTTCCTTGTAAATTAAAAAATTCCAGCCTTTGGATCTCTAGGATGAGGGATCCATATATAGATGTTTGTAGGAGAGTGAGTCAGCTTCTGGGATTTTGATTAGTGTCATTTCACTGATAGTTCTTGGTTCCACTTGGAGATTTCATGATCTCTTACTCATCCCTTGGCGAATTTAGAGAGGCAAGTGTCATATGAGCAGTTTCTAGAAGATTCTTTGAGTTTCCACCTAGCAAACTGCTTCTGCCATTTGTCCACTCTCGCTCATCGCACCCTACAGAAGGGATTTCTAGTATGCATCCCACCCCCCGTGTCTAATAGGTGAGATGCATCGCACCCTATGCATGGAGCAGTCTGTATGGTCTAGTTTTGACCAGTTCTGAGTAGTTTTTCAGGGAGAACTTCTGGGAAATGATGTAATCAACTGACCTTGTTCCTTTAGGGTATGAAACAACACTTTTAGGGGTTTAGAAGCCCTTGGTTTATGGACATATGTGATTGGGGTTGCAGTGCCCAAATATGTTTATAACAGTTTCCCCCTAAAGCATGAGGTCATAAATCTTTTGATGTCGAGTGAAATGCTTTATAATGAGGATCCGAGGTTTTTCGAACTGGAAGGTGACCTGTAATAAGATACAATACAATACATTATCTTCATAATATTTTCATGATATAGTTGAGGTGGGAATTCCCATGCTCAACTTTATAAATTCATTTTCATGTACATAAGACAGACAATCGTCTATGTGGCAGACTGATGATTCTGGTAGAGCCATCATCCCTTAACTTGGATGATTATCTGTGCAGCAATGATGTACATTTGATGTCTTTATTATCCTGAATATATCGTAGCCTGGATGGATGAAACTAGATCTAGGGTCTTCAAACTCGTTCAAACATGTGAGAAGATGTTCTGATGTCGAACATGGAAAGACATCATCTGATTACCAGCCAATGATGTAAGCTGTTAACAGGCGCGAGAGGAATCACTGATAATGATAATGACCCTCAAGGTACTGCAGTACAATTCGCGTGGTGTGAATATATGAGTTGATGTCGAACACTACGCAAAATCTTTCAGTCGAAGGCCATTGATGTAAACCTGTTGCCGGAAGTGAGAAACTTTCCATTAAGGCATGCAAGCTTCAAAGTACTGAAAGGGTTGTTCCTAAGTCAACTTCTTGGATAATGAGCTGATGTCGACAAGAAGTGACCTGTTGTAGGAGGGCCTTAATGAATCCCACATCTACGACATGGAATAGAGCAAATGATTTTGTGGAGGTGAAAACTATATGATGATATAATGTTTAGGGTGGCGGTCATGAAAAATGCAGAGTGAAGGTATTGCAGTGGATGAGGCGTTAGCTAGGTTGGTGAATTATCTGAGCGACTTCTCTTGAACATATCGGCGACACTGAAATGGGTTGGTAGCATTAACCCCAAAATGGATGGTACAACGGACCAATGGTGATATGACTGGCGAATGGAATAACCCAACCCGACTCAATCATGGTGACAGAGTGAAAGTGTCATGTTCAAGAGCGACCTCCTACCAATGAAGTTATTCAAGTTTTCTTCCCTTTTTCCCCAATCATTGCTGACCAGTACCTCTTTATTTTTGTCAAGCTTGAGGAGGACAACATATGCTTGTTCTATAATTTGCCCTTTGGGCAAACTTGTCGCTATGTTTTAACGAGCATAGCGACAGTGAAACTCGCTCTTGTCTACACGGACAAGTTTGTCGCTATTGTTTTAACGAATTTAACGACAAAGATAACTCAGTCCTTTTCAATTCTAGAGAGTCTAAAAAGAGACGTAAAGGCAACTCCAGTGGTCCTTTTTCGTAATGTAATCCCTTGAGTATGAAAAAGTGTAAAATAATACGAAAGGGATGAATTTTCGATAGTTTTAACGAGCTGAACAAGGCAAGCGCTCGCTATTTTTTTGTAATGATCCCTCAGGTCCAAAAAGATTAAAATCTAGAGGAGGGATGGCACTTTCGATCGTTTTAACGAGCTGGAGAGGCCAATTACTTGGCAATATTTTCATATTTTACGAGTCAGATGAAAAGAGCTTAAAGGAGACTCGTTTTTTGAGGAACGAGTGATGTTTTTGGATAGCAATTGGTTCCAGGTAAGGTTTGGAACTTTTCAATCACAACAGTGTAAAGAAGGTGGCTAATAGAATCACTCGTCGCAGCTGTTCCTCAAAAGGATAAACAATCAAATGGAGGCGTATGATCGACTAAAAAAGAGAGGAGGTGATGGTAAGAACACGACCAAGGTTCAAAAGTTGATAATTATGCGATCGCAATGGTAATTTACCAAAGGTGGGTTCATTTTTTAATGAGCTTGAACTCTGGGGGAACATTTGCTCATTGCTATGTTTATTTTTTAACGAGCCTGAACTTCGCGTAAAACGGCTCGTGGCTAGGTTTATTTTTTAACGAGCTTGAACTTTGCGTAAAACTGCTTGTAGATAGGTTTATTTTTTAACGAGCTTGAACTTTGCGTAAAACCGCTTGTTCCAGTCGTATAATAAGGATGTCTCATCGATAGGTTCATTTTTTAGGGAGCTTGCCCCATTCGAAACTTTTCTCCGGAGCCTTTCGTTATGCAAGTTAGGAATGACCAACCTATGAGTTTAAAGGGTTAAGAGCCTACAAACTAAGAAAATAAATGGTCGCTTTTCACTTGCATGCAAAAAGGTTTGCATGCCCCTAGGTATAAGTAGAGTTTCCAGGTTACCATACAGAAGTTCTTGCATTAGCAAGGTTGTTCCATCCGCGTAGCAGACAAAACACTTCCTTGGCAATGTCCATCGAAATGGACAAAGGTGATTGTTGTCAATCCCAATCACATAACCTTTGACGGAGGAATCCTTTTCCAGACTAATCCATTTTCCTAAACCGACATGATTGTCAGACTAGTCATATTCCTACGCGGAAATCTACCTTATATCTGGGGTTTTTCTACCGAAGCAGACTAGGGTGCATGCCTCCTGGGTTTCAGTCACAATCATCGAATCACTCGCGCTCATCAGGTGGACGGACTGGAGATTGATGATACATTCCTTGCGTAAAAAGACCAGTTAGTGATGGCATTTGACTAATAGCTGTGTTTGAACTAGGGAATGAAAGCTGGTCTATGAGCTGGACCACTTTGCCATCATGTGGAAAACACATCACTTGAAAGAGTGAGGAAACAATAGCTCCCATGCTATAAATGTAGTCATGCACAAGGAGTAGATTGTAATCTAAAGGCCCTTGGACTACCATCACGTTTAGATGAACGATTTTCCTTCTCAAAGTTATAGGCAAATTTGGAAGGATCCCCAACAGTCGACTGGTTCCTTTGTTGAAGCCTGTCATATTTCAAATCTCAGGCAGAAGTGATGGTGAACCAAGCGGTTTCCAAGCAGTTTAGGAAAGGATACTCATAGAAGCCCCTTTATCTATGATAGTACCAACCATGATCATTCTGTAAGCTTGTACTATGATTCGGAATGGTACATTAGATGGTAGGCAGGGTCTCCCTAGTAGATTCCAATTGAAGGAAACGACTAGATTGCTTGGAGGTGGGGCCGGATAAACCTCTGACGAACATCCTTCCTGTGGTAAAGAAATGAGTAGATTGCCCCCATGTTCATCGGATTCTGTGTTAACGAAAAGAATTTGAACGATGTCGTTCTCATTCTCTTTGGTGACAGTATCATCTGAAGGCAGACCTTCTGAAGACAAGGTTGGGTCGACTGCCGTCTCGACCTGTTGACTTTGGTCCGGTGTGGACTCAGAGGGTCTATCTTCAATGATAGGTGCTTCGACCGACAAAAACGATGTGTCAGTCGGATTTTCAACTAACGATGGGCTCGGCAAGAGTTTCTTGTATCCAGGAGGAAGTTGCTGTGGTGAAGCAGGACGGTTATCCAAGAATGTTTTAGCTTCGTCTAGGAAAGGACAATGATGGAGGACATGATCGCCTTCACACAGTCTACAAGGAAATTTAGATCTTCCTTTCTTTCCGTTGGCTTTGTTTTCACTAGTTGATGGTGTGCTCTCAACATGATCGTAAGAGGTTGAAGACACCAGATTGTGCAAGCGGGGAGACCAGTCCCTCAGGATCCATGAGATGCAGGGACAATCTCGATGATAGTGGTCTCCTTTGCAAATGACACATGGAGATTTAGGTTTGGAAGGTGCAGTGTGTGGATTTTTGCTAGATGATGCATGGTTGCCCCCTTTCGCCATTGGATTCTTCTTCTTCTTCTTCTCCTTCCCTTTCTTCTTCTTCTCAGTTACTTGGTTTTTAGCGTTACTAGCTTCACCAAGCGAAGAGGAAGAAGGAGAGGGAGAAACAAACGAAGTAGAAGGTGAGGGAGAAACTTCAGTATCATCTAGTTGCTGATTTGATTGCTGAGGAATTGTGGTGATTTGAATGACAGAGGTCGAGAAAAGCCATACTGGCAGGCCAATTGTGAGTCCTGGAAGGGACAATGTAGCCATGCGTGGAGCACCAACATCCCCCCCAGAGGAGAAGGGACTAGGATTCCCCCCAAGGGGAAATCCTTGATTGGGAGACTCCATTTTCTCAACCTAAGACCAACAAGGGAACAATGACGTTATTCCGATTAAAATAAATTTTGTGACGCTTTGACACAACTTGCTTTTTCAATTTTTAAGAGTCGAGAAAAAGCTAAAGATGACTCTAGTCACCTTTGATTTTTAATGAACCTGAAGTGACAACTGCTCAGATGGACCTTTTCTTTTAAGGAGTCTGAAAAGGAACGAAAGTGAATACTCTGGAAATCTAGACAGAGGGATTACCAAACCAATCGAAAAATTGTAGAATACTTTTTACGGTACGGTAGTCAATCTTCCTGAATGCTGTGTTCAGTGCATTGCGATTGATAGGGTGGCAGACACAACTTCCTAAGGATAAAGGATGTTGCCTATTGTGGTCTCCCAATATACTCGACAATACATGGGAGCACAAGTCCGTACTGGCACTTGTTGTCTCAAAGAAGAGGAATCACCCAACCTACGATGAAAGCGATAGTTACCAGGCTTTACGACGCCGGAATATGTCTCTAACCTAGACTTCTAAATGTTGTGCGTTAGGTTCCAAAGCGTTTTTATGTTCATTGAGGTTTATTTTACAGTTGATATTTCTTAAGAAGTTTTTCTTTAAGATTCACCGCGTGATGTAGATATACAATTCCTACATATGTAATCTAAGATGATAAACAATCATTTACTTTCTTTTTGCAATGAAAATCCTAGCTACTAAGGAAAGAGAAATGGAATTCTTTCAACATAGAGCAGAGAGCACACACTAGATGCACTTTTCCTAAATCAATTTCAGCATGTAGTCTAAATGCAAATGCACATGCATGTATTGTTTTTCAGTTTCCTTAATGTGAGAACGACAAAAAGAAAACTAAGTATAGATCTGAACTATCTTCTTTCAAAGTGACAATACTAACAATTTTCTCTTCAAAAAACGAAAGGAAGGCTAAGATGACACTTTGTGATTTTGAATTTAAAACTGCTTTCGAAACTTGAAATACTAATGATTCAAATCAAATACAATGGAAAAAGTCTAATCGACTATCTAAAAGAGGAATTCTTTGCAACACTCTTTTTCTTGACTGAAAATGACACTTGCGACACTTTCAAATCAAAAGACGACAGTTCGATTAAGCTACTATTTGCAAAGGAGAATTGTAAATGATGAAAAATACATAAAAAAACATTCACAATTCCTTCTGATGGAGGCTGAATAATGCAAAGTAAGATAGTTTCAACATAGACATACTGATCATAAACAGCAAAACTACTGAATAAAGCTGAAGACAATGAAGAAGAAACCAAAATCTGGAGGTAGAAACAATCTCATTCAATCGTCGCACCTATAACATAGGGAAACATGGATGCATCTCACCTGCAACACACGGGAGGTGCGATGCATCCAAGTTGCCAAGAAGAGACAGTGCGATGGTCCAGGGACGAGACTGAGCTTGGTTTCCACTCACAATTTGCAGCTAAGTTAAGGGATTTAGGCTGAGATAATGATTGTCACTAAACACAAAGTATAGGGGCTGATCTAATGAGGTTATTTGAGCTACCACCAGGGCACTTAGGATGTTTGCAAGCTAGATGTTCAGTTCATAAACCAACTCGGAGATTGACTGAAGCAACGTTGATCTACTTTGCAGTTGCATAGAAAAAGTACTTCGAAGGCTAGCTGACTTAACTTCAGGCTTTTTCTGTGGTTTATAAAGCAAACAACAGTAACAAAACAAACAAACTATTCGCTCCCCAGCGGAGTCGCCATTTTGTTATCGGGAAAACTAGTGTCCATTCATAGCTGCTAGTCCCACTAAGATGGGTAGCTATCTTAGAAACAAACAAACTAAAGTCACTTGTGTTTTCCTTTATGAGAGATAGATGAGAGAGAAGTAGAGAGTACCAACCTCAGTCTTTCGCTAGTCTCCTTGCTCGTTTCCTCTCTCCCTTGATAGAGATTTCGCCACTCCTTTCTCACTTGTCCCACTTCAAAGAACACCTGTAGAGTCAAGGCAGCAAAATACCATCAAAGCATAGAGATCTATAACCATAAACAATGTAGAATCAGATGTACAATAACCATATAAATGCATATACAAATACAAGATTTAGAGATATACAAGGATATGGAGGAAAACTCAAATAGCTTTATTGATAGAAGTAGTAGAAGAGAGGATTTACAACCAAGCTGTCTGATCCAGCATCATCCTCCCAACATGAAAGCCCTATTCACCTCATACAAAGTAAGATCACCCAACAATTTCTTCAAAGAGAAACCAACAACACTTCCTTGCAAATTACAAAATTCCAGCCTCTGGATCTCTAGGATGAGGGATCCATATATAGATGTTTGTAGGAGAGTGAGTCAGCTTCTGGGATTTTGATTAGTGTCATTTCACTGATAGTTCTTGGTTCCACTTGGAGATTTCATGATCTCTTACTCATCCCTGGGCGAATTCAGAGAGGCAAGTGTCATATGAGCAGTTTCTAGAAGATTCTTTGAGTTTCCACCTAGCAAACTGCTTCTGCCATTTGTCTGCTCTCACTCATTGCACCCTACAGAAGGGATTTCCAGTATGCATTGCACCCCCTGTGTGTAATAGGTGAGATATGCATGGAGTAGTCTGTATGGTCCAGGTTTGACCAGTTCTGAGTAGTTTTTCAGGGAGAACTTCTGGGAAATGATGTAATCAACTGACCTTGTTCCTTTAGGGTATGAAACAACACTTTTAGGGGTTTAGAAGCCCTTGGTTTATGGAAATATGTGATTGGGATTGCAGTGCCCAAATATGTCTATAACACACCTATTTATCAATTGTCCCTTCACAAAATAGGTTTAGATGGAAGTAAAATTCTCTTTGCCACAATCAAAGGATTGGAATGAAGACAATATATTAAGCTTGTTAAAAATTTGGATCTTTAGTAGTCTGCTTGATAATTTAAAGGGCTTTCCCTTGGGTGTTAGTTGGGGAATTTGGCTCAAGCACAACTATGAAATTTCTGAAGATTCTTCTCCTAATCCCATTAAAGTATCCTCCCAAAGTCTTTCCATCTATGGTATGTTACCCTCCTCCTCTTCCTCCAACACCACCTCCCCCCCGCCTATGTTGAAATCCAAACTAACTATCCTTGGGATTTTTTCGATGATGTTGCCCAAGGCTCCCCATCTATTGGTGGTACTGGGAAGATACTACACATCTCTCATTTCCATTCTCTTTCCTTCTCTTTCAACATTGGGCCTACTTCAAATAATATGGTTGAGCTCTTTTCTCTTTACTCAACCATCCTTTTATCCATCTCAATAATTGTTCACTCCCTATACATCTATGGAGACTCACAGGTGGTCATACACTGGATGAATAAGAATGCAAAGCTTCAATATTTTACACTGCAACCTCTCATTGACAATTTACAAATTAAAGTCATTCATTTTTCTCTTATATTTTTTTTATCGTACTTATAGGCACTAGAACGAGGAAGCAGACTGGTTAACCAAAAATGGATTGGATATGGACCAAGACACATGCAAAGCGTTTGAAAATGAATAAGGCAACCAAACTAAATTTATTTTTGAGCTTTGGGCCTGATGAGGCAGGAGACACATCCAAGTAATACTCTGCATCAAGTCTCCAGATATATCTACTTCATTTTTTAACACTTTCTTTCCACCTATTGTAAAGTGCTTTTGCTACTATTTTTTCTCGTATAGTTTAGGCATAAACTAGATGGAATATTCCTTGTGGATTACTAAATATTAGTTTTTTTTATAGGCTAGAATTAAGCCCCACAGTAGGATGAAACAATTTTTTGGGCTCACTCCCGTGTGGGAAATTTTTTGTTTTAATCGTTGAAGTGTATGAAAAATACTTGTTTTGAGATTTAGGTGTTGGTTTCACACAACATTGACAATTTTTATGCAAACCACTGATCCAATATATATGTTTTGACAATGACCATAAAAATGCTACAAAAAAATTTCTCTAGGAAAAATAAAATAAACTATAGCTTTTAGTAAGATGATTTACTTATATCTTTGCTTTATTTTTTATAATTCTCATATATTAATTTTATTTTTTCCTAGGAAAAAATCGGTAATTTTATTATGTAGTAATAAAGTTACATAACCAAATACATTGTTGTGCATGGGTATGTATTGTAAGGGTCCCTTTTAGTGCTGGTATCAAAATGTTCTATCCTTGAGTAGTCGTATGAGAATACGACCCATAAAGTATGCATCTATAAGGATCAACATGTATTGGTCACAAAGATATATGTTTGTGCATACAATATAGGAGGAAATGTCTATTCAAAAAGTCATAATACATTCGTAATATTATCTTCATAAACAACAAAATTATCATGATTTTTTTTAAGCCACAAGATGGATGAAATCTATCCATGGGGAGCGAGGATGCTTAATCTTTGATCTTCGAGCTGCCTCTGTCCATGTCTAGGCCCACTTTGGAGAGGCCATATGTGATTAGATTTTGTTTCATGTATACATGGTAAAAAGAGATGGAAGTGAAAAAAAATCCAATTGAGAGACCACTGGAAAACTGTGGAAAAGTTGGTGATGTTACAAGTGATATATGCCCTCCATCTGATTGATAACAAGAAGAGAATCACCATAGATATGGATCTAAGAAATATTTAACTCATGAGCCAAGGTGAGGAGTAAGAAAAGGTTGAGAATGTTTGCATAATTTTTTGTTGACTCTCCTATTCTAGTATAAAAGGAGAGGAAGTGGTTATAATATATATATGTTTCATATTTTATTATATATATATATATATATATATATTTTTAAATTTTTCTATATTTTTAATTTTATATTTTATTTTAATTTTAATTTTAATTTTTAATTTTTAATTTTATTTAATTTATTTATTTATTTTATATATATATATATATATATATATATATATATATATATATATATATATTTATTTAAATTCCTATATACTAATTATATTTCTTTCTTTGTAATCACAAAGATAAACATTATCATTGTTCAAAACTTTGACGTCTCCAAATTCTAGGCATGACAGTGAATGATGAAAATGAAGTTGATCCAATGCTTACTAATGATGGCCTTGGAAGATAACCATATATAATGGAAGATAATGATAATGAAATACTTGTGAATGATGGGATATATTTGCAGCAATGGACCATGATGCTAAGATTCATGATAGATCTCTTATTGACAAGGAAACGAAATCCTTATGCAAAGGCTCAAAGATAAATGTTCTCTTTGTGAGTTTGGATGTGAATTTGATGGCATTGAATGATTACAAACATATTTTTCACATGCATCTCAAGGCATGCAATATTTATTTTTATTTGTTCAATACTTCTAGCCATTGTAATAAGGATGCAATACATTAATTTATTTTTTATATAGATTGTTAGGTTATATCCTCCGACCAATTTTAAATACTTTCCCTCTCACATACCAATAAATGTGCGCCCTTATGGAAGGTATATAAATGGAGTATCAAACAACTAATGCATACCCTATTCATTGCATCCTATACGGAAATAATTCACCTTTATAAAATGTCACCAATGTGGAGCTAGTGATATTGAAAGGATTAGGTATTAAACAAAGCACCTTATTAGATTTTTCACCATATCCCTGTCATTTCTTTGATATTGGTATTTTGTTTATGCTCTTTTATGGAACCGTTCTAAAAATATCACCAAACATCACCATTCAAACATCTATTCCATGATTATGAAGTGTTCATGAGGCATTATTTTATTTTTAACAGTAACCATAAGATTTCTTTTAGCAAAAATATGTGCACAGGGCATAGTAAATTGCATCCAAAGTTTGAGGAGCATATTTCTCCTGGATAATTCAAAAAGACCCTAAACCTACCTGCACTTCTATACCAAGATTCTATTACATACATCTAAAGGATCCCCTAGTTATACTACTTGTAGAAAATACCTAAAAGCTTGTTCATTTTTCATGATTTCCTAATTTGATAATTACTTTGCAATGATTATTTAACCAATTAATCTCATGTCACATTCATCATTAATCAATTATACATAGAAAACTTCTATAGTAAAAACAACAACAACAACAACAATAATAATAATAGGATCGTGAAGAGACAACCAAACACAATAGACAATTTTTTACCCTGGGAAACCCTAACTATGGAAAAACCCAACAACCTTTTCTTAGAGAAATTATCCAATTCAACAAGAGATACAATCTGACTTTTCTAGTCAGATAAAATCAAAATGATCAACAAACAAGTCCAAGTCAAACCTAGTTAAACACATATATTTTTTCCCTCCTTCAACTGCCTTAGAAACCCTAGTCAACTATGGTCAAACTCCCTCATGCCTACTCTCAAACACCCTTTAAATTTTGGTCAACCTGTGCCTTAAACCTGCAGCCAAACATCCTCCAAAATTTGATCAAACTACTCCATAGAAAACTTAGTCACACTATTGGTCAACGCGAGTCAAAGGCTGGTCAAATTTTGTTGGTCAGAATTGGTCAAACTTTGATTTTCTTATCTCTTCTTTCCTTTGCATCTGTGAATAGAAATAAGAAGATCTTAAGTGATCCAAATTGCTCCAAGTGAGGGAGTTGGAGTGCCTTTACATAGTGGATTAGGGTGCCTGAATTGTTATGCCTTTATGGTTGGGATGACCTATCCTTATGTTAGGTCGACTTGAATCTTAGAGGAAAATTAATTCAAAATTTAAATTTAAAATTTATCATTTTGATTTCCTTTAAGTAGGACAACTTGAATACCGACAATAGCTACCAAAAATCAACACTCCCTCTTAGGTAACTAGGTATTCACTTGACTTCTTCAAATATATCTCTTTGCTGAAAAATTTATCCATCCCAAGAAAAGGTTGAATGAGCTTGCTATGTTGTGTATCTATCCAATTCATATGGAAAGAATCCTGCATCAACATCATCTAATCACCAACTGGTCAAAACATTTTTGGTCTTTTGGGGTACACTGACTAGTCCCAAGTCACCAATTATCTAAGCCGTCACTTGGAACTTGGTCATCACCTATGACTTATGGTGAAACCTTGGGCCATTACCATTGTTTAATGCTAATTGAATGGTAATACATTGAATGATGCTAAAGGCACTCACTCAACCCACCTAGGGAGCACTCTGAACCTTGATGATCTCAAGACATTTCTTCCTAGACACATTACATAGCCCATGGTAAAAAATTTGAGCTGTAAATATCCTAACCTAGGAATAATGTTTGTCCTTGATGCCACAACATCAACACTCCCTCTCAATGATGGAGGCATTATCAACCACTCCAAGCTTATCCCTGAAGTATGCAAACTTCACATTTGGAAGAGGATTGGTGAGAATGTCAACATCTTGCTTGTCTGTAGAAATGAATTGGAGCCTTATTTCTCCCTTATGTACCATGTCTCAGATATAGTGATACTCGATCTCAATGTGCTTTTCCATGTCATCAAGGTCGTCTCTTACACCTGATCAAACAATCATGTAAGCATCTTCTAAAGCCACACTAGTGCTTCATAACTCGTCAAATTGGCTGCAAGATACTTGGCCTCTATAAAGTTAAGTGTGACAAATATCAAAGTTGAATCCAAAACTAAAGTGTCTTCTTGATGTGCTCTTCCTATCTTCTGCACTCTCTACCTAATCTAAATCTATATATTCTTTTAGTTGTACTTCTTTTCCTCAATCCAACTGTACCATAACAATGCCTCGACACACGTTGTGTTTCATGCCTTGGCTCAACCATCAACTGATTGACTTCCTTCACTAGATCCATCACGAGAAATACTTCCCTCTGCCATTGCTACTTCCTAGACACTGAAGCATATTTTTTGTCTAGCATGGTCCACTCATATAAGGCATATTGTTATTTGTAGTCCATCATATAGAGGATATTAATAATATACTTTTCTTGACCATGAAATTAATGCATAAAATCTAGTTCCTTCATCTCAAACACAAAGGTCAACTCCCTTGACATTGAAATAAGACTTGATTTCTCCCTCCATCACAGAAGCAAACCCTCCCGACATTGTTTCTCCCTCTGAAACGTGAGTCCTTATGTTCCCATAAAAATCAAATGATATAATAACAAGATCAACCTTGATCCATCAATCCAAGTATACCAAGTCTTGTACAAAGCCTTCTTTTGTTTGCAAACATGATACTCCTTCTCATGTACCTCAAAGTCTTAAGGCGGCTCTATGTTTAGTTCTTCCTTAATCACTCAATTGAGGAAAGTGACCTTTACATCCATATGATGTAATTCCATAACATAAGCAATACTTATTCTAATATAAGTGTATTCGACAATTGAAGAAAATGACTTTTCATAGTCCTCTCCCTACTTCTCCATGATTCTATATTTTGCATGCTTGATCTTGTATATCTACTTGGGAGTCAGCATTGGCTTCCCTTCAAATCTTGACACAATTTCCACACACATCTTTCTTCCAAACTTGCTGGCTTGATTGACTGCTCCTTATGAACTAAAATATCTTCTAGCACGGTTCCGGATGTCTTGTTCCATTTTTCCGTCTTGAACACAAATGAATCTATATGACTCTGTGCTCTATCCTAGGAGAATCCTTTTGACATGAACTTTGCTTCATTCTTCCCAATGCTTCCATCTGATCGCTAGAATCTTGGCAGTCTTCACAATGCACCTACATCCCTCATTAGGAGGTCATGGAATAAATGATTATGATCCAATAAAATAAACAAAGGAAAGAGGATAACTAAGAGTAAAACAATAATGATCAAGGAAATATAGATATAAAGTACTTATCTTTTGATGTAGGTATTGTATGGAATCTCCCTCTCGATCCTTGTTTTCTTGCATCCATATGCAAACTCATCATCCTCATCCTCATCATTAACATGTTGCTTTCCTTTCCTTCCTTTCATGAGCTATGGTTTCTTCATTCATTGGATTCATTTATTTTAACACTCTAGGTCTAACCCTATGGTTTTAACCACAAACCATGGGGCTTTCATTTTCAAAACACAACCTTCAAGTCATCTAGAATTTACAACCCTAGATCTTACAAATTATCCTGTTGTAGTCAATATAGGTGGGACAATTCCTCAAATCCATATGCAACTATATTGAACATAACTGAGTGTCCAAAACCACAAATGAAAAGAATTTCCATAGACTCCCCATGCCATTGCATATGTGATGATTTATTCAACAAGGTGCTTTTCCCTTCAACTGTAATGCCAAAATACTTCACGAAAGTAAGATGTATTCATGGCATTCCAAACAAACTCGCTCTATCAACCGATACTCAATAACAACAAAGTGTTAAGTGTTCTTTCTTTAGAATACACTAATGGCAGTGATCCCACTCTTTATTTTATTTTTGAATTCCTTGATGTATGAATCTCATCACTCAAATTTTGTTGCTTAACAAAAATAGGTGAAGGGGTTCCCTTTGGATTTTCAGAAAATTCCAACTTTCAATTGCATATAATTTCATACTTCTTACATACTATCTTCCAATGCTTATTCATTGGTTTCTTCTACACATGCTTGTCAAGGATCATACAAGGTTCATGATAATGAACAACTTATTCTTCTATAATACAATGTAATAGCTCTAAATAAAACTTAGATACAGGCCTCAACACATTCATTTCAGGCCTAAACTTTTGTCTCGCTTCATGAACGACAATTTCCAGAACTCCTCGCTGGCCTTTTGCATCATAGAGGCACCTCAACCTTGTTTCCTAAGGCTCTGACTCCTTGTAATTCCCTTTGTAGGCCTATGGCCTAACCTAAAACTCTTCAACCTATGGACTTAACACATAATTATTGTTTCTCCCTTTTTATGCCACAAATGGCCTATTTAAGGTCTCGGTGCCTTCTGATCACATGGTTGTGACTCTCAACTTCTTCTGGGGCTTCGACCAACACCTTCCTCTAACTTGGCAACTTTATCTAGCAGACATTACTTAACCCTAACCACCTTTCTTAGAAATTCTATTATGGACCTGCCTTAGGTCTCCTTTTGTTGCTAGATCTCAATCTTATGAGGCTTGAACTTAACCCTTGTTGTATCCTAGAATACACATAGCTCATCAAAACCTATGTCCATGACCTACTTAGCCTTAACCTCGAATCCTACCTGTAGCCTATACAAATCTTGCTTGACCTGATCAAGTTTGTTCCTAAGGCCTTTTGGCCTTCTTAGGCTAATCACTAAGGCCGAATTTGTGACTCAAATATTAACCTTAAAAAATCCATACAAAGTTCATCTAGACTGAATCAAAACCATCCATGACTTGACTAGTGATACACTTTTATTCACTTTTCTTTGACCTTGCTTTGAAACCATGTTGATTTTTCATGATTTCCTAATCTGATAATTACTTTCCAATGATTCTTTAACCAATTCATCTCATGTCACATTCACCATTAAGTAATTATACATATAAAATCTCAAAAGTGAAAACAATAATAACAGTAGGATCATGAAGAGACCACCAAACAAGAGAGACAAAAATATTTACCATGAGAAAACCCTAAATAGGGAAAAATCCAACAATTTTTCTTAGAGTGATTTTCTAATTCAAAAAGAGATATAATCTAGTTTTTCTAGTCAAATAAAATCAAACTAATAAAAAAACAAGCCCAGGTCAAAATTGGTCAAACATGAATAATTTTTGCCTCCTGTAACAACTGGAAAATTCATGTAAAATAGGTTGTAGTTCGGCCTCCTACAACTACCTCAGAAACCCTAGTTAACTGTGGTCAAACTACCTAAGACCTATGGCTAAACTACCTCAGCCATATGATCAAACACCCTTGGAATTTTGGTCAACCTGTGCCTTAGACTTGTAGTCAAACATCTTATGAAATCTAGTCAAACTGATCCATAAAAAACTCAGTCAAACTTCTAGTCAATGTGAGTCAAAGGCTGGTCAAATTTCATTGGTCGGACTTGGTCAAGCTTTGATCTGATTCTTTCCTATCTCCTTCGCACATGTGATAAAAAGTTAGAATATATTAAGCGATCCAAATTGCTCGAAGTGAGGGAGGTCGAGTGCCTTTATAGAGTGGATTAGGGTGCCCGAATTGGTGTGTCGTTATGGCTAGGGTGACCTATCCTTATGTTGGGAAGACATGACTCTTGGAGGAAAATTAATTCAAAATTTAAATTTAAAATTTATTCTTTTTATTTTCTTTAAGTAAGTCAACTTGAATACTATCTGTAGCTACAAAAATGAACATAGCTTATAAATTTTAGTCGGCATAATCAGAATTTGAAACTAAGATGTGAGGACTAATAATCTATTATAATGATGTTTTCAATTAAAGCTGCTTGATTTAGATCCAAAATGCTTGGTGCTACTAATTTGATTGAATTGATAGATAAAATTTTAATTTAAGAATCTAGGCCTCCTCCTTGGTGAGTTGTCTGGACCAAAGCTATTTGAGAATTCAGTCTACAAATTTCCTCTTGAAGCTCCTAAATTTGATTTGTCTAATCTAACATTATATCCAACATAACATCAATGTGTGCATGTAACTTGTCTATTTTAAGGCCAAGTGTGGTTATCTCCATCTCCTCATCATTGTTCATGTGCTCCTGCTCCACCCTAGGGTAATTTCCATGGCCTTGTTTTTCATTTCCTTGTTTGTGAAAAGTTCCTGTAGGCCTGTCAGAATCGAGCAAACAAGCTCTGAAAGTGTGAAAAGGAATGTGGCAGAAGACGTCAACGAATTAAGAGGGGGTCATGGTGAGATAACAATTGCTTTCACAAAAACCTTAGGGATAGATTCACCCTTGAAATAATTGGGATGCATCCAAATAATGTTAGGTCTTAGCCAAAGAGACCTCACATGATCCCACTGAGTTGTAGAATGAGAAGAGAGCATGAAAGATGTCAACGTGTAGACCCAATCCATCACATAGAAGGAGCTTGAAATAAAACCTAAAACCTCAACCTTGATCTCTACGAGATGTTCTTTCACTGGTGACTAACCTTGGTTTAATTGCGTAATAGATTGAGGGGAGTTAAAATGAAGATCTTCCCACGCCCCCAAACATGCGGGTCAGTTGTATCACAAATGTTGCATGCATTGCAAACCCTAATGGATTCATAGATTATCAAGTGCATAAGTATAACTTATGGGATAGGGGCTTCCCTTATTGAACCATTAAAAATTAAAGTTCCAAGATTGAGAAAGACAACATGAATGGTAAGAGAATCAACTACTTTATTTATCTTTCTAAGGACATGTTTTTCCTTAACATTCATAAGCGAAGATATTAATAGGGATATAATTCTTCTAAAAAGAGGGATAAGTTTGATATCTATTGTCGATGTGTTGAAATTGAAGTGCATGATAATATTGTTTGAGTGTCCCACAATGACTAAGGACCCGAGGGATAATGATTTAAATATAATTAATTCCTAAAGAGGACCTTACATCTTTTTTCTGATTATTTGGGGCCAAAGTCAAGCTTTAAGCATAAGATAATTTGATTTTTCCTCTAAGATAGGACCCCCTTGACTGCCACCCCACAAGGCATTATTAGCAGCAATCATTTTCCTCTCTCTCTTTCTCTTGTGTCAAAATTTGGTATTGGTTAAGTTAGTAATTTAATGTTACTAACATTGAATTTGTGGATCACATGTTAAAATTTAAAGTAAAATTTCAATTTAACATTGAAATGTTGACATTTATAATGGTATATGTAACATGTCCACATGCCATAATGTTTCACAAATGTACATTTGACACTAG
The DNA here is from genome assembly GCA_031772625.1 of Pinus tabuliformis. NCBI lineage: Eukaryota > Viridiplantae > Streptophyta > Pinopsida > Pinales > Pinaceae > Pinus > Pinus tabuliformis. The sequence goes on along the minus strand of CM062820.1, from coordinate 541,013,045 downwards.
TGATATGAAGCCAACAAATTTGAAACATTAGTTGCCTCCCTTGCTGACATGGCAGTGAGGACATGTTGCTAATTAAAATTCCATTTCCAAGGTGTCACTTGCTGATATGTCCCTTGATGGAATGATATTATTGACATGCCATTCTTGTAATGGAAGATAATTATGTGGAGTACATATTATTGTAAGCTAAAAGGAAACCACCACTCAACAAAGGTTTTTAATGTTACAAGATAGGGAAAAGTTATCATAAAAAAATGTCGTTGAATTTTCACTATCAACAACATAGGTTTTAGCATCTATTTTCTATAACAATTTTTTTTTGGGTAGTTTGAATTTATAATGAATGCTTTTTTTCAATGCACTTCAAATAATCACTTGCATTGAGGTGAATTAAAATGCGTTGGTGCATATCATATCTTTTGAAAGAACCAATTCTTATTATATATTTTAAAAGCACTAATGTGTGTTAAAAACTTTTAAAGCACCATGTATATGACCAATTAATCAACATTCATATTTATATATCTTTGCACATTAGGACAATATCAATAATGTTATCATTTAAAGGAATGATGTTGTTGTCATATTTAGAGCTCCAGTGCTTGCATTATAGTAGGTGCTAGTGCACTACTACATGTAAAGCACATTAAATCACATTGGTGTGTAGATATGAATACAATGAACAATTTTGTTCAATTCAATAATATGCATCAATGTGATTATTTAGTGTTGACTTTTTACTCATTTGTAGATTGCAAATGTAGCTTCCTCTTCTTCTTCTTCTAATAAAACTACAATTACTCATAAAAAATCAAATATTGTTGAGTTCCACTAGAATGTTTGGATTTATTTTGTTTTGAAAGGCGACCAAGGTTCAAAACTCATAGAATTCAAGAGGAGACACCAAACAAATTCATCCATTTTAAGTGTTGGTGTGGTCCATGTTAGGTGTGATCCTTGGCTAATTTTCATGGCTTAGATGCCCTTGGCTTGTGGTTTCTTAGATCATAGGCTAGTCCTGCAAGACATAGACACAATAACACAAAAGACAATTTTTTTTTATAATGATATTGATTTTTATATTTTAATTAATGTGTTTGGAGATAATCATTGCATTAATTTAGTAAGTCATCGAAACAAATATACCAATTGATTAGACATGTATTCGTTATAATAATGTAAATTATCCATATTTAAATAATTGTAATGTAACATTTTACAACACTAAAGAATACGATAGATTAAGAAACCCATTTAATTGTATATGAATAAGGGAACCTTTATCATATAAAAAGAAAAAAATAATTTTCCATGGAAATCAAAATATCAATAAATAATTGTCACAATAATTCATAACCTTTTTTTTTGTCGTAGAGAAAAAACAAGAAAAAATATTCATGAGGGAAAATTTTACTGCATGTAGAAATACATGCCAACATGTATTTTGCATCTTAGCCTCATAAAGAAAGAAATAGGCAGAAGAATTGTTCCAAAAAAACCTTAAAAAAAAAAAAATTTGTAGCAAAACAATAATTGTTTGATTTTCAACATTACTATTCAACCCATTACAAGTATGACATCCATAATTCAGTTTTCCAAAAAAAGGTCAAGGCAAATAGTTGTTATATTTTTAGTATATCTTACCATCTGAAATATTACAAGTAAAAGTTATAGTCTTCTATACAAATCCTAGAGAGTGCAATTTTATATTCTGCCACCAATTAGGGAGTAACAAAAATAGTTTGCAGAATTATATAAGTGAGGGTATCTCCCATAGTTATAATTCCAAAATAAAAGATAGTATGTTGGAATCAATGTAGTGTGTAATGTTCTTCTATAAACGACCTACGATAGAACTCAAAATTTTCATCATTGGAAGATTTTAATATTAGCCACTACCCGATAGCCATCTAAATGCCCTCCTTAGATAGAGTGTCTACGACCATATTTCGCTCCATGTATACACAATGAACAATGATGGATTCAAGTGTCTGATATGCAAAAAATATCCTCAAGCAAAGGGAGAAGCACAATATTATTACATATTTGAGCTTTTGTAGCCTAATTTACCACCAACGTAGAATCCCCAAAGACCTGTACCACTTTGACCCCTTTCCCCTACAAATAATAGGAGAATCTTTAGTGCCATAAGCTCAACAAAGTTTCTTTTTCCTAGACCAAAACCCATAATTATTTTTTAGAAGTGTTTTTTCAAAAATATAAAGGACAACACCCCCCCTCCCCCCACATTATTGATTGTTGTTTTGAAATGCCCCATTAAAGAAAGCCCAGAGTTTGGAATTATCTACTAATTCAAGGGCTATAACTCTTATAAATGGAATTCCTTTTTGGTTTGGGAAGTGAGCTAGTAAGTTGAATCCTTGAGAAGTAATGACTTTAGGAGAAGATACTTTATTTTGAAAAATAACAACATTCCTTGCCAACCAAGCCCCCCAATATATCAGCAAAGGCATGGCTTCGATTCGACTATTGTGAGAAACCAACAACCAATTACACTAAGCTTCTTATAAAAATTTCCCTTTCCACACACAGGGTTGTTGAAGTTGATCAAAGAAAACTTGCAGATTTGGTTGACAAAAGGGCAAGAGGGAAATAGGTTGTGAGAAACCTCCTCTGCATTTTTACATAAAGAACACTAGCCTCGTCCCTCAATCTTCCTCTTATTCATAATATCCCATATAGGAAATTTGTTAGTCAAGATGCACCACATGAATAACCTAGCTTTGAGTAGGCATTTGAATTTCTAAATGCATTTATACCACCAACATGGCTCCCTTTGATGAATATCCAAATTCAGATGTATGTACCCAAGTTTAGGAGTATAAGCACCATGAACAACTTTCTTCCATACTAGTTCATCTTCTCTTTTAGTAAACTTGACATGAAATGATTTAAGTGAACCGACATAAATTGAACAGGTATTTGAGTGCTCCTTTGCCAACCCAACTAGGGCTGCATTTTTCCAAAACTTACCTCATATTATGGTGAGGACATGATCGACATTGGTTTAGGTGATAGATTCCATAGGTATGGATATGTTGAATGATATAATTTGGAAGTAAATGACTATTACCACTTCCTAGCCATAGATCTGATCCAATCCTTACATTGTCCCCTTTCTCTATCCTCTAGGCTAGCCCTTCTCCTATCACATTGAAATACTTGATAATAACTTTCCAAATGATTGAACAATTTGGCCTGGATTTAACTAGTTTTCAAATCGATTCCATTAGTGAGTCTAGGGGAATATACTTTTGCATGACCATCAAAGTCAAAAGATTTATAGAATTGACCACTCTCAAACCAACCTTCGCTGCCAAGGCCTTTGATAGGAAGATAATATTCTTCAGGCCCCATCCACCAAGCAACTTTGGAACAACCAACCATTCCACCTTATCCAAGGAAGGACAAACTTTTCGCTCGTGCCTTCCCATAAGAAATTGAAGCAGATCCTCTTGGTTTTCTCTAAAAGAACTTTGGTTATCCAGGCTAGGGACATCCAATAAACAAGGATAGCTTCAAATATCAATTTAATTAGGATCAATCTATTTGCCCTAGAAATCCACATGACACTCCAAATTTTTAGTATTTTTTCCAACTTTGATATAATCCAATTCCAATCCTCTTTCTTGTAACAATTAGGTTTGATATGGAACTCCAAATATTTTAACCCATTATCTAAATCAATTATCTCAAATGGGAACAACGTGCTATAGATATGGAAATTTTCTTTTGCTAAATTTTGAAATGTGATTGAGGATTTTCTTTCATTTATTTGCATCCCAATGGAATTTTTGAATAATATCAAAATTTCATGGAGTATTTGTGCATCCCCATGAAATCCATTGCAAAACATCATCACGAAGAGTAGATGTGTGATCCTAAACATAGGAGTGATGACAATTCCTTGGAATTGACCCCTGTTTTTAGCATGAAAGATAGTGTGACTCAAATATTCTACCACTAAAGGGAAAGAAGGGGTGAGAAAGGGAAACCATGCCTAAGCCCTCACTTTGCATGAAAAAAGGAGGAGGCAGAGCCATTTTTTTAGGTCCAAAAATTGTCATATTTGTATCCTTACAATGCCCTATTTTGAAGCCTCTTACCATGCATTCTCATATTCCTTTTTGGTGCAATGATGGAAGAACACCTTCAGTAAGCATTCTTCTAAAAGTTAAGAGGTAAATGTTTATTCATACCTAACACCTTCGTTTACACGCATCTTTTAGGCTTAATTGTAATTAAAAAGGTTTTTAAGGAGGGTTATCTAGATCTTGCACCCCACATATGATCCTGCAACCAAGAGCAAAGATGATGCGTATAACTGTTGACTTGAAGATTTCCATGTGGTCCATGATCAGTGGAAATCTTCTACACCCTGTCAAAGTTCTCAATCTGGATTTGGTCAAGTGTGCCATAATGAGACTACAATTGGTTTGTGGCCAAGATAAGAGGAACTTATCTCCGAGTTCTTCCTACACGATATCTACAATCTACTTGGATTATCTTGTGGATGCAACAAACCCATATTTTTCCACAAATCATTACAGTCCATATCCATTTTTCTTGTAACTACGCTAGCTCATTCAAAGCCCATTTTTGTAATCTAAAAATTATAAAATTTGAGTCGTGGCTTCTTGCCTAGTTAGAAATACCATTATACTATTATTTTGTTAGTTTAGATTTACGGGTTGCTCCCTTTGGCCTATGGACTCTGAGTCATTATTGTGTGATGTAAAGACTAAGCAATTGGTTTAATGCAAAAAAGATACGTTAGGTTTTATGTTCTATTCTTTGCGCATCTGATTACTCCATGACTTAATATTTTATAGGAGGCAACAAGCTTGGTTGGTTGGGCCCACCAACCAAGCTCGTTGCCCCTCCCTTTTGTTTATCAGTGTGCATAGCTTATAGATATGTTGTGGTTGTTTGGCATTTTATGCTTAAGTGTGTTAACTCATATCATTATCTCTAGATCTGGATAAGTTGTCGTGTGTTTAGAATAATAAAGACTTTATGCTCTACTTCTTTGATATAATCTTTTATCTTATGTAGATCTAGAGACACTATTGTGTGGTAACAATGATAAATACCGTGTGCTATGTCACTTTGATTTAGCCCTTTATTTTGTGCTTGTTACATATGTGTATGGATCTGGAGATACAATGAATGAAGGTGTGATAAATCACTTTTGAATACCACATATAAATCGTTGCAAGTTTTATTTGTGTTCACTGTAATGAAGGAATAAACTACACACTTTGTTTTGTGAGAGTATTTCAAGTAGTTTCAATTATGAATTAAGATATGGAGAATTACGTTAACTTGTAATACATAGTATAATGGATTTACTATGATCTGAAGCATTTCATTGATTTGTAATACAAGGAGCATTGTATCTACTGTGATCTAGAGTGTTTTTTTGATTTCAGATGCAAAATTCATCAAATATTTTCATGACCTTGAGTGTATTATAATTCTATTAGTGAATTTACTTGTGTTTGCGTATTTGAACAGAGTCTGAACATATATATTTCTTGCTCGATTAGGAAACTTACAAATTCACCAGTAGCGCTTTAATACATGCATTTATGTTGCTCTAATTTTTTTTATAAAGATTCATTTGCTGAATATTTAAGCTTTGGATTGTTATAACCATTGAATGAATGACCTATAGCTTTTCCAAGTGCTTGAAAATATAGTGATTCTCGTGCTCTTTTATAGCTACAAAGTATCTCTTTAATAATATTTTTCATATGTTTTCTCATTTAGTTGAGGTAGTTGATTTGTCTCCAAATCCTCATATTTGATTGAAGAGCAATTTGGTTTTATTGTAAGGATTTGAAACTAGTACATAGGGTTTAAGAGAATATCAAGTACCAGATTTGAGTAAAGGTACTATTATTTATGCATATGATTTTTTATTTATATAGTTAGCATATTTTCACTGGATTGGTGTGACTTAAGCAGACTTAAAACCTTTCGTTTTGGTTTATGTGATTTTAAACAGATTAGCCAATATAGGACTATGAGAAGACTTATAAAAGGTCTAGTTTCTTCTCTTGGGTTGATGCTCTATATTGTGTGTGGGTAAGAATATTTTTATATTTTTACAGTCCTTATAATAGTGTGAAGGTTACTAAGGAATATTGACTCCTTTGTCCTTTAGCCTATTGAGACAACCTTTCACACTTAACTTGCTCAACCCAAAAGGAGCCAAAACTCAGATTTCCATATGAACATCAGATATGATTTACTTTTAAATAAGTTTCCATTTGATTGTATGTTTTGAATAAGATTTTGAACAATGTTTGCAAGGACTCGAGGAGTGCTAATAGATAAATCAGAATAGGGTCTCGTTTTGCAGGAATTTAGAGTCTTATTCTGGCATATACAATGTTTCGTCTCAAAGTGTACGCTACCTGGATTGACATAATGATGTTGGATCATTATTTAAACATATACTGCAACCAGCACATTTATGAGCACTGCAAAGGATATTATGGTTACACAACTCATAATCCAGTTTATAAAAGACACTTCAAAACCTAGACGGGTAAGAAGAGATATTATATACATCCAACTAACCCTGTCATATGATTTTTACAAATTAATTTTTAGGACAACCCCTTTTGAATTTAAATATTTCAAACTATGAAGCTCCTCTTTGGAAACCCCTATGGCCTCATTAATCTGTTTATTGTCCAAAAATCCAAATTGTTCATAGGATACTGAGTTAGAGAGGATAGATTTGATACATTTAGAGATTACTTTTTCTAATATTTTGTAGATACAACTACATAGAGAAGTCAGCCTAAAGTCATTATATGCAAGAGGAGAATTAGTCTAGACTCTTATCTTTTTGATAGCTATGCAAGGCCTCTAGAAGTTCCTACATTAACATCTCGATAGAGTTACTTGTTGTTTTCTTCATCCATGAATCTTGGAAAGAACATAACTACCTTGATTATATTTGTAATTGTAGCTCCCTACTCAAATTGGAAAAAAGGACTTGAAATGTGTTACCCCCAGATGGTCTAGGTCCTTGAAAGAAGAATCTGGATTAGCTTAAACATCATTTAGGCTCCAAATGGTATTAGAAATATTCCCTCCTTTAGCATAGAAATTATTTATTTATTTATTATTATTATTTTTTATTTTCATCCCACATCCCAGCCAAAGAATGTGGATTTTTAAATTCCATTCTACCTCCCTTTCCTCCAAAATTTTCCTTTTCCTATTTTTAAGACACAATAGTTCCTCTTTGGAGTTAACATAAGTATGAACTCCCCCCTCTGACTCATAAATTATATGTAGGGCCAGCTCATGGTCCTTAAGAGCTTACTCATCCTTTTGTTTCTTGGCCTGAGCCCAACCTAACATGGATTTTTTGAGCTTCTGCAAATTTGTAGCACACTGAATTGCAACCAAGGAGCCCAGAGCAGGATCATAGGCAACACATGTGTCTTTAACAAGGTAAGTGTAACTATCCTCCTTTAGCCACTGTAAATTGAACTTGAAAGGACTTGTTGGCTTATTTAAACGTTCAACAACCTCCAACCATATAGGAAAATGATCATATTATCCACGACTTCCCACCACTATCAGAAATGGAGAGAAGTGTTCAAAAATATTTTCAAGATCAAGAATCTATCAATCCTTTTGGTAATTTAATCTTCCCCAATTCAGTTATTTCTCCAAGTAGGCCTTAGTTTCATAATATATATGTCCACCAGACCCTTCACTCTTAGCAAATTGAGGAAGAATCCATACGTAGGATCGAGTCTGTCTTTGGGCCCCCAAAATTTCACATTCCCCAATGAGAAGTTCAAATCACCTCACAAGATAATGTTGTCCTCATTTAGAACATTCATTATGCTCAGAGATTCCCAAAAGGGGGAACAATCACTATAGTGTTCATAGATGTTTAGGACCATAAAAACCCTTTCTTGATCAATAAAGCAACATTCCTGACCCATTCCAATTTCAAAAGCATAAGAATTTAAAACCTTGATCATATGAGGGTGCCAATCAACTACTAAACCCCCTATCTCCCCCTAACATCAATCCATATAAACTTCCAGATAGGAAGGAGAGATTCCATACATCTGATAACTTTAGAAACCAAACCCAATATTTGTTGGAAGAGAATTAATTTAGGCTGATTTTCAAGAACCAATAGCTTAAGGGCTAGGTTTTTGGATGGGCTCCCTAAACCCCCTACAATTAAAAGAGAGAAATTTCATTAAGGGACCCCTTCAAGGACTGACATTGCTCTAAGGGCCCCAATAATGGAGAGTTGTCAACCAACTACCAATTCCACTAAAGCCTTCTCCTGTGTTTTCAAAAGCATGGATATCCTCCCATGACCTTTCTTTGCTTCAAAGGTCATTAGATTTAAGCCCAACCCCAGACTAGGCCTGGATTATTCGTGGGGGAATGGGATGGAGTGACTCCTTAGATGGTAAAAAAAAAACTTGATTCCTTAGAGTCAGCCAAGGAATCAGGATTTGTAGCCACTAAAGTAGGGAGAGAGTTGGGATTTTACTAAATAAGGGAGGATTGCTCCAAGGAAGGGCATGGAGGGGAAAAAGGTTTAGGTCTGAAACCCCGACTAGGAAAGGAAGATTTTTTAATAATTCATCCCAACCCTGGCCTAAAAGAGACAAGGAATTAAACATTAAGTTAAGGGAAATAGGGGGATATTGGGGCAAACCCAACCAAGGAGCATCTCAATTAGCAGGGAAACCCGAGACCTATGAGTTGAATGCCACGATTTCTCTATAATTCTCTAGTACAGGAGGAAAATAAAACACATGTTGAATAATATCAACGTCTAACCCCACATAACCAACACATGCTTCCTTCCTCCTCTTGACAATGGTCTGAATATCCTAGTTGTCATTAGTAGATTCTAAAGCACTCGCTTCCTAAGAGGTTGGTCTCTTTTTTGATGAAATAAAGTGAGGGCCTCCTCATTCACCATGGAAAGAAAGTGTACATTGGCTTACCACATGCCCATATTTATGGAATCTGTGTTATGAAACCAAATCACAAACAACAGAAAAGATAGATCAACAACTTGAAAATTAGACTCTTCGAGGTGGAAACCTTCTTTACATCACATAAATGAACAATTCTTGGATGATAGAAATGACAAGACCTCCTTGGTATATATAGGAGTCTAAGGGGTCACAATATAATCAGAGCCTACATAATAATAAATATGTAAGGGCACAACAATAACAATAGTGGGCTTTTATGGGGCACAACAATAAAAATAAGGGCCTACAAAAACAATAAAAATAAGGGGGCTACACTAATAGTAACAATTAGGGGGCCACAATAGTATTATAGGGACCTAACAATCTATGACATCTGAATGAGACCCCTTCATAATCCCAATTCTAAAAAAATCTCTTATACCTTCTACCAATTGCAATTTTTTCGCCGATCCTTCACAAATGTCTAGAGATACTAAGATGCACAGAACCTTCATATTGTGAGAGGTGAGAAAATACATATCAGCTACATGAAAAACCCCTAGAGCATTCCCAAGCTCTTCAAGACTCTTTGGGGTCCACAATTCCACAAGCAACCTAGGAAGTCGAACCCATAAAAGGGCCACATTAATGCACTCCTAGCTTGCATCAAAGAGTGGAGTCCATTTTTTTAATAATACCAAGAGAGATTCAATACTCCATACACCTTGCACCACATGATTTGCATCTTCTACAGACTAGTATTTTAGTAGAAACCATCCCATAACCAACACTTTAATCTTTAGAAGGGGATTAAAGGTCTTTTCCCAAGATTGATCGACCCAATCCTTTAGGGTTTTATAACCAAATCGTCACCCACGCGCCCTTCCAACCACCATTGTTTCCACTATATCGACCACTTGCAACATTGAAATATTTGAGCGAAGCACAAGTTTCACCACCTTAGATTTTGAATTTATACACTTATTCTTGCTTCATTTAGGGTTTTAAATTGACTAGGACATCAAGCACTGAGTATTACCTATAGAGGAGTACTTCACTTTTGGGGCTATGGCAGGGTTTCGAGATCCTTCATTGTTTCCATCTAGGAGCATAAGATTTAATAGGGGCGCTATGAAACCCTCTAAGATTTAGTTACCACCACTGTTGCTCGATAGAGGGGTGGAAACTACATAAGGTCATTACAAAGGGCTACATCCGAAAATGACCCCTTCCTTGTTGCTAAACTTGTTGTACTAAATATTCCTGAGGAAGGACCAAATATACCCAAAGATTTGAGGGTTACAAGAGAAGAGGGATAGGTCCTATCCCAAGGAACATTCAAAGAGGGAAAGAGCCTCGAAGAAAAACGAAGGATGTGAATAGGTATGAACTATCCCATAATTGATCCAACAAAAACCAAAGGGTTGAGCCCCTAATCCTAGAGAAACCACTCCCATATCACTCCCCAAACCACCCATCTCCAGGCCCAGTAGAAAAGGGAAAATCACCACTCGACAAGGAATCAACTTCGTGAGGTAGACCATCTAGGAAGAAAACACCTACCTCCTACCAAACCTTGGGCCTGCCAACCATGGGAGCAGAGAAAGGCCCTAACATGTTGTCAGCTAGCACAACCTAGATTGAAGCACCCAACAAAAGGTCTGGTGAATAGTCTACAACATCTTCATAGATAGCCATAATTTGAGAGAGAATAACAACATGAGAATATAATTGATAGTCTACTACCATGCAATGGGATAATACATCAACATCAAACAATTTTTTTGTTTTTATAGACAAAATTTTCAAAACATAAAAATTGTAAACATTCAATAATATTGATCATCATTCATCTCTTCAATTATTGTCATTGCTTGATTTACTTACATGCTTCATTTCTTCATCACTTGCAAAGGATATTGTACTTGAGTTCAATGCTTTATTAAGTGGCTTGATTTTATTCCACCTCTTCATGTTCTATCTACACACATATAAATAAAGTGCAATGAGTATAATACATATGTTGTATAATATACAAGATTTTATAAATTGAAAACCGTACCATAGTAATAGGTGATCATAAATAATACTATTTTTTTCAAATTTGTACTTCATGCCACTCTCAAAATATTTTTTGGTGGCAGTATTCCAATTTTTTTAATGAGTTTTATACATCATGACTAAGTATAAATTAAAGGCTTATTTTTAATCCATTTTTATAAAATAAGATTAGTAAAACAATACATCAACTTAGAAATTTTTCATTTAACCCTCGACACTCCAACATATACTCACAATCTATATGTGATCCAATGTCAATCAAATGCTTGAATATATCTTTTTGTTTATTGCCATAGAACAAAAAACATTCATGGAAAATTGCAATTTGATTAAAATATAAAAATCACAATAAATGTGAAATGTTAAGTAAAGAAAAAACCGATGATTACATAGGTTGATGCATGAAGTTATTGGGATAACTTGTCACATAATTCAATTATTCTTATTTGTTTAAGCATCTCCTTGTATATTTTTTTGGACATCCCTAACATAATGTTTAGAAAATCATCCAATTAACATCTTTCATTTTCTTAATCTTCCTAAAAGAAAAAGGTACAATAAATAATTGATTAATGGTTATATGAAATAAATTAGAAGAAATATTAATTTGGTAATTATTTTTACTAGGATGTTGAAGAAGTTGAGCTCAAGCGGTAGAGGCACATATTGTGTTTCTAGTCGTAGTGGGTTCAATCTCCGAAGACATGCTCTACTTGGTAAAAATTGTGAAATAAAACGTATAAACGAGTTCTACTGGGTAGTCCCATTGTTGGATTCATTATATTGATTCTTGCACTATAAATGAAAGGACCTCTATACATTCTCTATGTTGGGTATGCTATATTATTTTCATGATTATCCCTATTCATTTACTGACCCTCCAAACACTGTGCACGTATATTTTTCGTTGTTTTTGGTTCATTTTTTAACTTATTTTAGTGTTTTTTAACTAATAGTTTTTAACTCATTGTAATGTGATTCTAGTTAAGGAATCTAATCGAGGTTAACAGATTAGGGTTTTGGATGCCATGTAATCCTATATATTATATTACAGTGGTGAAATTAATATAAGGAGAGTTAAAAGGTATCACTAAACATTAGTTGGTTTTCTTAGTAAATTTTTTCCAATGTATATGTCTGAGGATTGTGTATGAATGCTATTATCTGATTTTTTATTTAATAAATGATTTGTGTGTGCACTGCTCACTACAAAAGTTTAAAACTTACACTTTCTACTACATCCCTCATAGTTTTATAAAAATCACTCCCCCATCATTAGCTCCAACATCGTTCCATATTAGCTAAGAACACATTCATCAACATTTACATCCTTCGTAATTTTTTTCTTTTTTGTAGGGTCTTATCTCCCTTCTTGTTCGTTGCTACATAACATTCAACATATGCAAAACCAACTGTTTGAAATTTGTCCACTATTATCGTTAAGAAGTGCATTAATATTAAAAATCCAAGAAAAGTTTCATGTTGATCGCGTTTTGATCCACTTAACTCCCTTATTTGCAACATGTCCATAAAGCTTTTACAATCTTTTCCACTTAGATTGTAAACTACATTATCAAGGTTTTATTTACTTATTATTTAAGTTTTGCTCTTTGTAATACATGCTAATTAATACGCTTTAATAACTCAACTATGATAACTTTATATCAAAACTTCAAATAACTTGCCATGTTCTCTTCTTGGGGCATACTTCCCTTGTACCCATTGCTATAAGTATTTCTCCCTAATCTTTTATCAACCATCTTATTTTTTTCTTTTCCTAGAAAATAAATTGCAATTCTATTTATATGTTATAATTTTTTTTTACAAGTGTATATGTAGTTTGGCATTCATATGACTAATGTAGCCCTGAAGATATACCTCATTGGTCCAAAATAACCAATAGCTTTGAGAAAAAATGCTTCCCTGTCTACTGTGAAATTCCAATTTTTATTTTTTATTTTTAAATATGTCCTTGAAAAGGATCAATTTGTCTATCCAAATGCATTAGGAAATCCTACAATAGGATCATATATATATATATATATATATATATATATAAAGCATCGAATAAAAACATCAAAAATAATAGTTGTGTTCCATTATGCCCAAAGGTCGAGAAGATATTCTTGGTGTTGGTCCGTAACTCTACATGATTGTTGTCCATATCCAGTCTAACTATTGAGAGATCATTTTCTTCAATGTTCTTGTGGCAGTAGATATCATCAAAAGAGATATTAGAGAAAGTAGATTTTAGAAAACATAATTTTTGGTATAAAGGAAGAAGAGTATAGTTGTGTAGCTGAGTAGATCCTTTCATCCAATTGATAATAGTCACGGAGTCCCCATAAAATTGTAGAGAGTGTATTACAATCTCTCTTGCTGATTGCAAAAGTAGTTTTAAAGAAAATAACTCAACGTAATTATTTGTGGCCTAGCCAATGTTTACAAAGATATGAAAATACACTTAAGAATCCAAGTTTAGGACTCCCCCTACCTCGCACACAGATGGATATCCTTGGGTAGATCCATTGAAAAAATCCTAGGGACTGGAGGTGCTAATGTTGAATTTAGTATGAGAGGTGTGAGAAGAATTCCTTGGAGGAGTCCTTAATAAATTTACGATGGCAAGACTGTTTATGGTGATTTTGATTGCCACTGGGCTTTTATCCTCAAATATGGAATGATTCCTTTCCAACAAAATTGCCCATGCCACCAACAATTGAAGCGCCTTATATTTAGGAGGGAATAAACATTGAAGCCAACCTTTAAATTTTCCTCCATCGAATTTTCTTCCCAAGTGAAATTTTGCTTTCCATTGCATTGATTTCAGAAAGGAGCATTTAATGAATAAATGTGGGATAGTTTCAACTTCATATTTGCATAAAGAGCATACTCTCGGCCCATGGAAAGACCCTTTTTGCAGAATATCCATGTAGGGTCCTTATTTTTGAGAAGTAGCCACATAAACAAGATAGATATGGGAGGGTAGCTCAATTTCCAAAGCTTTTTCCTCCACCATGGGACGTAGTTGGAATCTAAATATCTCGATAGATGAATATATCTAGTCTTTGACGACTAGATCCCCTTTGGGCTAGGGGACCATATTAGGTTGTCTTCTTGATCAGATAGAGAAACATTGGATATTTTTAAGGCTTGTGTGAAAGTTGACTAGGCTTCAACATAGTCCCCATTGAGGAGTAGTCATATGCTTAAGTTCATTGCTAGGATCCCTAATGAGTTGTTCCCCTTGCAATATGGTTTAGAGTATACCATTCCCCTCCATTAAGCACATTTACTAAGGGATATGGTAGTTTGTGCCTATTATCGCTGCCTATCCAAGGGGCCTTACCCAAAGTGGCCTTTATACCATTCCTTAGGGGGATTTGTAGGAGCCAAATCTAGTATTGAAATATTAAAGGGATGATATATTTTTTATGCATAATATATGAAAATAATCCTTCCCCTTATATAATCTTCCAAACTCCTTTAGCAGCCAGAGCTTTTGAGAACCATTGGATATTTTTTAGTCCCCGACTTCCATGATATTTTGGATTGGCAATCAACTTCCACGATGTGAGAGCAAAGGACTGTTTATCCTCCCTTCCTACCCAAAGAAAATGTTTGATTAACTTTTGAATATTTTGGAGGATACCAATTAGGATCCAAGATAAAAATGTCCAAAAAATCAGAATACTTCCGAGAATGATTTACACATAACTAGATGACCTACCCTCAAAATCCACCATTTACCCCATATTTGAATCCATTTGTCAATATTTTCTAGTGGAGAATACTAGTTATATTTAAGATAATTGACAAAATTTAGTGGGAACCTAGATATTTAAGACCTATTGTTACAGAGAAAATTTGGACGGAGAACATGTTTTCTATAGCGGGCTTGAGGCCATCTGGAACTCCCCATCTAAATAATGAATATTTCCCTACATTTATTTCCATTCTAGTGGCCTCTAAAAAAAGAGAAACTAGATCCTTAAGAGCAATAAGGTGGGGTAGATTACTTTGAGAGAATATTAATACATTGTCTACAAAAAGTAGGTGTGACAGAAAGCATCCATGCAAGATATGAACTCCTCTAAAACTTCCTCTTTTCTTTGCATCAGAGATAAGTTTACTTAATTATTTTTCTACAAGAAGAAAGAGGAGGGGGATAGCAGAAAGCCTCGTCTTAATTCCCTTTCTGCATGAAAAAAGAGGATTGTTGTTCCATTTATAAAAATAGAAAAAGAGAATGTGTTGATGCAATTCATGATCCATGTTACAATCCATGACAGAAGCCCAAGTGGATGAATAATAGATGGAGATAGAGCTGACTTAATCTATTGAAATATTTTGATAGGTCCAGTTTACGTAAAATTTCTATTTTCTTTCTCCTAGTGACGGAGAGAAATCTTATTGAGCAAGCGCAATTGCTTCATGAATTTGGTGGTTCTTAAGAAACCCAAATTTCCCATTTGATATATTGTTTGATAGGATATATTTTAGTCTTAGAGAAATAATGTTTGAAATAATTCTATATATGGAATTACACAATGAAATCGGTTAAAAGAGATCAAAGAAGCGTAGTTTGATTTGGGGATAAGAGCGATGAAGGTATAGTTGAAGGGGGAAAGGATTTGTCCCAAGGTTATAGAGTGTTCCACAAGAACAAGGAGGTATTCTGCAATGAAATAAAAACATTCAATGCAAAATTCAATTGGAAAACCATCTAAGCCAAGGATCTTTCCTACTCGAAAGTTGTGAATGACCTTATAGAGTTATTTGATACTTTTTCCGTTAAGGATGAGCTGCCATCTTCATCAATAAATTGACGAAAGAGGCTAGCCACTTTGAGGATCTGTTGAATGGAGGATTGCTAGGGTGAGAAGTAAATTTATTTAAAGCATCTTCCTCCTTCCTCAGATATATCAACAATAGAAGTTGCAGAAGTTGCAGAAGATCCATCATGGTTTTTGATTTCCCAACTAGTCTTGATTGATTTTTTGTGGTTTGAAATTCTATGATTTTTTTTTTGTATTCTCATCACCCAGTTTCAACCAACTAGCTCGACTCTTCATCCTCCATTCCTTTTCTTTATCAAGTATTTTTGTTTTCCTTTTTCCTCTAAAGTTGTGATATCTAGTTTCTTATCATGAGTGACTATAATAGATGCACTTATCTCATAGAATAAACTGAGATTTGTCTCTACCTCTGTTAGAAGTTTAGAGTCCTCTTTTTCTAGTTCTTTACCCACTTTATGATCAGGGCCTTAACATTTTTTAGGTTTAGCTGGAATTGGAAAGGTGGGGGCTCAAAGAAGGAAGTATATAAGGATATTCAAGAGGATTTAATGGTATTTATCAGAGAAGGGGACTCCAACCAAGCAAATTTAGATTGAAAGGGTGTAGGGGTTGGGAGGAAATGATAAGTCCTTAACATAATAGGGGAATGGTAAGAGGCTCCACCAATAGACTAAATTTGAAACATTATATCCCAAATCCATACAAGCTTCAGATATGAGAAATTGATGAAGTCTTTTGGCTATATGGTCTAGGACTGATCTATTATTTGTCCATGTAGGTAGTAATTTAGTAGGTAGAATTTCCAAGAGTCCCATATTTTCAAACAAGTTTATAAAGAAATGAGTTAGAGAGTTAGTTCTAGCCATTTTCCCCCAAATTTTAGTTTCTCCCAACAAGAAGCTTATATCTCACACCATAATGACCCCTATAGAGTTCGTAAGGGGAAGTTTTGAGAAATTATTCCAAAAAGCCATTCGGTCAAAAAAGGTCCATAAAAATTTTAATTAGTAAGGCTTTATCAAGTTCTATGGAGAAAAAATTTGTGGCCAATCTAGAGTTGAAAGAAAATGAATAATTCAAACAAACCCAATTTTTATCCCAACCCATGAGAATAATCCTTGATCTACCTAAAGCATCCTTAGCAAGAAAGTCTCAACCAAGGAGGAAATATTTGAGAGAGGAAATTTATTTGGAACCTTCTATCATAGTTTCCTGTAAAACAAAAACAACCTATAGGGAGTGAAGAATAACTAAATGTTGTAAGGCCATTTTTTTGGAAGGGTTGGCTAGACCCCTACAATTGAGACAAAGAAGTTTCATTTTGGGAAGGGAGAAGGGCCAAGATCTCTAAGATCTTGAATTATCAATCTTTTCTTCTAGTTTTAATTTCCAAATGTGTTCTAATATGATCTTTAGAAAGTGAATATTTCTTGGCTCTTCTTGAGCATTTGTTTTTCACTAGGGGATGATCTCAGATCACCACCAAGTTTAGGACAAAAGGATTCAAAATAATCCAGGGAGGTTGATGGGAGGGGGCACACCAAGGATTCGAAATTATATCGAGGAGGATAGAGAGGGAGAATGGAGAAAGGAAATGCAAAGAGGAAGGAAATGACTTAATATAGGGAGAATTTGGGGGTTAGAGAGAGGTGACCTGAGGAATAGGGTTTGAGATAGGATCAAGGGACTTGTTGTCCAAGGGAGTTAAAGGAAAGGGATCAAGGGGAGAGAGTCCCAAAAACCTAATACTAGGAGCAACAAAAAATGAATTTAAACTGTAAACAAACAAGTTTTCTTGGACCATAACTATACCTTCGAAGGGTTGGACCTCCCTAGGTGAAGTAACAGTAGCTTCACAATTTATGATGTCCACATGAAGTGGGCGCATAGGGCTTTGGGAGTATCCAGTGGGATTTTTCTGGTCAACATCCTTCTAAATCTACAAGTTGTGTGCTTAAGGATTAGAAGAAAGGGCCAGAGAATGGACCATGCTTCTTGACTCAATGCTTTGAGATTTTTCCCATATCACAATCCTTTCTTATGTGATCATATACATGGAATCAAGCACATCTATAGGGTACCCATTAAAAATCTAGGCTTTGTTGGTGTTTGATAGGAATAAGATTATGGAGATAGAGGCCAACAACCCCTTTGTCAGATTCAGACCCACTAAGATTCTTGTCACCCCCATATACCTCGAAGACTAGTGGGATTATTCTGCATCATAAAAAAACCTTAGGGTGTTCCATATCTCCTTGATGGCATCCTTTGACCAGAAGATAAGAGGGATACCCATAACCCTAACCCAAATAGGCATTATATCTATCTTTTTCGACCTAGTGTTGAAGTCCATAAACTAGGGGTTTACGTAGAGGGTTTGTGAACCCCATAACCAATAACTATCCATAATTTTTTTGGCATCCCTCATAAAAAATTATGCATTTTTGGGAGCTATCCTAGAACGGGGCCAAAATTTAGTTCCGCCCAATGTCTAAAAATCACTATTGTCATTCTTTTTCCTGCAAACCATCCGACCATTTCTTCCTTTTCCATCTTCGTGATTTTGTTCAACTAAATGTCTTTTCCTAACATGAAGGACAACTCCTCAACCTTTCTCTTAATTCATCTCTACTAAGACTTAGTTTTTTTTGGTGTATGTGGGGTAGTCGGCGACCAAGGGTTTTAACTTCACCCATTAAACATATCCAAAGATAATATGTTGCTAAGAAACTCAGAGGGTATATAAGGGTTCTTTTGTCTCTGAAAGTAGCCCAATGAAGGTGGAGGACCTAATGCACATCAAGAAAAACTAGGATTTTCTAATGGGGAACCAAGAGAGAGGGGCTTTCTAGGGGTACAATTACTGCAGAAGGGGGGCAACAATCAATTGATTTTTAGATGAGTAATATTTTGAGGGAGAGGGTTAGCACATGTCATCAAGACCCGAGGATAGATTAGTGGGGTTGTTAAATTAGGTTCCCTCGACCCTCTATTAGTCATCTTGTCGCTTGTTTGAGGAGATACAGTCTCCTTCTTCAGATAAACTAACTCTGTCACCATCCCCATCAAGGATGTTAGCAGGGTGAGCTCCAGATTAGGAGGCCTTTCGACAGGTAGTCAAGGACTTCATTATACATAGATAATGGCAAGAAAAAAATTGTAGTAGAGGGATACCAAGGCCCTCGGGCTAACGATGACCAATTCAAAGTCATTTGATGTGAAACCCTAACCATCCTATGCTTCCAACTTCAACAACAACAAATAAATGATCTTAATTTTTCTGTAATTGTCCTTGTGGTGACTATATATATGCCTTGATTTCTCTACATGAGGTGACTTCCAAATTCTGTCCAAATAAGAGCTTCATGGAGCACTATCAACCATCTTCTATCAATTAAATACTTGCATAAAGGAATATATAAATTATGAAATATCTTTGACAAACTATCTAAACAATTCCAACATAAAATTATTTTTGAGTTAACTAGTTCACATCATAGAAAAAAAGAAATGGTGAACTATATAGATATATGCACCAACATGGATTTAATACAATGTGCATTATGAAACCCAAATTATTTTAGTGCCATATGGTATGTTTTGCATTTATAATGCATTGGTTTGTGTTTAGTAAAACACACACCATGAAACCTCATTTTTTTTTCTCAAACCAAAAAATATATGATTTGGTATCCAACATGATTAGGGGCCCCATTTCATTAAAATACTATTTATATCAAGATAAATTTACACCAACAAATTCCCTAAGAACCTCAAAATAGATATCATTGTGAAAGGTTTGAAAACTAAACTATTTTTCTAGGTTTGCAACAACATAAAAGAAAGTTGAAGCAATAATAAAGTTAGTGTTTGCAACAACATAAAATGAACAAAAAAGATAAGGTTCATAGTGTTGAAGGTGATTGTGAAACCCCTATATTTGGTTGAGATAAACACTAGTTACTAATAGGGGAGAATTATGGGAACTTTTGAATTTATTGAGGGAAATTTATTGAGCTTAAAAGAATTACAGACTTGAAAATTCTCCTCTGCAGATCTATGTGTGACTCACGATCACCCTTTAGAAATATTGTTCTTCAGATTTCCCAATCCAACCTCTTACTTAGTAAATCCCTCTTGCACAAATATCTGCATTAACTTTTGACACAATAATCGATTAGGTTTTAGGGATTTGTTTGAATCAATTTTATAAAATGACATTTTTTATTATTGCTTCATTTGAAATTTTGACACATTTATGAAAATGCATAGAATTCTTTAAAAAAAACTATTTTCATCTTATGTTGTGATTGCCATGATTAAGCAGAGTGTTGTGCTATATTACCATAAATGCATTGTACTAATAATTTTCAACCAAAACAAATATAATGTTGAAAATTGATAGCTTCATTTGGTATTTTCATTGGAAAAAGCAAGGAGAAATTATATATTTTTATGTAGACCAAGTCGACATCATTTACACAAGTCTACCCCACTCATTCAAAGGGTTTGACCCCGAGGTTAAAAACCACCTATTAGCACACATATATATTGGCATTTGATTGACCTCATTTGGAATCCATCCATCAAATCTCTTTCAACCAACACAAAGAGTTTTGTTCACACATGCGAGGAGAAGAAGAAGAAGAAGATTTTTGCGTTGGCTAACTATTTGACATATGTTTGACCAAAATTGACTTTGCTTCGTTCCTCTGTTTGACCAAAATCTTGACTGATTTTGGAGGCTGATATTTTTTGTGATTCATTGACCTTGTTTGACTGAAGTTTATCTATGTTTCAGGGTTGTTGATCGAGAGTTGATTGCCATTTAATTGTAGCACTTTAATTAAGCTTTGATTGTGGTATTGCATGTCAAATTTTGGCCCTTTGACCATCTATCTCAAGCCAAAATTCACCCCCTTTATTGTAGACTTTGACTTAACCAAGCGTTCACTATTTCTCTCTCATTTTACTAGTTTGACTTGGGATTTATTGAGGTAAGAGATTGGAATTTTTACTGGAATATTCTAATGTACATTTTTATGAATTGAACTCTCTCTCATAAGGAAATTTTTTTGGGTTTTTCCCTGCTCATTGACCTAAATTTTGGTGTCTATTGTCTTATTGTTTACTATGATCTCTATTGCTCTATTATAGAAGTTAATGGTTGAAATGTTTCATATATAAATGCTTAATGATTGGAATTCTCTAAATTGTATCATTGGAAGTAGTTGTCAATTTTAAAAATTGTACTAGTCTTGATTGCACTAGAAAATCAACACGGTATCAAAGCTTTGGTGAAGGAAACCAACATTGAGATCACCTTGAATATCATTGAAGAACATTGGTATTCTACATATTTTATTTTTTGGTTGGTCATATTCATCATGAATTCCTTCATGAAGACAAAAAACAAGTTTGAATGAGCCACAAACTTTAGGGCATGGAAGACTAAAATTGACCTAGTGCTTGCAAGACGTAAGGTCTTGGGTATTGTTTTGGGAAAAGTTACTGAACATTGATCGAGTAGGAAAATAAAAGTTTCAAGAAGATGACATATTGGATATAAGCATCATTATGGAATATGTTAGGGATCATCTAATTCCTTATATTGTTGATCACAAATATTCCAAGGAGATGTATGATGTTCTTATTAGATTATATACCATCAACAACATTAATCAATCTATAAGTCTAAGGAGTCAAATTCATCATGTCAAATGAAAAATAATGATATTGTGATATCATACTTCGTAAGAATATCTCAAATAAGAGATAAATTCAAAGATATTGATGAACAAGTATACGACAAAAAATTAGTAGTTGTAGCAATGGGTGGTCTTCCTAACTCTTGGGATTCTTTTGGAGCAAGCATTAGTGGAAGAGAAAAGTATCCTACTTTTGATATGCTATGGGTTGTTTACACTCAATAATAATCTAGTCTCATGTCCAAAGGAAATATTCCAAATCCAAGTGAAAATTCTCAAGCTTTTGTAGCCCACTCAAAGAATAACAAGGGAAGAAGAAATTTTGCAAGATTTCAAAGAATTTCAGGTAGAAGACCTTCTTCAAGATATTCTCCAAGACTTTCTCTAGGAAGAGGGCATACTTCACAAAGAACAACTCCTCCTCTCTCCCAAGAAATAAGAGACATGACAAATGTTCGTTGTTATCATTGCAAAGCATATGGTCACAAGCAAAATAGGTGTCCTCAAAGGAATGATTCTCAAAGTAATGAGGATAAAAAAAGAAAAGGGAAACACCATGCTTCTGCAACAGACCTTAATGAACCATCTCATAAGAGGAGTCCTAGGAAGAAGGATTACGATGATGAATATTCATTTTATTATGATTTTACAAGTTCCATTTCTGGTCATGATGAGAATTTGGTTGGTGGACAGTGGTGCCTCTAGGCATACAAGTGGAAGTCATGAGAATCTCTCTGAGTTGGTTGAAAATAAGATATCACAAAGGGTTGAGCTTGGAGATAATGGAAAGTACGAAGTCAAGGGAATTGGGTCATCATCATTCCAATTGGAATTAGGAGGTAATGTCTTTGTTAACAATAGTTTATATGTTCCTAGTTTGAAGAAGAATTTGTTTTCTATTTCATCTCTTGAAGACAAACGGTGTAGAATTGCATTAGTTGATGGACAAGTTCTAGTATGGAATAAGGAATCCTCCTTCGAATCTTACAAGATCATAGGTGTATGAATAGGAGGCCTATATCGTCTCCTTGGATGCTCAATTCAAGCCTTAATACATAACAGATATGATCTTTGTGAACTATGGCATCGAAAGTATGATCATGTTCATTATAAAGCATTATCTAGAGTGAAGGATTTTGTTAAAGGTGTACCTGAAATTAAGATTGAACGTGATGGAGTTTGCAAAGGATATTCTCTTTGAAAAAATGTCAAAGGAAGATGTACTAGAAGTGATAGTAGATCCAAAGGAATCTTGGATCTTCTGCATTCTGATGTTTGAGGGCCTATGTCTAACAAATCCTTGGGTGATCATTTATACTATGTCATTATCATTGATGATTACTCTCGTAAACATGGATTTATTTTTTGAAATCCAAGGATGAATTATTTGAAAAGTTTTGAGAATTCAAGACACAAGTCGAAAATACTATAGGAAGAAGGATCAAGACTTTAAGGTCTGACAATGGAGGAGAGTATGTATCCAAGGAGCTGATTTCCTTTTGCATAGATGTTGGAATTAAGAGGGAGTTGATGGTTCCTTATTATTCTCAACAAAATAGTATTTTTGAAACGAAGAACAAAAATATTATAGAAGCTACCAAATCCATGCTTCATGATAAGAGTTGTCGATGTTTCTATGGGGAGAATCTTCAAATATAATTATTTATGTTCAAAATAGATGTCCACGCCGAATATTCGATTACAGGACTCCTGAAGAAGTCTTCACAGGTGAGATACCCAATGTTGAAAACTTGAGAATTTTTGGTTGTCCTGCTCATGTTCACGTGCCCAAGGAGAAAAGGACGAATTCAGAACCTTCCATAAAGAAGGGACTTTTGTTGGCTACAATTAAAATTCAAAGGCCTTCGGGGTCTATGTACCAAGGCAATGATCTATTGAAAATTGCAGGGATGTTATTTTTGATGAGGGTGTTGCTTCCTAGAAATCTAAGGGATCAAACTTGGACTCTGATGATGAAATGTAGGTGGATCCTAAGAATGTGTAATCAAACTTTAAATAACATGAAGCTATGGAACAAGTTCCTCAAGAAGAGTTTTTTGATCCACATGAATTTGTTGATTCACCTAGAGTCACTATACCTGAAACTAAAAAGAGACCAACTTGGCTTGAAAGAACTGTGAAATAAGCTGAAGGACATGCAACACCTTGTGGGACCTTTAGAGAGAGAAAAAGGCCAATGAAGTATTTAGTTTATGCAACATTGACGAGTAAGATCATTGAGTCTAAGACATCCACCTATGAAGAAGAAATTAAACATTTAAGTTTGGAAATATGTTATGATTGAAGAGTATCGGTCCATATTGAATAATGATGTATGGGAAATCATTCCAAGACCTGAAGGAAAATATGTTGTGTCTTCCAAGTGGATCTACAAAATCAAGCATGTAGCTGATGGAAGCATTGAGAAGTATAAGGAAAGATTCGTAGCCCGTGGATTCTCCCAGAAAGAGGGATAAGGTTATGAAGACACATTTTCTCTTATTTCTAGGCTCCTCGTGCATGGTACTCTTGTAATGATAGTTATTTCTTGAGCCTTGTTTTCAAAAAGAGTGATTTTGATCCAAATTTTTAATTTAAAGTTATTAAAGGAGAGCCCTTGATTTTGCTACTATATGTAAATGATTTATTTCTGACCGGGGAAAATAATCTCATTGTTTTGTGTAATAAGGAGTTGATTTTTGAACTTGAGATGAAGGTTCTTGGTCTTATGCATTACTATTTGGGATTGGAAATATGGAAAAAAGATTGGCGATTTTTTTTTGGGAAAGGAAAGTACATCATTAAGATGTTTCAGAAATTTGGCATGGACTACAAGTCCATGGATAATACCATGGTGACAAATTTGAAGAAGATATGAGACTGAGATCATGATGGAACTATCTGGTGAACACTAAACTTGATATTTGCTATGTTATGAACAAATTGATCTAATTATTGGTTAAGCCCCGACATGTGCATTGGGATGCAACAAAACATATATTGAGATATCATCGTGGAACCACTTATTATGGTTTGAGATATTTTCCTAATGGAAAATGGTAGTTGCATGGTTTTACTAATGTTGATTGGGATGGATGCACTGATGATAGAAAGAGCACTTCTAGTTTCTGTTTTAGCTTGGGTTCTGCTATGATTTCATGGTCAAGTAAGAAGAAAACTTTTGTTGCTCTCAGTACAATTGAAGTTGAATATGTAGCTACAGTTCATCCTTTTTTGAAGTTGTGAGGCTTCGTCAGTTGTTTTCTAGTTTGTTTGATTAGGAGTTGGATTCAACCATTGTATATTGTGATAATCAAAGTTGTGTAAAGATTTCCGAGAACCCAATTTTCCATGATAGGTTGAAGCAAATTGAGATAAAGTATAATTACATCTAGAATATTGTCTAGAGAGGAGTTGTGAGGTTCGAATATGTACCTACTGATGAGAAGGTTGTTGATGTTTTGACAAAACCATTGTCTCAGATGAAGTTTTCTTATTTTAGAGAAAAACTTGGAGTTGTTGAGAATACCTCTTTGAGAGAGAGGGAGCATTGATTGTATAACATCATGTGATTGATAATATTCCTTGGGCTTTGATAAGAGACCAGGGTTTGTGGCCAGGAATATTGTCATAGTTACTCCCTTGGGTCATTGAGATTTACTAAGAAACTAATGTTGTTGGAGAGTTTGGTTTTGAGGTTTGGAGTGATCCCTTAAGTCATTGTGTTTGATTGAGAGACTAGTGGGTCTAGTGAGGGACACTGATTTTGACTTCTCTTCTTCTTTAAGTCATTTTGTTAGACTAAGATATCAAGTAGACTTGGTCAGGAAGATTGATTTATTGTACTCTATTGGGTTTTTG
Source organism: Pinus tabuliformis (assembly GCA_031772625.1). Lineage (NCBI taxonomy): Eukaryota > Viridiplantae > Streptophyta > Pinopsida > Pinales > Pinaceae > Pinus > Pinus tabuliformis. The sequence goes on along the minus strand of CM062820.1, from coordinate 540,987,611 downwards.
TGCTTAACTAAGAAACCATTTCATATGGTTGGAGAGGCTAGCCTCATTGATTGATCCCACTGGTTAGTTGGATTTTTACCTTGATGCCATTAGGTTTTGGCCTATGGGATTACTTTGATGCTACATATGTTTCCTTATGAAGAGACTTGTACATATGATCTCTCCCTTGGGTTATTACTAAGAGACTAATGGATTGGTCGGGGAGATTGACCTTGAGAGAGAGAGATAGAGAGAGAAAGAGAATGAAAACTACCTCCCTAGCTAAGAGGGAGAGCTGAAAATTGGTATCTTCTATTGGTGTTTTCATTGGAAAAAATAAAAGAGAAATGATATATTTTTATGTTGACCAAGCCAACCTCATTTGAAAGAGTCAACCCCACTCATTGAAATGGTTTGACCCCAATGTAAAAACCCACCTCCTAACACATGTATATCTTGGAATTTGATTGACCTCATTTTCCATCCATCCATCACATCTCATTTGACCACCACAAGTAGTTTTGTTCACACGTACAAGGATAAGAAGAAGAATATTCATTCTGCGTTGACCAACTATTTGACTTATATTTCACCAACGTTAAATTTGGTTCTTTCCTCTCTGTTTGACCAAGCTCTTGATTGATTTTGGAGGTCAATATTTTATGTGATTCGTTGACTCTATTTGACCAAAGTTTATCTATATTTCTAGGACATAAACCGAGAGTTTACTATAGGTCAATTGTGACACTTTGACTGAGATTTGATTGTGGTATTACATGCCAAACTTTTTCCCTTTGACCAACTGCCTCAGGCCGAAATTCGACCCCTCTATTGTAGACTTTGATTTGGACCTAACATTGGATATTTCTCTCTCATTTGATTTATTTGACTTGGTATTTATTAAGGTAAGAGATTGGAATTTTGATCGAAATATTCTGATGTACATTTTTATGAATTGAACTCTCTCTCATAAGGAAAGATTTCAGGGTTTTCCCCTTTCTAGGTTTTTCCCTAGTCATTGACCTAAATTTTGGTGTCTCTTGTCTCATTGTTACTATTATCTCTACTGCTCTATTTTAGAACTTAATTGTTGAAAATTTTCATATATAACTACTTAACTAGTGGAATGCTTTAAGTTGTATCACTGGAAGTAGTTATCAATTTGAGAAATTTTACTAGTATTGATTGCACAAGAAAATCAACATATAAAACACTTGAAAATTAGTACTTTGCAAATATTTTCCTTTGTAGAAGCTTTAGCATAAGTATTTTTGTAGTGCACATCAAAAGTTAGCGCACAGGTGCATCTATGATTATTTAACACATTGATGCATAAATATAAACTAGGCACACCATTTTTCAATTGGGTTTATCTCATGTAGTTGGGAGGAATGATTGGGATCATCCCTACCCAAGTTCAATTCCTGCAAGTGACATGTTGAGCTTTGATGTAACGAATTTGAACCTTGTTGTTGAGAATCAATAGTCCCTCAAGGACAAGACAAGAACATGTATATTCATGATATGGAGTATAAAAGGTATTTTCCACATAGAAAAAAAAAGCTAGGTGCACCATTCTTCAAATTTCTCTTTCCATATTATTCTAAGTTCACCACATTCTATTTTAATTTATTTTAAGTCCATATTTATGCCAAATGCGTTCTATCTACGGGATCTCACTATGCAGACACTATTCACTGCATTGACTCAATGAAATTAAATTTTGTTCTCCTGCCACCTATTCAAATTTGACATGTGGTTGCTTTCTTCTTTTTCCTTGGCATACTTCTTTGCTGTTTCTTCTACGTCTCTGCCCGATTTCAGACTGGAGGGCCTTTCCCTGTCTGGTTTTTTTCCTTGTGGGCTTGTTGGAGAGGTCCTCCTGGGCATTGGTTCTTTTGGATATACCACGGCCTCATTAGTCACCATGGGATGTGAGCAAGGGCCCTTCACAATATACAGATGATGGGATCTATCCTGGATGTGCAGCCTATTTGGTAATTTAATTGACGTTAAATTACTACATAAATTATTGACCAGGGCTAGATATTGATGAAATGCATGTTCACTGTTTGTGTTAGGAGTCCCTATTATTCAAACAATTCCTAGATTAAATTGAGATATATTTATGCACATATGCTACTTAACATTTATTAAAAACCACTATCACTCTTGCATAAAGTAAAGATGTCACACTTGCTTAAAATAATGAAATTAAACTTAAATCACTTTGATAGAAAAAGAGAAATTAACTCTATAATCACACTAATTAGAAATTTAAATCTTATTCACTCAAATGTAATTTAACTCAGATATAACTCAAACTAGTCTACAAATCCTAAATCAATACACACTTTGTCATACTACTGTTCATGTGCATAAGATATTCTGACTTCAATCATTCATCCTATAACAAAATGATTAAACAAAACATACTTTGTTATCACTCTCAAAAGCATTCATTAACAATCAAAACTGAAAGGTTAGATAAAATAATTCAAAGTGATTTAAAATGCAAAACTAAATTTTGTCTAAAAATAAGCAAGGCCTTATAGCTCTAGTGGTCCCTCCTATGAGTTGTAGGTACGCATGATTATATGCATCAAGACAATTTCTCAGTAGAATGATCAAACTCGCCTTTATAAATGCAAACAGAGTTTCAAAAACAATAATATTTAGGTTTGTGTTTATCATGCTAAGAGGTAGATATATAACCTCTATCAATAATTGTTTTAGAGATGTATGAGCATATCCTACTCGACAGAGACTAAAAATAACATAAGAAGATAATATGGCATGATTTTCTATCGGAGAAGCAAATCATGAGGCTAAATATCTACTTCCATTAATTTTCTCCCTCCCCTGCTTCGCCTTCAGCTCCTTCTTCGTTGGTTGACTTTCACGTTGACCGGCCTTATACAGTGTTCTTACCATTGATCCAGGTCATGAAGATAGGGAAATATCGTTATGCTAGCTATTAGCCACTTGCCCATATGTCTCGTTCCTCGGCTGGAGTTTTGGAACCCATCGAATCTTCAACTATGTTGTAGAATCAGTCATTAGCTGCATAATTGGTGCAATTCAATAGCTTATGCAAATATTGAGTAAAATAATAAAGAACAATGAAACTTATGAAATAAAATATGTTTAATTACCTATTATTGCCATGAACCTTGTAAACTGATGCTCAATTAGTGAGTAAAAAATAAGGAGGATGAAGTGTAAGAAGATTGTCAAAAAGAGACAATTTTGGGCTTCAACATTCCCCCACACAGAAGACATTGCATGTCCTCATGCACAAAATTTAAAAATTTTGTAATCCTTATTTGTTACTGAGCTTCTTCAGAGGCCTGAGAAAGAACATCTAAATTAGTTCTTCTTGCTTTCCTGATATTGACTGCTACCATCCTTGATTTCTTCATCAATATCTTGTTATGAAAACTTGTGACATTTTTCTTAAGAAATTTATTTTTAGCGTTCAATTTCTTATTTTTCTCATACCATAAACCAATATGTAACAAGATGTTGTCATTTTGAGTTCTCTAGATTTCATTTTGTGCCTTTAGTGTTTCATGTTCCTGCTTCAAATGTCTATTTAATACCTCTAATTCATAGATTTCCTCCTTAAGAGTGTTTACAATTCGGGGTTCTTCTGGAGGATCAAAATGAATAATTTTTTCTCAGTTTAAGGATGATTCAACAATGTTTCTTATAGCTCTTTGTTCCAAAGATTCTATGTAGTCATATATTTCTTGTTGGACAAGATCAATTTCCAGAGTTCTCCTAGTTGGACTTGCAACTGGAGATGGAACTCTTGGTTCCTTTTCTTCTTCTAAATTAATGAATTCTGGAGATTGTTGAGACTGTTCATGTACTGGTTTGTTAAGCCTTGCACCTCTTCTTATAGTTGATGGTGACTTTTCAGTAGTACGGGGACACTTTTTAACCTTTTCTCATTCTGTTTCTCCTTTTGATGTGCTTTCCCCTTTATTGTTGGCTATCTTTTTCTAACATTTTTCTTCTTAAGAATTTCCAACATGCTTACAAGGGGGGTTTCATCATCATCAGAATACTGATCTTGTTGTATTTCTTGTGCAGGTGATTTTTCCTTAGGGTTTGAGGGCAACTTTCTTCTACTCTTTCTGGTTTTATTACTAGGATCTTCTTGTTGATCTTCTTTGAAATGATTTCTAATCAGAAAATCTTCCCAATTATCCCCTTTCCTTTTCAGATGGGATTTAATTAAAATTTTCACTAACCCATGATGGTACAAGGCATTATCTATGGAATTTATTTTCCTCTGAATATTTTCAGACACTTTCCTCAAACTATTAAGCAGGAAGTATGGTAGGTATATTTCATTACCATCAAAAAAATTCATCATCAATCGAGCATGGTAAAAGAAAATGTTTCCAAACGTACCTTCACAAACTATGAAATTTTGAATGATTAATAGCAAATTTATCCATTTATTATTTAAGGTTGTGACTGGGATTCCCTTCTTAAAGACAGAGATATCCATACCTAGACTTTTAATGAAGACTTCCCATTCTTTATCCTTAATCTTCTGATTCTTGAACCAGTTTTCCGCGGTTCTCGGCAATCTGGTAGCTTCTGCTACAAATGACTCTGTCAAAACCAGTTTAATGTCTCCAATATCTACTTCTATACCATCAGATGCCCTAAAAAATATATCACAACTTCTTTCTCACGCCCATCAAATTTTTCAACAAATCCTAACCATTGTGCTTGTTGCAACTGTTGTTTCGCATGAGGGTATCCTTCAAGGAATTTAGTCTCATTCAGCTCTGAGCGTACAATAACTCCCATGTTGAAGAAGTCTTAGTCCCTAATTTCTCTTTTTGACAAGTTTATGCAAGGAGTTTGGTTATGGAGTAGGCAAAGAGACATAATTTGGGTAATGGATGAGGCATTTTCATTTTTGGCAATGGAATAGGGCCAAGTGGAATAGATATGGTGCAAGGAACTATGATGGTATGCGAAGGAAGTGGGATGATATACAGAAGGAAGGGAGTAAATTTGAATGATAACAAGGTTTCCTATTGGGTTCATATCCTTTTGACAATATATTTTTGTTAGAACCGAAGTCATGTCGTAATGAAGGTAATCATTATATAAAATGACGGTAGCAACGATCATTCATCTATTTAATTTCATAATTCAATGTTTTTCCATTTATTATCTAACTAATATTTACATACCTATTATCTTGCCTTACTGATTTTGGATTTGTCCTTTTGTAGGTTGTACTCGGGTTGCTTTCGCTGTGATCTCCATTTAATTTGCTTTTTCCATGATCTTCATTTTCCCTGGTTGCAATATGTCAAGTCAACTGCAGAATTCCATGAGAGTTGCAAATTATTGACAATTTTGTAATTGCCTTATTTTTTCAAAAGAAGAATAAAAAGAAATGGGACAAGAATAGGAAATTAAAAGGAAAATCTATGCTGCCAAGAGTTCTTGATTTTCAAATTATATTTTTTGTATAAAAATGCCAACAATGTTGGTTTTCATGTTTGTACAAAAAAAACTTATTTTCACTTTTTTTTTTTGAAAAAGAAAGTAGAAGGCTAAGTTAGAGAGGAATAAGAATCTTCCTTGACCAACTTCAAATCAAGATTATCTTGCAGATTTCTTATGAACTCTTCCTTTGTTAATGGCTTATGATATATTCGTAATCTATGACCATTTACAAGGAAGGTTATTTTTTCTTCATTAATGGTTCTGATTCTGACTGCTCCATTATCAAACACAGTTTCAATCTCATAAGGACCAAGTCAATGAGTTTGAAATTTTCCTTGAAAATCTTTAAACTTTGAGTCAAAAATCAATGCCCAATCACTAGGCTGGAATTTTCTTTCTTTGATAATCTTATCATGCTACCTGGATCTTTGTTGTTGGACTATATTGGTTTTATGAATAACATCTTGTCGTATCTCATCAAGTTCATTCAATTGCTCCATTCTTTTTCGTTGGGTTTTGATAGATCAAAACCCAATTTTGTTGTTGTTTTAAAAGTGTTTATCTGGAACTCAATAGGAAACATGACTTTCTTTCCATAAAAAAGTTCATAAGGAGTGTGTCATGTTGTGTTTCTCCATGTGGTACGATGATCAGGTGCTCAAAATTATGCTCAAAAATTAAAGTGTCAGAATTTTGTTAAACTCGGCTTCAGATAGAAGAGCTTGTCATTCTGATTCCAACAATGTGAACGACACTCAAATCCGAGCTCATATGCATAAGTTAGAGCAAGTCAAAGTTTAGGTTTCACTTAGACACATGGCAGGATTGGATGATGTGGCAAGGTCCTTCAACGAATGAGGAGGCACCAAGTGGCAATCCACCATTGGCCCCCACATGTCGCAAATCGCAATCGCAAGCGGGTCAGCGTTAAAAATCGGCCAAAAATAGCCAGGGTGCAATGTGATGGATCGCAATTGCAGATCGCCAAAGGAGAGGTGTTAGAAAATCGGCCCCTGTCAAGGGAAGCATTGCGATGCGATAAATCGTGATCGCATATCGCAAAGGAAAGGCTTTGCGAAAAATAGGTCCCTGACAAGTACTGGGTTGCGATGCGATATCGCAATCACAACAGGGCAGAGTCCCATAGACCTTAAGACCATTAGAACTCTACCGATTGTGATATCCTGTATGCGATTTGTTTATGGATTCCAGTTTATAATCCCATCGGGTCCACCACATCGCAGTCGCATAATCACTGCCGCGTTCACAAACCTTAAGCCCAATGTTCCCTACTGATTGTGATTTGTGATTCAGCCGATAGATTATGGCCCGCCGCATGGCGAAATTTTCACCCAGTTAGCATTTTTTTGGGCGAATTTGTAGGATCATGTGAGAGGTGGAGAAAATTGTGGAACGAATAGTGGGAAAACTAGGAGAAGTCATAACTTCTTCAGTTTTTCACCAAATTGGTTGCAAAAAGAGGCTAGATAGCCATTTTTTAGTATTTCGAACTCATTGAGACAAGTTTTAGAGGCATTTGAGCATTGTAAACACAATTTTGTTGCAATTTGAGCATAATAGAGAGGCCTAAGCATTGGAAGCTGGACCAAGGAGACGTAGCTCAGGAGGGGTGAACTCCTCTTCAAATATCTATATTGTGTTGTATTTTGATGTTCTTTGTTGATATTTTGTTGTTGTTCAACATATGTTTTATGTTAAATTGTTTATAACATTTACATAAGAAACTCTCATGGGAATCAGTTAATTAAGAAAAAATGGTGAATCCTTAAGCACTTGATAAGAAAATGATAAGCATCTTGGGTTTTATTCTGAATGGGGAATTAGCACAACATTACTAATTGCTCCATTTCAGATCATACGATATGCCCATAAATATTTTGGAAGCTTTTCTTCCCAATCCCTTCGATGCGGATGCACAATCTTGGTAAGAATTTCTTCAATTACTTTATTGGTAGATTCAACTTGTATGTTTGCTTGTGGATGATATGGAATAGACTTTCGATGTTTGATTTTGTACTCCTCCATTATCTTCTGTATCAACTTGGATGTAAATTGAGTATCTTGATCTGTCACAATTTCCCTTGGGACACCAAAACGAGTGAAAATATCCTAAAAATGAAATGAAACCACAACATTTTGAGTAGAAAAAGGAAGTGCTTTAGCTTCTACCCATTTTGGAACATAATCTGTACAAACAAGAATGTACATTTTTTGTCTTGATGGTGGTTTGATTTGACCAACAAAATCTAAAGCCCATTTCTCAAAAGGTTCAATAATTACCTGAGGTTGTAGAGGCATTTCATCCGAAGAAACAAACTTTCCCATTCTTTGACAACTGTCACATCTCTTAACATATTCTTTGGCATCCTTAAAAAGAGAAGGCCAATAGTATCCTAAGACAAGGAATTTATAAGTAGTTATTTTATCAATGAAATGTCCTCCACATGGTTCATCATGACAACCTTTTAATATATTTTGTACTTCATCCTCTCTAACACATCTTCAAATGATTAAGTCAGGTCCTTTTTTGTACAATTCTTCATTTATCCATGAATAAGATGCATTGGTTTGAATAACTTTCCTTTTCTCTCGAGGAGACAAGTATGATGGTAACTTCGTTGCAGCCAAATAGTGAGCAATATCTACAAACCAAGGAGATTTAATAGATACTGCAAAAAGATACTCATAAGGAAAATCATCTTTTACATGAACATCTTTATTATCATTTTGGATTCTAGATAGAAAATCAGCAACTGATTCCTTTCCAAGTCTATCCAAAATAGTAATATTGAATTCTTGTAATAACAATAACCATCTTGTAATTCTTACATTAGTAATTGATTTATTCATTAAATATCTAATTGCGGAATGATGTGAATGAAGGTTTCATAACTAGCGATATAATGTCTGAATTTGTTGATGGCATGTACAACAACTAAAACTCATTTTCTGTTACAGTGTAATTCAACTTTACAGGGGTCAGTTTTTTGCTTGTATAGTAAATGGCATGAGGAGTTAAATCTTTATGTCCTAATAAAACTCCTAAAGTTGTATTTGAGGCATCAGTTGAAATGTGAAAAGGTAGTTTCTAGTTTGGTCCTCTTAAAATGGGTGCTTTGGAAATCTTTTCTTTCAATGTTTCAAAGGCTTTATGGCAGTCAAAATTCCATATGAATTCACAATATGTTGTAAGAAATTTGAAAAGTGGAGAGGTTATCTTCGTAAATTTTTCTATAAATCATCTGTAATAGCCAGTAAAACCAAGAAAACTTCTAACATCTCTTTGACAAGTAGGAATTGATAATTTGGAAATCATTTCTACCTTAGATGCATCCACTTTGATTCAAAATATGGTGTCCTAAAACAATTCCCTCAGCGAACATCATAAAATATTTTTCATGGCTTAATGAAAGATTTGCTTCTTTACACCTATAAGAACTTTTTCCAAATTTTTAAGAGCTTCTTCAAAAGAGTTTCCATAGACAATAAAATCATCCATGTAAACTTCCACACAATCATGAATTAGATCAGAAAAAATGCCTAAAATTTCCCTTTGGAATGTTGTAGGTGCATTACATAACCCAAAAGGAAGTACTCGATAAGCATAAGTTCCCCACAGATAGGTTAAGGTTGTTTTGTCTTTATCTTCTGGAGCTACTTGGATTTGGTTATATCCACTAAAACCATCCAAGAATGAAAAATACTTTTTCCCTGCTAATGTATCAAGGACTTGATCTATAAAAGGAAGTGGAAAATGATATTTTAAAGTAGATTTATTCAATTCTCTATAATCATTGCATACTCTCCATTTTCCATTCTTTTTTCGGAACAATTACCAATGGTGAGACCCACTGGCTGTCTGATATTGGATAAATGAAATTCACATTTAACAATTTTTTAAATCCTCTTTAACAATTTCCCTTAGGTTTGGATTCATCTTACTCTCGGGTTGTCGGAATGGTTTGGAATTTTCTTCAATATAAATATGATGCATACGAGTGTTAGGATCAATCCCTATCATACAAGTGTATTCCCATGCATAAGTAGAGGATTGTTCTTGTAACATCTTCACTAATTCTTTATTTTGAGATTCTTCCATATTATCATTAATATTCAAAGTTTTCCCTGGAAAAATTTCTATTAAAGAATTGCCAAATTTCTCCATAGAATGTAAAGCCATTTGACGATATGATAGATATTCAATATTACATTGTTCTTGAAAACTTTGATTTCATTCACAATATGAGGAAGATTCATTATTTTCCATCAAATTTAAAATCAGATCTTCTTCATCTATTTGTGAAGTAGCAAAAATTGGTCGTATATAAAAGTTTTCATTATCATCATCTATCCATGCTTCACTTTCTACTTCTATTTTTGTTTTTGCAGGAGGATATAATGTGAATTTATTTGTCGAACTTCCATCAGAGATAAACATATCACCAGATCTAAAACTTATAGAAGCATCAACTAATGGATGTCCTCCTAGATTATTCTTGGGTGTCAAAATCATGAAGTCCACAGGATATTCCCAAGAATCTAAGGATACAAATATATCTTCTAACACATCGTCAGGTTTGATAACAGATCTATCCGCTAATTGCAATAGTGCATGTGTATATTGAAGATTAGGAAGTTTCAATTGATTCATAGTTTGTTTACTCATGATATTTATGGCTGCTCCTAAATCAATTAATGTATTTGGAATCTCAACACCATTAATGTGTGTTTTCACAATGGACTTCATAGATCTAGATATTTCTGAACTGTTGTTTTTCCCATCATGATATCTGCAATTTTACCAACTAACTAGATTCTTTTAACTTCTTTTCTTTTTCTTCCTAGTTTTTTAATACTTAACTCCTTGATTGTCTTTGCAAATATTGGTATTTCTTTGATAGCTTGTAACAAAGAATTTTTATACAAACATTCTTCAGTTCATCTATCATATCATAATCAGGCAACACAATCTGTTTTTCTACCCCTTTACCAATTTTCAATCTTTCAGGAAAAGGTGGATTTTGAACAGAAACTGAAGGTTGTTCTATAATGGGAGTTGAGTTTATTGGAGTATCATCAGAATGTACAAGGGTGGTTTGTTTTTAAGTATTTTCCTCTTGATGAAGAGATGTTTGTTTCTCAAAGAGGTCATCCTTCTCATATTCTTCGATAGCAACAGATGGTGACTTATTTTCCAATAGTCTACGAGATCTATGTGGGACATTTTTTAGATCTAATGAATTTATCATGAAAGTTTGGAAATTCTACCCTTCTATGTTGTAAACAGGTTGTGAGTTTTTATTATTTGGATTTGGAAGTGGTTGAGCAGGTAGTTGATTTGCCTTTTGTGGAAATGGTAATGAAATTTGTGGGTTTGGATTTTGAGGTTGAGAGGGTTGAATAGGATGAGGAAAATATTGTGGTGGAAAAACAAGGTAAGGTTGTTGAAATTGAGGATATTGAGGATACTTTCCATAAGGATTTTTCCATCCTTGTGCCCAAGGTTGAGGCCAAGGTTGCCAAGGCATGGGTGCAATCCAATTATTTTGTGATGGTTGTGCATATGTTGGAGTGTTGAAACATTGAATCATATTCGATTGTGGATTTTGCCATGGTTTCTTAGAAACAAAACAAATAGGTTCTACTTGATTTGGCATTACTTCCTCTTTATAGACAACTTTAAGACCCCATATTGAAGAGCATTCCTTTGTATCATGATTTTCTACACATATAACACAGGTTTATACACTTTTTAAGTCAAAAGGGCATTCTTTCAAGGAATGCTTCTTTCTATATTTTGGACAAAAGATAGATAATGCAACATTTTCAGCCTTTTGCTTGTTTTGTATTTTAAGGGTATCTATTTTTTCACTAAGACTCCCCAAAATATTTGTTTTGAAATTGTCAAGAAAATTGCCTATTTCAGCCCTACTTACTGTCCCAGTTGTAGATTTATTAATCCTAGACATAACAGGATCTCTTGGATTTTCTCCCATACTTTCCTTTCCTCTTGAAATGTGTATGCATAACTCACAAATATCTCCAAATGATAACTCAGAAATATCTCTTTTACCCATTGAATTGAGAATATCTATCTACTCATCTCTGATAGATTTCAGCAAGAGACCTTTCAAAGTTTCTTCATCTAAAGTATGCATTTTAGCCCTTTTTACATTATAAGCAAATATTTCAACAGAATTTTCAATATTTTCATCTTCTTTTTGCATCATTTTAAAGACTTCATCTATAAGGTTATGGGTCATGCAATAATCCTTGTATTTTTAAAAGAACACATTTTTCATTTCTTCCCATGTTCTTATAGAATGTGCTCCTAAGCCCGTAAACCATTTTAATACTGCATCTTTAAGAGTGGTTGGAAACAATTTCAACTTTTGAGTATCAAGCAAGTAATCATAGGATCTACTCAAGACTTCAAACTCAAAGATAAATGTTTTAGGATCCTCATTTCTTAATCCATGGAAATTAGGGAGGATAGAGGGTGAGATATTTTTCATTTTGGCTGTGGTATCTTCATCAAATATGGGAAATTCAAAAGGTTCTGAATCTCCTCTACCACATCCTCTTCCTCTTCCTCCAACTATTCCACCTCCTATATTTCTTCCTCTTCCACCTCCAATCCTATGTTCACCATTCACATTATGTACTTCTCCTTCCCCTTATCCTGCCACTGTAGATTCCTCAAAGCTAATATAAGGTTCCAAAATTGGATTTTTTAGTTCCTCCTATGATTATTCTATTAATGGAATTTTAAAATAGGTTTCTTCTTCTTCTTATTCACTAGGGATTTCCAGTTCTTGTCCTATAAGTTGTTCTCCAGTTGAAGATAGAAAAATTACTCCTTTTGTTGGGGATGTAGGATCTTCTTCTTCTACTACAACTTTAGTAGAGGAAGTTGGTGAATCTTTAGGTTGGATTTCAGATCTATGTACCTCAAGAATTCTATGTTTGCCCGTAATTGATGGAATATGAGTTTGGGTGGATGGCGTGGCACTACGAGGTCGTGATGGGGTGAGTGATGATGTTGAATCAAACTCCTACCTCTACTTACGAATCTACCTTTAGAATCTCTTTCCCTATGCATATCATTTTTTTTATTATTTTTTTATGAAAAGAAAAAGACTCCAATATACACTTCCCCAGCAACGACGCCAAAATGTTTAGTAATTTAATTAATGTTAAATTACTACATAAATTATTGATCAAGGCTAGTATACTGATGAAATGTATGTGCATTGTTTGTGCTAGGAGTCCCTGTTATTCAAACAATTCCTAGATTAAATTGAGATATCCTTATGCACATATGCTAGTTAAAATTTATTAAAAACTACTATGAATCTTGCATAAAGTAAATGTGTCACACTTAACAGAAATGAAACTAAGTTTATCACACTTGCTTGAAAGAAATATGAAACTAGAATTATCACACTTGCTTGAAAGAAATATCACACTTGCTTAAAATAATGAAATTAAATTTAAATCACTCTAACAAAAAAAGAGAAATTGACTCTATAATCACACTAATTGGGAAATTTGAGTCACATGCCATCGTGAGTTTAGTTGGTACATGAGAGAAGAAAGTGTGTATGATAAATTGATCGACATCGACACAACGAGACACAATGCAGAGGAACAAAATTTGGGGATTCCATCGTGTGGCTTAGGGAGGCAGGAATGGAATTTGAGAGGCAAATTGCCTTTCAGAGCGATTTGTCTATTAAATATAGCCAAAAAATTCTCTCACCTATCAACATCCTATGTTAAAATGATTAAAATGGATATTATAGTTGCATCTTTAGATTTGAAATTCTTATCCCATAAAGGAAGAGAGCTTTCTAAATGGATGTTTAACTTGAGTTGTATGCAAATATGCTGGCTAGATGGATGTTCAACTTGGATGTATGCAAAGATGCATGAATATGTGAGGGTTATATTAAGCCAGTTATTTGTTGAATAACTTTTCATCTTGTGCACTGAATATTATTTTATTGTTATCCAATAGACAAGATGAAAAAGACACTAGGTCAATCATTGACACTAACCCAATTATTTTCTCAATATCTTTTCATCTTGTCTATTGAATATCATTTTATTGTCATCCAATAGATAAGATGAAAAAAAACATTGAGGCAATCCCATTGATAGTTAGCACCAATAGAATCCTACATATCATGGGCTAACAAAGTAATGTGTTAAATCCAACGGTTTGTTTGTTTGCCTTCTGCTTTACCTAAGGCAATGCTTTAATTTATTTATTTTTGGTTTTCTTTCTCTTCTGTCAGCTCAACCTAAGATGATTCTTTATATTGTATTGTTAATTGTAATGCATACATAGGTGGACTGGTAGGTACTTTATTGGGACAGTACCTGGAAAAGGGAGGGAGCTCCATGTAATGGTAATCAAGGTTTGTTACAATTCCATTATTACATTAATTTCTTCGAGTTTGATGATTTAGTATCACTATAATATGGTTTTTTCATGCAATCTTTAATTATTGTTGTTAAATAATTGGTAAACATATAATCTGGGCTTTTTATACTCATGAATTTGTGCATTGTCACATGGCCTGCTATCATTTTTCCTTGTCCCTGCAACATTCCAGTCTATTTGGGTGAGTAATAATGTGGTTTTTTCTTCTTCTTCTTTTTTCCGTGAAAACCTAATAATTCAGACAAAATATTAATCAAAGTTTTTCTTGGGGAAAAATACTCAGGGCATGTTGAGCCAACACATTTTCCATTTGTAGCAGAATGGGCTTGAGTGTCTCATAATTTTTCCATTGATCATATTGTTGCCCCACATGGTGGGGACGAAGGAGGGACTAAGCTTTGGAAATGGAAGGACCTAGATCAGTATTGGCAATCATCATTTTCAGTTTCTTCTTCTTACTCTCAGGTACATGAATAGTTCACTTCAATTCAATTCTTCTTTTAGTGTTAAGTCCAAGCAACCCCATTGTTTTCTATCACTCCTATTCAATTCACATGTATGTTTTGCATATCTGGTCATGGGTTGAAATTGAGTTGGAATTGTCAACTGACATTTCCCACTGTTGTGCATCGTTGTTTGTGAAGATAACACAGGGACTGACATTATATTAGGTACAATTCAGTATTTGATACAGTTGAGGTGGGGAAGAATGAGCAGGATGGCAGTCTAAGAGGACAAAATCAACATAAATCTATACAAGTCCTAGATATTTGAAGCTTTGCCCAAGGTGTTGAATGGGTGCTGATAAAAATCCCCAAATGGAAGCCATCAAAGATGGTTTCACTGAGAGAAATCAACTGGATAGTGGGAATAGTAATCAGGTGAGTAGTAAGAATGACCATGTTCCTATTCTCTCTCAAATGCATAGGAAATTCAATTCTACAAGTGTTTTTGATTTTGATTGCAATAAAGGGCAAGGGGGTTGTAATCAAATTCCAAGGAAAGTAAGAACAAAAAGAACCCAAGTTGAGAGAATGGGTAAAGGTCAAAACCATTGTTCAATACATAGTCCTTCATATCTGCAAAGAGAAATGAATTTCACTGCAAGCACTAATTGGAAAGCTTCAATGAATAATGAAGAATCCAATGTTGGCAGTGGCCAGAACGCCTGTCCATTACATTCATCTATGTTGAGGCAAATGCCCATGAATATGAATTCAAATTTGACACCTGTTAATCAGAACCATTGTGAAAGGAGAGGGGATGCTGAGAGTTTTCAAATGGGTGGGAGCCAAAGCCAAAATCACCCTCAGTTGCGTTATTCTACTATTGGACAATTTCCTGTGAAAACTAACAACACAAGCAAACAACCACCTATAGAGCGTGTAAATTTGAGAGAAAAAACAGTTCACTGGCTATAGTGAATGCAGGGTATGGAGGTGAAATCAATGTTGGGGCCAAAGAAGGAAGAGGGGATCTTGTAGGATTGGTTATTGGTTACAGTGAAGTCAGAGTGTGGAAGTGAAAACACATATGGGGCCAAATAAGGAAAAGGTAATTCTGATACTAAATTTAAAAATTAGACGGAGGGGATACTAAATTTAAAAATTAGATGGAGGGCAAGTAAAAAACGAGCGCTAATTTTTCTAAATTTGAATTTGGATTTTAACTATCTTTCTTATGTATATCTCCAGTTCATCCATGACATATATACGACATATAAAGTCAAAAGGGATAGGTAAATGATTTATTTGATTTCCTTAGGGGCTTCATAATTTTCAGTTGTGTTTCTGTTTTTGAGTTCTTGGTATTTTAGAGTTCCTTTGCACCTCTAGGTGCAATTGCTAATTTATTTATATTTTAATTGTATGATGGACTATACACTACCTTCACATATACATTTGTATAATCATGCATTGAATCTTGATTTGATTCAAGATCATGTTTGAAAGCGCAAGATATTCTACTGGTACAATATTATAGCATGTTCTTATCCAGTGAAAGATATCATAGGTAGATGGTAGATGAGAATAGAGTGCTAATTTATTTGTCTAACTACAACATGACATATTCCAAGAGAAATCCTAGGCCAATAACACTTCACCATGAATTGGATCTCTTTCATGAAACCCCAATAGTATGTGGTTATTCAAAATGAAAAGTATTGAAGGTCAATCCTCAACATGTCACACTATCCCGTTATGTGAATGATTAACTACCTAAAGTTAATGGTCTAGTACCTCCCATTGAAATCAAGGATCTATTAGAAGATACAAAAAATACACATAAATATTTTCATATGATCCTTTTATGAAAATTTGGAAGAAAAATCCATTGAGTTTCTTCTAGAATTTACCAACCCATATCTTTTTATTGGGTCAACTAAGGGTTTTAATGCGTTGAGTTATGATACTAATACTACCCAAAACATCTCTACTAGCAGACCCAAAAAGTCATATGAGTTGATAACAAGAATGTCCAAGTACACTCCAAGATTAATTCAATTATTGCAGTGTAGTGATGACTTCTCTCTTCTTATCCATTTGCAAAGTAATTACTAAACCATTTATAACTACATTTTGTATGTTGTCTAATCATCTTCCCTACTTGTTGCTAATGTTGAGACATAATTCTCCTTCTGTGGTAATAATTACATGATTTTTAAATCTATTATAGATGTTGCAAATATTGGGTTGTTTATCCATTCACATTTGTTCATTCCTTCCATATAGTAAATGGTAGTTATACCATATTGTCGTCCACTTTATAATCAATTTTATTACTTAGAATATTCTTAAATACAATATAGAATTCACATCTATAGTATATGCATGAATGGTTGTATTTTCAAAGCTTTAATAGGAATAATGTGTTATATGTAGATGGTTTTCCATGCACTTAGGGAAATATTTCATGGTTCATAAAGAGTTGTAGGTAACACTCTAATGACGAAAAATCTTTATGAAAAGGGAGGCATCCAAATTTGTTTTTGTGCATGCAATATGTAGTTTGCCTCTTGATGACAAGTTGTTCGTAAACTATAACTTTCATACACTACCAACTTCTTGTTAAAGGCATCTTGCATTGGAACTACCTTTAGATGCTCTCCTCGGGCATAAGAAAAAATAGTTTTGGTTTTTATATGGAATTGATAAAAATTTATGGCTTACTTTAACATTTATTTTATAAAGTGGTTAGTTTGATATTTAAGAAGGGAAATTATTGAGAGGGGTGGTGAATCAATAATTTAATTCTTTATTTTTGCTCAACTTGATCTTCTTCTTATGCAGTTAATGATTTATGTTTGTGCTCAATAGTTATTGTATTTATTTTGCAGATTTCAAGGAGAGCGGTTTGTTGATATGTTTATCAAGACTTCATTGCATTCATACAACATGCAAGAATCAAACACATGAAGACACCAGATATAAGTGGAAACCCCGAAGGGAGAAAACCACAAACTTTTAGGTTGAAAGTGATGTGAAGGCAAGTTGCTACTCCTTTTTACATCAGAGTTTTTGTAGGCTTCTACCTACAAGAGGCTCCTACCTCAACGGAAGCTTCAACTCCCACTAGTTTTCTACAGGCTACAACCCACAGGAGGCTCCTACCTCAACATGCTACAACATGTTCTTTTTCAAGCTGCAACATAGAAAAGAACATAAATTTCTCAAGTCATAAGTGTTGGTTACCTCATATCCAATTATGTTGTCAAGTTTTCTACTAAACTACTCCTTCTCTTCACTCTTCTTCTCTTCTGCTACTACTCATCCTTTTATGATGCATACCACTTCCATACATTAAAAAAAGGAACACAGTTTCATTCCACATTGTCTATTTTATAAGCAAGCCCTCTTGGTTGTTTGTATTCTTTGGAGGAATATGAAATGAAACATAGTCTCTTGGACTTCCAAAACTGCTCACAAGCTTGTCCTTTCATTTTCAGTTCAGAAAATTGTTTGTAAAAAGAAATAGAGTTGAATTAACACCTCATTCAGAAATGTTTACAAGAGATCAATCGGATTTGGATTATATACATTTTCTGATCAATCAACTATATGTATTCCAGCTTTTGTATCAATGTTTAGCTTTCACAATGATTAGCATAGCCTTTGCACTTCACATCAATTTCAACCTTTTACATTCAACATAAATTATCATCAGTGACCTTAGTAACATCAATAACATTTATTGACATTAATCAAACAACATAACTTAACTTCAATGCCAACATTACCAACAATCTCCCCCTTTGTCATTGATGGAAACTCATTCGTCCTCCTTTTGTCCTCAAATATATTTCTCCTTGTTGGCCATAACCTCTACTGATTTCTCATTGCTACCCATAACCTATGCTTACCTCCCCCTTTGACATCAGTGGCAAGGGGTTAGCCTGTAAAAGCGTCCTTAGTGTAGTTTTCATCATTTCATTAATGATATATAACCTCCAATGTTTTGCTTTGCATAAACAATGTTGATAATATCATTGAATGAACGCCACTCCAAATGGATTATTAGGGCTTATCCAGATTAAAAATTGGTCCAAAATGAATGCTACTCCTAAAACAATTTGTTTCAACTAATTAAAAAAACTCTTTCATCTTCAATATCCTTGACAAGATCATCTATTATTTTCTACTATGACTTAAGAAGTTTTGTCATCCCATCAAGATGCTTCTTACAAAATTTATCATAAGGGGGTTTCATGTCTAATGTTAACATTGTGTTTTTTGACCAAACCATTTGAAATGGAGTGAATCCTTGAAGGTGCTTTATCATCACATCTTTTATGTGTGTTTGCAGTCACACACATACATCTTCACCATGTTTACTCTCAAATTGGAAAACACACAATGCTACTGCACTCTCATTTAGAAAAAGATTATAGAAGTGCCATTATCAAATGGAATGATGTCATGCAGTTCTGCATAATGTAAGTATTCCTTTAGAACTAGCTAAAAGAAATGGAACCCCTACTTGTTGATACCAATAATAACTTGACTAGGAAATAACATTATCGAGTTCCCAATTTTCCTAAAACTATAATATATTGAATCTCCATATGGAAAGGCACGAAGAATACACAACACCCACTACCCTCATCATATTTAGATAAATGTGGCACAAAATGATGGTGCCCCAAAACATCTGCTTCCCATTCCTTGTTTTCCCTTGGTGATGCCAAAAATTCCTACACCTGGTCTTCTCAGATTGATCCCACTTATATGCCTCACTATTTTAGTTCTTTGATAATTATTTATGTGCTTTCTTCCAGTTGACATTTTCATTCAAGCCATTTATCTCCTTATTGTGCCCTAACTTGCACCTGGACTGAGCCTGAAAGTGTGGCTTATTTTGGGGATGCTTGGGTTGACATCAATGACAACCACAATTCAACAATCTCCTCCTTTGTCATTGATGTTAACAAACATACTCCCCCTATGATCACTACTCCCCTTGACTCCATGCTTATGATATTTTTCCCTTGATTTCTCTCCCCCTTTGACATCAATGGCAAAGGGTATTACCCATGACGAGATATTTGTCCTACAACATGCTTGTCTCACCTTGTTTACTTGGTTGGATGGAATGTATATCAATTTGAACCTCATAGTATCCCAAGCTTCTGCAAAAAATACTCAAAGGTATCTCGAGGTATAGGTTTGGTCAAGATGTCTATTATCTGTTCCTTTTTCCCAATGTACTCTACCTTGATATTCTTCTCTACAACATGTTCCGAAAGAAAGATATATTTAATAGGGATATTTTTTTGTCTTTGAACGCATTACAAGATTCTTAGAGAGACTTGTAGTGTTGATGTTGTCACGGAATAGCGAAATTGGCTCATTAAACTTTACTTGGAGATCTCGTAGGGTTTTCTTCATCCACAGAACATGAGTACAACATGTTGGTACTACGCTATATTCTGCTTCTGCTGTGGACAAGGAGACTGAAGATTGATTCTTGCTAAACCATGAAATAAGACAATCACCCAATTAAAAAGTCGTGCTACTGGTGCTTTTGCGATCATCAATATTGCATGCCCAATCTGCATTTTTACAAGTTATCAAGGTCAATTTATTTCCCTTCAGATACCATAGTCCAAACTCCATTGTTCCCTTAAGATATCTGAAGATCCATTTTACTAAAACAACATCGGATTCTTTTGGTTTTGTTTAGAATCTATCCATTTACCCAATTTCCTGCATTACATTTGGTCTTGAAGTTGTCACTTACAATAGAATTCCAATCATCCATCTATACAATCATTGGATATATATATTCCTTGCATAACTTGTAACCAATCACCAATGGACTGCTAACTAGTTTGAAATCTTCTATTTGGAACCACTTCAACATTTCTTTGATGTACTTGGATTGACAAATAAATATACCATCATCTTCCTGAGATATCTGGAGTCCCAATAAGAAAGTCAACTCACAAGGTAAGGACATTTAAAATTCATTATGTATGTCATTTGCAAAAATCTTACTCAACCTACCACCATCGCTTCCAAAGATAATATCATCAACATACACCTTAATGAGAGTCAAGTTGTCTTGTTCAAATTTTATATATAAGTTTCTATTGAGATTTCCCTTTTTGAATCCTTGTTTCTGCAAATACTTGTCCAGACGGGTATACCATGCTCTAGGATCCTGCTTGAGACTGTACACCACTTTCTTCAACCTAGAAACATAATATTTCTTTTCAGTAAGCATAAATCCTTCAGGCTGCCTTACATATACTTCTTCCTCGAATTATTTGTTCAGAAAGTTAAATTGATGTCCATCTGATATGCCTTAACCTTTCTTGAACATGCATAGGCCAAGAACATCTTAATGGCTTGCATCCTAGCCATCAGTGCAAATGTCTCTTCGAATTCTATTTCTTCATCCTGCGTATATCCTTTACAAACCAATCTTTCTTTGTTCCTAGTTAACTATCCATCTTCATGCAGCTTTTTTCTTAAGACCCATTTTGTTCCAATGACATTTTTGTCCTTCGGATTTGGAACCAATTCCCATGTGTCATTATTTTCAATCTGATCCAATTATTCATTCATGTATTTTATCCATTGTTCATCATGGCTAGCTTCTTCAAAGTTGTTAGGCTCAAACGTGGATATTAAAGCGATATGACTTTGCTCTAGCCTACTTCTTCTAGTTCCTATTCTTGCATTTACATCGCCAATAGTCTGATTTGATGGATGACTATTTTGGTACCAGTGCTTGGGAGCTTTAGATGGTGCATGACAATTATTTTCTTGATTAGTAGTTGACTCTTCTTGATGTTCTGCTTCTTCTTCCTTTACTTTTCCCTCTTTCTTTGGTTCTTCTTTTGCTTCCTTCCTTGAAGATGAAAATTATTGCTTCGTCTTTGACTCACGAGTTTCATCAAAAGTTCCATTGATGATTTCCAGTATCTTGTTGAGTCTTAGATTCTAGAATTTTCATGCCTTGATTTTGTGTGATTACCCAACAAATATGCCCTTATCTATTCGAGAGTCAAATTTCTCAATCTTCTTATCTTCCCTCTTAATGTAGAATTTTCTCCCGAAGATTTAGAATTGTTTGACATTTGTTGGTCTTCTCTTCCATAGTTCATATGGGGTCTTGTCACTATTGCTTCTAAGAATTCCTTTATTTTGAATGTGCACACTTGTCTCTATTGCCTAGACCCAAAACACATCAACTAATTTGGAATCATTCAGCATGGTCCTAGCCATTTTTTCAATGGTTTTGTTCTTTCTTTCAGCGACTCCATTTTGTTCTGGTGTCCTTACTGCTAAGAATTGTCTCTTTATTCCTTGTTCCTCATAGAAGTGTTGGAATTCCTTAGATGTGAAATCCCCTCCATTATCAAATCTCAAGCATTTGATTCTCAAATTAGTCTCATCCTCAACCATATCCTTGTAGATTCTGAAGCATTCAAAGGATTCATACTTCTCCTTCCAAAAAAAAATTGTTGTATTCTTAATATAATCATCAAACATTCACATGAAGTATTATTCACCATCCAACCCTTTGGTTCTCATCGGTTCACATAGGTCAGTGTGTACGAACTCTAATGATTTTGAAGTAGAATATTCCTTGGTCTCTAACTTAACTCTTGTCTGTATTCCATGCTTACAGTGCTTACATGAGGTGTTGGCTAGTTTTGAAACCTTTGGAATTTCTCTCATAGCTTTCTTTTTACTCATTCTAACTAGGTTGTTGGAGTTCACATCTCCCATCCTTCTATGCTAGAGCCATCTTTCATCCTCTTTAGCCAAGAAACAACCTTCCTTTCCAATCTCATCCAAGATATATATATCATTTCGAGTTCTTTTTGTCGTCACCACCAGCCTACCTAATTTCTTCCTTCTTATTTCATTGTCACTATCACTTTCTTCATCAAATGAAGAGCTATCTTCCTTTGAGTAGAAACTTTTCTTGAAGCCTTCCTTTTTACCTTTCTTATTATATTTTATTTTATTATTCTTCTCTTTCCAAGAGCTTCTTCATCATCATCATAATTCTTCGCATTGGGACACTTGAAGCAAAATGACCAATTTCACCACAAATGAAACGCTTTAAAGGAATCTTACATTTGTACTTTTTTTCCTCGTTTCAAGTTTTTCACAAAGTTGGCTATTTCTTCATCTGAAATTTCACAATAGCTGTAACTACGATTTGGCTTTGACTATTGCTTGCCTTTCCCTATTTTCTTGGATGTAGTAAAAGTTGCTTCTCTCTTGGATGGATTCTCCTACTCTATTCTCATTTCGTAGGTTGTAAGTATTCCATGCAACTCATCCATGTTGAAATTTTCTAATTCATATCTTTCTTCCAACATCGAGACTTTAACACCAAATTTCATCGGAAGTGATCTTAGTAGATAGCTCTTCATTCGATGAAGAAAGTGATAGTGACAATGAAAATTACATAGGAAGAGTATTGTTCATGGCAAAGGAAAACCAAAAAGAATATCCCGAACAAAAGAAATCAACCAAAGAAGATGAAGAGGAAGGGGAAGTAGATCTTGAAAGAGAACTTATCAACGCCTTAAAGGACCTAAAAGTATAAAGAAGGAATATCAAGACATTGGAAGCCGAATTGAGTGAACTAAAGAAACATTCTAAAAGTCTCAACAAAAAATCTGAAGGATTAGAAAAGATTATGATCAATCTAAATGCAGCTAGAGGAGGCCAAGAAAATTGAAAAAACACTCAAAAGGGAATTGGAGGAAAGCACTCAAACAAAGGAAATTTTGGAAGCAGGGATAGTCCTATGAAAGGAAGCACATTAGAGGAATATCCAGTCTTAGTCTTCGAAGTATTTTAAATATTTCCATTGTGTATATGGCTAGTGATCATTACAACCTTTAATCAAACAACCAGTTTCATACTATAGATGCAATATGTACCACTATTGTACCTAGATATGTTTGTTGATGCAAGATGTCTTCAAATCTGATGATGCCAAGAATATACAAGAGGATGTCTTTTGGAACACTAGTCACTTCCCTTATCTTTTGTTAGTGTTATTTCTAATTCTAGTTCCAAAAAAAAATCACATTTGTTGCTCCACAACTTCACATTATCTTGCAATTATGTCTTAAAACTTTGAATACTATTTCACCTTTTGCAAAACCCAAGACAATCGTTGCACCTTTTGCAAAACCCAAGACAATCCTTAATAGTGAGGAAACCTACACAAGTAAATAACACAATGATGTGTCAAAAATATTCTACCATAGATCAAGTCAGAAATAGTTTGAGGGATTATATAGTCTTCAATACAAGTTCCGAAAGTGCCTCGAATACAATCAAGTTACTTCTCCAATTAGGGCACGAATCTGCCTTTGAAAACAATAAAAAAAACACCAACAAAAAATGAAGGATGCTCCAATGAAAGATTAATGTGCCAATAAGTTTAGCTTCAAATGATGCCACAAGAATAAACTTCATAATCGGCCTTATCTCAGTCCAAAAAAGTGCTACATAATGGGTCAAATAAGTCTTACCCAAATGCCAAGTTACCTTTGTAATTAGACCGGATTTTACCTTGTATTTTCTCAACAAAGCTATGAGAATGTTCCTCAGAAGAACTCGCACTGATGCTTGGAACAATCCCAGGACTGTTGTATCGAAATACTACTAGTGGATAATCCGCAAGATTCTCGGATGGGTTCAAATTTAACACGCTTTGTTCCAAACCTTGAATAGGTCTCAACCAGTACAAATGTGACCACAATAGAACTTAGACAAAATCGAAAATAAGGAGACCGAGTAGAGATTATAATAACCTCAATCCTTAAGATGATGCAAGTAGCCCAAAACAATTATTTGACCTCGATTGAAGATATTTAAACTTAGAGATTCGACCCACTTCAGATCTCCAGATTATTTTTTTCAGAGAGAAAATCATCATAGATTATATTAAGAAAATATAAAGTTTTGAATACATATAAAGAGACCGTCCCATCCTGGAACAGAGTTCAGAAAAGATCGAGCAGCAGATTATACAGATACCCCACATAGGAGAAGAAAAAACTATGACAGTCCAGATAGCTTACAGATTTTTCATTTTAGAAGCAATAAAACATCTTCCATAATGCATAGAGATAATATCAAAGATGAAGACTCCCACAAAAAGCCGAGAAAACCAATGAAGGCCAGATAAACAGATTTAAAGAAACCATAGGCCGGAGTTATCCAGAAGGGTCGAGATATGCCGATATGTGAAACAGAATGGAGGCAAGGGGCACCCTGGAATCTTGAAAGATATGTGCATTCCTCCATTTCCACAAAAACCAGCATGCAAGGATAAATAAGGTTCGCCAAGATGGACGCTGTTCGCTCCACCATTTGAAACCATCCTGTACAGATGAGAAAAACCGGTGAGGAAAACCATAAGACAAAGACAGTTCATACCAGATATGAGTAGTTGAAGCGCATTGAAAGAACATATGAGCATTTGTTTCAGCCGCAAACTGACACATAGGACATCTGCCCGGACCCTGCCATCCCTTCCTTTGAAGGACCTCCCATGTAAGATTCCTGTTTGAAAAAACCAACCATGAAAATAAAATCATTTTGAGCGGACATGTCGCTTTCCAAAACCTAGGAGGAAAGATCGTATTGGAGTGAGACGGAAGGCCTGTTGACATTGTTGTATATAAGTCCTTTACACGTATAGGCTGAGAAGAATTCTGCAGAGACCACGCCAGCACATCCATTGAACCAGATCGCTTGATTCCTTTGCCGGTAAGATTTTGAACAGCAGACAACCATATGGGCCGCAATGAAAGAGGCAAAGATAAATCTTCCCCGTCCATCCATACTGGAGATGAGAAAGACCAAGATTTTATCAACTTGTTCCACGTAAAAATGCCCTTTGAGTGGAAAAAGGAGATCAGTCCAGGAGAGAGCAATGATTCCAAACCATTTACAATTGAGTTGATACCGATAAAGATGCTTGAGCCCGAAAAAAATCTCCACCTTAAGTTTCCCATGAAAAAAAACTGAATTTTCCTGAAACTTTGCCAGATGGTTGAACCTCTTTTGATGCCCAGAGATTTTCTTCTGTACCAAAAAACCATGCTCCTGCCTTTTAGATATTTTCGATTGATGACTTTGCTCCACGGTCCCTCACCATAGATGCCTCTGTGAATAGATTTGCATAGAAGGGCTTTCCCAAAAGTTCTCATGTGCATAAGGCCCCATCCGCTCGCCTTCTTCGATTTTGAGATAGAATCCATCTTTACTAAATGGAACTTGGACTGATAAGATCTTCCACCCCATAAAAAATTGGCAGCTAAAGAAACCATTTTGCTTATAACTGAAGCAAGAAGAAGATATAGGTGGGCCCAATAAACCGCCAATTGAGATAGAACCGTCTGCACCAAGATGTACCTTCCCGCCAAAGATAGGAATCTCATCTCCTAGCTTGATATTTTTTTGTAGAAGCGATCTATCAGCCATTTCCAGTCATGTTTGTGATTTCCTTTTGCTTTCAGGTTGAAACCCAAATATTTAAAGCCCTCCTTAATCGTTGCGTGGTTGATGCCGAACAGTGCTGCAATCCATTGAACTATCTCCAGATTAGACTCATTGTGATACAGCAGATATTTGTCCCTGTTTATGACCATGTCAGATGCAGACTGAAACTTTTGAAAGATCTCGTTTAGGCAGTACCATGTTGACTTACATAGCATGGCGAAAATGAGAATATCATCAACAAAAAGATTATGGGATAGGGATATATCCTTGCAGATCTTTGTCGGCTTGCATCTTCGATCAGTCACAGCTTTATTGATCAGAGTGCTGAGAGAGTTCATCACTAGGATAAAGAGCAGAGGGGAGAGGGGGCAACCCTGGCGGAGTCCCCTCTCCGCTTGGAAAAAAGATGATGGAATACCATTTATAATAACTGAATATTTAACGTTTTCGACACACGCCATTATCCAGTTAATACCTTGTGACCTCAACCCAATTTTGGCCAGCAGGATTCTAAGGAATCCCCAATCCACACAATCATACACTTTTTTCAAATCTATCTTTAGAATGGCCGCATCAATATTATTTGACAATATTGAAAATAAACATTCCTGAGTCATAGCAACCGCGTCCAGTATGTTCCTATCTTTTAAAAACGCATGCTGGTCCCTTGTGATAAAAGAGTTTAGAACAGGCTTCATCCTTTCCGCTATAATTTTAGAGATGATTTTAAACAGAATATTGCATAAGGCAATAGGCCTGTAGTCCTTAAATGAATCTGTTTGGTCCTTTTTCGGAATAAGTGCTAAGAATGTGGAAGTTAAAGCACTGTTAATGTTCCCAGACATATGGGAAGCCTCCACCATCCGCAGCATGTCAACCTTGAACATATCATAGAAATGAGAAAAGAATTCAATTGGCCAACCATCTGGCCCAGGACTTTTGTCCTTTTTGAAGGTCTTGATAACAGCTTGGAGTTCCTCTTCCGTAATAGGCTTAAAAAACTCATCATTTGCAGCCTCGTCGTACATTACAGGCACTAAATCCACAGCCCATAAGATGTCATTTATATTACCCTGTTGCCTCATATATTGTTTCTGAAAGAACCTTGTAGCTTCAGCAGATATGTCATGCTGAGAGAAATAGAATCCCCCATTACCGTCTTCAATCTTCCAGATAGAGTTTTTTCTCCTTCTAGCATTTGCGAAATTATGAAAAAACTTTGAATTCCGATCCCCCTCCCTGAGCCAGGTCGCTCTGCTTTTTAGCCTCCAGGAAGCTTCTTCCTTTTGCAGCAGCATTTGTTTCTTTTTTTCCAAATTTCTGATAAAATTCTTTTGCTCAAAAGTCAAGCAATCAAAATTTGTTGTGTTTGCAAAAATGCCTATCTCCTTTTTAATGTCATTCAGCTCCTGTTTATCCCTCTTCCTCCTTTGAATTTGCCAGTCCTTTGCAACATCCCTTAGAGATTGAATCTTTTCCCGAAAGGTGGAAAAGAGAGCCATTTCAGATTCTTGAAGATCCTTCCACTTTTTTGTTATGACATCATTAAAGGATTTGTCTTCTAAAAAGATTCTGTTAAATTTAAAGGAGTAACCCAACCTGTAGTCCTTTTCCTTCCATTCAAGAAAGATAGGTCTGTGATCCGAGGTAAAATCATTCCCAGTACTTGCAACAGGCATCCCCCATTTAGCAATGATGCTGGCATTTATAATAAAACGATCAATTCTTTTTGCAATGAAGGCATGACCCGACCTGTTGTTATCCCAAGTTGGAGTCATTCTTTCAGGAATGATATCTACAAGATTCCTATTCAGAAATTCCTGTCGGAGTCTGTCAGCCAAAGGGTCTTTCTTCCGGCGATGGAGGCCGCAAGCAGGTCGAAACCGAGAGAGCCTTGTCGAAAAACCGTATGCAGGAGCGTCCAAGCATGAAGGGACCAGATTGTAAACTCAAAAATCCGTTCGGATAAACCAAAAAGGATCCAAGAGAAACACAAATTTGGGGATCATATAGCAAAAAGTTCAATCCTATGAAATGGTTCCTCCTACAACCATTGCCTCCGGCCAGGAAGGCCAGAGGGAAACCGATTACTGCACACCAGAGTCGATACTTATAGAAAGAAACGGAGGCAGAGTGGCAAGGCGGAAGACCATACCAGGTGTCACCCTGCATGCATGGGGGACCAACCAATTTTCCTGCGAAGAAAAACCGAGAACGTGTCCGGATAATGGTTTAGGTGGCCATGCAAAGAGAGATATGTTGACGCCTGTGTGAGAAGAAGGAAAAACGCCTGATTGGTAAAGACTCGAGGCTCATGCTAGTTGGCTGAGTATGCAGCGGCTCACTGAACAAGGCCCTCCCGTTTCCAACAAGGCCACAATCAAACAGAGATATATCACTTAAATACTTGATTGATCTTCAAGGATTTTCCCATAAATTTCTCCAAAGGATCTGCCATAATTTGGCTCAAACTTGCCCCATCAGAGGGTCAAAAATTGTGATAAACATGACTCAGAACATCAATGAACTTCCTCAGAAGATAAGCTCAGGTCTCCCTCAAACATGTAGAATGACCTCAAAATTTCCTTAAATCCCCAGCGAATACCCAACAAACAAAACATAGAAAGTATTTGTCCCACCAATTGACCTTTATTCAAGCTTGGTGTGACTACTACAAAGGTCACAGATAGAAACAGAGATGTTACGTTGAAAGCCTCAGTTTTTAATTGCATTTGAGGATAGATTGGAATTTAATATGTAGTGTTTGAGGTGTGTTCTAGTGGGCAAGCCAACATGAATTTAAATTTCAAATTTGGAGCCAAAAAGGGTTCTTTTAGGAGGTCGACTTTAGGATAAATTTCATTGAATTTTGAATTTGATTTGGAACTAAAAACCCCTACGAACAATAGGACCAAATTAATTTTGATAAATATTTTTCTGGAAAGACTCCTTTCTTGACCTCAAAAATATTTAATTAAATACTTCAATAAAAAAATTCCTTCTTGACCTCAAGATTTGAGCCATTTTCTAGAAAATGATGAATTGCCACATCATCTCATTTTTTGGACTTTGACCAAAAAAAGGGGGCTTCAATCTTTGATCGAGCATATCTCCCCAACTAAAATGAACCACAATACATTCCATATACCATTGGAATTGGCACGACGAGGAGAATCAAATGATGATGGTATTTAGCCCAAGAAATTTGATTTTCTTTGTCATTTCGATCAATGGAAGTGGGGCTTCTTTTGGAACCACTTGGGTTGACATCAATGACAACCATGGTTCAACAATCTCCCCCTTTGTCATTGATGGCAACAAACGTACTCCCCGTGCGATCAATGTTACTATTGACTTCATGCTTAAAATAGTAATCAACAACACATCACAAAAGAAGTACACAACAAATTTTTAGGTGGAAACCCTTCCAAAAGAAAAATCACCAAATGCTTTTCTAATATTTTGTGAGTACAAAAATGCTTCAACTCCAACTGAAAAGGAAGCCCCAACTCCCTAGTACTCTAGAAAAGCATTCAAGTTTATCAGGTAGCTCCAACTCCTAAAAAGATGCTCCTGCACCCTTGTTTTACTAGCTTCCACTGGAAAGATGCTCCAATGCCCTGGTTTTATCAGCTACAACTGATAGGAAGCTCCAACACCCTACAAGGTCCAACTTGCCCTAGCACCACCCTACCACCATGAAGTATTTTCAAGCTACAACATGACAAAGACTTCACTCTCTTGTCTTGCACCACCCAACCACCCTTCGAATATACAAATTGAGAAACAATTTATGGGCTCTCGTACCAGGGACAATGACCCACTTCTAAAGATATTTAATGAAACCCTCTCTGCTAATTTGCACTTCAAATATGCAAACTTTTTCCAAATTTCAGGATTGCTTCTAAATGATGTAACAGTAATAGCTTCTCTAATTTCAAAATGCCTTTAATTAAATAGCCAATTTCATACTAGTTATACAAGATGTACCATTGTTGTCCCTGGACATGTATGTTGATGCCAAGAATATACTAGAGGATGTCTTCAAATCTAATGATGTCGCGAATATACTAGAGGATGTCCTCTACAACACTGGTTATTGCCCTTATCTTTTGTTAGTACTATTTCAAATTTTGGTTACAAAACCAAACTTCACCTTTGGTGTGCCACAACTTAAGTCATCTTGCAATTATGTCTCAGAACTATGAACAACATTGCACCTTCTGTAAAACCCTAGACAATCCTTAAGAATAAGAAAAACTCCACAAGTAAATAACACAATGATGTGTCAAATATATTCTACCACAAATCAAGTTAGAAATAGTTTCAATGATCATATAGTCTTCAATACAAGTTCTAAAAGTGCCTTCAATATATTCAAATTGCTTGTCTAATAAGGGCACGAATTTTCCTTTGAAAACAATAAAAAACACCAACAAAATAACAAGGATGCTCCAATGAAAGATTAATGTGTGAGTAAGTTCAGCTTTAAATGATGCCACGAGAATAAACTTCATACTTGACCTTACCTCAGTCCGCACAACTGCTAGAGAATGGGTCAAATAAATCTTACCCAAATGTTGAGGTACCTTTGTAATTAGACTGAATTCCACCTTGAATTTTCTCGAGAAATCAATGACAGTGTTCCTCAGAAGAACTCACACTGACGCTTGGAACAATCCCGGTTGTATTAGAATACTATTAGTGAACAGTCTGAAAGATTCTCAGAGGGGTTCAAATTGAAGACACTATGTTCTAGGCCGTGAACAGGTCTCAACCAGTACAAATGTGACCTCAACAGAACTTGGACATAATAGAAAATAAGGAGGCCGAGTAGATATTATAATAACCTTAGTCCTTAAGATGATGCAAGTAGCCCAGAACAATTACTTGACCTCCATCAAAGATATTCAAACTCAAAGATTCGACCCACTTTAGATCTCAAGACTATACAAGATCACAATCAAACAAAGATATTACTTACATACTTGATTGATCTTCAAGGATTTTCCCATAAATTTCTCCAAAGTATCTATCAAAATTTGCCTTTCACAGAGGGTCGAAAGCTATGATAAAAATGCCTCAAAACATCAACTAACTTCCTAAGAAGATAAACTCAAATCTCCCTCAAACACGTCGAATGACCTCAGAAATTCCCTAAAGCCCCGGTGAAGACCCAAAAAACAAAAGGTAGAAAGTATTTCACCCACAGATTGACCTTTCTTCAAGCTCCGCGTGACTACTCCAAAGGCCGCAAATAGACAAGAGATATTATGTTGGAAACCTCAAATTTTCATTGCATTTGATGATATATTAGTCTTGAAAATATAGTGGTCGAGGCATCTTCTAGAGGGAAAGCCATCTTGAATTTGAATTTTAAATTTGGAGCCAAAAAGGGTTATTTTAGGAGGTTGACTTTGGGATAAATTTCAAATTGAATTTTTAATATGACTTGAAGCCAAAAACCCCTACAAACAAGTGGACAAAATTAATTTTGATGATAGGCCCTTAAAAAGTCTTCTTTCTTGACCTCAAATATTTTTAATTAATTCAACAAAAAAAGTCCTTAACCTCAGGATTTGAGCAATTTTCTATCCAATGATGAGTTGCCACATCATCTCATTTTGGGGACTTTGACTACAAGAATGGGGTTTCAATCTTTGATCAAGCATATCTCATCAACCGAGATGAACCACGAGGCATGCCATATACCATTGGAATTGGGAGGATGAGGAGAATCAAATGATGATGATCTTGAGCCCAAGAAACTTGATTTTCCTTGTGATTTTGGTCAATGAAAGTTGGGCTTCTTCTAGCACTACTCGGTTTGACATCAATCACAACCATGGTTCAACAATATTTTCATCTCAAATATGATCCTTTTTGTTAATTTTCCACAAAATGTTCTTCAATACATCTCTTATTGATCCAAGCAACGAGCGCCTTGTGCCTAGTTCGAATCTCCTCCAAATTGTTGTATAGACCCATTTCTTTAGGCCTCTAAATCCCACTAGAAACCAACCCACCTATTATTTATTTTATTCCCTCCCTTGCACAATTCATTTCATT
Organism: Pinus tabuliformis; assembly: GCA_031772625.1. Lineage (NCBI taxonomy): Eukaryota > Viridiplantae > Streptophyta > Pinopsida > Pinales > Pinaceae > Pinus > Pinus tabuliformis. Next base: position 540,955,622 of record CM062820.1, on the reverse strand, counting down.
TTATTTCACCTTGTCAAGTTTGAAAGTTTTGGTAGCATGTCGAGTTTGAAAGCTTGGGCATGGAGTTGGCATTGAATGCATGCAGGGGAACATCTAATCCACCATCTACATTAAATCTCTTGGTGTAGATGGAAGTGGTGACAACGTTCAAGAATCCTCAATAGCATGGCATCCAACAAAGGTTTCATGCATTCCATGGCATATGTGAGCCTTGGACATGTAAGAGTTCAGGGGAGTTGGGCACACAAATAGTAGGTGGATTAAGATCAGCCTTAAACAAATTGTTATCTGGTGCTTATTGATCGTTCTATTCTTTCTACTAGTACTATAAACCCCAAAGAACATGCTTTGGCTTACTATTCATTGTCAACAATGACTTTCTAGAGTATTAGTATCATTCTTGGAAATAATGTAATTCTCATCAAAATGGTTCTCATAGAATTAAATATAAACCTCCAAAATATATCTATTGCTTCCCCTAAAGAACAAAAACATTGGACATCTTATAAAATGCAATGTACTTAATTGTAGATGCCAACATCCCAACTAACATTGCACCCTTCTATTGCTGAAATGTTTTTAATATAAAAACTAATCAAAACACCTAAAAAAAATCCGAGCTTTTCCATTTAGTTTTAATAAATAAATAAAACAACTACTTTTGGAAATATTTTCAAGACATTAATAATTTCTTAAAAAAGCACGTATATCATCCTCTAAAAAAGAGTGGGAGCCACCTATAAGGAACATAGAAATATAAATATAAGGAACATAGAAATATAAATAGAACACAAAAGAAATAACATAAAACATTTTGATTTAAAAAGATACATACTATTTTTATTATTTAAAATCATATGTATAAATCAAATAGGTAATTTGCCCTTTTTTAAGTTTTGAAACTGTCTTTTACATTCATTTATCTTTTTCAAAAAACATACTTATTTCCATGTTCAAGTAACACATTGCCGTACAATTCAAAACACCCAACAATCTAGATATATAAGTTGCATCCCTAATTAGAATAAACCTACTCGCAAATTTAGAAATGTAATTGATCATTCTCAGCTTATATAGGTATGAGATTCTATTTTATTTCACTTGTTATTCATCTACATTATTGTAACTATATTACAATTCAGCCTTAATCACCATTTCTCTTGAAGTTTGGACTTGGTATATTCTTGCATATTCATCTATTCCCGTAAAACCTAGAAAACACTTGCAACCAAAACATAGCTAAAAAAAACTTGTTCGTTTGTAATGAGCAATATCGGAAAAAGCAATTGCAGCCACTAATCAAATTTGTCTGTTTTAACGAGGTAACGATATACGGGATGATTTTCTAATCCTTTGCATGGAGTTTATTATTGAAGGGCTTCCAACATGTTTACCAAGGAACTAACATTACCGGAAACAAAGATGTGTCTCATTGTTTCCATTGTAATCTTAGAATAAACAGAGTTTCATATTTAGTAATAACTTCAACTACCTTAAACTATTTCATTTTTTTTTTTTGGCATAAGTCATCTTTTTTTAAATTACTTCTGACATTACACTGATAATATTTACATTGGAAAACACGAGTTTATACGATGGGCAGAGAAGAAAATAAATAAAAATTTCTTCCTCTGCGCTACTAAAGCAGAAGAGATCATATCAGAGTATGCTAGAGCATCCACACTCTCGGCATCCCTTATGACATCCCTTGGCATGAAGCTAATTACATACATCTTCCCGCCAAATGTTACAGAATGCAAACAAGGAACTAGCTTCATTAGCAAAAATACACACACACCTTGGTTTCTAGATAGAGAACACAAAAATTCTGAGGCAGTTCCACGATGTCATGAAGGTTGAAAGTACTATTTGGAGTCACCCAAAAGAGCAGCATAACAATGGATGACCGACGATGCCATGAAGGTTTAAAATACTATTTGGAGTCACCCAGAAGAGCAGCAACCAATGGATGCTGTACGTTAAAGCATCCACACTCTTGGCATCCCTTATGAGATGTCGCTTGGCATGAAGCTAATTACATACATCTTCCCGCCAAATCTTACAGAATGCAAACACGGAACTACCTTCATTAGTAAAAATACACATACACATACATTAGCAACAATTCCAAGGCAGCTCCACGATGCCATGAAGGTTGAAAGTACTGTTTGGAGTCACCCAGAAGAGTAGCATACCAGTGGATGATGCCTTGAAAAAGAAAAGAGCTGCATCTGAACCTGCTACCAACAACCTCTGGCAATCCAACATTCCCCCACAAATGTGCTTCAAAATTTTGTTTTACTGCAAACAGAGCATTGGGCATTCATGAAACCACTTTTCACTAGACAAGATTTTGTCGGCAGTCTGGTAGATGACCAACCAAGCAAAAACTCATCATTTGTAAGATATATGGAAAGACCACAATGCAAGTTATGAATTCACTCAGTTTCCGAGTTTGAGGAGGCCCGTCTACAATTTATGATCCATTTGGTTCCAAGTTTAAGGAGGTCTATACCAATCGACACTGGTGCCATTGCGTGTTTCTGGCAGAGCATGGAGTCAATTTTCTCATGGCATAGTTCAGGAGTGGCTTACCAAAGGACCAATGCCAATCTGTCCAGATAGGGCCTCGCATTTTAAAGTTCATTTTAAACAAATCTACTGAAGGAGCTATCTTCTGGAGATGCCAAATAGTGTCATTGTATCTGAAGAAATGAGAACTTCTCTGAGACTTCTCCCCCAATATGTTTTTACTACGAGAGAAATTTTCCTCCAATGAACCATCCACTCTTTGCAAACCCAGGAACCCTTCTGAAGCAATATTTTTCTTTAAGAAATCAAAATAAAACTTAGAAGACTCATCCCTTCCTGGATCCAATGGATATGTGCCCAGATCTAGCTCCATCTACCATTCAATACTGGTACCATAGGGTGTTTTTGATGGAGCAAGGAGTAGAGATTCTCCCTGGCATAGCTCAGGTGTGGCTTACCAAAGAACCAACACCAATCTCTCCAAATAGGGCCTAGCATTGGAAAGTTCATCTTAAACAAATCCACTGAGTGGTCATCTTCTAGGAATCCCAAATAGTCATTCTATCTAGTGAAATGAGAGCTTTCTGATGAGATTTCTGTGAGAGAAAATATTCTGAAGATGGACCCCAAACATGTTTTTACTGAGGGAAATCTGCCTCCACAGAACCATCCACTCTTTGCAAATCCAGGGACCTTTCTGAAGCAATCTTTTTCTTTAGGACATCAAAATAGAAGCCTCATCCCTTTCATGGATCCACTGGATATGTGCACAGAACCTGAAACCCCTAGCAGCTTGCTCCTATTTAATTCTGATCTTGGCTACCTCCTGTAGCACCGAGTTGTGGAGATCTTCCTCCAAAAAAAATCCTACCTACAAATCATTCTAATGTCCTCTACTAATAATGCTTATTTACGTCTCCTTCCAAACTGATATATCTCATGTTTTTAAATAGTGTCTGCATTATTGAAGAAATAATATAATATCTTGTCCTATAATATCTTGTCCAATAATTGTCGAGGGACTTCCCATACTTCTGCTTGTTAGCGACACCACTTTTGTCAGTGATTGTTGGAAACACTTGCATTTGCCGTAAATAACATAACTACATGTGAATGACACAATGTTATCACACTTTTAGCACGACTGGCATTAACACAATACAAAATCAAAGGAAGCTTGAGCCCCTCACTGCCTCACGGGTCAGAAGTCTATTTAAGCGAAGGCAACCAAAAAACTGTGAGACCTGAGATACAAAATGAACAACTTATTGCCTCTCACTATGAAAATTTCCATGGAACTCCAATTACTTCTATTAAACATATGGAAAACAAGCAAAAGAATGGCAACTTACAACCAGAAGGGCTTCTTACATTGAGAGCAGAGATATGAAGTACATATATTATAAATAAATTCAACCTTATCACTAAATATTTTCAGAAGCACCAGCTCTTCTAGACTATCTGTTATGGATTGCATTACAAATTTCAATTAAAATTTCCATTCTAAAAAAGGGGACTCACATATATGCTTTCAATAACAAACTGAGAATCGAAACAACAATTAAGTTGTGGTATAATCAACATGCTAAAAATAATGGCATGGTCATTTGAACAATTTGAACTTAAAATAATGCCTGCTGTGTTTCATTAACTGGCAGCCAAAACTCAATTATTGAACAGGTTCATAGCTTTTCAACATGGAAAACATCAGTGTAAAATCTCACACATGAGACTACAACTCTTTCAGTGTGCAGCTCCATTGAGAATATACAAATATTCAGCAGTATCAACACATTTACTTCCCATCCATAGTTGCAAACTATGATAAATGCACAAAAGCCTTCTTGCGCTGTTATTGCAAATACAGTTGTCAAATTTATTTATTAACCAAGACCACTCTACATGCATTGTGACATGTAAGGAGTGACATGGAAGCTTCTCAGATGGTATAGAAAAAAAATGGCAATTGAAGTATCAGTATACACGAGCTTTAGGAGGAAAAGTCTCCACCTCCTCATCCAAAGTGTTCAAATGGACTGGCCTGTATGCCAGACGAACCTTCCCATTTTCCCAATAACTGCAGGAAAACAATCTCCATCACTCAGCACATTTATTTACTACATATAATATTTTTCATCATAATTTTCAAAATCTTTTACAAATCCTATCCGAAACTACAAAATGCACTTGTATATTCAACATAAAAAAATTAAACTAGAATGTCAGTGATGTTTCTTTCATAGTTATGGTTTCAGTATAAAAAATCAGACATCTATGTTGCATGAAACACAGGTATGAGTACTTGGAACTGTAGAAAGAATAGAAGATAAGAAGAAAGCACAGAGGTTTAGGGTTTTGGAGAAGGCAGGAAAAGACGAAGAGCTGGTCAACAATACAGCAGATCCAGTTTCCTATCTTTGTTAAGGGATATGGATGGTAAACAAGCCAATGTTGTCACGGTTGGTGCCCTAGTGAAGAAGGATTTTAGAGTAAGCTCTCTACAGTTTTATTCAGCTATGCCTTCACACTTAACAAACATGTTAATTAAAAATGAGAAGACGAAGGTCCCAAGTATGAATGACAGGTCAGACAGATATAGGATCAATTTTAAAAGGATTAGATGGGGATATGTCTACCAGTCAGGTGGAGTTAACAGACCTTTCCAAAACATCAATAGAGGTGTTTGCGCTGTGGAATGACAAAGAGTCTGGAAGGATTGTTACCTTGGAGAACCTGGCTGTTCAGAAACTTGCAAAACATGGTCAAGGGGTTGAACAGGAAGATAGTTTGAAGGCGGGTAATCCCATACTCATTGAGGAAACTGGTCCACATTGTGGAGTAAAGGAAGAAGATAGCCCACAGTTCAGTCGAGGAAGGAAAGAAAAGAAGCATGTCAAGCTGTGGAAAGTTAGAACCAATCTAGTCTCGTCACTCTCAAGGGGAAATATCACCATGAGACAGGTGGTGGACCAGTCTAGTAAAACTTTGACAGGTAGGTTTCATGAAAGACTCATTTCTGAGAAGAACCTAGCCACATAAATTGGGAGTATGGAATCTTATGCTCAGTTATCTGCCTAGTTTACATACACTAGTGGAGGATGGTTGGCATTTCATTTTAATACAGAAGAAGATGTAGCAGTTATCCTGAAGGCGAGATGGTTTGGGGGGTCACTAGTTTTAATCTTGAAGAATGCGTGCCCAGATTTGACCCTAGATTGGAGAGGATTAGGATTTCCTTGCATCCAATCTGAGTAAATATTCCAGGATTACCGTTAGAGCTTTGGTCTATGGATATTTTTATAGCCACTGAAAATAGCCTTGGGACTATTTTAGAAGTTGAAGAACAGTCTAAAACTGATACCTCACATTTGGTGCCTGAATCCTGGTTGAGCTCGAATTGACAGAAGAACTGGCAGAGGATATCAAAATCGAGGTGGGGAGCAGGACACATGTAATGTTTGGATAATGTCATGCATCAAATACATAAAATCAGAAGTACACACCATGTACACCAATGTGAGCGTGGAGGACAAACCCAACATAAATAAAAGAGATGAGTTACAAAATAACTCCTCAAAAATAGGAGAAACTCCACCAAATAAACAAATACATTCATATATCCAAATCACATCTCCTCAATAATGACTATATGAGCTCTATATATAGACCTATTCACACACTGCACATGTGAACTCGATGACCATGTGAAGAAATAGAAACATAACTCTCTTGGTGCTTAAAAGATCAATAGTTAAATAAGATCTATGCTGCTTTAATTTATTATATATCTCTATAATTATTATGATTTCTTTTGTAGTTTTCTATTATTTTGCTGGCTTATCTTTTAATTTTTCATTTTGTTTGGATTTCAATTTTTTTTACTATTTAGTTTATTAATGTGATAATATGGACACATCTGCCTCAGCAGTAGATGCACCTTGCTAATCTTGGTGCAATGAGACAATCTACTTCTTAAGGAATAAGAAAAACACAACTCTCAACAATTGTTCTATGCCAAAATCACTTCACTACTAATTGCTTCTCTGTTGTTCAAATATTGCCTTTGCAAATCCAAAATCAAGTAGAGGTGGGGATGGAGTTGGATCATATTCACAACTTAATCACTCTCAAAGAAAATGTTTTTTACATGGCAAGCCATGCACCACTAGTGGAAGGGACCTCTAAAATGTTTCCAAATCAAAGCCAGTTCATAGATGACATCATGTCCTGGCCAATGGGAAAAAGAAAATGTTGTCCATTAGATCTACCTACCCAACAAAAATGACCACTTACAGACAACAACGAGCTCCAACATTGATGTTAACATATTATGTATAATGCAACTGATATACAGCATGTAGCAAATAATGTTAAGGTTTGTTAGGCAGTTCAACCACCATAAACATCTTAGGGTAGTAATAAGTGTTAAAATCTCTGTTCCAGAAACCTACGTAAATCAATTTCTTATGATTTCCCTACCAAAAAATTAATTTAGATTGAATTCTTCAGCCCATAAAATAAAATACACTTACCGGAAATTTATCTGGAAATAAAAAAATCAATGGAAGCTACAAGAAACCAATCTCCAAAATACATCGAAATTCTGGCCTTCAAATATCAGTTTTTTATCAGAACTACTCCAAACTTAGAAGGGCTCCTAAACTGGGAAAATAATCGACTAAGAAAAAAACAAAAATTACAGCAGAACTTAGATGTTTTGAATCCTGATACACCATACAACCTGTACAGCCTTGCCAAAACCTGTTGTAAAAACCCTGCTGTTATTGTTGAAATATGTCCCAAAAATATGTACAACTGCCCTTCTCTTTGGCTAGGTTGTATGGCCTGCTGAGGTTGACTCTGCTCCTGTTGTGTACAGCCCCTTCAATTTCTGAGAGCTGGGTTAATCTCCTTTTGTCACTCACATTGTTTCCTCTTTTCTCCTTTGGACTTGCACATTGAGTGAAAATCCTTTATCACTCTCTCACTTGTGTTTTTCTAACACTCTACATATCACTCTCTCTATGTCTTTTCCTTTCACATTGTCTTTCTTTTAAAACATTGAACTAATGAGCAAGTCTCCATAACCCTAATCTCTCAATGAGATTTACAATTGAGATTAAATTCCAATCGACGGTGGAGATTACATCTAAATCACTAATGTAAATACTTTACATTTTATTAGACGTTAATCAACTTAAAAATAAAAGACTCTTCGCTTTAATAACCAACTTTAATTCAAGTGAATTACAAAATATAAAGGACCTTTTCAGATGACTTCCACATGTTCGACACTAGACGTGTGTCGAAGTTCCTATCCAATGCTACAAACATCAACACTCCCTCTTAGTGAAGAGGGAACTTCTTGAAGAACCACTTGGGATTGGCTTTCCCTCTAATATCGGCACAATGTTGCACCCGTCATCCTCCATCGTGGCATTCCTCCAAACGTCATAGTTTGTTACTTCTTCAATGATGCTACCTATTAGTGCCATATAGTACGAAACTTCTTGGGAGGCTTGCTCCCCCTGACTATGCTCCTAGGACTTTCCACATGCTCCTGAGCATCTCTCAATGTTTGCATGAACCAACAAGGTCCATTGACAAAATTAGGAGTTGATCTCTCCTCATCTGAAGGTTGACTTCCTAAACTAGAAGTTGTTGATCTATACTCAACCTTTGGAGCTTCCTACTCCTCATCCTCAGTCATTGGTAGGGTCTCATGTGACTTCCTAGATGAAAGGTCCTCCTTGAACTTCCCCTCTTGGCTCACCACAGTCCTCCTCTATTTTGGAATGAAAATATTGTAAGCCTTTGAAATCTCTTGGTATCCCATAAGCATGCCCTTTATGTTGGTGGGTTCTATCATGGTCCTCTTCTTCCAATACATGTACATATACTAGACAAACAAAGACACGTAAGTAGCTAACATTTGGCTTCACACAAAAGAATGCTTCCACTAGTGTCTTAGTGAAGACCCTCGTTCTAGATGTAGATTGTCGTTTGGCATGCCTCTGCTCAAAGGAACATGGGCAAATCATGATCGTGGATCATGGTCTTAGCAACCCCTAAGATTGACCTATTCTTTCCCTCTACAACCCCATTTTGCTATGGGTTTGTATGATACTGACAACTCCCTCTTAATTTGTAACTCCTTGCAAAAATCCTTGAAGTCATTAGAGGTATACTCACCCTCATTGTGTTACCTTAGAACCTTGATCTTCTTCCTTGTATGGTTCTCCACAAGAGTCTTCAACTCCTGAAACTAACTAAAGACCTCATCCTTGGTCTTCATGAAGTAGATCCATGTCTTCCTAGAGAATCCATCAATAGAAGACACATAATACATGTCTTCCTATCCTAATGCTACAAACATCGACCCACATACATCCAAATGTATCAGATCCTAAATCTCCTTGGATCTATACTCGTTGCTTGGGAAAACAAGCTTGGTGTGCTTCCTAAGCACACACCCCCTGCTACGCAAAACTGAAGTCTAGAAGACCAATGAAAATATCCCTCAGATTTGGAAACAACCTATAATTCAAGTCCCCCATTGTCTCGTGCCACAACTCACACAGGTTGTCACTGCTATGAACCAAGGCTTGAACATGCACACCCCGTAACTTGTACAAATTCCCTCTCTAACCCCAATAACCTAAGATCTAAATCACCATATTCGTCCCCACCCCCCACGTGTCACGAATCTAGCATGCCAGACACCATTGATGTTGACATGTGTCTGATTTGTTGTTGGTGCATGTCTGCATCCGAATTTCAGGATTCGTTTCGGGAAGGAATCTGATTCGTGCTTAGCGAAAATCGCAATTTTTGGACACGTTCACCAAAAAGCGTCCATTGGACTTGATAAAAGCCGAAATTAGGCCGCATTTGTCCATTTTCATTCGTTGTTTGGGTGTTGTGGGACTGTGGGAGCGACCAACAAAGGAGATAAGAGTGTTTTGGAGGTGATTCAAGCTACAAGTAAGTGGATTTCCCTTCCATTTTTTGCTATTTTTGCTACAACAATATACCTGTCCATTTTGTTTACACACACGGCCTACAACAGTGCATTTTTTCTTTAGTGTTACAGCATTCATGGCTCAACCAAGGCCAACAGGGAAGGGTCAAAAGAAGAGGAAGAGGGCAACAAGGAAGGGGCAAAGAAGAGGAAGAATGCCTCTATTAGTAATGCACCACCCCCCCCCCACTCTTTCAATTTCATCGGAGTCTACCAGTCCAGGGCAAAGGCAATGGTATATGTGCACACCAACCATCATCTTATTTACAGGTAAAGGGAGGAGTGGTTGAAGCGAAAGATAATGATGTCACTTTCGATGATGATGATACTCTTGAGGGATCATCCTCCACACCAGCAAATTCAGAGATTACAATGGATACAGAGAAGGAAGATGCATAAGAGAGCAGTGGTGGTATTGATGTTGATTTTGATGTTGATGAGTTATAGGCATAGCTACCCTATTGGCAGCAGCCCATGAGATTCTTCTTTCATGTTCTACAATTTTGGGTTCTAGTGTCTACCTTGTTTTGTATTTGCTATTTTCCATTGGCATTCTTAGTCAAGAGTCCTCAAGACTCAGTAACTACGTAATAAATTTTGATTTTGACGACTTAATGAGAAAATTGCAGTTTACTTAATGACATGTGTCCTCCATGTCATGTTCTGAGGGGTCACCATGTCCCGTGTCGAACTCTCCTATTTGTGTGTTCTATGTGTCTCGTGTCCTCGTGTCAGGAGACTTAGCCTGAGATCCTTTCGCTCCCATACATGCTTTCCCTTTACGGTAATCCACAACGAAATGCTTATCTTCCATGACTGCGACTACAAGTAGGTTTTTCTTCAACCCTGAAACATACAACACATCCTTTACTTCCAACAAGCTGCTTGACTCAAGCCCTTTTATTGCATGCATAGCATCATTACCAAGCTCCACATGTACTCTTGAGTCCTACTTTGTCAAACTAGTAAACAATGATATCACGAGATGCACCATTGTCCACATACTATGCACTCTTAGAAACTATGTTGGTAGGAATGTACGAAACAAATGAGATATCCTTCTCAAATTTCATACCAAACTTGCTTATCCGAGTTTTTGTTGAGGTTGCTATTACCTGATGTTATGACTTCCCGTCACCCTTCTTCCTCTTTGGACATTGTGATGCATAGTGACCATGCTTGTGACATATGAAACACTTGATTTTGCTCAAGTCTTTCTTCCCCGACTGTGAGTCTGCCTCCTCACTCTTTCCTTCACTAGAACCCTTTCCTTTGCCCTTCCTTGTCTCACTGATAAGGAACAAGTTCTCTTCACCTTCCCACCTATTGGCTTTAGACTCCTCCCGAATCTCTTCCTAGACACAATTGCCCCAAATCCTCTCAAAAGTGGAAAGATTCTACCCTACACAGAAACCCTTGACAAATGGTTCCTAAGGCTTTGAGAATCCATTAAATTTTGTATTTACTGATTCTGCATCAAACACAGCCTCCTCAACTGTTATAAGTCGATCATGGACCTGAGTGATTTTCATGAGGTAATTAATAGTTGAATTTGATCTAGACATCTACGTAGATATGAGCTTATTCCTTATTATCATCTTTATGTTAATGCTCTCGCCCTAGTAGAGACTTACTAGGGTGTCGAACATCACCTTGGCCATTTTCTTCTCCAACAAACAACGAATCAAATGATCTTTCACTACATCCAAGATTACCTGCATCAATTTGATCTACTTCTTCTCATAAGTTGCCAATTTTTGTGGATCAGTCAAAGAAGGAACTACTTTGTTAACAATCTCCCAAAATTATTTTCCTTCAAAAGCGAAGAAACTCTTGCATTCCAAGGAAAGAAGTTTGTAGCTCCAACCAATTTGTCTTCAAACCTGAGACTAGTTGCTGTCATATTCCAAATATAAACAAAACTAGCATACAAATGTGCTTATTCCTTCAAGCACCCAATAAAAATAATTGTTGGTCCCCAAATCTGCTAGATCTGCCTATTCTATACAAAGATATGCATTAGATTTGTCTGTTGGCCACTCAAATATCTGCACTAGATTTGTCTGTTGGCCACTCAAATCTGCAACAACTCCCTGTTGCAAACCCAGATCTGCACTAGATCTATTTGTTGGTCACTCAAATTTGCAAGATCTACTTGTATAACCAGATCTACACTAGATTTGTTTGTTGGTCACTCAGATCTGCAAGATTTGCTTGTTGTATACTTAGATCAACACTAGATCTGTCAGTTGGACATTCAAATCTCCAAGATCTAATTTCTGTATACCCAGATATGTACTAGATTTGTTTGTTGGAAACTCAGATCTGCAACTATAGCCTTTAGCTTTGTTGTTGTAACCTTCAGATTTATTGTTGTAGCTACTTGGAAATCAACTTCTCCCAAAAATCAGATTTTGGTACCATGTTAAAACCTCTATTCTAGCAACCTAAGCAAATTAATTCCTTGTGATTTCCTTACTGAAAAATTAATTTAGATTGTATTATTAGCTCGTAGAATAAAACACTTCATAGAAATTCAACTGGAAATAAAAAATCAATATAAGCTATAGGAAACCAATCTCCAAAATAGACACAAAGAAAAAATAAAAATAAAAAAATTCCCTCCAAATATCAGCTTTTCAATAAAATTACTCTAAAAGCTTACAAGGGCTCCCAAACTGGGAAAATATCCCACTGAGAAAACCAGTAAAAATTCCAGCAAAACCTTGCTATTTTGGTGCACCATACAACCTGTATGGCCCTGCCAAAAACTGTTGTAGAAACCCTCTTGTTACTGCTGAAATTTGTCCCAAAAAACTGTATAGTCACCCTTCTCTTTTGTTGGGTTGTACAGCTTCTTGTAATTGCCTCTGCACCTCCTATGTACAACCCCTTCAAATTCTGAGAGTTGGGTTAATCTTTGTTACTCACATTGTTTCCTATTTTCTCCTTTGGACTTGCACTAAGTGAAAACCCCATATCACTCTCTCACTTTGTGTTTTTCTAACATTGTCTATGCATCACACTCTATTTCTTTTCCTTTCATTTTGTCTTTATTTTATATCACTGAGTTAATAACCAAGTCTCCATAGCCCTAATCTTTCAATGAGATTGACGATTGAGATTAAATCCAATCGAAAATGGAGATTATATCTAAATCACTAATGTAAATACTTCACATTTTATTAAACACTAAACAACTCACTAATAAAAGACTCTTCACTTTCACAATTAGCTTTAATCAAAGTGAATAACAAAATAGAAAAGACTTGTTGCCACATAATGTAGCATGCCTTGCATAGGGAAACCCTACAAGGTATAAACTAGACAAAGGGGCAACAATGGGGTAGTAGCTGTTAAAATTGGCAACTATGGCCAACTTCCACCTTAGGACAACTCATATGATGGAGATGATTATTGCATTGGATACCTCTTTCTGAGAGGTACAATTTTGATATCAAGATCATCTAATTCTGACAAGCAGAAATGGAATTTTGAATTTATTCTCTCATGGTCAAATTGTCAAGGTCGACCCCAGTCAAATGTAGGCTCATAGAAGCCCAAATGGATGTGTCTCCTCACCCTTAACAAATTGTATAAATAGGAGTGACCCTTCTCTCATTTGGACATCACTCAACTCATCACATCATCTTCTCTCTCCCCTCTTGATTGGTTCATAGTTCTTGGAGGCTCTCTTCCTCGCACGTGTGGAAGGAAGACAGATTTCTGGACTGGTTTTGGAGGCCGAAAATTCCAGAGAATAGGGCAGCGGTGACCAGAGTTGACTTGGGCACTTTGACCATGCATTGACTTTTGTTTTGGGGGCATAATTTTGATCTCTGCAGGCCACATTGTTTAGCATGATTTTCGAGATGATCGGGACTGTTTGACCATGTTGACTTCAGCATTGACTTTCTGGTTTGACTGCAGAAATAACAGCAAGGTTTGACTGGGTTGACCAAACTGTTTTGAGTTGACTTTGAACTTCTTTGGAGGCTGCATTCTTCTGCTGTTGACCAAGCTGATTGGAGGATGATTTGGGGCAGCTTTGACCACCATTGACTTTCTGGTTAGGGCTGCATTGACTGCTGATTTGGCAGATCTGTTTTGGGTTTGTATTTCTGATATTTGTACTCTCTCTCTCTGCTGAACTATTGAGGAAAATAAGAAGATTTGATCAAAGGGTTTCCCCACATTGGGGTTGTCCCTAGCATCCGCCACATCTTTTGTCCTCTTGTTTTCTGCATATGATTTTACGTTCTATCTGCATTTACTGTCAATGTTTGTAAGTTAATGTGATTGCTACTGGATATAATTGGAAATTGTCATTGGGCTGCTAAAGGAACATTGAAGTAAATTGTGCTTAAGCATAGAACATACCATTGTTATCAAAAATTAACATGGTATCAGAGCTCAGGTGAAGACAAAGCCCAAGCAAGAGTGAAGCAAAGCAATCACTAAGAGAAGTTGTTGGACAAGGACTTGGAATTAGTCCCAATGACTACTACATCTTTCTTCAAATCCGAGGACAAGCTTAAGGACAAGTCCGACTATCATGCATGGAAGATGACTTTGGATTTGACATTAGAAGAAAATGATGCCATGGACTATGTTAAAGGAAGAATAGCAGAACCTCCATCAAATGCTTCCGTTGCTACACAAACCAAGTACAAGAAAGGTGAGGTTAAAGCTAAGAAGATTATTGTTGATTTCATTCATAAGCCTTTGGTTGCCTATATTTCTGATTTGGAAACATCTAAGGAGATGTATGAAAAGCTGGTTGGAATGTTCAAAGTAAACAAACGCAAATCAAATTCTCTTTCTCAAGAACAAGTTGAAAGATATCAAGATGGATAGAGGAGAATCCATTCAATCCCATTTCATGAGGATTGTCAAGATCAAGAATGATCTCCTATCTATAGGTGAAATCACTAGTGACCGGGAACTCTCTCTTATTGCACTTGGGGACCTTACAAGAGATTGGTATGTGTTCAACACTACCATTCTCAACAATGACAAGATTCCGGAATTTGATGAACTATTGGCCAGATGCACTCAAGAAGAAATAAGGATGATGGAAAGAGACAAGCCCTCATATGGAAACAATCCTACCACCTTCTCTGCTCATTGTAAGAGAAGGAACAATGTTGGTCCAAGGAATCAAGGACAAGGATTCAAGTCGGGATTCAAAGAAAGAAGAAAAGGAAGGTGCTTCAATTGTAACAGGTTTGGCCACTTTGCTAGAGAGTGTCCTCACAAGAAGGATACTCAAAGAGATGATGACAACAATGACAACAAAAACTTCAAGGGCAATGGCAATCAAAGGAACAACAGGTTCAATAACAAAAAAAAGAGGAATGCTCTTGCTGCACGAAATGGAGGTGGTCGTCCTCCCAAGAAGTCGAGAAACTCCAGGTATGATGAAGTTAATGTTGTAAAGCAAAAAGAATTTTATCTTATTTTTGCCCTCTCCACCGCCTCTCCTCTAGATACATTGGACCATTGGTTGATTGATAGTGGTGCCTCAAGGCACTTCACTGGGTACAAGGAGACCCTCTCTAACTTGGTTGAAAAGAAGACAAATATGGAGATTATACTTGGGGATAATGCCACTTATCCGGTGAAAGGAACTGGGACCATTACTCTTCACGTAAATCAAGGTCAAACCCTTCACCTATAAGAAGTGCTATATGTACCTGACTTGAAAAAGAACTTGGTTTCTATTTTGTGATGGAAGACAAAGGTTTTAAGGTGTCATTCATTGATGGGAAGGTTCGTCTTTGGCAAAGGAATCCAAGAGATGCATTCACTCTAGGATTCAGGGTTGAAGGCCTTTATCAGGTTAGAGGAAGTCTGTTGGGAGCAATGACTTGCGATACTTCTCTTCAATCTCAATTATGGCACCAAATATTTGCTCACCTTCATTTTAAATCCTTACCCGATGTAAGGAAGATGGTCACAGGGATGCCAGAATTCAACTTGAATCATGAAGGTGTTTGTCAGGGATGTGAAGTTGGAAAACATACAAGGGGACCATTCCCTGCAAGTGGGACTCAAACGACTGATATTCTTCAATTGGTCCATCCTGATCTATCATGTATGTTGCCCATGACATCTTTGGGTGGATATTTGTATTATGTTATTTCTATGGATAACTTCTCTCGCAAGAGATGTATCTATTTCTTAAAGAAGAAGAATGAAGTATTCAAATGGTTCCTCTCCTTCAAAGCCTTGGTTGAGAATCAAACAAGGAAGAAGATCAAAATTCTGAGGACTGATAATGGGACAGAATATTAGTCTAATGAAATCAAAGACAATTGTAGAGAAGCTATCATTAAGAGGGAGACTACAATCGCTTATACTCCTGAACAAAATGGTGTTGCCGAAAGGAAGAATCGTACTATCATAGAAGCCACCCGGTTATGCTTCATGATCAAGGTCTTCCGAAGTTCTTATGGGGAGAAGTTGCCAACACCGTTGTGTATGTCCAAAACTGTTAAGTTTAGGTATGTTCTATGCTTAGAGCAATTTATTTCAATTTTCATAGTTAGCTCACATCAGCATTAAAGTAAATTGCAGATAGAACATAAACATAAATCGCAGGAGACAGGCCAAGACAAGAGGAAACAAGATGTGGCGCTAGCCAGGGATAAACCCCAATGTGGGGAAACCCTTGATCAATTCTTCTTATATGTTCTTCAATAGTTCAGCAGAGAGAGAGAGATAGTACATTTACAATAGAAGTCAACACCTTGACTTATCTAGATAAGAGCATAGATCATCTCTAAGAAGATGATACATGAAATCAGTTGAAGACATGTTGCTTCAACTGATTCTCCAAGGTGACTCCTTTACCTATCATTGTGCTGCATGCTGCACCATGCTGCACCCATCATCACAATGTTGGACCTTATGACCATGCTATACACATCGTATTGTTGCACCTTATGCTGCATTGTTGTCCTAGTGTTTAGCACTGTTGTACCTTGTGCCACTGTTGCACCATGTTGTCACCCATGTGCTTGTTGCACCATTGCTGCTACGTATACTTGTTGCACCAAGTACCATATTGTTGTCCCATGCACCTTGGCAGCACCATGTCACCTTGTCGTCCCATGCATCTTGGCAGCATTATGTCACCTTGTTGTCCCATGCATTTTGGCAGCATTATGCCTTGTTGTCCCATGCATCTTGGCAGCATTATGTCACCTTGTTGTCCCATGCATCTTGGCATCATTATGTCTTGTTGTCTCATGCATATAGGCAGCATTATGTCTTTTTATCCCATGCATCTTGGCAGCATTATGTCACCTTGTTGTCCCATGCATATAGGCAGCATTATGTCTTGTTGTCCCATGCATCTTGGCAGCATTATGTCTTGTTGTCCAATGCACCATACTATTATGTACAGCCACCAATTTGGCTCCCACGAACTGCCCAACAATCTGGTCCAAACCGATCCTCAACACCTACAAGAAATTTCATAGACAACATACCTTAGCTCACTGTTTTGAGTTCTGATTTGTTTGCTGCAACTTAGGTCTGGTTAGGGCATATCACAGTGTCTTTGCCAGCCTCCTTTTCCACCCAGATTTGCTCCAAGGTGATGCAGCTACCCTTCCTTGTGGGGATGAGACCCTTCACAATAATCCTGGGCAGTTATAGCCTTTACAAGGTCCACGACCTGCCCTCACAACAAGCTTCCATAGATTTGTAGCAAACTAGTTAAGGGTTTGCCCGTCATCTAAACAGTTGATATGGCTGCCCTTCCTTGCAATAATTCGGTCACCTGAGATGGCCTAAGACAACCCTTCAAACCTTCGCTGGAATGTTGCCTTAGTTGCGGCTAAAACAGAGAATGTTTAGGGTGGTTGAACAATGTTTAGGGCAGCTTTGATCTGGACAACGTATAGCCTTGTGTCCACCATAAGAGTTGCCCTCCATGTAAGCTACCACATCAGGACGTAGAGCCTTCTCTTCATTGCCTGCATCTAGATCTAGGGCATGCCTTCTCTATGACAATGTTGAGCTAGGGCATCCTCTCCTTAGGGCTGTGTAGATTCCTAGGATCTCTTCCTCCCAGTAAAAGACCCAAAGACAAGTGGAGAGGAAGAGAACACAAGAAGTGTGTGTGAGAAATGACTCTCAAGTCATCTCCTTTTATACTAAAACGTTGAGCACATGTGGGGTTTATTTGGTTGCTGGCTGACCTTGACGAATTGTCTTATAACACAAATAAATTCATAACTTCATGAATAGTTATCGGAATCGGATGATCTTTAGATCAATCCTACACCTCTCGATGAGAGGGGTCCAGGAAAAATATCAGCTGCCATAAATAAAATGACTCACATGGAGTTTGGCCCTAGTTGCCAATTTTAACACTCCCTCTCAACTAGGGAGAACTCCATCCGCTAATCCATATGTCCGACTGTATTATCTCTGCCATCAGTGCTCTGCTCTACTGAGCTCTGTTTTGCCCTGCTCTGCTCTACTCTGCTATGTTGAGCTCTGCTCTACTCTGCTAAGCTCTGCTCTGCTGAATCATGAAGAAGAAGAATTGATCGAGAATGTCTCATACCATTCTCTACTAACCCGAAGTCAGTTTTATTGATCCCAAATCAATATCACAAGAGAGTGTCTCAAACCACTCATACTGATCATAGATCAGTTTCATTGATCCCAAATCAATGGAGGTCATCCTAGCATAGGGAGTGCGGTAGATACAATGATGTGTCCATCGATAGTACTACTGGTCCCTAACCCCATTTCCCTGCTCATTGATCAGATGAGAGGTACTTCCCATGAGTCCAGACTGCATGGGTAGGATGCCTCGACACGAGAACTAATCATCCTATCCACAGGAGAACGAATCATCCTATCCAACAGTCGCCACAAGAGATAGATAAGATAAGATAAGATAATTTTATTAATGTCCAACAAATGACCAAAATAGATCAACGTGACTGTCGGTTACAATTGTTACATCATGCCAAGCCGGTGGACCAAACAATCCCCTTTAACATTTCTTTTAAAAAGCAGAAAGTACATCTATAATCTAAGTAAATGTAAATGTAGAAGCTAGAAGCTCTCGGCTTCGAAACAAAGCACTGCGATGAAGCAAAGAAGGAGAAGAAGAAGAAGGAAAAAGGGAGGAAGGAGTCTCCTGCCCAATTCGTACTCCTAACATTAGAGGTCGAGAGAAGAAAACTGAGAGAAGCTTGTCAAAGTCTGTTGTCCTATAGGCATACTGGGTTGTCGTTGTTGTCGCCTGGAGTTTCTAGGGTGCCTCCCAGGGGTGGATCCAATCCTGGAGCACTAGTGCAGTCTGGTGGGTCGGCCCCCCCAGGACCACACTGATCTGGTCTCAGTGTCTGTGGGTCGGTCAATGGTTTTTTTGGTGCCCTGCGCTGATGGTAGCGCCCTAAAGAAGTCTGTGATCTTCTGCGTGGTGTCCAATCTGGTGGGGGGTTGAAGAAAACAGGCCTGAAGTCTGAAGGCCTCTTGGAGATAAAGTGCAAGGCATCTCTAATCAACATATCTGAGGAAGCTAGTCAAAGTTTGAGAAGACTGAAGAGACAATGGAAACGACCTCGAATCTCGTAGTAAGCAGGGCATCCGAAGATGAAGTGTGTCTCTGTCTCTATCTCCTGTAAGTGACAGAGCTGGCAAATCCTATCTGCCCTATCGATGTGGTGATCTGTCTCCACCCAAAGTCTGTGAGACCCAACTCTGAGTTGCCCAAGGGGGATTCTAAGAGCGTGCATCCAATGCTGGAACGTGTACTGGGGTCTGATGATGAGCCCATCCCTACTCTCCAGGCAATGCTCCGCGTAGAAGGCCATTTTTGGACGCAACCCATTGGGAGGATTGGTCCATGTAGTCTAAATGTTCCGTATGTAAATATCCTCCTTAATGAATCATCCTAGCCCACAGAAGAACTAATCATCCTGTCCCACAGTCGCCACAGGAGAACTAATCATCCTGTCCCACAGTCGCCACAGGAGAACTAATCATCCTGGCCCATAGGAGAACTAACCATTCTATCCCACAGTCGCCACAGGAGAACTAATCATCTTGGCACACAAGAGAACTAATCATCCTGTCCCACAGTCGCCATGGGGTGTCATAGGGGAAGGTTGAACCTTTCACCCTATACATAGCGCACCACCAGGGGAGGGTGAGTCGCCATGTGGTCGCATGTCGCTCCAAGAAGTACCCTGCGCCCCCCTGGAGCTCCCAGAGCTCAATCATACATCATGCAGGACCCTTATAAGAAAGTCTCTCAACGACTCCAAGTCGTTCGGGAGAGTCACAAATTTGACCTTTCCCTAGGGCTTTGACAGAATGTCTACGACCTGTACATCAGTCTCAATGTGATGGAGGCTCCTTGCTCATCGACATACCATATCCCATATAAGGTAGTATCTGATGTCTATATGTTGGAGCAATTATAGAATACGAGATTCCTCAACAATCAAATCCCCTCCTAGTTGACACAGAGGATTACGGTGGTATCCATCATGTGTACAAATAGCTCGCTGAAGAGCTTCCACAACCAGGCAGCTTCACACGAGATCATACTCGTAGCTATGTATTCGGTCTCAGCGGTGCTTATAGCAACCAACTTCTACTTCCTGCTTATCCATGATATCAAAGCAAAATCCAAAGAGAACCAACACTCAGAAGTGCTCTTGCAATCCTCCACATTGCCTGCCCAGTCAGCATTCGAATAATCATGCAGCGTCACATTTCCGGCAGTGTATCTCAATTCATGATAGATTGTGCCCCGAAGATAACTTAGAAGATTCTTGGCACCAATCCAGTGAGGCTCAACTATATATGAGCTCATCATGCTAACTGCAAAACATATGTCCGGACGGAAGTTCACCAAGAACATCAATGCGAATGAGTTTATGAAACTCAGAGGCATTTCCCAAATCTGGTCCGACATCACTACCATATAACTTTTGAAAGTTACGATCGTCGAGGTAGTCACAGGCTTGCAATTTATCATTCCACACCCCGATTCCAACTCCCTCTTACTTCTGCAAATAAGAGGGTCTGCACCTATCAAAAATAGGTCGTCCTCATAAGGTGTTGGTATGAGAGGTCTATCATCCACAACCTTCAAGTTATGGTTTGGATCGGTTTCACTCCTAGTGAATCTCAACTTCATCAGACAGCTAGCAATCCTCTCATACTATGCCCCGGGTGTTTTGCTTCAAGCCATAGAGGGCTTTCTTCCACCTGTATACATGAGATTCCCGATCATGAATCTCAAACTCCTTAGGTTGTTCCAAACTTGTGGACCTACTGCATGAGGGGAAAGGTCCCCTTGTAATATTTTCCTTCAGTACATCTCAGACATTTACCTTCACGCTCTTCTTGAATTCAAGCATCCCTGTCACCATCTGACTCACATCGGGTAGGGCCCCATAGGTAGACCTCCGGTGTTATAGATGTGATAAGTCAATTGACATGATCCCCATTGGACCATCCTGCAACTTGATACAAATTGCTAACCCTGAACCCATGAGAAAAAGCATCTTTGAAAATTCTATTTTTAAACATGTACCTTTCCATCGATGAATACCACCCTGAAACCTTTGACTTTCATTTCCGAGATGGACACCAGGTTCTTCTTGCGATTAGTTACATAAAAGAGACTCTTGTAAATGAATAGAGTTACACTCATTCAGTTGAGGAGTAACATTCCCTACACCCTTTCTGAGATAGGTGGCATCAACTCCAAGTATAATCCCACGATGTTTCTATCTCTACAAAATTCGAGAGAGCACCCTTCTATCCGATGAGGTGCCTTGAAGCACTACGATCAATAAGTCAGATTCCCAAAGAATTTGAAGGAGAGGGCCAATACAAGATAACGCTTCTTTACCTTATCAAGAACAACATTTGATTCGTCATACCTAGGGTTCCTTGCTTTCTCTGAAGAGTCAGTGGTTTCCTTGATGACCTGCATTATCTGTCATTCCTTGGATCATTGAAGATGTCCCTCGAATGATTGTTATCATCATCAAGTGATGTGTCCCTACCTCAGACACTCCTTCGCATAATGGTCGAACTTAATACAACCAAGGCATTTGCCTTTCCTTCCACCCTTAGATCCGGACTTCCCATTGAAGTGATCTTTAGGTAAGGCCATCAGAAGCTTCCGCTGTGCCATTCTGATAATATTCTCTGCTTTGACTTCACCCTTGGTGAATTTGAAGAGGGATGAGAAATCCATTGATCCTTTTTTCCTTTCCCAACTGTCTTCGGTGATTGCTCTTTCACTCTTGCTTGGGCATTGTCTTCACCTTCGCTCCGATACCATGTTAAGTTTAGGTATGTTCTATGCTTAGAGCAATTTATTTCAATTTTCATAGTTAGCTCCCAGCATTAAAGTAAATTGTAGATAGAACATAAACATAAATCGCAGGAGACAAGCCAAGACAAGAGGACACAAGATGTGGTGCTACCCAGGGATAAACCCCAATGTGGCGAAACCCTTGATCAATTCTTCTTATATGTTCTTCAATAGTTCAATAGAGAGAGAGAGAGAGAGTACATTTACAACAGAAGTCAACAATTTGACTTATCTAGATAAGAGCATAGATCATCTCTAAGAAGATGATACATGAGATCAGTTCAAGACATGTTGCTTCAACTGATTCTCCAAGGTGACTCCTTCACCTATCATTGTGTTGCATGTTGCACCATGCTGCACCCATCATCACAATGTTGGACCTCATGACCATGTTGTACACATCATACTACTGCACCTTATGTTGCATTGTTGTCCCAGTGTTTAGCATTGTTGTACCTTGTGCCACTGCTGCACCATGTTGTCACCCATGTGCTTGTTGCACCATGTTGCCACCCATGTGCTTGCTGCGCCAAGTACCATACTGTTGTCCCATGCATCTTGGCAACACTATGTCACCTTGTCGTCCCATGCATCTTGGTAGCATTATGTCACCTTGTTGTCCCATGCATCTTGGCAGCATTATGTCTTATTGTCCCATGCATCTTGGCAGCATTATGTCACCTTGTTGTCCCCACTGTTTTCAAAACCGTTTTTGAAAACCGGTTACCGGTCTAACCGGCCGGTTAGCAAGGGCGCCGGTCTAACCGGCCGGTTAGCAAGGGCGCCGGTCTAACCGGCCGGTTAGCAAGGGCGCCGGTCTAAACCGGCAAAAAAACCCGGTTCAATCGCCCATTTCACTAAAATTTGCCCTAAACCGGTGCTAATCGGCTTGTTTAGGACGGAACCGGCCGGTTTTGTATCAAACCAGTCGGTTCCGTCCTAAACCGGCCGGTTAGAGGCATGCCCACCATGTAATGCAAAAAGTGTATGCGGACTGTGTTTTAGGGATTTTGGGGGGAAACTAAGGGTGTTTTCCCTCCAAAAACACCCTCTCCAAGCCTTTAAGAGGCCCCTCTCACTCTCATTTGTCTCACACAACTGTTTTGGAGTGTTTGTGAGTGTTTGTGAGCTTGGAGAGTTGAGTTTTTGGCATTTGCTGAAGTAGTCATCTTGGAGTTGGAGTTGGAGCTATTTTGGAGATAGTGTGTAGCTGTCAGTGGAGTTGCCATCTTCAAGAGGAGGCTAAGGAAGCTAGTTTGCATTTCCAGGTAAGGATTTGCACTTGCAAATTCCTTATTTGACTGTTGTCCATGAATTAATTTTTTTTTGTGTTATAAACTTCTCACTTCTATGATCTACCATCCAGGGAGTCATCATGCCTCCAAAAGCCAGAGATACTGCATGGGCTCATTGTGATATGATTGATGGCAAAATGATCTGCAAATATTGCCAAAAATCCATTCAAGGAGGGGGTATTAACAAGTTCAAGCAACACTTGGCTGGGATAGGAGACCATGTAAAGCCATGTGGAGCACCAAATGAAATAATAGGGCATATTAGGGCAGAATACCTTCAGAAGTTTGAGACTCAAGTCACTGAACCAATAGAGAAGTTTGTGACTGCAAAGTTTGGGAGTCGAGACTCAACCAACTGAGTTTGATCATGATCACTGAGACTCATGAGAAGTTTCAACTTCAAGTGATAATGTTGATTACTATTATAGTATTACTATTATCATATATGTAGAGTCTATACTGAAGTCTTGTAGTAGGCCACTGGCCCCATAGTTTGTAGGCTTTGTTTTTGCACTCTAGAGGCCATTTAGAGCCTCATTGCTCATGTATTTTGTCAATGATATGTATTGCACTCGGTGCCATTTTGATATATTCACCTTTACATGGTATATAAATGAGCAATCTTTGCATATTTTGTCTCTATTGGCTTGGAATCATGCTTTTAAATCTTAAAAATAGTTTTTTTCATTAAAAAATAATTATTTAATGTATTTTTCTAAAACCGATTCGTTTAGACCAAACCAGTCCCAGTTAGACCGGTTCCGGTAGGTAAACCGGTTCATTAGGTGGACCGGTCCGGTCACGGGTTCCGATTTTAAAAACATTGGTTGTCCCATGTATATTGGCAGCGTTATGTTTTGTTGTCCCATGCATCTTGGCAACATTATGTCACCTTGTTGTCCCATGCATATTGGCAGCATTATGTACGTTGTCCCATGCATCTTGGCAGCATTATGTCTTGTTGTCCCATGCACCATACTATTATGTACAACCACCAATTTGGCTCCCACAGACTGCCCAACAATCTGGTCCAAACTGATCCTCAACACCTACAAGAAATGTCATAGACAACATACCTTAGCTCACTGTTTTGAGGTCTGATTTGTTTGCTGCAACTTAGGTCTGGTTAGGGCATATCACAGTGTCTTTGCCAGCCTTCTTTTCTGCCCAGATTTGCTCCAAGGTGATGCAGCTGCCCTTCCTTGTGGGGATGAGACCCTTCACAATAATCATGGGCGGTTCTAGCCTTTACAAGGTCCACGGCCTGCCCTCACAGCAAGCTTCCATAGATTTGCAGCAAATTGGTTAAGGGTTTGCCCATCCTCTAAACAGTTGATGCGGCTGCCCTTCCTTGCAATAATTCGGTCACCTGAGATGGCCTAAGACAACCCTTCAAACCTTTGCTGGAATTCTACCTTAGTTGTGGCTAAAACAAAGAATGTTTAGGGTGGCTGAACAACGTTTAGGGCAGCTTTAATCTAGACAGCGTATAGCCTTGTGTCCACCATAAGAGTTTCCCTCCATGTAAGCTACCACATTAGGACGTAGAGCCTTCTCTTCATTGCCTGCATCTAGATCTAGGGCATGCCTTCTCTATGACAGCATTGAGCTAGGGCATCCTCTCCTTAGGGCTGCGTAGATTCTTAGGATCTCTTCCTCCCACCAAAAACCCAAAGACAAGTGGAGAGGAAGAGAACACAACAAATGTGTGTGAGAAATGACTCTCAAGTCATCTCCTTTTATACTAAAACGTTGAGCACATGTGGGGTTTATTTGGTTGCTAGCCGACCTTGACGAATTGTCTTATAACACAAGTAAATTCATAACTTCATGAACAATTATCGGAATCGGATAATCTTTAAATCAATCCTACACCTCTCGTTGAGAGGGATCCAGGAAAAATATCAGCTGCCATAAATAAGATGACCCACATGGAGTTTGGCCCTAGTTGCCAATTTTAACAAAAACTGATGCCCACATCAAGCTTTGGACTTCAAGACACCAGAGGAAGTATTCACCGATAAGAAACCTGATGTTTCTCATTTTAGAATTTTTGGTTGTCCCGTATACTTTCATGTAACAAAAGAGAAAAGAAACAAACAAGATGCATCTGGGAAGAAAGGAATGTTTGTGGGCTACAGTGAAACTTCAAAGGCATATAGAATCTATGTGCCTGGTCAAAGGGAAGCGGAATTAAGTCATGATGTCACTTTCGATGAAGATTATGCTCTTAGGAAGATTCAAGATCTTCCTATTCCTAGGAAGGCCAATGACGTGCCAATGCAGAAAAGTAGGATGAAACTTCGTCCAATGAACTGATGCTCGATGTTGAAGGTCTGATGGATCCTATTGATCCACCTCCTAGTGAGCCCTCTACTTCAAGGAAAAGGTCTTTATGGTTCAAAGATACTCTTGAAGATGCCAAGAAATACAATGCACCAAGGGGGACATTTCATGAAAGCAAGAAGTCGAATAGGTACCAAGGGTACTCAGCTACCATGAGTACCATTATACAATTTGAGCCTTGTACATTCGAAGAAGACGTGAAGCAACAGGTTTGGAAGGAATATGAATCGATCATGAAGAATGATGTATGGGATGTAGTTCCTAGACCCAAGGATAAGTTTGTGGTCACTTCGAAATGGCTCTACAAGATCAAGATCTTGACCTCGCAAAAGTGTTACCTCCCTAGGTAGGAGTGGCTAAGAGACAACCCTATTAGGTGCTTCCAGCCCCTAAGGGGAAGTGACATGTCCTTGGTCCACCCTTCAATCAATAGGTTTTAGTCAATAATAATGGTGTGGAGGGGAGAAGACTTCATGGCCAAGTGCCATGGTCAATGGGACCAACAATGATTGGGAATTCCACATTCTAAGTGTATAGATGTGAGGAGGGAGCCATTGTGGATGCCTTGGTTACCAACTCAACCTTTGTTTTTCCACCCCTCTTATTGCCTTTTACTTTTTCATGATTCTTTCCTTGTATTATTGCTCGTAGCTCAAGGTTTTTGGAGCTTGCTTTGAATGATGTATAGCAGTTGTTACCCCCTTATAAATGGGGTAGTTCATCGCCCATCAAGGGTTGGGGCATGCAAGGGTTCCTTATCTTCTATGAGACAGGGCAACATTGGCCCAAGAACCGAGCGATGGCCATATGAGTGAGGTAGAGCCCATGCTTAGCTTTCGCCCACGTGTTGATTTTAATGTCCCAGCCATCTTTTGCATTTTAATATTTCTTTTCTTTTCTTTTGTGGCCATCATATGCTCTTTCCTTTTCTTTTAGTTACATCAAGACCTACCGAGCAAATTTCCAGGCCCAACTCAAGTATGTGGATGGGAAAGGGGAGTGCAAAATCCCAAAGGACCCATGGGCAGTGGAACCTGAAGAATGGAGGTGGAATAGGGGCTTATGATGTGAGATGGAAAGTGGTAAGTATGGAATAGGGAGAGATGGGACTACGTTATATCAATCGGGGTTTCCCAAGTAGTGCCCCTCCTAAAGCCATTGGGCCATTAGGGGTGGTCCCACTGGACAAGGGTTGAAAATTAACCCTCCATTTAAGGTGAGGGAACAAGATTACGATCAAAATCCTTCATTCTTCCAACTTACCCCATAATCCATGCCCAATGCCCAAAATACAAACAAGCATAAGCACCCAAATGCAAAATGAATAAAGTACCTTTTGGACCAAAGCCCACCTTCCAACATGTGTTCTTGACAGATGGGTGAGGAACATATGACTAATGCAGGTGGCAGAGATATGAATAGCACATCACATCGGCTACTTGATGGTTGTCAGGGGCTGTTGGCTAGAAGAGATGGAGAAATTTTTCTCCTATAGGGTCGCCCACTTTTGGTGGGTAACAATTTCAAAACCCATCAATTCATGATTTAGGATAATCAAGTTCAAAATGCATTATCATAGGTTGAGGATAATCCTGTTCAGAAGAAAGATATTAGAGTAGACACAGGTAACATATGGCCCCAACTGGGACATGAGCTCACCGTAGAGTGCATGATCCATGTACTCAAACGGGGAGTTCATGAGAACTCCAACAATCCCCTGGGCGCAAAGCTATAACCTGCACACTACAATACAACTGTTTGGGCGTACTATAATTGCCCATGTTTTTCATAACAATAATAATCCATACAAAGAAGTAAATCTATGCTAACTGCAAATCTAATCTACAAGCATCCTAAACTAGCATGAGAACATAATATGACAATGTTAGCTATGCAAAGCGCCTACACACTACCATGCAATGCTATCACACTATGCATGAGCTAGGTATAATCATATACCCAATGTAACCAACATATTATTAGATCAATATCATTCCTTTTATCCCTATGATGAATCATGATATTGAACCAAAAATAAGCATAATAATCACAACAATGATATGTTAGATCACAAGGGTGGGAGGTAGGAAAATAAGACCATCCAAAATCATGTAAAGGAGTCATGGACAAGAAAGGAGAACATGACTCAAACCCACACCATTGGGTCATTTTTTCCACTCTAAATATGGAGAACTCAATGATCAAGCTTATGAACTTTCGATGCAAGGCCAACGTCAGGCATATCATCCCACTAGTGTCCTCTAAGACATGCAGGGAGTGATATGATGAGGGGAGCGAAACAAAAGATAGAATCATCATCAGTTTCATATATTGGATCATTGTCAAACGATGACCCATTAGAGGAAATTTCAGCCTAAAAGTGCCCATGAAATTTTCACATAATTTCCATGTCATAATATGTAAACCAATCAAAATCATTTAAATTTAAAAAGAGGTACATATAAATATTTTGGAGGGAAAAGGAAAAAAACAACTATTTGTAATTGTATTTTTGGCTTATCTCCTTATAGGTTTACTCAAATTTCAAGTGTAGACACTCATTGGGTGCGAAATTAAATTTTGCATCAATGAGTACCCATTATGCATACTTTTGAGAAAACCAACATTGATCAAAACTGCAGATACATTAAAAAAACGTCTTTAACTTACTTTTTTAATGTATCTGCAATTTTTATCAACGTGGATCTTCTCAAAAGTATGCATAATGGGTACACGTTGGATGCAAAATTTATTCCATATCCAACGAGTGTCTACACTTGAAATTTGAGTGAAATTATAAGAAGATAATAAAAAAATACAATTAAAAAAGTAGTTTTATTATTTTCCTTCCCAAATTCATCACTCTTATTTTATTATTTTAACTATTATTTTGTTATTTTTCCTTAGGAGGCCACTTTTACGCTGACATTTCCTCTAATGCAATAATCCCAATTTCCTTTTTTTCAATATGTAGAAACTCATCAATAATAACCTTATGCAATTCCCAAGGAGCCATTGCCTTTATCACCGCATGACAATCAAACAGAAGTCACCCGGGTGAATCTTAAGATGCCTTGAGAGATGCTTGCTTCACCCTACAAGCATTTAATATAAATTTCAATGAAGGACAAGGGCTTCGTTCTTCCAATGGAATCGCCAAATAAGGATTTTTATTATTGTATGGGAACAAGACACATGTCTCATGTCCCGAAACAGCGCAAAAAATATTGTTGCATAATCTAGCGATCCTAGGAGACGGAAACCCTACAAGGTATAAACGAGACAATGGGACAACAATGGGGTAGTAGCCCACTCTCACCACGGCCAAAATCCCCTGCTCTTTACGAACTTTCACCGATGGGAGGAGTCTCGTTATAAGGGAGATCACTTATAATAGATGCACTAGGGTAAATGTGTGAAATGATCTCGTTAGGAGATATTCAAAAAAGACACAATTTAGGTTCAATGGTTCACAAGGAGGCAATTCACTTTCTTTGAAGGGATCTAGAAAAGAGGGCACAAGACCTAGGGTTTGATAAATTGGATGAGTGTTGGAGTACGCAAAGGTCAAGGCCAAGAGAAAGGTTTCTTACAATGTATATTAGTTATGCCAACGTTCATGCAACCTTTAGGAAAGCCCTTAAGTTGAAACAAGGAAAACTAGGGCTTTCCTCTTAAGCAAAAAACTAGGGCAAGAAAGTGTATGGATGAAATTGAAGTGGATGTCCACCAAAAGGATAGATTTTATGACCAAGACTATCCTCTTGATGTTTAGGCTCCCCAACCACCAAAACCTCCCTTGCCTACGGATTTGCACCAAGACCTAGTTTCTAAGCTTGGTCGAATTGGGAGAGAAAATATAGATAAGATTTGAGTATAATCACCAAACAACTTTATCAGTCCCTTGACCCTTGGGAATATGGGGTCTAGGGTGAGATAGATTAGCAAAAAATGTTCCTAAGGAGGGCGAAATTTGATGTCCTAGCAACAATATTTCAAACATTTACCTATGCAAAGGAGAAATGGATTTTCACGGGAGAGCTTTAAGGAGTTCACCATTAGGACCAATCATTACATGTTATGTATACAGTATGAGTAATGCATGCAATATTTATCTAGATGGCAATTCAATTAATCTTCAACAAATTAGGGCACAATTTAGCATAACCTAGAATCAATAATTCCATACATTAGACATTAAGAAATAGATATTCAACAATAGAGTGCACTTACAAGATAACATGCAAGATTTCCATCCATTAGACCAAAGAATAGCTCCAAACAACATCCAAGATCAGCTCCAAATGTCAAAATGCATCCAACGATCTCCAAACATCCACAAGAGAACAAGTCTGAAATCCTAAAATGAGACTAAAATTCCAATAAGTGATGATCATGAGAGATCAAATGAATGATCTCTAATATATATGTGTCCTACTAACTCCTATTTAGCCTACAAGCCCCTCAAATCATAAAATAATGGGCAAACTACAAGCAAGGTCACAAGTTGACCTTGTAGATTTTGCAAAAACACAGATATCTCCACAGGTGTGAGCCAAAGTGGACAAAAGGTTGATGTCATGCTAGTCAATTACTCTTCTATGGCATGTATTGGGCTCCTCAAGTGTCAAGACAAGTGTAGAGAGCCTCTAAATTCAAGGTCTAGGGATTGACCCCTAGATCTCCATCAAAATCACCCTGTGGACCCCAAAATGGGCTTGGGGCACAAAACTAGGTCTCATGGTCTCCATGTGGTGTAAATCTTTGTCTCTACTCAAATTTTGAGGGCTCTGAAGATGGCGCTAGCCCTCTCATACCTCAACGCGTGAGACAAACCTCGTTTAGGCCTTGGATCAACTACCAAACCATGTGATCATTGCTAAGTCGGGGAGGGGCCATGTTGGTCCAGGTGCATCATCACATGAATAATATTGGGCAAACTGCAAAAGCTATGTGGTGTTAAAGGTTCCCGTGCATACAAGTGATCCTCTACCATTGTTTAGAGACCCATGGCTCTCATCTCATCACCTGTGGATGCCGATATGCTCCTCTAGCGGACTTGGACCCCAGTTAAGTTGTCGAGTACATGATGAAACCACCTGCCAATCACACACAACATCCAGTGTTGGAACTTATATCATTGGGTATATTTAATCACTTTTTCATCTAAGTGAATCAAGCTTGCAAGTAATGGGCAATTTGACATTTCCTATAAGGTTTCCCTTCCAAATTCAGGGCCTTCATCTCACAAAAGTGTTACTTCCTTAGATAGGAGTGGCTAAGAGACAACCCCATTAGGTACTTCCATCCCGTGAGGGGAAGTGACATGTCCTTGGTCCACCCTTAAATCAATAGGTATCAGTGAATAATGATGGTATGGAGGGGAGAAGACTTCATGGCCGAGTGTCATGGTCAATGCGACCAACAATGATGGAGAATTCCACATCCTGAGTGTATAGATGTGACGAGGGAGCAATCGTGGATGCATGGGTTACTTACTCATCCTTTGTTTTTCCATACCTCTTATGGCCTTCTACTTTTTCTAGATTATTTCCTTGTAATACTACTCGTAGCTGAACGTTTTTGGAGCTTGCTACCCCTTATGGATAGGGAAGTTCATCGCCCTTGAGGGGTTGGGGCATCCAAGGGTTCCTTGTCTTCTATGAGATCTGGCAACATTGGGCCAAGAATCGAGGATGGCCATATGAGTGAAGTAGAGCCCATGCTTAGCTTTTGCCCACGTGCTAATTTTAATGTCCCGGCCATCTTTTGCATTTTAATATTTCATTTCTTTTATTTTGTGGCCATCATATGCTCTTTCCTTTCTTTTAGCTACATCAACCTCCTGGGGCAAATTTCCAAGCCCGGCTCAGGTATGTGGACCCATGGTCAGTAGAACCCAAAGAATGGAGGTGGAATAGGGGCTCATGATGTGAGATGGAAAGTGGTAAGTAAGGAATAGGGAGAGATGGGACTATGCTATATCGATCGGGGTTTGCCAAGTAGTGCCCCTCCTAAATTCATTGGGCCATAGGGGTGGTCCCACTGGACTAAGGTTGAAAATTAACCCCATATTTAAGGTAAGGGAACAAAATTATGGTCAAACCCTTCCTTCTTCCAAGTTACCCCATAATCCATGCCAAATGCCCAAAATACAAACAAGCATAAGCACCTGAATGCAAAATGAATAAAGTATCTTTCAACCAGAAGCCCACCTTCCAACATGTGTTCTTGACAGATGGCGATGAACATATCACCAATGCAGGGGGCGGAGATATGAATGGCACATCACATTAGCTACTCGGTGGCTATTAGGGGCTGCTAGCTACCAATTGGAAGAGATGATGGAGAAAAATTCCTCCTATAGGGTCACCCACTTTTGGTGGGTAGCAAGACCTTTTTGGACAACTTCCACACATTCAACACTAAACCTCTGCAAACAGTTCTTGTTCGATGCTAAAAACATCAACATAAAGAATGTAATGTGGGATGGCACAAGTGAGAAAACAGTGTGTATATTTGGTTCATGAATACCTCAAGCTAACCTTGGTGTAATTGTTGCATCATTATTAACAATACTCAACATATATTATTATCCATATCCTATGTTTATTATGTGTATATGCATTTGTAAAATCTTATATAGTCTCAGAGCTTACTTTTGAGAATCATGTTTGGTTGATGACAAGTATGATTGGAGCAACATGTGAAGAGATCATAACACTAGGATGATAATAAGATATGGCGAGATGAGAATTTTATTAGTCCAACAAATGACCACAAAAGTAGATCAGATGGACAAAAGGATACATTCAGTGTGGGAGTGTGAAAGTAACTCCTATAAAATAAATAAGAGAAAAAAAACAAAGTGAAAAGAGTACAGCACAAATAAGTGTCTATCTAAGCTAATTGCTAACTTTAACCAAAAGAAACATGTTATAACTTATAGGTGTAGTGATTGAAAGGGAGAGTCCAAGATTGGATATCTGGAAAACTCTGTGCTGAGCAAGAGAGGGAAAAGGAGATAATGTCTAGGCCCCCTCATCATAATGACCAAATGGGGTGGTTAACCGGGACGCTAGCTTGTTGTCAGTTACCAGGCACTCTGAGGGGAATTGGCCATAGGAGTGAGAGGAATTGGCCATAGGAGCTTGGTCCAATGTTAATCATAATGACCAAATGGGGTGGTTAACCGGGACGCTAGCTCGTTGTCAGTTACCAGGCACTCTGAGGGGAATTGGCCATAGGAGTGAGAGGAATTGGCCATAGGAGCTTGGTCCAATGTTAATGTTAATGTTAATACTAAATAATAAATACATCATTGAGTATGTAAACCATGATAGAACATTAAGTTGTAATAAATAGTAAATATGTCATTGAGTATGTAACCATGATAGAACATGTAAGTTCTAACAAGTAATGTTAAGGTTACATAGGGGGTTCAACCACCATAACCATCTTAGGTTACTGTAAATATATAATGTGTGATGGTATACATATTAGAGAGTGGTACATGTATCTGATGCCTACCTCA
The DNA here is from genome assembly GCA_031772625.1 of Pinus tabuliformis. Classification (NCBI taxonomy): domain Eukaryota; kingdom Viridiplantae; phylum Streptophyta; class Pinopsida; order Pinales; family Pinaceae; genus Pinus; species Pinus tabuliformis. The sequence continues at coordinate 540,922,524 of CM062820.1, read as the reverse complement.
GGCTAAGCCAGTAGTGTAACTGTTGCAGTGTTATTAATATTATTCCAATTTGGCATATATTATTTTCTTGAGCTCTCATGCTTATTATGTGTGCGCATTTATAAAATCTTATACACTAGGCAATAAAGGTATACCATCTTTCATGTAAGCCACAGCATGATAAATGTTCTATGTTGAATATAGCCATCTAAGAGTCCAAACATAACGAGGATGAAATGAAACCTGCCAGTTGGGATTTCCGATTACTACAACTTTCAAGCTGATAAAGGATGGACAGTACACTGACTGTAAGCACATCTAAGATTAGTCACGGAAAGTACCCCAAGGTTTTGTCACAAGTGCTCTTAACGATATTGCATTTGTGACCGGCTGGCCCTTTAAGGGCCATTATTTTCCAAATATTCTGGATCATCACCTGAGTGATATCTATTCCAATTACTGAAGATGGGTTTCACTGGGAAAGCAGTCAATTTTACAGAAAAAAGTGCCTGGGACCATTTATTCATGCAAGAGACTTAACTAAAACTAGAAAAAATTTGGTAATTAACATATTTCTAGGCATTTCAATTTTTTTAATTTCTTAGTTGTGCCATAGAAATTAGAAATAGAACCAGATCATAATATATTTCAACAGATAACTGGGCTTGTAGACAATTTGTCATTGCAAAAGACTGTCTTAATGACTATAATAGTCCATAAATTTGTCAGATACTAACCCAAGTGTGTGCCTCATCCAGTTTACATCGTCTCTTGTCTGCACAAAAATCACCATCAGATTTTAGATATATATCAATATAAGAAATTAGCAACTACAGTAACAGCTGGAAAAACTCTATGAAGTGAAAAGTGTATATTACTGTAAAGTCTTCACGAGCATGTGCTCCTCTGCTCTCTTTCCTAGCCTCTGCTGAGTGCATTGTAATTGAAGCATTTATTAGAAGGTTTTCCAGTTCAATTGTCTCAATTAAATCTGAATTCCTGCAAGACATTCAAAAATATTAATTACAAGGTTTCAGGCCAAATAAAAGATTTCAGATGTCTTTCCAAGAACACTATTCTTGAATCTATCTTGGCTGCTACCTGGTAATCATCATTTGTGCAGACTTCCATATCTAAGTCTGTGAGTCCTATTCGTAATTTTCTTTATTTGATATTTGCTTACATACCATATCAGACTTCTGTCAGTTACTTTGACATCACCAAAGCTCTTCCAAGTTTCATCGATTAGGGTACATCCTGAAACATTAAGGCTCAAATAAGCTTAAGTTAATAGATAAAAATCTTCCACAAAAGCAAATTGCTGCAATTAAAACATGTCAAAAGATCATAAGTCCCACAAAATGAATATCTGCCAATTGTCCAATCCCAGTATATGACGTGTTATACTTGGATCCAAATCTTGCTTGTGCATATTTATGAGTGGATCCTACAGAAAAAAATGTTCTATATATATATATATAGCTCATCCAAATGTTGTAACTTGCGTGCAGGGGACAAATCTTTAATCAGAAGCGAAATGGGTTCTACGAAGGAAATGTTGGATAGTCATGGAAAAAAGTTCAACAGAATAGTCAGTTTCTCTCGAGTCTCAGCTATAAGTCCCCAAGGGAAATGGAGAGTTGACAGGTCACAAACTATGTCACACGGTTCGAGTTCGAATTCGAGTTCGACAATGATTAAGTTCGATTCGAATTCGAAGTTTCCGATCAGGTTCGAATGAGGTTCGACTATACATATTTTTAATAATATATATATATATATATATATATAATATTTTTAATATTAAATATAACATATTTAAATATGTATCATAAAATACACACTTAATGGAAAACACGTATAGTCAGTTCACATCCATGGATATCAAAAAAACATTTCTATATTTTCCTCATAATCCTCGTGTATCATTAAAAAAAGTTCACATATAAAACCAAGGTCCAAAACTTTAAACGTTTTCACTTTTAAAAAAATGGATATGCCATCAATTCAACTGAAAAACAAAACTGAAAAGAGATACGAAATCTCTAACAAATTTTAAAATAACAAAAAATATTTTGTTATATAACAAATATAACATATTTACATATTTATCATAACATATAAACTATATGGCAAACATGTACACTCATTTCATAAAATGACAATCGATTCTCGAATAGTAATATTTATATATTTTCATTTGAGAGTTCATAGCCTCATAAAACTCGTGGTGCCCATACAATAAAAAGGTTACGACACTAAAACCAAAACTTAAAACGTTGCTACTTATCCAAAATAGTGAATGTGCCACGAATACCAGTGAAAAGGAACTAAGTACAAACGCCTGAAAATGCCGGAAATGTGGGCTATTCCTCCTTACGAATATAAATAATTCAAAAAAGTTGCCTGCTTAAATTTATACGACAGATTATCTTACGTATTCTAAATCAGTGAAAGGAAAAAGTGAGTAAGCGTTTGAAAGTCCACACTTGTGTTGTTGTTATCCACTTATAGGTAGCATAAAACCAACGCACCGCAAAAGGAGACTTCCAGGGCAGAGACGTGCGAACATGCACGTGGCAACGAGAAGCGACATGAATAAAAAGACATAGGGGGGCTCCTTTTTAATAAAATTTCGAAGCAAAGCCCTAAATCGAACCTTAAAAAAATTCAATTAAATTCGCGTTCAAGTTCGTTCAGTTTCATTTCAGGTTTGAATTCGATTAGGTTCAGTGAACCTGAACGAATTTCAATTTTTTTTGAGGTCCGCCGAATTTCGAACCTGAATCTTCAAATTTGGCGAACTCTGTGACATAGGTCACAAATCACTTTTATTAATGTTATCGTGAAAAGCAGCTCTAGGAGTGCTATAGACAGTTTTGCTTTACATATCTCATGTTATTTTCCTTTTTTTAGTGTAATTAGGGTTTCTTTTTCTTGGGCACTAATTTAGCATTGAGGAGTTTTCTACATCCCAGTCTTCTGGACAGTGGACACTGATTGTACTCTCTAATCCCATTTACCTATAGTATTTAGTCAAACCTATATGATTCCTAGATATTTTGCTTTTTTCTTGACAAGTGAAATAATAGGCAACAAAGAATAAGTGTTCAAAGCTAAGGAAACTTTGTTTCTGCATTGGCAATTGAATTTTGGTCAAAAAGCACACATATCTTAGTGTTTGATCTCCCAAAGGGTGCATAATTCTGCTCATAGGGCAAGTAAACATAGTCCATCCTGAGGCATTACTCATTCACTTTGCCTCTGCAAGTTGTGCTGATAGATGGTAATGAAGAAATCTCAAAGTTGGCACCAAAAGCATCACACTATTTCCATATACTAAGCAGAAACACTTTGACCCTCTCCTAAAAATCAGCAACCTATCTCTCTAGAAAATTCTACCTATATAATGCTGTTTTCCTAAAATTGTAAAAGTAACTCATAAACAGAAAACTAACTCAAAAATAGAACTGAAGCTATTCTGCTGTGTCTAGAATAGAAACTAAAATAGGAAAGCATATGGCATTCTAATTCCATGACAGCAGTTATGACTCAAAGAAATCTGTGGATAGAAGTGATGCTCTAATTTCATGACAGCAGTTGCAACTTGAAGAAATCTGTGGATAGCACAAGCATGCTAGAGGCATGCATTCAGCCTCTATCTGCTTATAACTGTTGTGCCCGCTAAGGGCTTGCCAGTAGCATGCTGCAGAGGTACTGAGTTCACTACTCAAAAGGTGTCCACTGCCCCTGAAGAGTACTTTCTGAGCAGCTGGGAATCTAACACACCTTCTTTTCGAGGAAAGTATTCTCGACCAAACCAAGATACTCTCTTCACGTCCTCAACTCTCTCTACCAGAGGCTTCAAAGGAATGTGGACCACCTTTGAATCTGAAGGAACATACCCCTGGACCATTGCTCCCTTCTATACTCTAGAAGCTCTTCAGTACAAGGAAGACTTCAACAGTGACCTGCTAACCTTCAATGTCCTTCATGTCAACCTCATTGGCCAAATTCTTCTCACACCATATTATGAGTTGTTCAAGGCTCCTATAATAATAAAATCATCTACATAAAAGACCAAGACAAGTGGATCAGAACCAAAGATAAATCTGAACAAACATTAGAAAAGCCCAACATATGTAACAACTCATCGATCTGAAATCCCAAGCATGTTGTGCATTCATCAGCCCAATCAGAGCATTCTTCAATCTGCGATAATGAGTATCTTGACCATATAATGAAAAATTTTGTAAGTTATTAGAGCAGTTCAAAGCTCAATCTGTTGAAGCATTAGCAATGGGCATACTTTTCTATCTGTTAATCAGACTAAGTCATAAGCAGTTAGATTGCTTCATTCCATCCAACAAGGTTGCCCCCTATCCCCCACTCTATATGTAACATGTGAAAATTTGGAAGCCCAAATTTCTACTGCAACAACTAATTACGTTTCTTCTATTTGCTAATTACTAAACAAAATTATATTGTTTCCTAGATTAAACACCAAAACTAATACACTGTAGCCTTCACCATTTAAATAAAATGTGGAAACAAGAAACTAAGCAAGAAAGAAATATGCAACACATCTACACAGTCATTTTTGGACAAATGTCCCCGGAAAATCCCAATGCAAGAAAATCGGTGCAGCAGCTGAGGGTTTTATTATTAAGCAGTAGTAATTCTGAGTACAATTTGTTGGATGCCCAACTGGCTATCCAATACAGAGAGAGAAAGTGGACAAAATGAATAGTAAGATGATCTCACCCTGTCACTGGAAGAACCGGCACTGATCTGAACTAGAACTGAGCCTTTGCACTACGCAATCTTTGCATCACCTCTGTTGGGGATTGCGTTGCTCCTCCTTCTGACCCTCTATTAGCTAGAAACTTCGAATTTTTGCCTCCCGGTATCACACTCCGACTTCTGAAACTCAATTTCCTCAATAGGAATTCGATCTCCCTCTAGGCTCTGTCCGACAACTGCGTGGGCAAGCGTCAGACTCTTCTATGGACGTTGTTCTGCCCTCTCTGCCTTGTACTTTCCGACTAGGAAAACTTCCCTTTGGATACTATCCCTGCCCCTCACTGCAAAAGATCACTTCGAATTCCTCTCCGACAGTTGCTCTGCTTTAGAAATTCGATCCTCTGATCTCCAATCGATGTGTTCTCCAAGTGCCCATCGATGTCCTTATAATCCTCTAGTTGAGAACCAATGGCTCAAATCATTTGGACTCAATCTTTGTCTTCATCTAGAAGTTTCACCCACAACTAGATTAATACTCTTTAATTATTTTAATTTCCTAACTTTAGAATTAGGCACCCATTAAAAATAATTAATTATTTTAATAAAATTGTCTCTGTGCGGAATTTCCCAAAACGATTTCTGGGTATTGGAGAATGCATGTGCCTAAGCCTCCCTGCAAATTTTGAGACTTAGAGCACATTCGATGCCACCAGAAATCAACACTCCCTCTTAGCATGGAATGTGCTTTAGTAATGCGACATGTTGAAGCATCACTCTAACTCTGAAACATCTCCCTATGCGTTGTTGATGTCTGACATCGCTACCCACCAACTACTGCGCAAACGTTGCATTTGTACTATTGTTGGCCCTGCCACTGCCAACACTACATATGTACTGCAACTCCCTCTCAAATTTTGCATTTGTGCTGCAGCTGGCACTGCCACTGCCAATACTGCATCTGCATTGCAACCTTCTCCAACTGTTGCTACTACTGCATCAACAACGAAAAAGCATCCTAAATTACTGAACAAGTGTTCAGTATGATCCATCTCGTTGTTGGAGTCTGACTACTGCTCATCTCTACGTTGACCCTTTGAAGCCTCTGCGCTGCTGCTGACCTCTGCTCTGTGCCAACTGCATTGCTCAGTTTTTGGCGCTCCTAGCCACTACAACTGTCACTCCGACACTCCTATGCACCAACTGACACTGGTCCATCCTGCTACTTCTGGTCTAGGCTCCTGTAGCAAGGAATTGATCTGAGAGGTGGGCTCCTCAAGGATCCTGCCCATCTGCAGTTCTTTCGAACTACAGCTCTAGATCACCCCACCTCCCTCGTGGAGGTATCTGGGTTGTCATGGCAAACTCCTTCTCCTTGATCTTCGCAGGTGCACCCTTCGGATCGTGCTTCTCATCTTTGTCCTTTTTCCTGAGGGGACATTATGTTGCGTAGTGACCGAATTCATCACACTTGAAGCATTTGATCTTCGAGACGTCCTTCCTCCGCCTCCGCTGCTCCTACTGCCCCTTGGATGCCAAGGTTGCATTCTCTTCCTCCTCCTTGGGCTTCGACCCACTGTTGCTGCTTTCGTCAAGTTTACACTTGACCAAGTCTCTCCTCAACTCCTCTTGCTTAAGAGTTGCCCACATTCTTTCCCAGTCCAGCAAGTTCTCCCTGCCCAGAATGCTCTGGACAAATACTTGCCACTCCTCTGAAACTGAGTTGAGAGCCAATCCTACCATCTCAGAAGACTGAGGCATAAACCCCACAACTACTATCTCATCTCCGGTCTCCTGAAGCTTTGCAAGGAACAGATCAATGTGTTCCCCCTTCTGCATCTGCGTGGACCTCATCTTTTGCTCTAAATACATCTTTCGCTGCTCGAAAGATCCTTGATACAGCGTCGACAATGCATCCCACATCTCCTTGGTAGTCCCCCTGCAAGCAATGTGACAGACCACATGATCCTTCACTCCATCAAGGATCATTCTCTTTGTCTTCGGCATTTCTCCGTTGTACTTGTTGCGCAGATCTAGATCCACGGGCACAGCTACCACACAGTCGACTTAGGTCTTGAGAAAATGTTCATCCAGAAGGCATGAAATCCTTGCCTTCCAGATCATATAGTTGGATGCACCATCCAACCGATCCTGATCTCTTAACCCACTGGCTGCCATTTCTACCAATTGAAAAAGCTGAATGACCTCCTCTCTGCTGCTCCTGCTCAGCAAATGAGAATTTGAATTCCCTGGCTAGGATTTCTCTGAGGAAGAAATTCCCTCAAGTGTCTCTTCTTTCTTCTGACGTCTTTCTGCCCAGCAACTGCCTATAGAAAACTACGTCACATCAGAAACCCTTCTTCGCTAAAGCTACTACTACGTTGCTCCCTCTGCCACTAACATATTTTGATCTAGAAATCCTACCTCTCTGTCGACCAACTCAGAGAGAGATTTACCACAAAAATCTTGCCCTCCTAGCCTGAATTGCGCAATCCCTCTAGGGATTCAATTTGTTGCCTATGCAGCACTTCAACTTCCCTTCTTCCTTCAACGTTGGGCTCTTCCGGCACTGCTCTCTTGTTTCACTTGCAGCTCTGATACCATGTGAAAATTTGGAAGCCCAAATTTCTACTGCAGCAACCGATTACGTTTCTTCTACTTGTTAATTACTGAACAAAATTATTTATTGTTTCTTATAGTAAACACCGAAACTAATACACTGCAACCTTCAGCATTTAAATAAAATGCGGAAACAAGAAATTGAGCAAGAAAGGAATAAGCAACACATCTACACAGTTATTTTTGGACAAATGTTCCCGGAAAAACGCAATGCAAGAAAACCGGTGTAGCAGTTGAGGGTTTTTTTATTAAGCAATAGTAATTCTAAGTACAATTCATTGGATGCCCAACTAGCTATCCGATAAAGAGAGAAACTGGACAAAATGAATAGTGAGATGATCTCACCCTGTCACTGGAAGAACCAGCACTGACCTGAACTGGAACTAAGCCTCTATGTCCCTTCTGTGTCAGCCTCTGCACGGAACTGCGTCAACCCTACGCAGTCTCTGCATCACCTCTGATAGGGACTGTGTTGCTCCTCCTTCTGACCCTCTGTTGGTTGGAAACTTCGAATTTTTGCCTCCTAGTCTCACACTCAAGCTCCCGGCTTTTGAAACTCGATTTCTTCAGTAGGAATTCGATCTCCCTCTAGGCTCTACGCTGCAACTATGTGGATCAGCGTCAGCCTCTATCTGGACATCGTTCTGCCCTCTTTGCCTTGTACTCTCCAACCAGGAAAACTTCCCTTCGGATACTATCCTTGCCCCTCACTGCAAAAGATCACTTTGAATTCCTCTCTCACAGCTACTCTACTTCAGAAATTTGATCCTTTGATCTCCACTCTATGTGTTCTCCAAGTGCCCATCGATGTCCTTCTTATATTCCTCCAATTGAGAACCAACTGCCTAGATTAGATTCTAATTAATGGCTCGGATCATTTGAACTCGATCTCCGTTTTCTTCTAGAAGTTTCACCCATAGTTAGATTAATACCCTTTAATTATTTTAATTCCCTAAGTTTAGACTTAGGCACCCATTAAAAATAATTAATTATTTTAATAAAACTATCTCTGGGTGGAATTTCCCAAAACGATTTATGGGCATTGGAGAATGCATGTGTTTTAGCCTCCCTGCAAATTTTGAGACTTAGAGCACATCAGATGCTACCAGAAATCAACATAACAGCCATCAAAACTGTGATATATTTGCAATTGAGATTGTCAAGAATTAATTAGAGCGTCCCCCTGCCCGACCCTGCTGTCAGGCAGTTGGTCAATGGTCATTTGTTGATAATTCCTTCCTTACTATTCCTGAAGATCAGGAATCATAATTAATAAGAAGTGAACTGCCTCAAATAAAGAGGGAAACAAGTATAAGTAGAGCATTACAGAAGACATGATTGGGAAAGAGGCCACACACAAATTTACAGACCATTAACAGAGTCTGTAAAATTACAACGAGGATTCACAGTTAGAGGAAAGTGACAAGCTGGAGAAATAATAACAATAACACTTAAATATTTACCTTCCTCCAAAGTTTCTTGAGTGCGGAAGACAGCCGCATTGTTCTGCATCACTCTCTGCATGTTAAGACGTATCTTTGATGTAGGCAAGCTACCATTTGCATTCCTTAATTTATCCATCCAAGCAATTGTCCTTTCTCCAGCATTGCCAGGCAAGGGTTTCTGTTTTTCACCTGCTCCATAACACCAAAATCTCATTAAAATGCAGGGCATTAAACATCTTTAATCTGTGTGCAAGATACCGAATCAAAAGGAAAAACTTAGCAAGTCGATAATGCTTCAATATCAGGAAATATGTTTCCCATCGTTTCAAATTTGAGTATTTAGAGTTTTAACATAACAACGGAACAAATGAATGTTGTTAGTGTATTTAGAAAAATTGACATCAACGGACTACATATAATATGTTTGACTTTAGTATAGTCCGGTTTACTTTATGTTTGCATTCTGAAAGTTAGAGAAACAAAAATCTGTGAGGGCTTCAGATATTTAGAAAATATAACTATATTTAATATTATAGTGAAACCTGCCCATGCCTGTCAGGCCTATACAAGGAAATGTCAAAGACTCACCGGGTCTGTATAGGTCAGCAACCCTGTTGGCGCAAGCTCGACCAAACACTACAATATCAAGAAGGGAGTTCGCACCAAGTCGATTAGCACCATGAACTGATGCACATGATGCCTCTCCAGCAGCGAATAATCCAGGTATAACGGCATCAGGGTTATCGCCTATGATATTCACAACCTACAAAAAAAAAATGAGTAGAGTAATGTCATGATTATATTGAAATATAGTGTAGCAAAACCCATTTTCACAGAACAAAGAGAACATCTTTCAAGCCAAAAGGAAGTTTGTTAAAGTCTGATCTTAAGTGACAAGCTCACTTCTGAACATGAAAACATTATCTCCACCAAAAATACATGTAACAAACAGGATATTTCTAGATAAACAATACTACCTCCCCAAAATGGTTTGTTGGAATGCCACCCATGTTATAATGGACAGTAGGTAAAACAGGTATAGGTTCCTTGGTAACATCAACCCCTGCAAAGATTGCTGCAGTTTCTGAAATACCAGGAAGCCTCTCTTTCAAGACCTCTGGGGGCAAGTGATTTAAATGGAGATATATGTGATCTTTCATGGGCCCTGCAACAGAGAAAATATTTTAGCAGTTATAAACAACTTTATGAAAAGAAACAGTTCACATAAGACATTATCAAAGTCCAACTAAACTAAGGGAAGGCTGTTATTGCGAGCCTGTAATACAACATACAGTTCACATGACCTTCTACTCATTTTTTCCAAAAGAACAAAAGATTTTTGTACAATCATACCAACACCACGGCCTTCACGAATTTCCATAGTCATGGACCTGGACACAACATCTCTAGAAGCCAGATCCTTTGCAGTTGGAGCATATCTCTCCATAAATCTCTCACCTTCACTGTTACGCAAAATCCCTCCTTCACCACGGGATCCTATTTTTTTGAACAACCATAGCCATAAAGTCAATGTGAATATTAAACAGAAATTACTGCAACTAGGTATTGAAAAATCACTGCATCCCTTTGTCGCACACAGTACAATAAAATTGTACTCTCCTTTTTGGGGTAAACAAAAGGATATTTCTTTAATACACAGGAAGTAATACAAAATTTTTAAAAAGATGTCCAGTGGGAGTTTTTTAATTTGTTCTAGGGTCCAATTCACAATGGACAGGAAGATTTATAGGGAAGTCCATGTCTTCATTTTATCAAACAGTAAACTTGGATTTTAAAAAAAGTTGAAACTAAATTGGAGTTACTCAATTCTAGCAAGATTTATATTATTGATTTGACTAAGGTTGTAGGAAGTGTGAGCATTTTTTAGAAGCGAAGCATCGGGAGCATCATTTTCCAAAACTCCTCGGAAGTGAAGAGTCCCAGAAGTGTCTATTTTATGTGTGTGTATTGCATTTATATTCAAAAAACATCCAGAAAGCCAAATTAGTTGCAAAATATATGAAAATATGCATATTTGCACATAAATCAAGATAGAAAAGCCATCCATACTACATTAACGATTAGTTATTCAAGCATCTAGCAATTACAAACAAACATCAAATTTTTAACCATATAATAGAAAGTTGACCATTAAAACATTGAAATAATTTATCTAGCAACTGTCAGCATGACCAAACAGTAATGCTTACAAAATGTCCAAATTTAAAAAAAAACTTAAGTCTAATCTATCATCTATAGACTATGACAAGTAAGGTAGTGAATCTATTTACTATTGTCTCCTCCTTACACCACCACGACCGTTGTGTAGGTGTCCACGTGGTGGTAGTGAAATAGGTGGTGGTAGTGAAGTAGATGGTGAACGTGGAACTGAAGATGAAGCCTCTGTTGTTGCTACTAAAGTCTTGGAAATGGGATCCATGGCACTGGAAAGGGATGGCATCTCAGAATGATCATCACCGTCCTAGATAATCCTCCAATTGCTCTAAATACAACAATCCATCCTCCAAATTATCCTCTAGATTTTTGTTCCAAATGATCAAGTCTTTATTTGTCTTTGTCTCCTCACAGTGATGGGACAACAATAGCAAGTTGTAACGAACATAAACCAAGCTCTCTTACATTCAACATGTTTCTTTTGACACTATGGATGAAACTATAGGTGTTCCAGCACCTCTTTGCAGAAGAAGTGTTCACCATCTATGAGAGCACCCATATTGCCAAACATTGTAGCTGTGGAGTAGCATCACCATGCATGTTCTACCACTCAAGAGGAGACAAATTCCCTCAATCTTTAACTGCATGGTTGGTCACAAAGGTACCAGTGCAAAGGTTGTAGTTGCTCAACTGTCTCTATAAGGTGTCACGCTCCTCATTAGTGACCAATTTCTCTAATGCTTTCATATAACCAACCTGAACCTTTGCATCATGGTGTGGTTTTCTCTTGATACCCCCACCAAGTGTTGGTGACGAAAACCATGATACATAATAGTATTTAGGTGTAAGAACATACACCAAGGCATGTAGTAGATACTATATACTGTTTAGCATTCCCCATCATTTTTCTACCGCTACATGAATATAATTATACAAGTTGATATCACTAGGCCCAACAATTTCTTTAATTTGCATCAACATGATATCCATTTGCTCATACACCTCCCCAATTATTGGTCGATCTGAATCTGCAAACTTGATCATGTGAAAAATCAGCTTGTGAATTGCAAAACATATCTAACCTGTGACCAAAAGCGACTGTCAAGAACAGTATCCTTCGCTACATTAGCACCATCTCTATTAGTGCTCATGTCATCCCATGCATCACTCATAATTATAACATCCAAAGCTTGTCTCAGCTTCAATAGGTGCCTAAAGGCGAGGTGAAAGCTTGTAAATCTAGATTTTGCAATCTTAGATAATTGCAACTCGGAGTAATTGCCATAAAATAAATTGACCCTTATATGCCCTATGACAAATTTAATGAGTTGCTTCCCTCTTTTATATAGCTAATTGATCGATCAACATTCTCTATACTTGGCAATATCATGCATTGAAAGGTTCAATGTATGCACCAAGAACCGAGACCAAAATGTGTGGATCAGTCCACTCAATGATTTTTCCTAATCCCTTACAATTTGCCTAACTTGAACCACATTAGTAGCACCAACATCATTAATTGTTTTCAACAGGAGATCTACAATATTTTGAGAAGATGTAATGATTCAGGAGGAGCCATACGTTGTAAGAAACAGTGCAATACTAGCAAAAACACCAAGAACATTTCTCAAAAGTTGGTTTATTCAAAAGTTCTAAAAGTTCCCAAAAGAGATGAAGTTGTGGGGCCACCAAACCTAGAGGTTGCATTGGATTGAAGTTTTTACTTTTTTACTATTTTTTGTGCAACATCCTCTATACCAACTCTGAGTGGAGACTGACCACCATATACCACAATCCAATAGGATCTGTCAGGTATGTCACCTTCAAGAACCAGAGACAGAGCAGCACCTCATTTTTAAGTGCCCCATATACTACGAGATCAAGGGGCGCTATCACTGCCTATATAGAGATTCAAGAGGATCCCTCTCTACCTTCTTTTGGTATCCTGACCAGAGATTCCTAGCCCTCTTCATCAGGGATATTTTCAAATACAAATCTCAAATCCTACAAGCCCCAACTCATTCAGGGATAATTTGAATGATCACAACATATTTTTAGGTTGATCCAAGTGACCATATCAACAAGAGACACGTTGAAAGCCAGAGTACTTCAAATAGCAGAGCAGTGAGACGTCGAGTTTCATCTCATTGCCCCCCCCCCTGAGAGGCCAAACGGTATCCCTGAGATCATTACAAAGGTGTCAGAGAGCAAATCAATCCATTCACACCCAGAGCGTCAAAGGGACTAGTTCCCGGCGTGTCCCTCCCCAGCCCCAGCAGAGCAACCAAACACTTATTCAAAGCTTTTTTACTTTGGCCTTGGATGTTAGGAGTGTTCCTCGCTCCTACATACTCCCTAGGATCATGCGGCCAAATTCCTCGTTGGAGACAGAGGACTCTAATAATGAGCCAACACCATTGTCACCCCCCTCATCATTGACTATCAAACTTGGACATGCTTGACATCATCAGTACTGGACTTACTCACCTAGCCTACGTCACCAGGGCCTTTGATCCGATTATATACATGTTTTTGAGACTATCCTATTATCATTGTGTTCTTTATTTCAGCTAGTTTTGGCATTTTCTAGGAGTTGTGTTTGCACTCCCACATTGTATCCATACTGGATATATCCTTCAATCCCATTGACCTGCTTTTGTGGTCATTCGTTGGACATTAACAAAATTATCTTATCTTATCTTATCTATTTTGATGTACTTTTACCTTTGTTCAATTAATACCTTAGGGTAAATCAAGATCCATATGGCACCCTTATTGTCATCACTCTCCATTACCCCACATAGATGCCTCCTCACATGGGTATATGAACTGTTATAAAGTTTCCCACCATGACAATAATGAGGGAATAGAAATTCAGAGGTTCCACCACCTCCCCCCTCCCCACAACCAAATTTTGTCGCAAATCCCCACAAGGGTGTGAATGAACCTTTCCCCCTTGCATTTCATTGCCCTTGTTGGTCCTCGTTTTTGGTGAAAATAGCCATCATAGTAAACCTTATTTCACCAAAATAATCCTATCACTCGACATTTTGACCAATAAAACAACTAAGGTATTGTTATCATTTTCACCTAAATTTTTTATTTGTGGCAATTTTTATGCATTGTTAAATCATTTTTACCAAATTTTAAAGGAAAATAGGTGTTCTAATAATTTCTCCTTCGTTGAAGTATATGCAAGTGTGTTAGAAAAAAACAAAGACATGGGATTTGTTCCTTGGTTTCCCTAAATGGATCATGTCCTGTTGGATCTGTGAAAAAAATATTGAAGGGGTCCAATCAACGTAGCCAAACAGGAGAAAAATACATTGTCACATCAAGAAAATCCACCCAAATTTCATTAGCTCACGATTTCACACAATATTGGCCACTTCAAAGGTCAAATTTGATATAGATAGATGATAGAAATAGGAATTAGTTCATTGTAATAAGATAAATTAATGTAATGTACCCTATTGACCAACTGCCCAAGGAAGGACGAACTAGCCTATCCAACCCTGTAGGCTATAGTCATTGATAAAGAGGGAAACCCATTATCCAATGTTTTGGGGCAACACTGGGTAAAATTGTGGTAGTTAGGGAAAAAATCCCAAATTGGGGGATACACTTGTAACCACTCACATTAGATTAAGGGAGAAACATCCCCACAAGGAATCTATAAATAAAGGAACAATGGAATCATTTGATCATCATAGGTTTGGATTTGAATATCGTTGTTTTACTTGAGCTAAGGCTCTAAGGGTTTTAAAACCCCTTTCCATTTGTCTAGTTTCGATGGAGGTGATCCCACCCTAGCTAGATTCCCTTTTCTTTGTCTATTATAGCCTAATACTTTTTGGAGCATCTCTGGTATGTTTTGGCACTCAAGGAAGTGATTTTCTCTATGGTTATCATTTGACCAACAAGCTTTGCCTGAGAACAATGATGGTCTTTTTGGTCCCTAGAAGTTCAATTAAAGAGACTTTAAGCTACATGGAGACCTCCATGAGGCATTGTAGTCTAGTTCTAAGTCAACGAGGAAGTTTTTGGAGCAGCAAAGACCCCTATAGGGTCTGTTTGATGAGTGTGAGATCCTAAAGGCAACGACCTAGTAATTCAATCCTTCTAGGGTTGTGGCTATCCATAGGAAGCCAATTCAGACCCTACTGCAACACAAGGGAAAATTAGGGCTCCCACGTAACTAGTCGGAATTCTAAAGCAGCAATCTTCAACATAGTAACAGCATTTTAACAATGGTTAGTCGACTCTCCCTGCAGCAATTTGTCAAGATCTCCCACGGTAGTCAAAGGGTAACCTTGCGGCTGAGTAAGGATCTCTCTGTGGCATGTGGTTGGGCTCCTATGCAGCAATCAAAAGACGGCTCTGTCATCATGGGTTTGTACAGCAAATCAATCCAAATAGGATACTCTTGTCATAGCATCAATAACTAGTAAACAATCCTAAGAAGCAAGACTGTAAAGGCAACAAGGAGTTTAGCTCAGTAGAGTATCATTAGAATAACAGATTCTTAGCCAACTATTCTGTAATCTAATTGAAGTTGTTTGTGGGATCAACACTCTTTATTTGGTTTCATTATTGTTGAATATTAACATTATAGTTGGGATTGTCCTAGTTGTGTGTTGTGAACCTATTGTTCATTGGACAGTTAGTCTTAATCTATAGTAGATTGTGGAAAAATTTATGACTATTGAACATCATATATATCATTTAAGAGACCTATTGTTGTATGGTAAAATGAATGTGCACTTCCGTCATGATATATAACCTTCTTCATGATTTGTTGAAACCCTAGACAAAAATAAAACCCTAAGGGCAAAAATTACCTAGGGACACTACAATTAATCCTCCAACAAACTGAGAATATGGCAAATCATTCACTACTTCAAATTTATCATTCCTCTCAAGTTTTAAATTTACCTCTATTGGAGTTTTGCTTAAATTACAATCTCGCATTTTGAATTTTTCCAACAATTCTGAAGCATAATTTGTTCGTGAAATAAAACTCGCGTGTGGTTGTTGTTAAACTTCAATACCCAAGCAATAACGTAACAATCCTAAGTCAGTCATAGCAAATGATTTAGAAAGACTATCTTTTTCTTCCTGTATCAAATCATTATTATTGTCTGTAATTATCAACTTATCAACATATACAACCATAATTATAATTTATTCAACTTTTATTTGATATATAAGTTAGGGTCAAAATCACTTCCTTTGAAATTTCTTGATTTAAGATACTTATTCATCTTTTCATACCATGCTCATGGAGCTTGTTTTAATCCATTAAAGACCTTCACCAACTTTCATACTAAGTTTTATTTTCCTTCAACTACAAATCCTTCATATTGCTCCATATCTAATCCATGTAAATCCCCATTCAATAATGCACTTTTAACATCGATCTAGTGTACTTGCCATCCAAATTGGGTTGCAAGAGCTAACAACATTCTTATCGTTATTAATTTTGCAAGGACTCTACGAGCAAACATTTCCTCATAATCAATACCATATTTTTGTGCCAAGCCTTGCTTTATACATTTGCAAGTAGCCTTGCTTTATATTTATAAATGGAACCAGCTAATTTAAATTTTGTGTAATACACCCATTTACAACCTATTGGTTTCTTAGTATGTCCACATTCTTGTTTTGAATTTGCTTCATCAAAAGAAATTGGATCGTAAAAATGCACAACTTCGCTCATTAAAGCAGGATTAGCTTATGTGGTGATTGTGACCTTATTCTTCTCTATCCTTGTTATATTTCATCAAGCTTTATATCTTGAAGAGTCCTATAGAACCATTTTGGTCTTTTACGAGAATGAATATCATCATTCAAAGATTGACTACCATTTTTTCTTTGCAATCTTGTTTTTTTTATTGCCATATTGCTCGTTCAACTCTACATTGTTTTCCTCCGCTTCTTTCTCCTCTTCTCTTCTACACTTTCTATAAGTAGCAAAAGTTTTGAACTCATATTCACCATTATCACCCTACAAAACTTCACCTTTCCATTTGGATGTATGTACATGTCAAGGTCTTTCATCAAAAATGACATCTCTACTTATAAAAACCTTGGACCATATAACTTATATGCATTTGATTCAATACTATATCCAATAAATATGCATTTTCTACTCTTAGCCTCCAACTTATGTCTATTTGAATTAGAAATATGTGCATATGCTAAACAACCAAAAGCTTTGAAATTGGTTACCTCTCATTTCCTTCTTGACCAGGCTTCATAGGGGGTTGTCCACAAATTTCTTTTGTCAGACTGTGATTTAACGAAAACACTATTGTCTTCACTAGTTCAACCTAAAAATTGGTCACTGAAATGATGCCCTTTCAGCATACACCTAGCCATCTCCATAATAGATCTCAATTTTCCCTCTGCTTCTCCATTTTGCTAAGGTGTTTGGGAAACAAATGTAGAAAATCCACAAAACTCTGCAACTACTAACATGAACAATCTGAAATATAATTTCTTTTCATATAAACACAAAATTTCTCAACGTTGAAACAGAATAGGAACAAAAATAAATCATAGTCACATAGTAGAAAAACACAATATTTTTTTAGGGAATCCAACTAGGAAAACCCTATGCTTGCTTGAGAATTTTATTGAAGAAATTTGAGCAATAGATCTCTTACAAATACAACTTGTTTCAATAGAGAATACAATTTGATTCCCTCTGCTTGTACTAAACTAAAACACTCCTTGCAAGACCCCTAATTTGCTCCTCGATTTCCTCCTAATTCCTTGCACATAAGTTGCTCCTAAATTCTTGCACAATTCCCAAGGAAATTCCTCTCTCCAATAATGCGCACAAGCTTCTCTTGGCACACCTTTCTCTCACAAGCTCCACACATAAACCTGTGCAACCTTCTCACAAACCCATGAGCTCTATTGTCTTGTCTAACCAACTCGTGCTCACAAGGCGATGATTAAATTGTGCCTTGGTTCCTCCTATTAAAGGAAAATTGAATGGTTAAAGTTAGCAATTTTCTATTTGAGGCAAGTTACTTTTGTGATTGATTAAATTAGCATGAGTTAACTACTCATGCAACTTGTTCTATCTCAAATGAAGACTTGAGACTCAAACACACGTTCTTTTCCTCAATTAACTCACACTAGAAGACTAATAACTCAGCCTTCCACTTTAACACATCAATTAACTGCTTCATAACTCCTAACTTTTAGGAACGAATCCTAAATTATAGGAATTTGTCCTGACTTATAGGGAACTCGAGTATGCTAAGGAGAAACTCGTTGAGGCTCCTTGAATTAAGGCACAAATCAAGGAACCCTCACGCTATTATTTTAAACACTCCTTAGCGAGGAAGGTGTTCCTGGAAGAACCTCGTCCACTTGGATCTGTCTCCAACACTACCAAGTTCTCCACTGCTACAGCTGCTCCCTCTGTACTAGAAGACTTCCCTACTTTCTTTTGCAGAACCTGATTTGAATACCTATTCTTTCCCACCATGCTCTGTGAATCCACCTCTTTAGTCATAAGTGCCATGTACCTTGTGCACCTCTGTGTCTGCTTCTTGACGCTGGGAGAATCAACTCTCTTCTGATCTCCCTTAACCAAATCCTCTGCCCACTTGGCTCAAACTCTCCCTATATTGGGAGTCTCTGACTGAGTGGTTGACTCCACTCCCCCTGGGCTATGGTCATCATCATCTGATAGGTCAGCCCAACTGCCAACTAGCTTAGACGGAAACTAAGATACTGGTTGAGCCTCCATCTTGAGAGCTCTATCCTGCTCTCGTTGAACCACCACTTCTCTACTTTGAGCTCTCCTTGCCTTGTTGCTCAAGGTTGCATCTATCTCTACCTACAACTTGTAGAGATTCTTCACCCTCACGCCTATCTACTTCTTACATCCAGAAGTTGAGTGTTGGAGGTATTCCTTACCTTTGTTGAAGATGATATCATATCCCTTGTCCTCAAGAGTAGCTACCGAAACAAGATTTTGCCTCAATCCTGTAACATAGAGAACATCTTTGAGATGAAGAGGATTACCTGATTCTCTCTAAAAACTGACAGTACCAACTCCTCTAGCTGCATATTGACCATCATCTCCTAGCTTAATTTGAAACTGCATGTCCTTCTCCTTCAGGTGGTTGAAACTCTTCTTGTTCTCGGTCATGTGGAAGGATGCTCCTAAATCAATATACCATATATTGTTATCTGTTGAGCTTTCCATGCAAGCAATCAATGAGCAATATTTCTTGAACTAAGCACAAAATGCATCTACCTCCATTAATGCAGCAACATGATCCTTACTGGACTCCTCCTTCCGGTTAGGAC
Source organism: Pinus tabuliformis (assembly GCA_031772625.1). Lineage (NCBI taxonomy): Eukaryota > Viridiplantae > Streptophyta > Pinopsida > Pinales > Pinaceae > Pinus > Pinus tabuliformis. The sequence goes on along the minus strand of CM062820.1, from coordinate 540,903,232 downwards.
ACTTAGAAGGATAGTGCTCAAATTCATGGCAATGGAAGCACTTGATCTTGTTTAGATCCTTTGCCCTTCTTGCCCTTGGCCTTGCCTGCCAGGGCAAGGTTCTCCTCATCCACTGTCATTATTGATTCCCTTCTATGGTTCCTATTCAGATCTCTTCTTCTATGCAGTCAATCCAAAACCTTTCCCAATTTGAAAGTTCTCTTTCCCACTAACAACATCCTAAAACCCTTTCCAAGACTTGTGAAGTCCAAGTAAGGCAAAACTCACAAGGTCATGATCATATACAACCATGCCCACACCACCCAGTTCATCTCGTACCTGAGTGAACCTTGACAAATATGTGACAATGGGCTCATTCGGATACTCCTCAACTTCTCCTTAAGAGCAAACTTCCTGGTATCATGGGTACTCTGATATAGCTTCAGGATGGTATTGTATATCTTAAAAATTGTCTTCTTCTCATGGATATGAGGCACTATATGATCTCTGACCCCTTCTAGAATAATCCTCCTTGCCTTTATATCATTCTTATTATGCGAAGCCAATTGTTGGGGATCTTGAGGAGGCACTATCGCGTGCTTTATCAATTCTCCCACCCCATTATCTTCCAGCACTATCATGATCCTCCCTTTCCATTTAACGAAGTTCAATTCTCCCTCTAAACAGTGATCTACTCTCAACCCTTAGTACGCTATCCTACTTACCCTAGAGAGCTTTATTAGTTTTTGTAGCATCGGACAGGTGTTCTAGTCTTGCCTTTTGTCAGAGAGGCTAAGAAACATAGGAGCTCCAGAACCCAAAAAAAGTTTCAGGAGAAACACCTAGAGATGGCTCAATTAAGTTAATTAGTCAATAATTTAATATTTCCTAAGTCTAACTTAGGGAAAAGTGATTAATTAACCAGAATTAATTGAGAGAGGTGAAATTTCTCTAGAAACTCACATGGATCGACTTAGAGATGATCTTAGTCATTGATGGGGATTTAATCATGGTCGTCGGTTCACCAAAAGGAGATTATAAGAGGTGGTTGATGGGGTTGGAGCTAAACATACTTAAGAGATCAATTTCATTGGCAAATTGAGCTATCCAGCAACAATAATAAAGCAAGGAAGAGGAGTTTGAGCTAGAAGGGAGGCAGAGTCACTGAGGGGCAGAGACAATGATTCCAGAGGAGATTCCAGTTCTGGAGAGGTGCCAACAAGTGACAGAAGTATTCCACAATGAAGTTGCACAACGATTGCGCAATGGCTTCAATGAACAGTTCGATTTAGCTAAGAAGGAGTTCAATTGAGCTTCCAAAGGCCGAGAAAATTTTTCGGAGGGCCGAAGAGTCACTTCATATAGCAGAGACATGTAAGGAGGCTTGATCAAAGGTTGAATCAAGCCACACGTGTGAGGGTCTGCACAAGGGTTTGGACGGCCACTTTTTCTACGATGACCAGTGTCAAGATTGCTCATGGAGTGAGAGAATTTTCTCTCTAATATTTTTGCCAGGTATTTGTTGATAGGATACCCAGTTGGGCATCCACAGATTGTACTCAAACTATTTCCCTGTTGCATAAAAATAAAATCCCCATCTATTGCTTCGGTTTTCCCGCATTGGATTTTTGCAAGGACATTTGTCCAAAAATAACTATGTCAAATTTTTGTGCGTGCTTTATATTTCTCAATTCCAGAATTTTTATATTCCGCAGTGTTTTTATGGTGAAAATTGCAATTGTGATTTTAATCATTATTTGTCGTAGCAAATAAACTGCACTTAATTTTAATCAGTTAGAAGAATAATTTCCAATTGCTACAATAGATTAAAAAATTCATAATCTCTCCAACACCTGCCCACTAATAGCCTTGTAGTCCTTCACAAGAGGCTGTACTTAGGGCTTGGAGGCTGCCCACTTCACTGCTCCTTTAGTCCTTCAAAGTCTGCAAATTCTTGGGCTTCAATATATCTACCACTACTAACACTCTTGTTGTCCTTCACAAGACCTGCTCTTTGGCCACAATTAGGCACCTACTAACAGTCCTCCACCTGTACTTAAGATGCCACCTACTCTGTCCCAAACCTGGACAATCAACCTTACATCAACACAAAACTTGGAAGAGCACAAACATACCTTTGGTCTAGATGATCACTTCTGTCCCCAAATCAACTCGGCCTGTGCACCTATATTTGAAGTTTCGGCCCTCTGGTTAGGGCTTGCTGATTGTCCACATCAGCCCTTCAAACCTGGTCCAAAACTCCCACAGAACCTGCGTTATTTCCCTTCCTTTAGGCCAGGACTTTTGTGCTATATGTCTAGCAACTCGGCCTTCCCTTGTCTACTATTCAATAACCACAAATCAACTCCAAGTAGGGCTTGGCTTTCCCTGCAATAGACATAGAAAATACAACGGCATGTTCACAGAGAAAAACTTCTAACAAAAACATGCACAGTTCTGCCCAGATTGTTCCTCCAATACTCAGCCTAATCCTGTCACAAGAAAAGACTCCTAAACTGATCTCTCCAGATAGTCCTCTTGAGCCTGTGGCCAAATCAGAGATGTCTTCTCCTAATATGCTCGCTCTTGTGATGTGTTGATCTTAATTTTGTTCCAAGAACTCTGATACCATGTAGAAAATCCGCGAAAGTCTGCAACTGCTAATATGAACAATCTGAAACATAATTTTTTTCATATAAACACAGAATTTCTCTACTAAACTTTGCAAGGAAACAGGAACAGAAATAAATCACAGTCACACAGTAGCAAAACACAATAATTTTTCAAGGGAACCCAACTGGGAAAAACCTTTGCTTGCTTGAGAATTTTATCGAAGAAATTTGAGCAATAGATCTCTTACAATTACAACTTGTTTGAATAGAGAATACAATCTGATTCCCTATGCTTATACTAAGCTGAAAACCTGAAACACTCCTTGAAAGACCCCTGATCTGCTCCTCGATTTCCTCCTAATTTCTTGCACATAGGCTGCTCCTAAATTCTTGCGCAATTCCCAAGGAAATTCCTCTTTCCAATAATGTGCACAAACTTCTCTTGGCACACCTTTCTCTCACAAGCTCCACACATAAACCTGTGCAACCTTCTCACAAACTTCTGTGCTCTATTGTCTTGTCTCACCAACTCGTGCTCACAAGACAATGATTAAATTGTGCCTTCGTTCCTCCTGTTCAAGGAAATTCGAATGGCTAAAGTTAGCAAGTTTCTATTTGAGGTAAGTTATTTTTGTGATTGATTGAGTTAGCTTGAGTTAACTACTCATGCAACTCATTCTATCTCAAATCAAGGACTTGAGACTCAAACACACATTCTCTTCCTCAATTAACTCGCACTAGAAGACTACTAACTTGCCCTTCCACTTTAACGCATCAGTTACTGCTTCATAACTCCTCCTAACTTTTAGGAACAAATCCTAAATTATAGGAATTCATCCTAACTTATAGCTAAATCGAGTATGCTCCGGAGAAACTGGTTGAGGCTCCTTGAATTAAGGCAAAAATCAAGGAACCCTTTCTTGTTATTATTTTCAACAACAAATGTTTGTTTTTGAATACCATGATGATAAAAAAAAAATCACGAAACGCATTTGATTCATACTCACCTCCTTTATCACTTCGAAACATCTTCATATGTTGACCACTTTCATTTTCAACCATAGCTTTGAATTGCTTAAAAGCGACAAAAACATCAAATTTGTTCTTCAAAAAATACACCCATATTTTTCTTGAGAATTCCTCAATGAGCATGACAAAGTATTTAGCACCTCCAAGAGATTGGGTTCTCATGGGACCACAAATATCACCATGAATTAATTGAAGTACCTAAGTTGCTCTGGTGTTGCTATTTTAAAAATTGAATTGATGTTGTTTTCCTGCCATACATGGCTCGTATACACCTTTGTCTTCTTCAATATAGGCAATCCATTCAACAAGTTATGTTTCTGCAGCAGCTTTAAATAAAAATAATTGAGACAGCAGAGCCTTTTAATGTGCCACTTCACAGAAATCCACCAGCATAGGCTCCACTTTGAGGGCAGAACAAATGGATTATCACAATATTTCATATGATATATATCCCCCAACCCACATTGAGGTGATTTCTAATCATCAATTCCTCTCCGTATTTCAGGACAGCCCTTAGGGCATTCAGTTCTATCCAACTCACCTCCAAACTAACCCATAAAGGATGGACAATGACTGTTTGGCCCTGCTACAACTATTCTATGTAAGGACTAAGAAGTAGGGCACCATGGCCACCTCTTCTCTGCATAATTCAGAAAACTTCCAATACTGTTATCTTTGATTTGTACCAAATAGTCCATATAATTTAAGTTTTTAACTCCTCTATTCTCTTAGCTATTGACAAATTAAGGAAACTAAATTAGAGTTTATTAACACAATCAATGATTGAGATGCATTTCCATTATTTATAACCTACATAAGAAGAACATTTTGGCACAGAAGAAATTTGGCAATGCCTTGCATCATCTAATTCTACATCAATGATTCAATCAGGGGCCTGCTATGCTATTTGATACTATATAACTAATATGCTATTGATTTCATAGGCCATCATTCTTCATTTAATGACAGTGAACCTTGCAAACAAACGTAATCCAATGAGGAAGTAATACCTTCAGTGATGAGGCAACCTGCACCATATATTCCTGTAGGGTGAAACTGGACAAATTCAAGATCCTGAAAAAGGGAAAATGTCTTGAGTCAGGCAAAAAATGGATTATTCAGTATTTGTCATCTTTTAATGACAATTAATAAAATAAAAAGCATCACCATTGACCTGCAGAGGCAGTCCAGCACGTGCAACCATAGCACCTCCATCTCCAGTGCATGTGTGAGCTGAAGTTGCGGAGAAATAAGTACGGCCATAACCCTGCAAAAAGGACAATATAGATATTTATGAGGATACACACAAAAGGTGGTATTTTAAAAGGCTGATGCTTCAGTGGTTCATTAAATATGAGTTCAATTCAATAAACAAACCAATTACCCCTGTAGCTAGAATTGTGGATAGAGCTCGAAAACGATGTATTGTTCCATCCTCCATGTTCAGAGCAAGCACTCCTTGACAGGTACCTGAAATTGACAGGCAACAACGTAGTGTATAATTGCTGATGTATAGAGCACCAATACAATAATAAAAAACAAACAATTATCTGTCTATGGTAACAAGTCTGAGATGAATGCTCAATGATTGACAACATTGCATTGATTTTATCAAATTCAGTCATCTATTTCTGCATATTTAACAAATTCTATAGCTTCAGAATCCAGCACGTATTGTTCTCTGTTCATGCTCAACAAAATAATTTCATTGGATGCTTTGCAAGAAAAGGACAAAAAGAAGATTTTGCCATTACAAAACAAGGGAAAATTGTATAAAAAAGAGAAACGAAAAGCATGAAGGGGCATCTTCTTTTCAACAAACATGGAAATATTTACTGAATACCTGAACTAAATCATAATCGATAAAAGGTCTGTATGCAGTCGAAAAATAAAAGATGTTAAATACACATAGTTGCGATAGCCATGAAAAGGACCTAAATATATAACTTTGAAACAGATGTTGACTTGGCTCTTACCCAAGGGGAAATTGCAACACCTAATATTAAATAATTACCTATCTCTCAAATTGGTAAAACGCTTACCATTATCATCCATGATAAGATCCAGCGCAAAATATTCCACAAAGAATTGGGTATTATGTTTCATTGCCTGCCCATAAAGTGTGTGTAGCAGAGCATGACCAGTTCGATCAGCAGCACAAGCACAACGATATGCCTGACCACCTGCATTAGCAACTCAATTCATTTGAACAAAACAAAAAAAAGGCCTGAAAATAAGTTTACCAGGTTCAGTGCATCAACATATCATGCCAAAACAAGTGAAGCTTTTCCATCCTGACGAAATGAAAGCCAGATTTAGAGGAATTGATAAAAGGACCTTTTCCAAAATCCAGACTTTGCCCTCCAAATGCACGCTGATAGATCCTCCCCTCTTCAGTTCGTGAAAATGGTAATCCATAATTCTCCAATTCAATGACGGCTTTTGGTGCCTCCCTACACATATACTGGATAGAATCTTGATCACCTGCATGTACAGCAGTGGCCTCAATTTCACAAATCTTACTTGAAAGGGATTGCTTATAACTTGTTGATTTCATCTACTACATTACCTCTATATCAATATTCTCCGAAAATTAGTTCAAAAAACTCGATTATAAAGACATTAGCTTATATTTACAAGCATCTATTCACACATTGATCTAGAGAAGATTGCCATGCATTAGTAAGCTAAAAGACAACTAAGAGACCCTTGGAGACAAAGAAATGAATAATTACCCAACCAATCGCTTCCCTTTACTGTATCATACATATGCCATCTCCAATCATCTTCAGTCATATTACCCAAAGCTGCATTAATTCCACCCTGCATATGCATTAATTTAGTTATGTTGCATAGCACTAACATGGTTATATCACCCTATTATTAAGTCATAGAGCGATCAAACAAGCTTTTAATTCCACCCTGTATATGCATTGATTTAGTTATGTTGTATGGCACTAACATGGTTATATCAAACTATTATTAAGTCATAGGGCAACCAAACAAACTTTTAAGTTGGCTGATTAATAAATTCCAAATATTTTCTAAATATTTCACATGCAACTAGGTCATGGAACGAGTAAACAGTATATATCTGCCCCTCATTAACCCACTTTCTACAGAGCAACAAATAAGTTTAGAATAACATTAAAACTCTTAAAATGGTGCTTAGAAAATGAGCAATCAGGCATGTTGATAGGCAAAGTTAAGGACGATCTACCAAGAATGCCAAGAATCATTGTCAGGATGGGAACGGGCTTGAGTACAGTAGAAAACATCTGCCTGCTGTACCTGGGGGCAGGGAAACATCCAGGAAATGTCTGTCAGATGAATCCTGATCTCAAAGGTATCTTCACGTAGTAAATCACTCCCCGACTATTTTGGGGTATTTGTTTTTGCAACAATGGTCTGAAAATAATTTTTGTTTTTCTTATAAATCCTGTGTACCTAAAGGCTCTTATATACAGTGGTTATTTTACGTTTTATCTTAACCTTTTGCTTTGTTGGCATTCACTTTTCCGATATTGGTTGGAAAATGACCAAAGAGTCAAATACAAAAATGCAGAACATAAGTTCTCTGGCACTTATCAGAAAACTTTTGCAATACATACGGTAAATTGGTGTCGCAAAACAGTGCTTTTCTGGAGGTTATCAGAAAAACAAGCCAGAAACACCTCTCTTATTCTTATCGGAAAAACAAACCAAAAAATGCAATTTCTGGAAACTGAAAACAACAAGCTCCGCTCTGAAATACACACCCTCTCTACCAGAGTTTCGGAGGTGGAAGGAGATAATTTATCCCTTAAGAAGATATTACATGAAAGCAAAAAGCAAGAAAATCTCCATCCTCCAAATGATACATTGCATGCAGAAATTCTCGACCTTAAAAGCAAGCAGGAAGAAATCCGATCCCAACAGACCACCTCCAAACAAGAAACTGAGACACACATCAATTCTTGGGCACAGGTGGTTCGGGCACAGGATAAAACTCCTACCCCTCTTGCAGCAGTTGAGGAGGTGGTGCAAGCAAAACTTGTGGAAGAACGCACCAGATGAGCGAGAGAATTGAATCTCAAGGTGAGAGGTCTCCTCTTACCTCACTCCTCTCTGGATCTTATGGAAGTGGGTCTAGGTTCCTTCAAGATACCCTTAGCCTCCCTAATATAGCTCTGGACAAAGCTAGGTTGGGCTATGACTCCACTCTCTTCCTCAGGTTTTGGACTACATACAATCGACTCCGCGCCCTTAGGGCTAAGCAAAAGTTGTTTTCTCTCCCCAGCAAGATTTTCTTGGATGAGGAGCTCACTTGAGCACAGGTTGCGGAACTTAAACAATCCAGAGAACAATTTATGGCAGCACGACAGGCAAGGAAATGGGCAGTTATCAGGAATCTTCAGGCAATCATACGGGACTCCTTCCCACCTGGGTGAGAACCCCGAACTGGAGGTTCCAAATGACAAGCCCGCTTGGGGAGACAACAAGGTACAGGCATCTCTATCCGTTGTTGGAATGGCAATGGATCTTTCTGGTCATCATTGGGACTTTTGTATGACGCTCTCGAATCAGTGGACATCCTCTTCATGACCGAGACTCATGCAAGCCCTGTTCGACCTCTCCCAGATATCACAAGTTACCATTGGTTCTCAGTTTGCAGGCAAGAGACGAGGAGCTCGGGAGGGGTCAAAGGATCAAGTGGAGTTGCTTGTTTGGCTAGTGACTCACTCCGGAACAGGGTATCTGTGTAGCCGAAGATGAGTTTGCTAGGTTTGTGTGGATTCAAATTAGCGTCGGAGTCTCTCGTCCAAGGGACATCTACATTGCATTTTGTTACTTTCCCCTCGCCTCTTCACCATTTGCCATCCATAATGGCTCAAATGGGGACCCCTTTATAGACTTGTACACCAGCATCACCCAATACTCTGTTGTTGGGGAAGTCATTCTCCTAGGTGACTTAAATGCTCATATTAGAGATCTCTAGATCCCTCTCCATGATCGATCAGAGGATGTGTTTTGTACCCAAGGGCTTCACCAGATGTCAGATGATGATTTGGGGCACACAATAGTTTATGTTAAGCATCTATTGCAGTTCGGGGAATCACAGGAGTTGTTAATTCTAAATGATCTTCCCCATTTTCCAGGCTCTCACATTTTCACATGTCAACCATATGGCAAGGGTGCGAATGTAGTTGATTATGTTCTTGCTAGCCAAAACTTACTCCCTTTTATTCGCCATCTCTCAGTCTCCCCATCCCCCTTGTTGATCATGCACTTCTTCCCTTCTCTCTTCGATTTGACCCTCCCCTTCCACGGTCCACCCCATCCTTCCCCTCAGGGCCCACCCCGAACCACCTTTCGATTTGACAAAGGTGACCCTAACATCTTCTCCTCTACCCTACGCAAAATGCTCCCATTAGAGACCCAGTTCTCCTTGCTTGACTCTGCTTCCACTAAATACACGCATATTTCATCTGCCATTTGGGAAGCAGCACTCAAATCCTTCCCTCACTCCACTCGTTCCACTTCCACCTCCCGAAAAGTTAGATCTTGCCCCATGAACAAATGGTACAATGACAAATCCAAGACTCTACATCGAGAACTTCAATATGCTTTCACCCACTCTCAACCCTTCTACCCTGACCTCAAAGCTTCTTACCATCATTGTCTTCGTCGAAAGAAATGACTCTTTGTATCTGATAGAAGACGGGAACTTTCTGCTCTCCTTACCCACTCCCCTAAACAATTTTGGCATACCATCCTTCCCCAACGCTCCCCTCTTCCATCTAACCTCGACCCTACATCCATGTTCTCTCACACTTCCAACCTTTATGATATTCCGGGGCAGGGCCAAATTCATGTTACCTCCCCAACCCCTTCATGTACCTATTCTCAGACAAAGATATTAGAGAGGCCATTTGGGTGTGAATAGCAGCAAAGCAGTCGATGAGGAAGTGTTACCATTGGCAACTAGGGCCAAACTCCATGTGGGTCATCTTATTTATGGCGGCTGATATTTTTCCTAGATTCCTCTTGTCGAGAGGTGTAGGATTGATCTAAAGATCATCCAATTCTGACAAGTATTTATGGAGATATGAATTAATTTGCATTTACTTGACAAATTGTCAAGGTCGGCCAGCGGTTAAATGTGTGGCACACATGCCCAGTGAATCATATAAATACAAGTGAGGTTGATTCATTTTCTCATCATCTCATCTCACCCATTTCTTCTCTCTCTCTCCTTAGCTTTGGGTTACACAAGGAGCAGCTCACACGTGGGAAGAAGGAGGACGTAGTAGGGCAAGAAGGATGCAAAAAAGAGGACACAAAGGCTGTTGAAGGTCTCTTTGACCAGCGTTGACCAAGCGTTGACCTTAGAAGAGTGCAGTTTTGGTGTGGCTGCCTCTCCTAGGCAGGCCGCAATTTTTTGGCATGAAAATCGAGGCAACCTGACCTCAGGTTTGACCAGCATTGACTGCCCTAGTTTGGAGCAACAGGTTGACTTCAGTCAACTACAGTTTGACTGTGTATTTGGGGTTGTTTAAGGGTTGATTCTTCAAGTTGTTCGAAGACTAGTTGACTGGGAAATTGACCAAGCATAGTGGAGGTCAATTTTGTTGAGATGTGCAACAAGAAATGCTAAAAATAGAAGATGTTAAAAATAGCACTGTTATAAATATCCAGGCTATAAATAGCAGTTCAGCCATTGGTGATCTTAACAACAATGGGTGAAAAGTGAAAGTGCTAAAAATAGCTTTTCTAAAAATAGCATTTCGGGATCCCTTCTTATTTTAGTCAATCCCTGGACTAAACATAGGAAGTAAAATTCGAATTTGATATCAACAGCAGTTTGGAAATTAATTAATTAATTCATCTTGAGTTAATTAGTTAAGAAAAATCAAACTTGAAGTCTATGTGAAGACATACAAAAGTTTCTCCATTAATTGAGAAATTTAACCTTTAGTTAAAGGGATAAGGATGAGTTGTAATATTGAGTTGTAATCAGTTGACTTAGTTTAACTTAGTCAAGTCCAGTTAGATTAATTTAACAGTTTGTTAAATTAATGAGAGTTCAATTAGTTAATGCTTGCATGCATGTAACTGTTGTATTTCAGATCACTGAGTATTCACTCATGGATAACTCATGCATGTCAATTCAATGAGAGACCCAATTGAGATCAGATGGAGGGACAGTGTACTATCAGTTGCTAGGATATTCCTTTGTGAATATTCCTTGCATGCAGAAGGAATATTATTCCTTAGGGATTGCGCAATTGGACCTAAGGTTACAGTGAGTGTGATGAGGCCAATTCACATATGTGATATCATTGGACCCTAATCAAAAATGCACAAGGAAATAGGAGGCTTGGAGGGCTTGAGGAAGATATATTCTATGTCTATTGAGTTTGTGAGTTGTATTGTTTGATTGCAAGGATAGCTTGAGAGCTGATTCTTTTTGTAACTTGAACAAGATTTCCACTTGTATGATAATACAGAGTTGGGGTTTTAGGCTAGTGCTTTCCCCAATGATATATCTTCTGTGTTATGGTTGATTACTTCTCATTCTCAGTTATATCTGTTCATGCTTGATGTTGCTCATGTTCGATTAAGCTTCCGCTAAATTGTTTGTAGAAGTAGATCAAGTGTTTTGCTTTAGTACATTGCATTACCAGGTGATCTACAGTGGGAATTTCTACATGGTATCAGAGCAAAGGTGATCAAGGAAGAACAGTATACAAGCAGGAGAAGTATGAAGTTTGGTTTCTGAATATTGAATTGAGTTCTTATCACATCTATTTCACCGATGGCATTCAGTGGTTTAAGACTCGAATATGCCCTTGATGGCAGTTCGAATTATATAGCCTGGAAGGATCGCATGGAGGCAGTATTGGAAGATAACAGTCTCAAGGACTTCATTGATCAAGGAGTCCAAAAGCTGATTGATGCTACTCAACTGGCGGAATGGAAAAAGTGTGTGGCTAGAGCAAGGAGAATCCTCCTGGAGGGAGTTCAAGATCACATAGTCTCGAGCCTCCGTGGGAAGGAGACTCCATTTTCGATGTGGAAAACATTGAAAGATCTTTATCAGAATACCAGCGATCAGAGGAAGCTGGCGCTGAAGGACAAACTTCGAAAGATCAAGTGCGAAAAGGGCGACACATAAAACAGTGCGAAACACGCATGTAAAAGAATATTGAATGAATGCATTAACCAGGAGCAAACAGCTCAATGAAAATACAAGGATATTTACAATAATAGAAACATCAGGTTTCTATGTAGAATATAGAAACAAACAGTTTCATCTAAGAAACTGCTAAAAGAATAAAAATAGCAACAGCTAAAAGACTGAGCATTAAATACTAAATAGAGATATTCTAATACTCCCCCTTAATGCTCAATCTATTTACAACACCAATAGACCCGCGGAATTTTACAAATTTATCAGGACCAAGAGGCTTGGTGAAAATGTCGGCGGGCTGCTCTGTTGTGGGAACATAGTGCAACTGAACTGAGCCATCTTCAACTAGCTGTCGAATGTAGTGGCAATGAGTTTCCACATGCTTTGTTCGTTCATGAAAGACTGGATTCTTGGCAAGTTTGAGCACTCCCGGATTATCACAAAACAAAGGAGTAGGCCCTGACTGGAAAACATGCATATCTGCAAGCATACGACGAAGCCAAACTGCCTCACAGGATGCCTTAACTGCTCCCCGATACTCTGCTTCTGTTGAAGAGAGAGCCACTGCCTGTTGCTTCTTACTAGTCCAAGTAACAGCCCCAGATCCTAGACTAAACACATACCCAGCTGTAGATTTACGGTCATCAACCGAACCGGCCCAGTCAGAGTCAGTGTAGCCACTGAGAATAGGATTGGAGCTGCGAGTATATAAGAGGCCATAATCAGAAGTACCACGCACATATCGTAGCACCCGCTTTGCTGCTATCCAATGATTAGTTTTAGGAGCTGACATAAAGCGAGAAATGTAGCTTACTGCAAAACTGATGTCAGGTCTGGTAGCAGTAAGATAGATGAGACTGCCCACTAATTGCCAGAATAAAGTTTCATCCACAAGGGGAGAGGATGACTGTGCTGAAAGTTTGAGCCCTGGTTCCATAGGAGTCGTGGTCGGTTTGCAATCCTGCATTCTGAACCTTTCCACAAGATTTTTGGCATACTTGGACTGAGAGAGAAAGATCTGATTTTCAGTCTGCCACACTTCCACCCCCAGACAATAATGAAGTCCCAAGTCTGTCATCTCAAAAGTGTTGCATAGATCTTGTTTGATCCCATGGATCAAATGTGCAGAGCTGCCAGTAATGATAAGATCATCTACATAGACAACCACAAACAAGATATCATCACCAGTATGCTTGATATACATGTTTGCATCAGATGGGCTCCGCTGAAAACCCTGATCTGTCAGGTACTGATCAATTTTCATGTACCAAGCCCGAGGAGCTTGTTTCAATCCATAGATTGCTTTAGCTAACCGACACACTTTTGTTCTTGACCAGCAACCTTGAATCCTGGAGGCTGCGTCATGTAGACTTCTTCTTGAAGATCACCATTTAGGAAAGCACTCTTTACATCCATCTGATGAACTTTCCAATTGAACTGAGCTGCTAGAGCAAGAACAAGCCTTATGGTACTCATCTTGGCGGTAGGAGCAAAAGTCTCCTCATAATCGATGCCTTCCTTTTGTGAGAACCCTCGAGCCACAAGACGAGCTTTATACTTGTCTATGGTTCCATCAGCTTTGTATTTCACTTTATACACCCATTTGCAGCCTATGGGTTTTTTTTCGGCAGGAAGATCAGAAAGTGTCCAGGTGTGATTCTTCTGAAGACTCTGGAATTCAGCTTCCATAGCCTGTTCCCACTCAGATGTAGCCTTAGCCTCTGAATAGGTTTGAGGCTCAAAAATACTGTGTAGGTTAGCCATAAGAGCAAAATTGACTGTAGACTGTTGTCTGTTCTTATGTCTAGAAGTTCTACCTTCAAGGAGCTCATCATCCCGGAGATCACCTATGGTTTTAGCCCACCATTTTGGCCGAAGAGAAGAAGAACCTATATCAGGAGTAGAGGAACCAATATCAGAAGGAGGTGGAGAAGGCTCAAGAGCAATAGGGACAGCAAGAGGAGGGTTAGCTTCTGGAGGAAGCTCAGATAGCGTATTATCAAATACTGATGCTACATCATCCCTCCCATCAGGTGGACTGACTGGAAGAAGAACATTGTGAGGCTGATCCTCAGAACGCTGCTCAGAAGAAGAGGACTGAAAGAATCCTCTGTCTTCATCAAATACTACATCTCGACTGAAGCTAAGACGACCAGTGGCTATATCAATCAGTCTATAGGCCTTGTGATGATCACTGTAACCTGTCATCATGAGTTTCTGACTTTTGGGATCCAACTTAGAGCGCTTAGCAGATGGAATCCAAACATATGCAACTGAGCCAAAAACTTTGAGATGACTGATCTTAGGCTTACGACCAGACCAAACTTCTTCAGGAGTCTTCCCTTTAACAGCCTGAGTAGGTGATCGGTTAAGAAGGTAAACAGCAGTAAATACTGCTTCAGCCCAGAATTTGTTTGGAACACTCCTGTGTTGTAACATGGAACGAGCCATTTCAACAACCGTGCGGTTGCGACGCTCGACAACACTGTTCTGCTGGGGAGTGTAAGGTGTGGTGAATTGACGTTTGATGCCATGAATATCACAGAAGTTGGCAAAAGCTGAGGAACAAAATTCCCCCCCATTGTCGGTCCTAAGGGTCATGATATTACAACCAGATTCTTTTTCTACTAAGGTTTTAAACTTCTGAAAGGTACTAAGAGCATCAGATTTATTTTTTAAAAAATACACCCACATCTTTCTACTGAAGTCATCTACAATAAGTAAAAAATATTTGCAAGCAGTGATAGAAGTTGTATTCATAGGACCACAAATATCAGCATGAAGTAACTGAAGTACCTTAGATGCGCGCCAAGATTCTCCATTTTTGAATGAAGACCGATGTTGCTTTTCCGCTTGACAGGCGCTGCATACCCCCAACTGCTGAGTCTGAATATCAGGTAATCCTGACACAAGTCCCTCCCGAGAGAACTGAGCGAGATACTGCATATTGAGATGCCCATATCGCTGATGCCATAGAGTGCTGATGGGAGAGACACGTGCTGCTAGAGCCACTTCTGGAAAGTCACCGGTGTCAAGTAGCCTGTATAGACCATGGTCCTCTAGACCAACAGCAACTGTTAGACTGGTCTCCCTGTCAATGATGGAGCACTTGTGTGCACTGAACACAACATCAAGCTGAGGAGAATTCCTCATAATCTGGCTGACAGATAGCAGATTAATCTCCATACCAGGAACATAGTATACATTGAGAAATATGAGCGTGCGTCTACCAGACTGAATTTGAACTGTACCCCTGCCAGCTACATTGTACTTTTCACCTCCACCAAATACCATTGAATCACTGAAAGGTGAGAAGTCAATAAACCAGTCACGCCTGTGAGAGAAGTGGCGTGATGCACCAGAATCAATGCACCATGTAGAGGAAGGAACATGTTCTGAAGACCTTTTACCCATAAAGGCGTAAAAGGCAGAATCTGTCTGCTCGGAATGTTCTGCAACATGCGCTGTCTGATTTGGCCCTCCCTGTTTCTTCTGTTCAGAAGCAATCCGCTGTCGGCAATCTTTCTTCATGTGACCGAACCTGTGACAGTAGTTACACTGCACACTTTTCTTCCTAGCAGGATCAAAAGACTGAGGAGAACCTTTCTGCTGAAAAGACTGAGAGGACTGGTATTTTGCAGCAAATGCATTTTCCGAGGGCACTGATGAAGTACCACTACCAAACTGTTGTTTCCACCGATCCTGCTGCAGAAGTTTGGTACATAGATCTGGAAACTTCAGATCAACATTTGTGGTTGTAATGTTGAGTGTTTCTATGAAGTGTTCATAAGATTTTGGTAGACTCTTCAGAGTCATGACTACCATATCTTCTTCCTCCATGGTCCGACCAATGGCTTCGAGCTGATCTCGAATGTCTTTAATTTTGTTGAGATGTTCCTGTAAAGACATATGTTCATCCATCATGATGGAGAACAACTGATTTTTGAGAAAAAATGCTCTGCTTTTGTCAGATGTCTCGTGCAGTTCTTTCAACTGTTGCCAGATTTCGGCAGCGGTCTTGCCAGAGGGAATCTGTGGTAACTGATCATCAGCGACAGAGAGCTTGAGAAGCATAACAACCTCCCGATTTCGATCATCAAATTTATCTTGATCGGTACCAGCTGTACCGGGACGAGGCTCTTTGCCCAAAATGAGCTGATCAAGACGCCTGTATTCAAAAATGGTCAGCATTCTTTGTTTCCAAATGTTATAGTTGCTGCCATTAAAGCGTTGATTTCCTTCTAACATCAGATTGGTGAGCGTGGCCATTTTCCCAAAGTTAAATACAGAAGTCTGACACACAACAAAGTGTAGCTGCCTGCTTAAAAATCTTCTTTCAAGATGACTGTACCAAATTGTTAATAAATTCTGTTGTGAAAGAAATAGACTTGCACACAAAAATTATTACTCAGATCTGATCACGCCACTTTTAAAAATGACTATGATGCTGCTTCAAAAAATAACTTTGATGCTTACTTAAAAATGACTGTGATGCTGGTTTGATCACGCTTCAAAAAAATAACTGTGATGCTTATTCTGGTCCCACCGCTTCAAATAAGATCACAATAAACTTTAATCCAATTTCTAAGCAAAAACCGTGAAGCTGGAAAATACCTTTACGTGACACTGTCGTCACGTTATCTGAAGGATCTCGGATCTGTTAAAAAAACTTGATTTCTCAGCAAATAAATGGTGACTTACGTGACACTGCCGGCACGTTATCTGAAGAATTTGGATCTGTAAAAAAAACTTGATTTCTCAGCAAATAAATGGTGACTCGGATCCCGTTCTGCACGTCCTTCACGTTTTAGCTAATATATATATGAATTGCGGGCACAATCGGGTCTCGAACGGACTCGATTCTGGAAAAAAACGTGACCAGGTTTGCTGTAAGTTTGCCGGGACGTGACGTAAGGTCTCCACGGGACGTGATTCGGAGGTTTGCCATAACTATGATTTGATTCAGACGTGCGATTACTCTGCTGAGCGAAGACTGAGTGATTATTGATATATTGATATATTCCCGTGAGCGTCGAACTGTGTGAGCGAAGAGTGTGATGCCACTTTCCCGTGTGACAAAGTAAATCGGAGGTTCGATACAGCGTTCGCCGGTTTTCTCCTCGCAACTCGGGTCGAGTTTTGGTGCCGCTGGAAAGTGCCGGAATTTTGATACGATTCTGGCGTGCCTCGATTCGAATGGATCCGGAACCCTCCTCAGAACAGACCCCACAGCTCTGTTTCGAATCTTGATTCTTCAAAGGCGTCGGCGGTCCTGCACGGCTTCCTAATTTGTTGATCGGGTGGCCACAAAATAAACACGACTTCAAAACAAATAAACTGTTCGCGATTCTGAGCACCGCCACAAATTTAAATCCTCATAAAATGATAATGCAGGAGATGAATCCCTTTCTGTATCGAGATTGACGACTGTAAGCTTTTATCACAATGAGCAAAGCCGAGGCTAAGACTCAGTGAAGGCTACCTGGCTTACAGAGGGCTCGACCTTAGAAAGGAATGAAGATCAAGAAATCTACAGACCCTGAGAGCAGTTTCGAAATGAACTACTGAATTTTTCAATCTATGAAAAATTATTTCGAAAAAAATTCCTGTGCTCTGATACCATAAAACAGTGCGAAACACGCATGTAAAAGAATATTGAATGAATGTATTAACCAGGAGCAAACAGCTCAATGATAATACAAGGATATTTATTCAATCTATGAAAAATTATTTCGAAAAAAATTCCTGTGCTCTGATACCATAAAACAGTGCGAAACACGCATGTAAAAGAATATTGAATGAATGCATTAACCAGGAGCAAACAGCTCAATGATAATACAAGGATATTTACAATAATAGAAACATCAAGTTTCTATGTAGAATATAGAAACAAACAGTTTCATCTAAGAAACTGCTAAAAGAATAAAAATAGCAACAGCTAAAAGACTGAGCATTAAATACTAAATAGAGATATTCTAATAACACAATCATTACGTTCCTGAACAAGCTCACCACCTGCAAGGATGAGCTTGCAAGTGTAGGGGTCGTGACTATGGTGAGTCTAGCACTCCTCGGTCTTCCAAAGAGCTGGCATAGCTACCAGGACTCGGTTAATGGAAAAGAGAAACTGCCAGATTAGGAACGACTTTGGTCGGACCTAATGCAAGAGGAGATAAGGCGGAGCACCAAGGATGGATCTTCATCAAAACAAGATGATGAAGAAAATCTAGCTTTAGCGAGTAAAGCTAAGAAAGGGAAAGGGAATGTGTCCCAATCCAAATCTTCTCATGGTGGGAAGAAGGTTGACAAGTCGAAGGTGCGATGCTTTCACTGTCATGAAGTGGGCCATTATGCTATGAATTGTCCAAAGAAGAAATCCAAGAAGGGTTCCTCAAAGAGTTCTGATGGTGATGCACTAGCTTCACAGTGTGAGCTGGATTTCTCGCTTATCACATGCATGGTTTCATCCATGGTGGGATGTGTTTGGTACCTGAAAAGTGGAGCTTCTTTCCACATGTCGGGTGACAAGAATCTTTTCAATACATTGGAGGAGAAGGATCTCCAGATGCGGATCGAGACGGGCGATGATGGAAAGTACTGTGTCTCCGGTGAAGGTACAAATGTGTTTCAAGGGGAGCATGGTGCTCCTCTCACCCTATCTACTGTTAAGTATGTACCAGGTTTGAAAAAGAATCTTCTGTCTATTGCTATGCTAGAAGATAAAGGCTATGATGTAGTCTTTAGTAAAGGAAAAGTTTTCCTGAGGCATATCGGCACCAGACAGACCAAACGAATAGGGATTCGAGTAAAGAATCTCTACAAGCTAGAGGTAGAAGACTGTGTTGCACTGAGTTCCAAAGCAGAGGTGGTGCAAAGCCAAGATGTTGGCGAGTTGTGGCATAGAAGACTGGGCCACTTGCATCATGGGGCCTTGAAGATCATGCAGCAAATTTCTACCGACTTACCCAAGGGAAAACTGGAGCAAACAGATACATGCAAAGGATGCACCCTGGGTAAGTATGCGAAAGCTTCCTTTCAAGATTGGGATAGTAGAGTTTGAGCAATCCTAGAGCGAGTTCACTTAGATGTATGTGGACCATTCTCTACAGTCTCCACCGCTAAGCAAAGGTACTATGTTATTTTTATTGATGATTTTTCTCATAGATGTTGGATCTACTTAATGCAAAATAAGGATCAGACCTTCTTGAGGTTTTGTGAGTTTAAAGCCTCGACAGAGAAAGAATCTGGGAAGAAGTAAAAGCCTTGCGTAGCGATAATGGTGGAGAGTATGTTTCCCAGCAATTTAAAGACTTTTGTGCTGCAGAAGGAATTAAACGGGAACTGACGACAACTCATAACCCACAACAGAATGGGGTGGCCGAAAGGAGGAACAAATCTATTGTGGGAGCAGCTCAAGCGATGGTGCATGACCAAGGCCTACCACTTCATCTGTGGGTTGAGGCATGCAATACAGCAGTGTACCTTCAGAACAGAAGTCCTCATTGTATCTTGGGGATGAAGATACCTATGGAGGCTTTTTCAGGGAAGCGACCAGATGTGAGTCACTTCCGCATCTTTGGATCACCAGTTTTCTGTAATGTGACCAAAGATGCTCGGAAAAAGCTAGACCCAACAGCTGAGTTGGGGATACTTGTGGGGTACACAGATACACCCCACAACTATTGTGTGTTTCAGCCTGCCAGTCAGAGGATCGTAGTGCGCAGGGATCTGAAGTTCGACGAGCAGAGAGCCATGCGAGTGTCAATTGAGAGGGAGCTTAAGTTGCATGGTGATGAGGAACTTTTAGTTCCAAAGGAGGAGGAGCCTCTTGATGATGTGGATCAGCGACATGCAGAGGATCCAGTAGTGGAGACCACCACTCCTAGAGAGTCTTCCAGAGACAGGCGGAAACGCTCACAGGAAGCTGACAGATTGATGCTAGATGCGAGGGAGAATGTGGGGCAGCCATCCTCTCGGCGCAGACAGAGGAAATCTCCTAAGAGATACACTGGCTACATGGCCTTGGTTGGGGAATGTGTAGCAATCGAACCTTCTTCTTTTCAGGAGGCAGTGTAGCAACCAGTCTGGGTTGATGCAATGGTAGAAGAGTACGATTCTATCATATGGAACAATGTGTGGGATGTTGTCCCTAGACCGGGGGACAAGTCAATGGTTAGTTCCCGATGGCTTTACAAGGTAAAGTAGGCAACTGATGGCAGTGTTGAGAAACACAAGGCAAGGTTTGTTACCCGAGGTTTCTCACAGGTTGAGGGGATCGACTACGATGAGACCTTTGCTCCCATAGCAAGGTACTCATCTATAGATTGATGCTAGCTCTATCAGCTCAGATGGGTTGGAAGATCCATCAGATGGATGTCAAGACGGCGTTCCTCAATGGGAAGATTGAGGAAGAGGTATACATTGAGCAACCTAAAGGATTTGAGACCTTCGATCGCGAGTCGCATGTTTGCCGACTCAAGCAAGCACTGTATGGGCTGAAGCAAGCACCCCATGCTTGGTATACCATGATCGATAGCTATTTCACCGAGTTGGGCTTCACCAAGAGTGAAGCAGATGCGAACCTTTACCACATCATGGTAGAAGGTAAGCCACTGATTATTGTACTTTATGTCAATGATTTGATTTTGACATGTGATGACCAGCTGATACAGTCTTGCAAGGTCCTTTGGAGATGAAGGACATGGGCCTCATGCACTACTTTCTAGGCATGGAAGTGTGGCAGAAAGATGGGGAAGTATTTGTGTATCAAGGCAAGTATGCCAATGAAATACTCAAGCGCTTTCACATGGAGAAGTGCAAGCCCATGCAGATTCCTCTAGCTGGGAACTGAAGGAAGGAGGATGCTACTTCAGGTGAGGTAGTAGCTGCTACTGTTTATCGGCAACTGGTGGGTTCACTTATGTATTTGGTGAACACACGACCCGACTTATGCTTTGCGGTGAACCAGCTGAATCAAGCTATGGTTCAACCTACCAAGCTGTTTTGGAAGGCAGTGAAGCATGTGCTGAGATATCTCAGAGGCACTACACAGTACGGATTATGGTACAGGCAGACAGAGAGAGTGAAGCTGCAAGGCTTCACGGATGCAGATTGGCCAGGTAGTCCATCAAACCGGAAGCGCACTTCTGGAGGAATCTTCAACCTTGGTTCAGCTGCAGTTTCTTGGTATAGTATGAAACAGAGATCAGTTGCACTTAGCTTGGCAGAGGCTGAACACATCGCTGCAAGTCAGGCAGCATGCGAGGCCATTTGGATGTGGAAGATTCTAGTGGGATTGTTTGGTCAGATGATGGATCCTACAGTGATATACTGTGATAATCAGAGTTGCATAAAACTCTCTGAGAATCCAGTGTTTCATGACAGGTCCAAGCATATAGATATCCATTACCATCATCTACGGGACTGTGTGGTCAAGAGGATCATGATGTTGCAGTATGTTTCGACCGAGGAGCAGGATGCAGATATTTTGACTAAGGCATTGTCAAAATGCAAGTTCGAGTTCCACAGAGACAGGATTGGGGTTACTAATAATCCCTTTCTTGTCGAGAGGGAGTGTTGAAATGTGCAACAAGAAATGCTAAAAATAGCATTGCTATAAATATCCAGGTTATAAATAGCAGTTCAAACTTCAACCATTGGTGATCTTAACAACAATGGGTGAAAAGTGAAAGTGCTAAAAATACCTTTTCTAAAAATAGCATTTCGGGATCCCTTCTTATTTTAGTCAGTCCCTAGACTAAACATAGGAAGTAAAATTCGAATTTCATATCAACAACAGTTTGGAAGTTAATTAATTAATTCATTTTGAGTTAATTAGTCAAGGAAAATCAAACTTGAAGTCTATGTGAGGACATGCAAAAGTTTCTCCATTAATTGAGGAATTTAACCTTCAGTTAAACAGATAAGGATGAGTTGTAATATTGAGTTGTAATCAATTGACTTAGTTTAACTTAGTCAAGTGCAGCTAGATTAATTTAACAGTTTGTTAAATTAATGAGAGTTCAGTTAGTTAATGCTTGCATGCATATAACTATTGTATTTCAGATAACTGAGTATTCACTCATGGATAACTCATACATGTCAGTTCAGTCAAAGACCCAGTTGAGATTAGATGGAGGGACAGTGTACTATCAGTTGCTAGGATATTCCTTTGTGAATATTCCTTGCATGCAGAAGGAATATTATTCCTTATGGATTGCGCAGTTGGACCTGAGGTTACAGTGAGTGTGATGAGGCCAATTCACACATGATATCATTGGACCCCAGTCAAAACTGAGCAAGGAAATAGGAGGCTTGGAGGGCTTTAGGAAGATATATTCTATGTCTATTGAGTCTGTGAGTTGTATTGTTTGATTGCAGAGAGAGCAGGATAGCTTGAGAGCTAATTCTTTTTGTAACTTGAACAAGATTTCCACTTGTATGATAATATGGAGTTGGGGTTTTAGGCTGGTGTTTTCCCCAGTGATATATCTTCTGTGTTATGGTTGATTACTTCTTATTCTCAGTTATATCTATTCATGCTTGATGTTGCTCATGTTCGATTAAGCTTCCGCTAAATTGTTTGTAGAAGTAGATCAAGTGTTTTGTTTTAATACATTGCATTACCAGGTGATCTATAGTGGGAATTTCTACAAATTTCATCTCGTTTGACTAAGCTTGACTTTGTTGATTTAGGGTTTGTTGTTGCTGATATAAAATTACAGAATTCTGATTTTGTACTATTTCTCTTTGCTGAACTATTGAAGATAAAAGAAGATTTGATCAAAGGGTTTCCCCGCATTGGGGTTTGTCCCTGCTAGCCGCCACATGTTGTGTCTCTTGTCTTGGCTTGTTTCCTATCGATCATTTAATGTTCTATATGCACTTTACTTAATGTATATGTGATTGCTAATCAGTGGTTAATAAGAAGAAAAGAAGTAAACTGTTGTAAGCATAGAACATACCATAATTTAACAGGAAGGCTACCAAGCAGAGTTCTTTAAACACGGTTTTCGTGCTTTGGTTAGTTACTTGGTTGATCTCTTCAACCATGTAGTCCATGAAGGTTTTCCATCGACATGGTCACACATCATCCATCTGATCCACAAATTAGGCTCCAGCTCAAATCCCAATAACTACAAAACAATCATGGTGGGCCACACGTTCTCGAAGTTGTATGCTACTATTCTACATAAGAAGCTCTCCAGTGACCTTGAGCAGAGACAACTCAGAGCTAGGGGACAAGCAGGTTTTCGACCAGCTCATCAAACCATTGACCACATCTTCACCCTCCGCGTTGTGATTGAGGAGGCACAACATCGCTCTTCAAAAGTCTATTGTTGTTTCGTAGATTTTCGAAAAGCTTTTGACTTTGTTCCGAGGGAAGCCTTACTCCAAAGACTCAGAGATATTGGCATCTCGGCGACCCTATTGACAGCTATTACGCGCCTATATGAGTCTGTCCTTGGTCGTCTTCGCATGGCTCATGGGATGTCTGATTTCATCCAAAGCACTATTGGGGTTAAACAAGGTTGTCCATTGTCCCCTACCCTGTTTGGGATCTATATTGATGAGTTGGAGGCTTTTCTACACGAGCATATCCAGGACACTAATGGCTGCCTTCTTCACCAGGTCATGATATCTATTCTACTCTTTGTTGACGACATGATCCTCCTCTCCTCGTCTCCAGAAGGATTACAAAGACAGTTGGATGCCTTAGCTTTGTTTTGCGATCTTCGACAGTTGACAGTCAACCTGGGTAAAACCAAGGTTATGATCTTCGATGCGGTGAAGAAAACTTTGGACCTTCACTTCCTATTCAGAGGGGAGGAGGTTGAGATCATCGGCACGTATACATACTTGGGGGTGCAATTCTCAAGTCCCCGCTTCAGTTTGCGACCAACGCTTTAGCCTTGGATCAACAAAGGATAGGGATCCTTAACCCTTCTCGAGAGACAGTGCTTTAGACATCACTTCCAGGACATCTCGTCCAAGATGAGCCTCATGGACACCTTGATCTGTCCCATTGTTCTATATGGCTCAGAGATTTGGGGACCGTCTTTACTTGAGTAGGATTGGGCTTCAGTTGGGAGAGTCCAAACTCTTCTTCTTCGCCGCATCATTAGATGCAAAGAAACAAAACCTCAGCACATCATTCTTGCACAGTTTGGAGCTCAGCCCTTTCGGCTTGAGACAGTCTTCAGTTTGGTCTCATTCTTGCATTGTGTCCGGGGATTTGCAGACTCGATAAAGAGTAGGGACCGATACCCTTACTTGGCATATTTCTCTTCTGAGACTATTGCTTGTTCTACTCACTCGAATCAGGCTAGATGGTGGTTTACAAGAGTTTCAGATCTCTTAGAGTCAGTGGGCATTCAGTTGGATCGTCTCCCTCCTTTCCGATATTCCTTGGATGCTCCTGGTCACTTTCTACTTACTAGACAAGAGTTGAACAACATCGTCAGGGAGGACATCTACAGGCAGTTTGTCCTGATCACCTAGGTCAATCCTCTGGGAGGGTTACGCCCAAATATGGCCTTCTATACTGAGCACTTCTTGGAGTTGAGAAACGGGCTTATTATTCGACCCCAGTATACGTTTCACCACTGGATGCATGCTCTTCGTATTTCTCTAGGCCAGTTCAAAGTAGGTTCTCATAGACTTCGAGTAGAAACGGACCACTAGATTGATAGACCAAACAGAATCTGCTAGGTATGTCATTTACATGAAGTAGAGATTGAGGTGCACTTCATTTCTGGATGCCCTATCTACTATGAGATTAGAGGAAGGTTCCATTGCTAGTTCAAAGACTCTCAGGCCCTTGCAAACTTTTTCAGGTATCCCGATTAGAAATGTTTGGCCCTATACATGTAGGAGGCTCTCAGGTTCTGAGCACCTATTCTTCAGTCTGCTATCAAACCAGACCCCACACAGAGGATCATGACATTTTCCAGACCCCACACAGAGGATCACAACATTTTTCAGGGTACTACTTTCAAACAGGGGCACAAAGAGAACGATTGATACCATTTCATATCGAGACTCTAGATCAGTGAGGATCCGTGGGCCATCACCCTGCCACACTAGACCTCAGCAGCGAAACTGTCTCAGATCCGTCCCTGGGAGACGGACTAGGTCCTCCAGACCTCAACGGTGCGCAGACTCCCCCAGACATCAAATTAGTGGACACTCTGCACCTCCCAGTGGCCCTTCATCAGGGCAGCAAACTTTGTGGAATTTTTTTCAGTGTTCTTCAATCAACCTTGGATGTTAGGAGAGATGGGTCTGATCCTCAGACCTAGTGTAGATAATATCGGTGAATAGCGTAAATATCGCGATATTTTCGGCGAGCCGAA
Source organism: Pinus tabuliformis (assembly GCA_031772625.1). NCBI lineage: Eukaryota > Viridiplantae > Streptophyta > Pinopsida > Pinales > Pinaceae > Pinus > Pinus tabuliformis. Next base: position 540,878,084 of record CM062820.1, on the reverse strand, counting down.
ATATCACCGAGAAAATATCGTGATATTTTCTACTCCCGAAATATCACGATATTTACGAAATATCGGAGATATTTCGGCAAAATATTGCGCAACGATATAAAATATTGTCGGGCATGTTTTGCCGCGGCTAGAAAAAAGTAAAAATTGGTTTTTTTTTTCTTCATTTCTGTTTTCGAGTGTTGGAGAAGGAGGGGGAAGAGTTTGTGGTAGTTGTCAAGGAGGGTTTGAGGATCAAACAACGATTATCACCACCAACTAAGACTTTTTTGTGGATCAAAGATTGAAGAATAGTGAGACAAAATTCATTTCTTCCATTAACAGGTACGTTCTTAAAAACCCCTATGTTAATGATTTTTTCATAGATTTAGGGTTATGCTTGCTCGCCTCTTTGCCTACCAACATTTTGTTTCTTTGTTTTTTTCCATTTGCTATGATTTTCATGCCCATGAACCAATGCAAGGGTTTTCTCCATATTTGGACAGCAAGCTTCATTTTTTTTTTCAACTTTCTTATGCACCCTCTTATTGCCATTTTTCATTCGCATTGCAAAATGCAAATAATGTAGTAATTTTTTTTTAATGAAGTGGTTATTACTTATTATTTTTTCATTTTGTGTTGGGGGGTTTAATGCCAATTTTTTGTTTTTTTTGTGCCCTAGGTTTGAATTAGTTCACTACAAATGTCAAATATGCCAAAAGCCTTGAACCCATTTTGGGAGTATGAGGAGGTTGTTGGTGGGGCAAATCAGGCATATATATCATGCAACTTGTGTGGGACCAGGATGTCAGGAGGGATTACACGATTGAAATACCATCTGGCTAGGCTCTCTGCATATGATGCAAATGTAATGCCTTGTATGGTTTCTAGTGCAGAGGTTATACAAAAAGCTCGTGAAGCAATTGCTGAACAAGACAGAAAGAAAGCTGCTAGGGAAAGGCCAATGGTCTCAGGTATATAGCTGCTAGTTTTATTTGTTTTGCAACTTTTGCTACATATAAGTTTATAACTCATGATGATGAAATACTTTTAAAGTTTTATATATGTGATGTTATTTTGTTTGAGTCCTTGATTGGACAATTATCACTATCAGGGATCAACAGGATATGTGATGTTATGTTAGAGAAAGATTTCGGCGAAAATCACATGTGAACTTGTCCTGACGATGAACCACACTAGTTGGTTCGAAACGCGTCGACAAATGATTTTCCATGTGATTTTCGCCGAAATCTTTCTCTAACATAATATGGATCACAGAAGCCTAAACTCTATTATATGTGATGTTATTTTGTTTGAGCCTTTGATTGGACAATTATAAGGGATCAGCAGGATTTGGTATCGCCTTTGAAGTTTGATGTATCATTTCTATTTGACATCATATATATGTGCCTTTTTCATATTTATGTGCCAATGTGTTTAGTTCATGTTGTTATTGCTTTATATGTTTAGAAATCTGAACAAAAAAAAGGATATATTATGCATTTTTTATGTTTGCCGATATTGCCGATAAGATATTTTCTGGACCCTCGCCGATATTTTGCTGATACCGATATTTTCAACACTGCTCAGACCCATTAGCCCCTAGATCTTCTCCGTCAGGGCATTCCATACATTTTATCTTTTACGTCCCTGTATTGTACATTTTATATTCACGCATTGTATTTTTTATAGGAGAGAGTTTCGTTCTCCCTCATTTTATAAACATCATTGTACTCAACAGTCCCTTTTACCTACTTTGTGGTCATTAGTTGGACATAAATATAATTATCTTATCTTATCTTCAATTTTCTGATGACTTCGTCGGGACTGTGATACTCAAGCCAACTGTTTTGCACCAACAAAGAAACAGCCAATAAGCCCTAAATTTTGCTTTTGAGCCTCAAAATTGCTAGAAAAACAAATTATATGTCGAAAGCAATTTTTTTTTATAAAAGATCATACACTCATTTCTTTCTCGGCTGAGTTTAACAGTGCTTGTGGGAGTTGAAAAGAAAATATGGAGCAGATTGTGAGTGCAGCCAGCAAGTTTGCAGCTTCGAGAGTGTAGTGGAAATTAACAGCAGTCTTCCTAAAGAAAAACCTATCTAAAAAATTAAGTCGTGCGCCAAAGGGGCAAAGGAGGCTCATTTCAGGAAAACAGACTGTTGATGGACGTCATGACTCTTTCCAGAAGCATGCATTCAGTTAAGACCAATAACGAATAGGCAATCATTGCTATGCCTATAGGAGTCTTCTTGTTCAAGTTTTGTTGAAATTTTAAGTTTCTGAACTGCAGATGACCCTGATTGAACTGTGAATCAATTTCCACAGGTAGTTTGAGCAATCAATGACCAGAGAGGCAACAAAATTGATTATATCGATATTCATCTTTGTTTCTGTCATATGATTTCACTTCATTTCCTCGATATTTTGCATTGGTGTTCAACATTTCCTCTTACCTGCGCTGCAACGGTGTGCGATCGCGTAGGAAAGAGCTTGGTGATGCAAGCTGTGTTAAATCCATGCTCCGAAAGCCCGATGGCGGCTCTCAAGCCAGCACCGCCTGCTCCCACCACGACAGCGTCGTAGGTATGATCGACGATCGTATAAGACCCGCTACCTCCCACCTGCAATGTCCACAAACAATAATCCTAAGCCATTCCTGCAGCTTCTTATTCTTATATGAAATATCCAAATACCATAGAGAAAAGTACAGACCGGCGAAGTGCCTGAAGAGGCCGATCTGCAGAGAATCCGACCATTGTGATATGATCGAATCGTATTGACTGTGGACGAGGAACAGATGTTCCGGGCGACTCTTCGCCACATCCTTGCCGGATTGGAGCTCAGACCCCTAAAACCCTCGGCGTTTAAAAAAATCAGTGTTCAGCGTTATGGAAGACAAAGGGGAGTGGAGAGATCTGTGTTATTAATCAGTGAGACTCCTTTGTAATGGGAAAAAAATAATGTTATTATTGACCCAACGTCTAGCTGGTTCATGAATTATATTTTTATGGCTAAAAATATTTCTATTTGTAGTGTTGGTTTCCCGTGGGATTCAGGTTTGAATTAAGCCCGTGGTGCATACACTAGCCACGATCCTTGTATTACTTTGCGAAAACCTGCCCACACACCTTTTCTTTTTTATTTCCACAAATTATTTGCCACGTCATTTATTACGGAGGTGTACGTTTCAAACCCACTAAGGTTCCGTGGTTCGCTTGGGTTCCTATGGGATGCATGGGTGTCTAACTTTAAACCAAACAAGGTGCGTTGAATTTCGTTAGAAGTTTCAAACATGGCCCATGCTCGTTTTACAAAAGTAACTTTGCATCCTTGTCTCATAAGAGAAATGTGACCAATATCTGGGTTTGGATTGTTATGAAAGCAACTAAGATGGGATTGAATTGGATTATGAAAAGCAAAAAAAAAATTAATGGTTTTATAGATTATTTTTAGTGTTGTCCATTTTAAAATATTATTTCATTTCATTTTATAAGATGGAGATATAAGACCAATATCGTGTGTAAAGTTGGAGATATAAACCAATTTTGTGTGTAGATTGTGTTATATCAAGTGTTGTGTGCATATTGTGTTATATGATGGAGATATAAACCAATTTTGTGTGTAGGTTGTGTTATATCAATATTGTGTGCAGATTGTGTTATATTTATAATTGATAGAGAATATTTTTGATGTGATTGTTTGAGTTTATAAAAGTTTTGGATTTGAATTCCTAATATCTTAGGAGGAAATATATGTTTTAAACTATTTAAGCCATTAAAGAGATAATAAAAGTAAATTTTTTTTAATGCACGTGAGTGCATGATGTAGCGGTCAAGGTGGTTGGTTTGCACGCCCCCCGGCCGCGTTCGAATCTTGCGGAGCTGCGCGAATGCTGCAGCGTATATTGTTCCATGGAGATTTCGGTGATGTCAATTTAAAAATATGTTTCGATGTGACGGCTGTCAGCCTATTATGTACCAATATATATGTTAAATAAAATAAAAAAAGAAGAAGAAAGAGGGCCCATAATGCTTTTTAAGGGAACTAGCCCCTCCCATTTAAAAAAAAAAAAAAAAAACAAAAAAAAACAAAAGTAATTTTAACATTTTAAAATTTTAGATATATAAATATATGTTTTAAAACATTAAAGAGATGATAAATATATTTGTAACATCTTAAATCTCATATTGTTGTTAAAAAAAAATTTCCTTCAACTTTTTATTTCCAATGTCAAAATTACTTACTAAAATAATTAATGTATTTTGTCAAAGGAACTTAGTTTAAGTGGTGTGATTCTTAATTTGTGTTTCAAGTAGTGTGGGTTCAAGTCTCTAGTCTCTAGAGACATGTTGACCTTTGTGGTGTTTATGAAATATTTGTTCTATCAAGGAGAAAAATTTTGTTCTCAATTATTTTGTTTATAAAAATATTATAATTGATTTTCAAAACTAAATTAACTATTTGTAGAAATATTAAATTTTATTTTCATGTTATTTCTTCTGTTATAAATCTTCATATCAATGTCAACTTAAAACATTAAAGCTAGCTATTTTTTCCAAATAAATATGTTGAATTAAATCAATTAACTTGTATTTTATGATAATGATGGTGATTAACATTCACTTGGATCTTGATTGGATTATTAAACCTTAAAATAAGTAAAAGATTACTAAAATTTCTTTAGGATTTTATTTTATATTCAAAAATCATTCAGATGATTTAGGGAGATTAGTATTGTGAAAAAAAAATTAATTGTGATCTAATATGGGTATATGAACAACATTTTAAGAGAAAATGTTTTTCATCAACTTTTTTAGTGTCACAAAAATGCCATGTTTTTTTTATCAGTGTGCTTTAGGAATTGTCCAACGCCTGATCTCAGTATGCAACTCATGAGCATTTGTTTATGTTTTGGCAATGTATGTTTTTGATCTTCTATATCAGAGTTGACCACCACCTTATAGTATCATAATTTTCTTTTATCCATAACTAAGATTCTCCCTAAATTTATATGTCATGATATTTTTTATATTTAATGGTATATTTTCCTCGATGGGGGTGATCTCGACAATGAATGAAGAGTAGGGCAGGTCATTTAGTCCCTTGCCCATGAAACATTTGCGTTGATGAAGTGTGTCGAATACGCTTTTGGTGGCGAGCGTGAGTCAATGGTTCTCAAAAGTTTTAGAGGTATAATTGGTAATTGGGATCCTCCAGGAAATCGTTGGATGTGCTTGACAATGGGAGGTAAGAAGTTGGTTGGAAACGGTTCTTTAAGAGTGTAGGGTGGCTCTCTGTCTTTGTCATCCCTGGCCCTCCAAATTGCGACAGCAAGGAAGGGAGCTACTTCAGGCCCTAGAGGCTTAGTCTCTTTCATGGCGACGGTTCATTGCATAAGGATTTGGGACCTGGGCTAGTGGAGTTCTACATAGACATTAAGTTGGCTCTTTGCAATTTTGCGGGAAATACAGCAGTTGGGCTTGGTTGCCTTGGCGTCTTTGCTCGAGTTCACTTTAATCTCCAACTCACTAGTAAAATTCTCATTCCTAGCTCCAAGTTTATCACAAGTCCTTTCTTCTTTTTGGGATGTTAGTCTCTCTAGCAGAGCAACAGTATGGTTCTTGGCAGTTGAGGTTAAGTCTTTAATCGTTAGCGATAACCCTCTTCTGGTTAATGTCTTTTTCCTTAATCAAAGTACAAATTTGGTGGTCGATTGGGGAGGTTGAGTCATTGCTTCTAGGGTTTCTCCTTCGTTCATTGGGTCTAGGAATTATCTTATGCTTTAAGAGGAGTGGAGTAGATTATGCCTTTTGACATGTTTTGTGCCTGGTGCAGATAGAAGTTGTTCTAGCCCAAGAAGGTTGGTGGAGGAGGGTCAATCTTCACCAGTTGGTATCTCTGTAACTCTTATTGTCTTATTCGCATTAGAGTTGTTAATACTAGTATAACCTGGGACTTTCAAGGAAGTTGGTACTCAAAGTTTATGGAATAGCGCTAGTAGTATACGGTTGATATCTTGAGGCACGTGTAGTGCCAACGTGGATGCACTCGCATGGGATTAAGGCCACGAGTCCATGGAGTAGATCACCATGTGGAAATTCGAGATTTTGGGGAAGAAGTCGACCAATAGCCAACCTTTTCTTCTAGAATAGTAGATCTGCCACCTCCATTTAATTCTATGGAAACTTAGATTCATCAAGTCATCACAATTCTAAAGCAACTCGCACACAATCGGCATGAAGATCAGAATGAATGTAACATCACCCCCTCCTAATCCCCACAAACATAGGTTGGGAGGAGGTTAGTTACTAGGTTGACCCAAGATCTAAGGTGTCGTTATGGAAATGGGGTTTAAAATTTTTGATATTTTTCAACTCACCTAAATCCTTAAGTAGACATCATTGTTGTGTATGTCTCATCGAGACAATTACGTCAGTATAAATTTTACATCAATCTAACCTCCAAATCAAGAGATATGTCCATTTGAATTTTGACAAATTAGAAGGTGCCACATCATCAACTCACCATGTGGCGCCCATGTGGCAACCTAACTAACCTCCTAGCACCACTTGGCAATGGCGTACTAGTTGTCGACCCATTCATGGCATGGGTTTTTACAATTTGCGTGCATGTTTGTGTGTGTGTGTGAACCTCGCCTGTGCACCCCAACCATGCATTATTATAAAAAATATGTATTAGCCCATAGACAGACTGTTAATTGTCTGTAATCTTCTCGTTATCCCGAGATTTCTTATTTTGCACCTTCAAAAGCGGCTTCGAGGAATACCTTCCAAGCTGCCCTGTTTGTGGGTTCACCTTTGCACCAATAAATTGTATGTCAAGCTCACGTGTATTCCACCACATACCAGTTGGAATCACCCCATGCCATTTAAATGTGCCTCATTGTTACACTCTCTGGGTCTAACCTTCGGGCTTACATGTCCCAGCGGGTCCACACCTCCACACTATCAACACTTCTGATTAGTCCACAACCTCTTGCTATTTTGTAATAGCTTTTTCAGCCTTGCTCTTACCACAGTAGCCTGGTGTTGAGTCATCCCAACTCTCCCATGAGCACTGCACATTTCTACCTCCGAGAGATGAACTCTGGGATAGAAAAGCTCCTGTCAACTACTGCAATATTCCTCGTCTAGGTGGGCCCCACCTTTACATTTCTTAATGTCATGATAATCCTTTTTCATGGGAATTGGCTCATCTAAAGACCAATGCAAGGGCTCCAACTCAACCCGACTTACTCCACATTACCAACCCTGCAACACTAGCCCATCCCTCGTAAGCTCGACATTTCCCTTGCGTGACCTCTTGTGAGCTTCTGGGACGTAACCTCTAGGACACATCATCCTGGGGTTCCTCTCAGTTTTTTATTCCTCTCACTTTCTCTCAGTCGTTGATCATGCTAGCTTCCGCTCACAGTCTTGCGTTGCAATTGCATGGGCTAGCAACCCAAATTCCAAGTCGACCGTCGCGCGACCCGATAAATTCAACCAAGATCATCAATAGGATTAAGAGATTGAGATTATGAGATAAGGTTACGAGATAATATTTATGCCATTTTTGCACCATGAGCCATTTGCAAAGGGTCTCACTCATGGCTCAACTACGGGGGTTTCGTAATCACTTGGACTTGAGATAGAACTCCACCATCATCCTTATAATTTTATGAAGCACGTTTAGGTGCTACCCTTCTTGTGCTTACAACGAGATTTCCTTTCCTTGGTTTCTGATGGTCGCTTTGGAATGCATCAAATGGGGACTTATCCATTCAAACCAATGGGTTATCCATTCAGCCTATCGAAGGGCTATGGTTCCTTGATCCTTAATGGTTTACATGAAACCAAACCTCTCTCATTCCAGAGATTTACAAGTCTCCTAAAGGAACAAATAAGTGCAACGAGACTTATAAGGACAACCAGAAGGAATATAACACCCAATTAGGCAGTAAGAAGGTCAATGCTCCACCAACAACAGGAATACTCCTTCTCAGTCGAATTATAGGGACAAACCTTGCAGTTGAACATCAAATGATCATGCCCACATACAACAATGACATTTACTGCACACAACACTCACCTGGATAATTATATACATGTGGTCCTGCATAAAGAACATTAGTGGGATATCATAGTAGCAAGGTGCACATTCATCAAAGTTTTACCATCCAATCACATTAAATCCATGAACAATCCACATAAGGAATACAACGCTCATTTTAATCACTCATCAAGAACTCAATAACAAGGAATGCATTTACAATCATTTATGTTTAATTTATACTAGGATGGGCAACTAAGTTTGAGACAATAACTCTCCTCCCAACCATAGACCAACTGTAAGGTCCCACCTTACCAACCATCAGTATTATACTAAGGTTGACTCAAAATGCGATTTAAGTTTAAGATTTTAAGACGTAAAAGTTAATGCAAGGTCATATATCTATATTTTTATTTTTATTTTTATTTTTATTTTTATTTTCATTGGTATTCTTTGCACTACACACTAATTTCTACCAACTAACTAACCCATGGTAATATTAAACTTCTCATTAAAGCTATAGGGTCATGGTTCCTCAAGATCAAAACTTACAACCGTAAGTCTTAAAATCACATTTAAATGGTAGAGTCTTTAGTGGGATAAGTAATATCAATATTTACAAACCACAATTTCCAATAAGCTAATTGTTCATTCTATTGCAATTAAAAGTGTTTAAGAGTGACAAATTTGATTTTGTTCTAGATAATATGCCTATGAATTCTTTGGTAAAACAAAGGGAAGAAAAACAAGATAATTCAACTCCTAAAGGAGTAGTTTCCAATTATTATGAATTCATTTGTGAGCTAACAATTCACCTACCAATTTGCCTTCCATGGATTTTTAATTCAATGGAATCATCATGCTTATTCTTTGACATATTTCCATAAACATCTTGGTTGCAAATCCTAAATTCACATAGTCATATTTATAGACAATTCATATATGTAATTAGCTACAACCATTGAAGCATTATGTCAAACAGTTTGCAAGCATGAAATGTACAACCATTGAGGCATTTTGTCAAACACTTACAACCATAACCCTTAAGGCAATTTCACCAAAATTAACTAACATGAATCTAAGATTACATAATTTATTTTTCTTTGTCAATCATGCCAATAAGTGAACCTAATACATAAGTAGAACTATCATCCATCTTGATTGCTGCATATACAAAATTTTAGGCACATAATGACTATAAATATTTAAGAATTTTTACAAATAGCTCACAACGATGTAGCTACAGCCATTGGAGAATTTTGAACAACAGTTAACAGTCACAAAACAAGCTACTAGCTATTAAACTATCAAACAAGCAGTCACAAGTTATTCAAGCTATCAATGTATTAACCATTGAGACTTTAAAATAATAATTCCAAGTTTATATAACATATTGGTTTCATAAAAATAAATTACCAGGTAAATCACAGCTAAAAAAAAAACCAGCAAGACAAACCACTAGGCAGCAGCAACAAATCTTTAAAATATAGCACATTACAAAACCAGATTATGAAACTCTGTTTTTTGAAATCAAAGTTGGGGCGACATGGCCATAAGGTACATATACCCCTTGAAGTTAAAATGAATCGAAATAGAAACGCAATTATTTAAAACCACAACAACAAAAAACAAATTCCTATTATCTCATATATCACTTTTGTCAAACATATAATGTGAAAACTTATCTACAGCTGTAATAAGAGAAGGAAAAACCAAATTTATGCTATTAACATGTTTTCATAAAACTCATGGCAGCCTGAATGCTTCAGCCATTAAGACAGGATGTAAATCAACTTGCAATGCAACTATACAAAAAAAAAAACTTACATAAAACAAACTACAATTATTGCAAAATTCCTTCAACATTTAGTGTGCAGCTTTGATATACATCTAAGATTCAGTCAACAACCAAATAAGCAAAAACCATGTAATGAACTACAAAAAAACACAATATAATGTTGTCAACATACCTAGCAGTGAATTTATACAACTCAAAAAATGGGAGTATGCTCCAGCTCCAATATCCTTACCAACTCAGTATGAACCCCCAGGTTTTCCTCCCAACCACATCCAAGAAGAACTTCTCCCCTTGGAACCCCCGAGCTGCAAAAGCTCACAAGCAGTACCAAAAGACGACAGTGGAGATATTTGCAAGGCAAACTAAGGAAGCAAAATTTCACTTCCTCTCATTACCACTCATGGCCTACCTCAATAGCTATAGATCATAGGATTTTAATAAGAATTTCATATTTATTGTGGAAGCAATTGGCTACTCTCCATATCTCTCCCTCTCACTATTTTTCTCAAGTCTCTTCCACTCTTGGCATCCAAACCCCCCAAGTGAGAATACATGAGACTCATATATAGGAGGAGCAACCAATTCTTATCATAAAGGAGGAGTAATGTGCATGCATTGGATTCCATTTAGAGGAGTGTAACTTATGCCATTAAGGAGAGGTAAGCATGCCTTAGTTAAGGAGAGTGTAACATATGCGTTAAAGAGAGCGTAAAAGGAATATTTTATGAGATATTTTTAATGAGTAAAAAGGAATATGCCATTCTTTGATGAGTGCATAAAATAGAGTGTAATGAATTATTAAAAACAAAGAGAGAGAGTTACATAGAGCCATGAGAGTCATGAAGGAGATGCGTGAATTGATTGAGGAGATAAAATTGACTTGTAATTCCTTTTTAATAATAATATCATAGTCTCATAAAAGATGATAATAATATTAATAATATTGAGAATTCAATCAAGATTTAACTATTAGGATTGATTAATGATAAAGTCATTTTTCTTCAACTCCGCTTGATTACTAATTTATGCAAGGTGATTTACTATTTTTGGAAAGTTGTGCTTGAGACGTTGAACATGACTTTCTATTTTTAGAGAGTAATTCCAAAATTGTGAGAATGAAATTTTATTTAAGTAAATTCATTTATGAGTGGTATTTTTCTTTTGGAGAATAGGGATTTTGCACCCCTATTTCATGCATCTCCATGCCTTAGTAGATTGAGGACTCCGCGCCCTGATCTACTCCAAAGATCCAAGATTCCACAACTTGATATTTTTTTAATAACCAGGACTCCACGCCCTAAATATACAAGACTCCACATCTTTATCTTTCTTGGATTTAGGACTCCACGCCCTAATTTCCATGCCCTCTCATCTATTGTGCTTTGAAACTTTGTGTTTCTCCTTATGGTACTGATTGTGATCTTTTACCATCTGATGGTTCGCTGGTAAGGCCTTGTTCAAAGACCTGCACATATTACAATCTCATAGATCAAAGGAATCAAATGAATTTCATAATGAAATTAACTTAATCACATTTTACCAAGAATGGTGCACGGCTTCCACAATCATTTTGGTTTTGAAGAAATGATTTCCATAGTCATTCATAATTTAACATCCTTGTTGGAAAATGACGAGGTACCCTACCACATCCTTCTTAGTACAATATTAGACATATATAATCACACAAATCATGTATCATCCATAAATCATAATTAACCATCTATTTTGCATAACCATGAGCATCCATGGGTCTATGTGTCTCAATCTTGGATCACCATCCATGTCATACACCTGCTTCATAAATCAGATACAAAAAGAAAAACATATGTATAACATTTACTTAACCAAAACCATCTAATACATATAATCAATGATGCCACATATAAGAGGAAATATAACTATATAAAACATTGTTCCCCAATCCAGTGATCAATATGCCATACATAAACATAAAAGGAAATATAACTATGTATATAAAACATTATTCCTCAATCAAGTGATCAACCTGTCATATATATAACTCGTCAAAAATCACCCTTGATAGGAGTGACAAAACTATACTAGGAAAAAAAATAGGACACTACATACTCCCCCTCTTGGAGTAAACTTGGCTCGAAGTTTAACTAAACAAAAAAGGAAACTCAAGACGCATAGAAGATGCATCTTCCCAAGTGGCAGAACTAGGACTGTATGGGTCCCATTGGACCTTTACTTGGTCCACCATGTGACGTCTAAGCTATCGAGTGTGATGGTCCAAAATGCAAACTGGCTCTGCCTTAAGAGTCCCTTCGTCTGTTACCTGTAAATTATGCCAATCTAGAATGTGAGAAGGAGCATGAACATACTTACGTAGTACCGAAATATGAAATACATCATGCATATGATGAAAAACTAGTGGTAAAGCAAGACAATATGCCATAGGTCCAACCCTTTCGATGATCTCAAAAGGCCCAACAAATCGAGGAGAGAGCTTAGATCCTTTCCCAAACCTAATAGAGTTTTTATGAGGTTTTACTTGAAGAAAAACAAATTCCCCTTCTTTAAAACTATGATCCACTCTATGCATATTAACATAGCTCTTCTGTCTATCCTGTGCCTGCTTTAATCTTTTCCTTATACGACACATTTGTTCTTCCATTTCTTGAAGCATTCCAAGACCTACTAAGATTTTGTCCTCTGATTTATCCCAACTTAAAGGTGTTCTGCATGGTCTTCCATACAATAACTCATAAAGTGCCATACCAAGGGAACAGTGATAACTATTATTGTAAGAAAACTCCACTAGAGGAAGATAATCTTCCCACTTAGATTATTGATCCATTACATACATTCTAAGCATTTCCTCTAACAGTTGATTTACTCTTTCAGTTTGGCCATCAATCTCTGGATGATAAGTTGTACTGAAATTTAATCATGTCTGAAGGGCTCCCTGGAAACTAGTCCAAAATCTTACTGTAAATATAGAGGCCCTATCTGATGTGATTTTCTTAGGAAAGCCATGAAGTCTAACCACCTCCTTGATAAATACGTGTGCTATTTCAAATGCTTTGTAAGTATCTCTAACAGGTATAAAATGGGCACTCTTAGTAAGTTTATCTACCACCACAAAAATGGAGTTATGCCTTTTGACTGTTTCAGGTAATTCAACAATAAATTCCATAGATATTTCTTCTCATTTGGACTCAGGAATGTTATGCGGTTGCAACAATCCTGCTAGATGACCATGTTTTGCTTTAACTAGCTAACATTCCAACATTTTGCCACAAAATTTGCTATATCCTTCTTCATGCCTGCCCAAAAGAAATTTTGCTTTAAATTAGCATACATCTTATGGGCTCCCGGCTGAGCCATATATGTTGCACAATGAGCTTCTTTCAAAATGAAATCACGAAGCCCATCTTGATTTGGAACTACAATCTTTTGCATGAATCTCACCATACCGTCGTCATCACAAGAATACCCTACTACCTTGTTTTTCTTAGCCCCCTCCCTAGAAAGAGAAACTTTAACTTCCTTGCACCATTCATCTACATCTTTTGCCCTCAAGATGTGTTCCTATAAATCAAACTTCAATGGAATTACTGAAAAGATTCATGGTCTTCGACTGAATGCATCAGCTACTTTGTTTAATGTACCCTTGATGTAAGTTATGTCAAAATCATAATCACTTAGGAGTTCTGACCACCTTCTTTGCCTAGCATTTAGATCACCTTGAGTAAATATATGTTGCAAACCTCTATAATCTATTTTCAATTCAAATTTCTTTCCCACCAGATAATGTCGCCAAAGTCGTAAGGCATGAACTATAGTTGCTAGTTCTAGATCATGGGTTGCATAGTTTTCCTCATGTGTCCTTAACTTCCTAGAGGCATATGCAATCACCCTACCATCTTGTGATAAAACCGTACCCAATCCATCTTTTGACGCATCGGTACATACTATAAATGGTCTATCCTTATCTGGAACCTTAAGTATCAGAGCTGTAGTCAAACATTGTTTGAGCTTGGAAAATGCTTGCTCACACTCATTTGTCCAATTAAATCGTAATCTCTTCCTAATCAATGAAGTGATAGGGCTAGCTATTTTTGAAAACCCCTCCACAAATCTCTGATAATATCCTGTCATACCCATGAAGTTATGCACTTCATGCACATTAGAGGGTGTTAGCCATTCTGAAATTGCATCGATCTTTGTTGGGTCAACTGCAATGCCTTCACTGGAGATAATGTGTCCAAGATAATGGATATTTGAATGGAAAAAATAACATTTGTACATTTTTGCATAACGTTTATTTTCTCTTAAGCATTGTAGCACCAATCTCAGGTGTTGTTCATGCTCTTCTGGGGACTTTGAATAGATTAGGATGTCATCGAGGAACACTTGTACAAATTTGTCCAATTAATTCTGAAATACACCATTCATCATACTCATAAACACTCTTGGGGCATTAGATAACCCAAAAGGAACAACCACGAACTCATAATGACCAAAACAAGTTTGAAAAGTAGTTTTGGAAATATCCTCTTCTTTAACTCTGAGCTGATGATATCTAGATCGAAGATCGATCTTGGAGAATACGGTGGCTCCCTTCATTTGATCAAATAGATCATCAATGCGAGGCAAAGGATATTAATTTCGAATAGTTACTCGATTCAATTCCCTGTAGTCAACACAGAGTCGAAAGTATCCATCCTTCTTCTTTACAAATATGATTGGAGCTCCCTGAGGTGAAACACTAGGTCTAATCATACCTTTGTCCAATAACTATTGACGTTGCACTTGCAACACACGAAGTTCAACAATAGACATTCGGTAGGGAGCTCTGGATATAGGTTCGATACCAGGCTCTAGCTCTATGGAGAAGTCAATCTCTCACTTTGGAGGTAAACCAGGCAACTCCTCTAGAAAGACATCAGAGAATTCTAAAAGGAAAGGATATTATTCAAAGGATGAAATCTCTCCCTCATTTAAAGTCATTACAACATACATTTAACATCTTTTCCTAAGACTTCTCTTCATCTGCAAGAATGAGATAAGTCTTAAAGAAACAGGGCTCCTTTCCCCATGGATAACCATAGATTGGCCCTCATCACTCAAAAAATGAAGGGTTTTGCTTTGACAACTGAGCACAACCCATTGGGCTTCAAGCCAGTCCATCCCAATTATCACATCATAGTGATCAAGTGGCGCCACATAAAGATTCACATTTGTGACACACACTCCCAAGTCTAAAGGGCACTCTTGCACTAAGCATTCAACCTTTTGAGATCGCCCTAAGGCCATCTCAACCTGATCAAAATCATTTTGCTCTATTGCCACCAATTTATATTTCAATAAAGAATTAGGAGAAATAAAACTTTCAGTTGCGCCAAGATCAATCAAAATAGTAACAACCATACCATTTAGCTTACTTGATGCTTCAAGCACTGTAGATTGATGCTCGACCTAGCGATTTTGCACAACTGCATGAATCCTATGGGCTCTACCCATATCTCTAATAGTGGCATGTTCCTGCTCTGATTGTGCTTCAGTCTTCTTTTTAGGGCAATCTCACTCATAATGGGATCCTCCACAAGTCCAACATCGATTAGTGGGAGCAGTTTTCATAACTTTGACCCTTTTATTAGGTGATTCTTGAGTGCGAGCATTACCTTGTTGCAGATGTTGCCTTGGGTTATTTCTTTGGTTCTTAAAAGTATCATTTTTTTGAAATCCTTGATGATGTGAACCACCTGACTTATGTCTTACATATTGGCCTCCCCTTCGAGGAGGTTTCCCATGGAATGATAGATTTGGGGTTTTATCCCCACCTTTGTTCCCCAATAATTCTTCCTCGGCTATAATTGCTTGTTGCATTACCTCATGCAACGTAGTAGGCCTCAAAATGCGCACCTTTTCCTTTATAATAGGATTCAATCCATACAAAAACTTGTTTTCCTTGAGGGCTTCAGTGTTTAGATGGGTAGCACATGTAAGCAACTCCATGAATCGTGCTTCATATTCAAGGATTGTCTTAGTTCCTTGCTTAAGATCATGGAACTCATTCAATTTCCTCTCCAAGTATTCAACAGAAAGGTACTTTGCTTGAAATTCCTCTTCAAATCGTTCCCAATTGGGATTCTAAGTTCCTCCACCATAATAGTGCACTCTTTAAGTTGGTATATAGCCAACTTTGCCTTCTAGTTGCTAGAATAGTTCAACAACTCAAAACATAGGCACATGTTTTCCAACCAAGCTTCTGCTACCTCCCCTTTTGTGGTACCCTTAAAGATAGGAAGCTTAACTTTTTCCAACTCTCTATGTACATCTCCATCAGATGATATTTCTTACCTCTCTACTTGAGATGAAGAACCAAGCACTTAAGGATTTCTCCCAACCCTACTAATCAAGACTTCAGTCATCTTTTGGAAAGACACCATCATATACCTTACTTCCCTTATGGATATTTGCTCAAATTATTTATCTTAGGGAGGTGGAGATGAGACTACCTTCCTCCTCCATGATTACTTAATCTGACCAAGGAAAAATTCAGGTAAGTAAATAAATATTAGCAGGCAAGCCCTAGGTCCTAGAGTTTTAACTTGGCTCTGATACCATATGTAAGGTCCCACCTTACCAACCATCAGTATTATACTAAGGCTGACTCCAAATGCGATTTAAGTCTAATTTTTTAAGATGTAAAAGTTAATGCAAGGTCATATATCTATATTTTTATTTTTATTTTTATTGGTATTCTTTACACTACACACTAATTTCTACTAACTAACTAACCCGTGGTAATATTAAACTTCTCATTAAAGCTATAGGGTCATGGTTCCTGAAGATCCAAAACTTACAACCATAAGTCCTAAAATCACATTTAAATGATAGAGTCTTTAGTGGGATAAATAATATCAATCTTTACAAGCCACAATTTCCAATAAGCTAATTGTTCATTCTATTGCAATTAAAAGTGTTTAAGAGTGACTAATTTGATTTTGTTCTAGATAATATGCCTATGAATTCTTTGGTAAAATAAAGGGAAGAAAAACAAGATAATTCAACTCCTAAAGGATTGGTTTCCAATTATTATGAATTCATTTGTGAGCTAACAATTCACCTACCAATTTGCCTTCCATGGATTTTTAATTCAATGGAATCATCATGCTTATTCTTTGAGATATTTCCAAAAACACCTTGATTGCAAATCCTAAATTCACATAGTCATATTTATAGACAATTCATAGATGTAATTAGCTACAACCATTGAAGCATTATGTCAAACAGTTTGCAAGCATGAAATGTATAGCCATTGAGGCATTTTGTCAAACACTTACAACCATAACCCTTAAGGCGATTTCACCAAAATTAACTAACATGAATCTAAGA
The DNA here is from genome assembly GCA_031772625.1 of Pinus tabuliformis. Lineage (NCBI taxonomy): Eukaryota > Viridiplantae > Streptophyta > Pinopsida > Pinales > Pinaceae > Pinus > Pinus tabuliformis. Next base: position 540,860,884 of record CM062820.1, on the reverse strand, counting down.
TTACATAATTTATTTTTCTTTGTTAGTAATCCCAATAAGTGAACCTAATACATAAGTAGAACTGTCGTCCATCTTGATTGCTGCATATACAAAAATTTAGGCACATAATGACTATAAATATTTAAGAATTTTTACAAATACCTTACAGTGATGTAGCTACAACCATTGGAGAATTTTGAACAACGGTTAGCAGTCACAAAACAAGTTGCTAGCTATTAAACTATCAAACAAGCAGTCACAAGTTATTTAAACTATCAATGTATTAACCATTGAGACTTTAAAATAATAATTCCAAGTTTATATAACATACTGGTTTCATAAAAAGAGATTACCAGGTAAATCATAGCTAAAAAAAAAGCAGCAAGACAAACCACTAGGCAGCAACAGCAAATCTGTAAAATATAGCACATTACAGAACCAAATTCTGAAACTTTGTTTTTTTAAATCAAAGTTGGGGTGACATGGCCATAAGGTACATATACCCCATGAAGTTAAAATGAATCGAAACATAAACACCCAGAAACGTGATTATTTAAAACCACAACAACAAAAAAGAAATTCTTACTATCTCATTTATCACTTTTCTCAAACATATATTATGAAAACTCATCTACAGCTGTAATAAGAGAAGTTAAAACCAAATTTATGTTATTAACATGTTTTCATAAAACTCATGGCAACCTGAACGCTTCAGCCATTAAGACATGATGTAAATCAACTTGCAATGCAACTATACAAAAAAAAACTTACATAAAATAAACTACAGTTATTGCAAAATTCCTTCAACATTTAGTGTGCAACATTTGATATACATCTAAGATTCAGTCAACAACCAAATAAGCAAAAACCCTGTAATAAACTACAAAAAAACACAATATAATGTTGTCAACATACCTAGCAGTGAATTTATACAACTCAAAAAATGGGAGTATGCTCTAGCTCCAATGTCCTTACCAACTCATTGTGAACCATCCGGTTTTCCTCCCAACAATATCCAGGAAGAACTTCTCCCCCTGGAACCCCTGAGCTGCAAAAGCTCACAAGCAGTATCAAAAGACAACAATAGAGAGATTTGCAAGGCAAACTAAGGAAGCAAATTTTCACTTCCTCTCAATATCACTCATGGCCTACCTCAATAGCTAGACATCTTAGGATTTTAATAAGAATTTCAGATTTATTATGAAAGCAATTGGCTACTCTCCATATCTCTCCCTCTCACTATTTCCTCAAGTCTCTTCCACTCTTGGCATCCTAAACCCCCCCAAGTGAGAATACATGAGACTCATATATAGGAGGAGCAACCAATTCTTGTCATAAATGGGGAGTAATGTGCCTGCATTGGATTCCATTTAGAGGAGTGTAACTTATGCCATTAAGGAGAGGTATGCATGCCTTAGTTAAGGAAAGTGTAACATATGTGTTAAAGAGAGCATAAGAGGAATATTTTATGAGATATTTTTAACGAGTGAAAAGGAATATGCCATTCTTTGATGAGTGCATAAAATAGAGTGTAATACATTATTTAAAACAGAGAGAGAGAGAGAGTTACATAGAGCCATGAGAGTCATGAAGGAGATGTGTGAATTGATTGAGGAGATAAAATTGACTTGTAATTCCTTTCTAATAATAATATCATAGTCTCATAAAAGATAATAATAATATTAATAATATTGAAGATTCAATCCAGATTGAACTATTAGGATTGATTAATAATAAGTTAAGTCATTTTTCTTCAACTCCGCTTGATTACTAATTTATGCAAGTTGATTTACTATTTTTGGAAAGTCATGCTTGAAATGTTGGACACGACTTTCTATTTTTAGAGAGTCATTCCAGAATTGTGAGAATGAAATTTCATTTAAGGAAATTCATCCATGAGTGGTATTTTTCTTATAGAGAATAGGGATCCCGCACCCCTATTTCATGCATCTCTGTGCCTTAGTAGATAGAGGACTCCGTGCCCTGATCTACTCCAAAGATCCAAGATTCCACAACTTGATCTTTTTTAAATATTCAGAACTCCACACCCTAAATATACAAGACTCCACGTCTTTATCTTTCTTGGATTTAGGATTCCACACCCTAATTTCCATGCCCTCTCATCTATTGTGCTTTGAAACTTTGCGTTTCTCCTTATGGTACTGATTGTGAGCTTTTACCCATTTGATGGTTCACTCGTAAGGCCTTGTTCAAAGACCTGCACACATTACAATCTCATAGATCAAAGGAATCAAATTAATTTCATAATGAAATTAACTTAATCACATTTTACACCCGGATGCGGGTGGCATTCAATGACATTAATGGGACGCCGCACAGAGCAGGCAGCTGGCCTGGCACCTGGCTGGCGGACGGCCCTCATGGCATGCGCCTCGGGCTGGCAGACTCCTTCAAAGGCATGCGAAGTAAATTCGATGCAGAACGGAATGATGGTCTCACAGTTTGGCATTTATGAGCGCCTGGTTCAAGAGCATTCAGGTAAGTTCTTATGTATGGCTCCGTTTTTCATTCACGCCATTGTCACTGGTTTAATTCACCTCTGCGCAGAACTCTTCCCGCACCCTTGCCTGGTCCATCGTATTTGGAAGCTCGCCTGGTCTTTGAATGTCATTGGGCTCCTCTGCGCTCAAATTCTCACCCGCTTGCTCCGCCTCAACCCCTTTCTCAGTCAATCTGTTATCCCAAGCATGCCTCGCCGCCGAGGTATCCCGCGCAGAGGAAGCAACATGGGAAATAGAGGTCGAACCTCTCGTCCTGCTCCACAGAACGTCATTCCCATTGCCTCAGCCTCCCCTTCTTCTCTGCCCTTGGGTCAAGTTGGGTCTTTTCTGCATAACTCTTTTCAGACTTCCAGGTTTACTTTCCACAGCAGGCTCAACAGGCCTGTATTGATGGCAAGCATCACAATTATTCTCGCGGAGGAGGAGAATAATCATGTCAGCTCGGCTCAAACCACTTCCTCTCATTCTCAGGAAGACAGTGTTCTGCAAGAGGATATGGCTGGGGTGGTGTCTAACGCAGACAATATGCAGGAGGACACCCCTGTCTGTGAAGCGCCTCAGCATCCCGACGACCCGACTTAGAGCGAGATTATAGCCTGTGGGCCGTCTCAGCGTGCAGGCTGCATTCTCAATTTGGTGACCAATCCTGAAGGCGGCACAGAAGGAAACGATGACAATGGCTTCGTCACCTGGGTAGCTTCTTCCAGCCAGGTGGAGAGGGACACGCCTGACTCTCCGCATGCAGTCTAAAGCCGGCTCTTCACTGACGGGTGGCATTCTTGCCTATGCGTTGTGCAATCTTGATTACGTGTCTTCGTTTCCAAGTCTATGGGTCTATGTCTGGTTTATGTTCTTGTTCAAGGGCGTGGCGATAACCAATTTGTTCTCTGTTTATTGTTGCAACTGTGAGTATGTTGGGTACATTTGTGTTTTTTTGGTCAATGGGTGGCATGACAGTGTGAGTCTTAGTAAAATTTTTCAGGGGGTCATGGTCCAAACAAAATCTTTTGAAGGCTGTACTGTGAAATCAGCAGAAAGCATGAATTGTAATATCTCTGAATATCTGGCTGAGGAATGGCTTCGGCCTCCTCTGAGGTCTTGACCTCACTGTACATGTATTTTCTCTTTTTAATAGAATTAGTATTTACGCAGAAAAAAAACTTAATCACATTTTACCCAGAATGGTGCACGACTTCCACAGTCATTTTGGTTTTGAAAAAATGACTTCCACAATCACTCATAATTGAATATCCTTGTTGGAAAATGACCAGGTACCCTACCACATCCTTCTTAGTACAATATTAGATATATATAATCACACAAATCACGTATCATCCATAAATCATAATTAACCATCTAATCCGCATAACCATGAGCATCCATGGGCCTATGTGTCCCAATCTTGGATCACCATCCATGTCATACACCTGCTTCATAAATCAGATACAAAAAAGAAAAACAAATGTATAACATTTATTTAACCAAAACCATCTAATACAGATAATCAATGATGCCACATATAAGAGGAAATATAACTATATAAAACATTGATCCCCAATCCAGTGATCAATATGCCATACATAAACATAAAAGGAAATATAACTATGTATATAAAACATTATTCCTCAATCAAGTGATCAACCTGTCAAATATATAACTCATCAAAAATCACCCTTGATAGGAGTGACAAAACTATACTAGGAAAAAAAATAAGACATTACACCAATTGTAACCAGTTCTCACTTGTAGTTGTCACCCTCGAGCTAGATTCCAGAGATTGAGGTTGTTTTTTCTCCAGGGGCTAAACACCAACACCTATTTGAAATAGGGATTTCGGAGGCTCTCCCACCTCCACCCACCAATCAACTAGCAATCAGTAACTTCGTTGGGAATCGAGAAGCTTATCACCTCCACCCTTCAATTGTTCACTAACAATAAACTCCAGGGATTGTAGAGGCTTCACCTCCACCTTGAAACATAAGATAGTGTGATTCCACCTGCCAACAAGAATCCAAAACCAACTGTAAACAAACACAACAAGAAAGGCTCAATAAGTCCTCGCTATAAGAATCCAAGGAACAATCCTGCCACCTCAACCTTCGAGGGACTCTAGAGAAAACCATATCCACCCTCTGCCCAATAAGGAGTCAAGAGGCCATTATCCTCACCTAAGATATCTTCTCATGTCAGTCTTACTAAGTGAAATCAGTTATGACAGGTGCTTCCTCTTGGCCTTGAACTTCATGATCTCTCCGTATTACCAATCTTTTTCTACTTTTTCTCTCTAATGCCCTTTCTTTTGTCTTCCCCTATTCTAGTCCACCTTTGTTCCTTTTTCCTCCTCTACCCACATTTCACTCTCGTAGTTGACTTCCTCATTCTTCTTTTTGCCTGCACAACCCCATACTCCATTAGTTGTTGGTCACGTTTTTCCATGCTAGCATGGCTTGCGTACCTATCTTGCGATTCTATTAAATTCGGGAACTAGACTATTAAAACACACAACCAACCTTCAATGGTTGTCCTAACAATTCAGATTTTCTTACCTTAAGGAAACTTACACCATCTCAAGCAAGCAACCTCCCCAACATCCGAATCCATGTCCTTTACTCAACCCACTTTAATTTAGAAATCTAAAATACATGGAAATGTTTACAGTGTAGTCATAAGTAACATATAGCTGAGGCTGTCACAAATATCTCCCCTTGAGGGGAACACTGTCCTCCATGTTGTGCATCTATAAACAACATAAAAGACATGCTAAAAACAAACATACTGCTTCATAGAGCTTTATAAACAAAACCCTATATAGTATTTATATACACATTTGCTTCAAATAGAAAACAAAAAGGGATATGATGCCCACACTGCATCATCCATTGTCCGAGTGGCTTCCTTGGGTCCAAAGTGCCTCCACTGCACCTTAACTTGCTATATTACTAGGTTTTGAAGTGAGAGGCCCCTCCTATCTGGAATGCATAAGGGCTCTAGCTAGAACTCTCCCGCTGGTTCCACCTGTAACACAAACCAATCAATTACATGATTAGAATCATGTACATATCTTTTAAGCAAAGAAACATGGAAAACACCATGAACTCTAATTGATGGAGGAAAGGCTGACCTGTAGGCCATTGGTCCTATTCTTTTGAGTATCTCGAAAGACCCACAAAATCGTGGTGCCAACTTGGCACATGACCCAATATTCAGGGAACTTTTCTTGGGTCTAACTCTTAAGCAAACATGTTCCCCTACTTGGAACTCCTTATACATCCTATATTGATTCACATATCTCTTATCTCTGTCTTGTGCCACCTTTAAATTATGTTTGATGATTTGCATTTGTTGCTCCATCTCTTTTAGCATATAAGGCCTAGTGACGACCTTATTCATTGGATCACTCCAACTGATATGAATGTTGCAACTCCTTCCATAAAGTGCGTAAAATGGGCTCATCTTTATAGATTCTTGATGCCTATTATTGTATGCAAACTCCATAAGTGGAAGATACTCTTCCCACTTCTGTGGTTGGTGCATCCCATACATCCTCAACATGTCCTCGAGGATTATGTTTGTCCTCTTTGTTTTCCCATCTAACTATGGATGATAAGTTGTATTGAAAGCTAATTATGTTCCCAAGCCTGCAACTAGTTCCTTCGAAAATTTCGAAGTGAACTTGGTGTTTAGTCAATTTAGTGTTATCTAAATTGCTAGTATTTATTGTCAACCCGGGGCTCGTAAGCTGATGAAGTGAAGGTGTACTATATGTACTTAAGTATCCTCTTAGAGTTTTTCTTATCGTTGGGGGTGTTGTTGCGGTTTAATTATGTTCCTAGATGGAATGAGAATTTATAAACAAGTGAGTGATGGTGTGTGTGTAGAGTGAATTCTAAATGAGTGGAAGTGTGTGTTGAGTGATTTCTAACTATTTGCTTGAAAGGAAATGCTTGGAATGAATAAATGAAATTGAAATGACTTGAAATAAACTTGAAAGCAAATGACCACTACCAATGGCACTAGACACCGTTCAAGTTGCTGCTAATAAAAGGAAAAAGAGTCACTTTTAAAACCCAAGAATGAAGATTATCTCTCTCTAACTCAATGCCTCAAAGCACATGTACTGTGTAAAGCACGGAAAGAAAGTAGCTTAAGTGGAATTATAAAAGTGAGAAAAATATGCTTGAAAGACTAATGATAATAATTTGCTATTTCTAATACTCTACTTCAGCCATATGTACTATGGGAAGCATGATTAAAAAGTAGTGAGGAAATAGTCTAGGAAACACTTTAAAATCAAAACTTTTACTTTAAAGACTAGTGGTAATGATTTACTCTTTCTAACTCAATACTTCAAAGCACATGTACTGTGTAAAGTAAGGAAAGAAAGTAGCTTAAGAACAGTCCAAAAAGCACCCAAACAAGCTGCAAGTTAGTGATATTTTGATCTTAAAAGATAGTAGTTTATGATGAAGATCATTCATGTATGTTAACAGCTCTTTGAGAAATAAGATTAAAAACTAACTATAAAGACAAAGGCAGCACTTGAATTGTCAACTTCAAATACCATTAGCTGTAAAGCAAACACAACACATATAAAAATAAATCCCGGGCTAAAAGAAACCTGCAAAGAAATAACACTGATCAGCTGAAAATAAAGGAAAACAAGTAAATAAAACTATACATGCTTAAGGAAACAAATGAGAAAATAATGAAATGCTGCACATGAAATACTTTACAAAGGCTGAGATGAGCAGGGGCCCTCTGTTCATTCAGCCACAAGAGAACTCAAAGATCTGGAAACTTCAAAACAGTGCTATATTGATTTCTCCATTTGCAAAAAGTTTACAAAACAGAGTGCTGGAATAGCACTAGAAAACAGAGTTCACAAACGCTTCTAAATTCAACACGAGTGCAGCAAAATACAACTAATCAAAAGTTCTTTGAGCGTACGCAGACGCATCAATTTATAGAAATTTCTAAGCTATCCTTTGCGTACAGCTAGTTAACAGAAAAACGATAACAGTCATGCGTATTAAATGGCTCTTTGACACATCACGGTTGCATAAACGAGTTTGGTGGTTCCTGTCATCATGGATAATAAATCCCTGTTGGATTGCGTCCCCTGCCGTCTTTAGAACCTGGACAAATCACCATTGGAGATGACGTGACCAAATAGCTTTCAAACACCGTTAAACCACTTTGAGTTGACCGTGGTTAAACCAGCTTTGACCATGGATGAAAGTGACGTGGATGGTTGGAACAATAGGATAGGAACCTCGACCACACTGATACCTGAGTGCCCATGTGGCCCGTCTAGCAAACTGACACATAGATCATAGTGTTTAACAAAAAGGCTGCAGGATCTTCAGATAGCTGCGGGATCATCAGATAGCTGCGGGATTCCTGCAAGTAAGTCAAAAACTAAACAAATAGTCATCCATTAGCAAAACTTGCTTGATCATGCTTATTGACACTGAATGTAATGATCTGAGAGGTTTTATGGTGAAAATGAGGCAAAAGTGAAGGAAAGATAAGGAAAAGTGGAGGAAAATGGTAGACAAATAGGTGTAAAATAGAGGTTCTACATACCCCCACTCCGAGGGTATTGCATGTCCTCATGCAATGAAAACACAATTCAGTCCATCTGCTGGGATGCCTCAGCTAGGACATCCAACCTCCTTCTCTTCCTTTGTGTAGAAACATTAACCTTTGGCCTTTTGAACATGCATCTGAATTTCAAATTAATTAAGGCTCTGTTCAGCCTTCTGCATCTCTTCTTGAGTCTGCTATGTTTCTTCTGCCACATGCTCATGTGAAGATAGGTATTATCTTGGATTGCCTTGGCAATATCAGCTTGCTGCTTCATTTCTTCATTTCTCTGTTTAATGTGACGGTTCAGCACTTCCAGTTCATAGATTTCTTGTCTAAGTAAATCTATTTGCTGCTCATGAGGTATGACATTACTTGGGCCAGCAGTGTTTTGCTCTAATGTCTCATAATAGTTGTACACCTCTTGTTGAATTGGGTCAACAATTGGTGACTTTCTTGGACTATATTCATGTTCAATTTCAGTTTCAAACTCCGGCTGAAATGGACTGTCTTCTCTTGGAGGAGTAGCTGCCTCACGTGATGATGGACTATCCTCAAGGTCTGCTTGTGTAGCACCCTTCTCAGGTGTGCTAAGATCAACGAAGAGTGTCCTCGTGGCTTTCCTTTTATTCTGCAATCTACTACTCCTTCTTACAGTGGCAGCACTGTGTGTTTCTTTTTGTGCCTTTTCCTTTGGTTTTTGAGCTTTTACTTTCTCAGAGAGGGCAGTTTTCTCATGGAGTTTAGTTATCCTCTGTGCTAAAGGCTGGTTATCTCTTTCTTCACCACTAGAATGCTCTAGGGTCTGGTCAGTTTCTCGGATTATGGATTTCCCCTTATCTTGTTTTTGTTTCTTTTTGTCCTCTCTTTTCTTTTTGGCAGCTTCCTTAGCAAGTTCAGCGAGGGTTTCCGAGATGACCTCTTGAGCACTGTCTTCAGTGGGTTCAATCTCAGGTTCAGGATGATGGACTTCTATTTCTTCTACAGTTTGTCCTTCTAAGACATCAGTCTCAGAGATACTTTCCCTTCTCTTCCTTCTGTTCTTTCTAGGTATAGAAGACTCTCCAGGCTCTGCAAAATGATTCCTTACAAGGAATTTTTCCCATGTGTCTTGTTTTTCTTTTAACTGTTCTTCTATCAATAACTTTACAAGACCATGGTGACAGAGGTAAGCTTCTACATTTCGTGGATTTCGTTGAGCCATGGAACACATTTTCCTAAGGCTTTGAAATAGGAAATAAGGAAGGTTTATATCATGTTCTCCTTGGAACTGCAGCATAATTTTACCATGATAGACATACAACACTCCAAATCTCCCTTCACAGGTGAAAAACTTTTGTACTAATAACAATAGAATTTTCCATTCTTCTTTAACATGGGAAATTGGAATGCCTTTGGTAAAAACACTTGTGTCCATACCTGGGTTTTTAAAAATCCGCTTCCATTGTTGATCCTGGACTGCCCGGTTTTTGAACCAACGTTCACCGGTTTGTGGAAGAGAGGTAACCCTTGCTATGCTTCCTTCGCTGACTGTAACTGTTAAATCTCCCACCTTTGCCTGGCTGTCCTTATCCGTAAACGATCTTGCAAAGGCTTTGGTTACTTCCTTATGGTAGCCCTTAAACTTTCTGATACATTGTAACCAATTGGCTTTTTGTAGTGCCTCCTCAACCTGTGGATATGCCTCCAAGAATTTCGAACCTTCCGGTTCAGCCCTCAGAAGCTTTCCCATCGACTCTTCAGCTTTGTTTAAACACAAATTTGATGGTGACCTTACACAGTAACTCCGTAACTTCACACAGTAACTTCTCGGTCTCTGTTCAGACTCTGTGGAACAGAGGGTATACGGTGCATAAACAGTCTTAGACACCGGGAATTCACGGCTTGAATTTAGAGTTAAGCGGTGGAATTAGCGTGGACACGGTAAAAAAAGTGACTAACAGTTGTAATACGACTGTATTACAGGTTTACGGCTATACGGCAGAGGGAAAACAGAGGATGGTTTATGGAGGTAATCGTAGTGAGTGAAAACGAAACAAGGGAGATAATGGCGAGGAATAGGGTGTTATGAACATAGAGGGTTTTGAAATGACGAACGGAACGGCTACATTCTCCAATTTCGGATATGGAGTGACACATGGATGTGGGACGAGAGCTGAGAGACGTAATGCGGTAGGTTACGTCATTAGGGTAGAGGACCTTAATGACCGAAACAGCCATATGTAAGTTCAAAAATCGTGGTTATTATGAGCTGGTAGACGTGGAGGATTCGGAGATTTGTAGTCGCATGGGAAAAAGAAAATGGGTAATCATTACGTTTAGTGGCCAACAAAACATAACCCAGAAAGTTCGCATAATGAAACAACCATAGGTTTAGAGTTTTGAACATACCTCGGATCACATTCGATTTGGCTTCTGATGATTTACTAACCTTTTGTTAACTTTATTGCTAGCACATGATCTTTTCTCCTTGTCTTTGATGATTTTGAACTGTAAATATTTTCTTCAGACAAACTGTGTTTCTTGTGCAGATACAAAAGGCTGCAGGAAAGCTAATCGGCTGCAGGATTGTCAAATGGCTGCAGAAACTGTAATGAAGTCTTCTAGCTGCATAAAATACTTTAGTTGCCTAAAAAAAAACTTTATTAATGAAGTGAAATGGAATGAATGAATGAATGAATGAGTGAAAAGCAGTGAGGTGAAGTGAAGATGGTAAGATGAAAGAAAATGGTGAGATGAAATAAATGAAATGGAAATGAAAGAAAGAGAGAGATTTTTTTTGGAAAACATGAGGTGTCAGGTGACCCTGATTTTCACTTTATGTTTTCTGCATGAGACTGCCAATCAGAGATTGGTTTTCAGGTTCATACATTTATTCATTTTTCTCTTTTTTTTTTTTTTCTTTTTTTTTTTCTTCTTTTTTTCTTTTTTTTTTTTTATTGAAATTGAAATTGAAAGAAACAGAGATTAGGCTGATGGAGGAGAAGAATTCTTCTCCACCAGCCTCATTTCAGAATCGCCTTGGAATAATTTAACAAACTCCTCTCTTGAGAGTGGCTTGTGGTAGACTTTTAACCGGTGGCCATTCACAATAAAGGGAGTTTGAAGTTCATCAATAGTCTTCACTCTAACTGCTCCATTGTTAAAGACTTCATCAATCTCATATGGCCCAAGCCAATGAGTTTGAAATTTTCCTTTGAAGTCTTTAAATTTTGAATCAAACAATAGTGCCCAATCACCCTTTTGAAACTTCTTTTCTTTGATATGTCGATCATGCCATTTGCTTCTTTGGTGCTGAACTAGATCGGTTCTTAGAATTGCATCTTGTCTCATTTCATCTAGTTCATTTAACTGGTCCATTCTGTGCTTCTGGGCTTCTGTTAAGCTCATCCCCAATTGAACTGCTGTCTTGAAGGTCTTGATTTGGAACTCAATGGGGAACAGGACTTCCTTCCCATAAACAAGTTCATAGGGAGAATGTCCTGTAGTGTTCCTCCATGTAGTTCTATAGGCCCATAAGGCTTCAGGAAGCCTTTCTGCCCAATCTCTTCTATGAAGATGAACAGTCTTTGTGATGATGCTTTCAAGAACTTTATTTGTAGATTCTACTTGACCATTCGCTTGCGGATGGTATGGAGTAGATGTTCTATGCTTAATCTTATATTCCTCCATCAGCTTTTCCACCATCCTTGATGTAAACTGGCTTCCCTGATCTGTTACAATTTCTCTTGGGACACCAAAACGAGTGAAAATATCCTTGAAAAGAAATTGAACAACTGAATTTTCAGTAGCAGAAGTTAATGCTATAGCTTCTACCCACTTGGTAACATAATCAGTACAAACCAGTATATATCTATTTTGCTTGGATGGCGGATTAATTGGTCCAACAAAATCTAGAGCCCATTTCTCGAAAGGTTCGATACATACCTGTGGCTGTAGTGGCATTTCATTTGAAAGAGTTGGTCTCCCAGTTCTCTGACAACTGTCACACCTTTTAACATATTGCTTGGCATCCTTAAAGAGAGAAGGCCAATAATATCCTGATGAAAGGATTTTATAGGCAGTCCTCTTATCAGAAAAATGTCCGCCACAAGGTTCGTCATGACATGCTTTAAGGATGTCAGGCATCTCATCCTCTCGTACACATCTTCTGATCATCAAATCTGGCCCTGTTCTGAACAATTCATTAGAAATCCAAGAATAAAGTGAACTATCCTGAATGATTTTCCTTTTCTCATTAGGAAATAAATGTAAAGGTAATTTTCCAGTAACTAAATAATTAGCAATATCAGCATACCAAGGGGTTTTGGTAGTTACTGCAAACAAATACTCATCTGGAAATTTGTCCTCTACCGGAGAGTCCTCATTAGTGTTTTGGATTCTGGACAAGAAGTCAGCTACTGTGTTCTGCTTACCTGGTCGATCTAACACAGTTATGTTGAATTCTTGTAAAAGCAAAAGCCATCTTGTAACTCTACCATTAGTGACTGGTTTGTTCATGAGGTATCTAATGGCAGAGTGATCAGTGTGGACAAAGGTTTCATAGCCGGTTATATAGTGTCTAAACTTGTTTATAGCATGAACAACGGCTAGAAACTCCTTTTCAGTAACAGTATAATTTAACTCAGTAGGAGTCAAATTCTTACTCGTATAATAAATGGCATAAGGGATCAAATCCTTTTGTCCCAAAACAGCTCCTAAAGCTGTATCTGAAGCATCAGTAGAAATGTGGAAAGGGAGTTTCCAATTTGGACCCCTTAAAATGGGTGCTTCAGATATTCTAGACTTTAAAGCTTCAAAGGCAGATTGACATTCAGGATCCCACTTAAATTCACAATCTTTGGTAAGTAATTTGAAAAGAGGGGATGCTATCTTTGTGAAGTTTTCAATAAATCTTCTGTAATAACCAGTAAACCCAAGAAAACTTCTAACATCTCTTTGGCAATTTGGAACAGGTAACTTAGAGATGACTTCTACTTTAGATCTATCAACTTTGATTCCATCTCCTGAAATATGATGTCCTAAAACAATCCCTTCAGTAAACATCATAAAACACTTTTCATGACTTAAAGAAAGATTTGTTTCCTTACATCTTACCAGTACTTTTTCCAAATTTGCCAAAGCTTCTTCAAATGTATTACCATAGACTGTGAAATCGTCCATGTAAACCTCTACACAATCATGAATCAGATCTGAGAAAATTCCTAGTACAGCCCTTTGAAATGTGGCTGGTGCATTGCATAAACCAAAAGGGAGTACTCGATAGGCAAAAGTCCCCCAAGGACAAGTAAAGGTGGTTTTGTCTTGATCTTCAGGTGCTACCTGAATCTGATTGTAACCACTAAAACCATCCAAGAATGAGAAATACTTTTTACCTGCTAAAGTGTCTAATACCTGATCAATAAAAGGTAGAGGAAAATGATCCTTTAAGGTTGCCTTGTTCAATTCTCGATAGTCAATGCAAACTCTCCATTTACCATTCTTTTTGGGTACTATAACCAAGGGAGAAACCCATTGGCTATCTGAAATGGGGTAAATGAAGTTTACCTTGAGCAATTTCTGAAGTTCTTCCTTCACAATTTCCCTAAGATTTGGATTCATCCGTCTTTGTGGCTGCCTAATAGGTCTGCTGTTTTCTTCAATGTAAATATGATGAATACAAGTCTTAGGGTCGATTCCTTTCATGTCGGTATATTCCCATGCAAAGGCAGTGGAATGTTTTTGCAACAGTTTAGTTAATTCTTCTTGTTGTAGTCTTTCCAAGTTTTTGTTAATGTTTAATGTTTTTCCTGGAAAGATTTCAACTGTAGAACTACCAAACTCTTCCATTGAGAAGAGAGACATTTGTCTAGAGGAGAGATATTCAATATCTGCATCTAACTGGAATTGTGAAGAGTCATATTCTAAAGGTGCCTCAAAATTTTCTAATGTATTTAGAATTTGACTGTCCTCACTGATTTCAGAGATGGTTAGAACAGGTTGAAGAGTTTCCTCATCATTAATCCACTCATCTTCTCCTATTTCTGTTATTGCCTTTGCGGGAGGATACAAGTTGAATTTCTTGGTAGAATTACCATCTGATATATACATGTCTCCCGACCTACAACTTATGAAAGCATCAGCTGTGGCCAGCCAAGGTCTTCCTAAAATAAGAGGATGTCCTCCTAGATTGTTCTTGGGAGTTAAAATCATAAAATCAACTGGATACTCCCAAGAGTCTAGTGAGACTGGAATGTCTTCCAATACACCATCAGGTTTAATGATTGATCTGTCTGCAAGTTGCAGCAAAGTAGGTGTAAAGAGAAGATTAGGAAGTTTTAACTGATCCATGGTCTGTCTACTCATAATGTTGATAGCGGCTCCTAAGTCAATCAAAGTATTTGGGATTTCAACCCCATTAATATGAGGTTTTGTTCTTGGGAGTTAAAATCATAAAATCAACTGGATACTCCCAAGAGTCTAGTGAGACTGGAATGTCTTCCAATACACCATCAGGTTTAATGATTGATCTGTCTGCAAGTTGCAGCAAAGTAGGTGTAAAGAGAAGATTAGGAAGTTTTAACTGATCCATGGTCTGTCTACTCATAATGTTGATAGCGGCTCCTAAGTCAATCAAAGTATTTGGGATTTCAACCCCATTAATATGAGTTTTAACAATAGGGCTACCGGGATCTACATATTTTTGCATGGTAATTTTACCCATCATAATGTCTGCAATTTTTCCAACTAGATGTATCCTTTTTGTGTCTCTGGTTCTTTTTATTGTTTTTTTCAAACTCATCTCCTTTATTGTCTTTGCTAGAATGGGAATCTCCTTAATGGCTGTTAACAAGGGGATCTTGATACAGACATTTTTTAATTCATCTAGAAAGCTATAGTCAGGCAACCAAATCTGCTTCTCCACTCCTTTATCAATTTGCAATCTTTCAGGAAAAGGAGGAATAGCTGAAGATGTAGGTTGCTCTACTAAGGGAGTTGATTCTTTTTCTTTTTCTTTAATGCTTGGGTTTTGAAGGGATACTTCAGAACCTTTATTGGCTTTGAGAGATTCTTCCTCAGAAATGCTTGGTTGTTGAGTACTTGTAGAAGGTTGGTCTAAGATTCTACCTGATCTGAGTTGGACCTCATTGAGAGGGACAACCATATAGGTAGGGAATGGTTGACCTTCCATAAGTGGTTGACCTTCCATCACATAAGCATTTTGAGGATTCCTATTATTGGGGTTTGGTTGAGGTTGAGAGGGAAGTTGATTTGGCCTCTGCTGAGATTGTAACAAGAGTTGAGAATTTTGATTTTGTGGAGGAGGTTGTTGTTGAGGGAATGGTAATGACAATTGTTGACCTTGATTTGGAAGTTGGGGAGCTTGCTGGTTCTGAAAGGATTGAGGATATTGATAGAATTGGGCAAATCTCCCATAAGGATTTTGCATTTGCATGCTTTGCAACCATGCTTGGAAAGGGTTTTGTGGTTGTGACCAAGGTTGTTGCCAAGGATTCCAATTTGGTGGGGGCTGGAAATTCATAGAGTTGTTAAACCCTTGATTTTGCTGTCCCTGCCAAGGTTTCCTTGCAACAAAACAAAGAGATTCAAACGTACTTGGATCTTCTTGAAAGACTGCTTTGAGGCCAGGGATTGAAGGACATTCCTTGGTCTCATGAGTTTCTGAGCAAATTACACAGGTTTCCACAACTTGTGCTTCCAAGGGACATTCCCTTAAAGCATGCTTCTTTCTACACTTCGGGCAAAAAATGGTCATAGCCTCGGCTTCTGCCTTTTGTTTATTCTGAATCTTAAGGGTATCAATTTGTTCACTAAGACTCCCTAAGATGTCAGTTTTAAATTCATCTAGCATATTACCGATTTCAGCCCTACTCACTGATCCTGTTGCAGATTTATTTGCCCTAAGGAGAGAAGGATCTCTAGGCCCTTTTTGAGTTTTTGATTTGCCTCTTGAGAGATGGGTACATAGTTCTGCTATATCACTAAGAGGAAGTTGAGAAATATCCCCTTTCCCCATCATGTTTAAGATATCTATCCACTCATCCCTAATGGCTTTTAATAAGAGGGCTTTTAAGGTCTCTTCATCCAAGGTGCTCATTTTTGCTCTTTTTAAATTATATTGAAATCTCTCAAGTAAATCTTCTAAGCTCTCATCTTCTTTTTGCATCATTTTAAAAACCTCATCCTTATGATTAGTAGGCATACAATAGTCCAAATACCTATCCAAAAAGGTTTGTTTCATTTCATCCCAGGTCCTAATGGACTGAGTAAGTAACCCCATGAACCATTTCAAAGCTTGATCCTTTAACGTTGATGGGAACAGTTTGAGTTTCTGAGTATCATCCAGATAGTCATAAGTTCGACACACAACTTCAAATTCAAACAAGAATGTTTCAGGGTCCTCAGTTCTTAATCCATGAAAATTTGGGAGGACGGATGGTGATATGTTTTTCATAGTGGCTCGGGAGTCCTCATCAACAATGGGAAACCCAAATGTGTTATCCCCATCTCTATTTCCTCCAATGGGGCCTCTACCTCCTCCATTGTTATTGTTATTTCCTCCTCCTCCTCTACCTCTACCTCCTCCTTCTTCTTCGGCCATGATGATTCTCCTAGGGATTTCAAAATCTTCTGGTTCTTCTACAAGGGGTGAATGAGAAGAAATTTTTCCTTCCTCTTCAGGTGAGTCTATTTCCTCAATTACAATTGGTTGTCTGGTAGGAGAAAGAGAAGAGTCTCTTCCTAGTTCGAACTCAATAGAAGGTATAGGAGAGTCAACTCTTGGTTCTTGAATTTCAGGACTAGGAGTTTCGGTTGGAGATAAGGGAGGTATCTCTTGTCTATCTCTTGAAGCAGATGGACTTGTAAAAATTGAACTTCGAGCTCTAGCTAAAAACCTTCCCCTAGAATCTCTAGCTCTATGCATGTCATTTTTATTTTATCCTCAAGTTAAGTTAAATAGTTCTTTTTCTGATCTACCAGTTCACTCTAGGTGCAAGAAGAGAGCATACTTAAGAAACTATTAGATTAATAACTTTCTCCTTTCTGATCCTCCAGATCACTTCAAAGTGCAAGAGGAGAGCATACTTAGATAGGTTATTAACTTCTTTTCTTGAAGTTGTTGTTGTTGTTTTTTTTTTTTTTTTTTTTTTCTTCTAAGAATATGGCTACTTAATTTCACTTCCCCGGCAACGGCGCCAAAATGTTTAGTCAATTTAGTGTTATCTAAATTGCTAGTATTTATTGTCAACCCGGGGCTCGTAAGCTGATGAAGTGAAGGTGTACTATATGTACTTAAGTATCCTCTTAGAGTTTTTCTTATCGTTAGGGGTGTTGTTGCGGTTTAATTATGTTCCTAGATGGAATGAGAATTTATAAACAAGTGAGTGATGGTGTGTGTGTAGAGTGAATTCTAAATGAGTGGAAGTGTGTGTTGAGTGATTTCTAACTATTTGCTTGAAAGGAAATGCTTGGAATGAATAAATGAAATTGAAATGACTTGAAATAAACTTGAAAGCAAATGACCACTACCAATGGCACTAGACACCGTTCAAGTTGCTGCTAATAAAAGGAAAAAGAGTCACTTTTAAAACCCAAGAATGAAGATTATCTCTCTCTAACTCAATGCCTCAAAGCACATGTACTGTGTAAAGCACGGAAAGAAAGTAGCTTAAGTGGAATTATAAAAGTGAGAAAAATATGCTTGAAAGACTAATGATAATAATTTGCTATTTCTAATACTCTACTTCAGCCATATGTACTATGGGAAGCATGATTAAAAAGTAGTGAGGAAATAGTCTAGGAAACACTTTAAAATCAAAACTTTTACTTTAAAGACTAGTGGTAATGATTTACTCTTTCTAACTCAATACTTCAAAGCACATGTACTGTGTAAAGTAAGGAAAGAAAGTAGCTTAAGAACAGTCCAAAAAGCACCCAAACAAGCTGCAAGTTAGTGATATTTTGATCTTAAAAGATAGTAGTTTATGATGAAGATCATTCATGTATGTTAACAGCTCTTTGAGAAATAAGATTAAAAACTAACTATAAAGACAAAGGCAGCACTTGAATTGTCAACTTCAAATACCATTAGCTGTAAAGCAAACACAACACATATAAAAATAAATCCCGGGCTAAAAGAAACCTGCAAAGAAATAACACTGATCAGCTGAAAATAAAGGAAAACAAGTAAATAAAACTATACATGCTTAAGGAAACAAATGAGAAAATAATGAAATGCTGCACATGAAATACTTTACAAAGGCTGAGATGAGCAGGGGCCCTCTGTTCATTCAGCCACAAGAGAACTCAAAGATCTGGAAACTTCAAAACAGTGCTATATTGATTTCTCCATTTGCAAAAAGTTTACAAAACAGAGTGCTGGAATAGCACTAGAAAACAGAGTTCACAAACGCTTCTAAATTCAACACGAGTGCAGCAAAATACAACTAATCAAAAGTTCTTTGAGCGTACGCAGACGCATCAATTTATAGGAATTTCTAAGCTATCCTTTGCGTACAGCTAGTTAACAGAAAAACGATAACAGTCATGCGTATTAAATGGCTCTTTGACACATCACGGTTGCATAAACGAGTTTGGTGGTTCCTGTCATCATGGATAATAAATCCCTGTTGGATTGCGTCCCCTGCCGTCTTTAGAACCTGGACAAATCACCATTGGAGATGACGTGACCAAATAGCTTTCAAACACCGTTAAACCACTTTGAGTTGACCGTGGTTAAACCAGCTTTGACCATGGATGAAAGTGACGTGGATGGTTGGAACAATAGGATAGGAACCTCGACCACACTGATACCTGAGTGCCCATGTGGCCCGTCTAGCAAACTGACACGTAGATCATAGTGTTTAACAAAAAGGCTGCAGGATCTTCAGATAGCTGCAGGATCATCAGATAGCTGCGGGATTCCTGCAAGTAAGTCAAAAACTAAACAAATAGTCATCCATTAGCAAAACTTGCTTGATCATGCTTATTGACACTGAATGTAATGATCTGAGAGGTTTTATGGTGAAAATGAGGCAAAAGTGAAGGAAAGATAAGGAAAAGTGGAGGAAAATGGTAGACAAATAGGTGTAAAATAGAGGTTCTACACTTGGCATCTCTATCTGAAATAATCTTCTTAGGAACTCCATGCAACCTCACAATCTCCTTTATGAAGATTCATGCCACCTAACTAGCTGAATTGGTGGATTTGACTACTATAAAATGAGTCACCTTGCTCAACTTGTCAATGACCATCATAATAGCATCGTGTTGCCTAGTTTTTCTTGGCAACCTGGTAATAAAATCCATTGAGATCACCTTCCACTTCCATTCCATAATGGGAATGGGATGAAATAATCTTGTTGGATGAATACATTCGGCTTTCACTTGTTGGCATTCAATGCATTTAGCCACAAAATCAGTTACTTCTCTTTTTAAATTAGGCTAATAAAAGAACTTCTTGATAGTCGCAAGGGTCTTTTGGTATCCAGGGTGACCAGAATACGACTTAACATGAAACTCTCTCATTATGAGTCTCTCCAATTCAGTATTGTTTGGTACACATATTTTGTTCTTGAATCTAATTAAACCCTCACCCGTGAGATGATATCCCTAATCTTTACTATCCTCGCTACCTTGTTGTAGCCTTTCTTTTATTTGTTGATATCTCTTGTCATGTTGTCCTACATTTGTGATCCGCTCTTTCAGGTCCATCCCATAAGATCTTATGGCTACTAGGTGATTCACTTGGATCCTCCTACTGAGTGCATCCATAATCTTGTTTTCTTTGCCCTTGATATACTTGATCTCAAGGCCAAACTCACTAAGGATAGTCATCCACCTAGTTTGCCTTGCATTCAACTTAGGTTGATTAAAAAAGCATTTTAATCCACTATGATCTATCATGAGCGTAAATCTCCTACTGAGGAGGTAATGCCTCCACATATTCAATGTGCGAATAATGGCAGCTAACTCTAAATCGTGAGTCACATAGTTTGCTTCATGCTCATTCAACTTTTGTGATTCATAGCAAACTACCTGCCTCTCTTACATCAAGACTCCACCGAGTCCTTCCTTGCAGGAATCTGTACGAACCACAAAATATTTGTCTGGGTATGTAATCCTCAACATTGGTGCATTAGTGAGCAACTTCTTCAACTGCTCAAATCTTGCTACACATTCAGCCATCCATTCAAACATCTTTCCCTTCCTCTGTAAGGATGTGATATGATAGCTTGTCTTGGAGAAGTTTCTAATGAAACTCCTATAGTAGCCTACCAACCCCATGAATGATATCGTTCACATTTTTCGGTGTTGGTCACTCCATGATGGCCTTGATCTTTTCAGGATCAACTCATATCCACTCCTTTGACACAATGTGCCCCAAATATTGTATTTGTGTCCGGAAGATTTCACAATTTCTAAGATTTACATAGAATTGGTGCTCCCTTAACAATTGCAGCACTACAAATAAGTGTTTTTCATGCTCTTCTTCAGTCTTTGAATATACCAATATGTTGTCAACAAAGACAACCACAAATTTATCCAAATAAGGACACAACATATTGTTCATTAAACACGTGAAAGTGATTGCGACATTAGTAAGCACAAAGGGTACCACCACGAACTTGTAAAGTTTGTATCTTGTCTCCTCTTCCTTGATGCGCACTTGATGATATCCTTACCTCAAGTCAATCTTGAAGAAGACCATTGCTCCTCTCAATTGGTTATATAAATTATCAATTTGCGGCAGCAAATATCTATTCTTGATGGTTATTTTTGTTAATTGCCTATAATCAATACCGAGTTTAAGGATACCATCCTTTTTCCTCACAAATAAAACGTGTGCTCCCCATGGGGATACACTTGGCCTTATATAACCATTATCCAACATTTCCTTAAGCTATAGTTTTAGCTCAATCAGTTATGGAGTGCTCATTCGATATGATGCCTTAGATGATGGAGCTACTCCATGCATCAATTCGATAGAGAAATCAACCTCTCTTCGAGGCGATAATCTAGGAACATCTACTAGAAATACATCCCTACATTGTTTATTATAGGATATTTTTTCGTGTCTCACTCTCCTCTTCCTCAACATTGTTATTAACTTTGTTATCGTTAGAAATTTGCACAGCATATAGTTGATAACCTTTTTTGGCAATAGAATTTAGCTCGCATAGTAGTGATCAACCTCATTGAAGTAGGCTTTCACTTGCCCTGTAGCATTCTCCTTTCTCCATGTTCATCTGGGCACTCAATTGTGTTTTCAAAGCAATCAGTTTTCATCATGTGTGCACATAGCCAATCCATGCCCAATAACATATTGTATGTACCAAAAGGAAACAAATTTAAATGCATAGATGTTAGCATGTTATTAATTTCAAACGCACATGATTTTACCCAATAATTAACTCTTCTTTTTGTCCTTGTTGCCAATTGAAACAACAAGGGCTCTACATGTGTTTTCTTAGCCAACTAGAATTTTTCCATGAGCTCTGGGCATACATAACTATAATTAGAACCAGGGTCAATTAAAACAAAAATAGCGTAATTGCATAACTTACTTTCCATCTCATTTATGGACACTTGGTGGTCTACTTAATGATTGTCCGCCACTTCATATATCCTAGGCAAACTTTTGCTCTACTTCTCCCACCGCTCAAGCCTCTTATGCACTAAATATGAGGTTCAACATTTCTCTAATGTGGGTAGTCTATCTTTCAATGATTTTCACCACATGTCCAACATTTCAATGGTTCTCTAATCTCAACTCCATGCTACTCTTTCATAAACTGGTGCACATGACCTTTCTCAGCTAAACTAAATTTTTGTTGCACTCGGCCTTCACTAGTTGTGCCCATGCCTTCCTTCTTGTCTGGCGCTTTCTTGGACAATTTCTTCTTACCCTTATTATTGTTCCTTGCTTTTCAATCTTCTTTGAAGTATGGCCTTCTTTTATATTGTTCGTAACAATGCTTCAACTTTTGAATGACATCATTTAAAGTTTGAGGCTCATGCATTTCAATTCAATCCCTAAGTGACAAGGGTAGCATGTCAATTAATCTTTGCACTTTTCCTTCTCATGCTTTAGATATGCACATATCTCAGCAATTCCAAAAACTTAATGGTGTATTTTTCATGTGACATTGGTCCCAGCTTAGGCTCATAAAATTCCTTTGCCTTGTTGTCATAATAGTTATATGATAGATTTTTATCCCTAAAGAGGCCCTCAAATTCACTCCAAGTTAACCTCTCTTCAGTTTTTCCATTCACATTTTTCATATCCTCCCACAGTATGTCTATTTTTCCTTTTAGACTATAGGCAACCACTTTACCCTCATGTTCTTAGATTAATGATGGATTTTGAAGAACTTCCTCATTCAAAGCAACCATGCTTCAACATCTTCAGATTTCTTTATTTCCCCCATCAAATGTGGGTTGCTTAGCCTTCTTAAGCTCCTCTGGCATATAATACCTCTCTCTCTTCTTATGGCGATGATGATGATGATGATAATGATGGTAATGCCTTATGGTAGTGGACTAGAAGGTCTACCATAATGATGCCCTTAAGTGCTAGTTCTTCCTTCTGAGGTACTCAATGTTGCATTTCCTTTCACAATGTCTTCACTTTCTCGCCTGTGCATCTTCCTGCACCTAATACCATCTACCCAATTTGTTTTCTCCTTTGATCTTAGGGGGCTCTTCTTGTCTCTATGAATAGCCCCTGGCTCATATTGCCTCTACCTTTGCAAGTCGGACAAACTTTGCAGTATGACTACATTCACTTTGGCTTGTTTTTCCTGAGCCCTTCCTAGCCTTTCATTATCCGCTTTACAGATCCTAATCTCGGCCCTTGGGCTCCTCAAGGTACCCATTCAATCAGGAGAGTTTGCCCCTTCCCCTTGGCCGACTATCTTTCTTCCCCATTCATCCTTGCCTCTTCATATTCATGTCGTGATTGATCAGAGCTATATTACACCATTCCTATCATCATTTCTTTGTTTTTCACTGTCCTTTACTGCTTGAAATGTGCTATCATTCACACACAATTGTTAGATGCATTACGACATAAAATGAATAAGCATAGTCATGACTATGAACGTGCTTTCATGGAGCTACCATAGAAAAATAATTGTACAAAACAAGCCATGTTAGTACTCCAATATTAATTGATCATCAAGCTATTAATATCACTCCAGGTGCCTTCGTAGCCAACAAAGTATAGTAGTCCACACAAATTTTAGTACCATATTGCATGATTAAGTCATGGGTCAACGTATCCATTGTACATGAAATCAATCAATTCAAACCGACTTTTAACACCTAAACATTTGTGTCATTAATTTTATAGAAATCGATACGAAACCCCTTTGCAGAAGTCTTGTTGTTACTTGACTATGATAGAGCCCATCTAGTCTAAGTGTTAAACCTAGATGCTCTGATACCACAATGTAATACCACCCCCTCCATTTCCCCACAAACATAGGTTGGGAGTAGGTTAGTTACTATGTTGACCTAAGATCCAAAGTGTTGTTAGGGAAATCGAGGCTAATTTTTTTTTTTTTTTTTTTTTTTTTTTTTTTTTTTCAACTCACCTAAATCCTTAAGTAGAAAACACCATTGCATCTGTATCATTGATATGATTCCATTGATATACATTTTACTTCAATTGGACCTCTAGATCAAGAGATATGACCATTTGAATTTTGATGAATCAGAAGGTGCGACGTCATCAACCCCGCCACGTGCTGCCCACGTGGCTGCCTAGCCAACCTCCTAGCCCCACTTGGCATGGCATGGATTTTTAGAATTGGTGCATAAGTTATACAAATATTATATAGCCCCTAGCCAACCTCCTTAGCCACACACTATTATACAAATATTATATAGCCCCTAGCAAACCTCCCTAGCCATGCATTATTATAAAAATATGTATATAGCCCATAGATAGACTGTTAATCGTTGGAAATCTTCGTGTTACCCAAGTCTGTTACCTCGGTTCTTCTCATTTTGCACCTTCATAAGCAGATTCGGGGAAGACCTTCAGGGCTGATTTCTTTGTCGGTCCACCTTTGTGCCAATAAAAAAATTGTCGGGTTCACTTGTATGTCACCACGTCCTGGCTAGAATCACCCTGTGCCATCTAAATGTGCTTTGTCGTTGCACTGCCGAGGTTTGACCTCCGAGTTTACTTGTCCTAGCTAGTCCACACCTCCACACTATCAATGCTTCTGGTTGGTCCACAAGCTCTCGCTCTGACATAACTACTCTGGTAGCCTCACTCCTACCATGATTGCTCGATGTTGAGTCATCTTTGCTCTCCCGTGAGCACTAAACATTGCTACCTCTTGGAGACTAACTCCAAGATAGAAAAGCTCCAGCCAATTGCCACAATATTCCCTGCCTAGATGGGTCTTGCCTTTAAATTTCTTAACATCGTGATACACAATTTTCATGGGAATTGGCTCTTATGATGACCAATACACGAGCTCCAACTCATCCCGACCTACTCCATGTTACCCCTACCCTCGTTATCTCACCTTTTCCCTTGCACAACCTCTTCTGAGATTCCAAGACGTAACCTAGGGGACACATCATCCTAGGCTTCCTCTCAGTCGTTAATCATGCTAGCTTCCGCTCATGATCTTGCGTTGTCGTCACATGGACTAGAAACCTAGCTTCCAAATGGATCGTCAAGTAGGCCGATAAATTCAACCAAGATCATGGATAATATTAAAAGTTGGGGATGAGATAAGGTTATAAGATAAGATTTATGTCAGTTCTACACCATGAGCCATTGCAAAGGGTCTCACTCATGGATCGACTACAGTGGTTTTGTAATCACTTGGACTTGCAAAAGAACTTCGCTATCTTCCCTATAGTTTTATGAAGCACATTTCATTGCTACCCTTCCCGAGCTTATGATAGGATTTCCTTTCCTGGGTTTCCGATGGCCGCTTTGGAATGCACCAAACAAGAACTCGTCCATTCAGACTAAGGGCTTATCCATTCAACATCTTGAAGGCCTACAGTCCCTTGATCCTTAATGGTTTACATGAAACCAAACCCCTCTCATCCTAGAGATTTAGAGGTCTCCTAGAGGAATGAATCAACACAATGAGACTTATAAGGACAACCAGAAGGCATAATTAGGCAGTAAGAAGGTTAACATTCCGCCATAAATAGGAAGGTTCCTTTCCAATTGAATAGGTATAAACCTTATAGTTAAACATTAAATAATAATGCCCACATATCACCTTGACATTCAGTGCACACAACACTCACCTAGATAATTATATACATGTGGCCTTGCATAAAGAACATTGGTGGGATACCGTAACAGTAAGGTGCACATTCATCAAAGTTTTATCATTCATTCATAGTAAATCCATGAACCATCCACACAGGGAATACAACATTGATTTTAACATGTCAACATAGACTCAATAATAAGGAATATTTTATCTTTAATTTATACTGGGATGGGCAATTGAGTTCGGGAAAACAACTCTCCACCCAACCATAGAAAAACTGTAGCCAGTTCTCATTTGCAGTTGTCACCCTCGAGCCAGAGACTGAGGTGGTTTTGCTCCAGGGATTGAACACCAATTGTTGATTGAAATAGGGACTCCAAAGGCTCTCCCACCTCCACCCTTTGGTTTCACCAACAAAAAACTTCAGGGACTCTAGAGGCTTCACCTCCACCTTAAAACACAAGACACAGTGGTTCCACCCATCGACGAGAATCTAGAACCAACCGTAAACAAACACAACAAGAAAGGTTTAAGAATTCCTCCTTTCAGGAATCCAAGGAATAATCCCTCCACCCCATCCTTCGAGGGACTTTAGAGAAAACCATCTCCACCCTCTAGCCAATGGAGAATCAAGAGTCCGTTGTCCTCACCTAAGAGATCTTCTTATGCTAGTCTTGCCAATCAAAATTAGCTATACCAAGTGCTTCTTCTTGGCCTTAAACTTCATGATCTCACCCCTTTAGTGATATTTTTCTAATTTTCTCTATAATGTGTTTTCTTTTTATGGCGATCATTCTGCAACTTCCCTTGCATCTGTATGAACTGTAGGGGTTGATGGTTTGTGTGGATGACCATTTCCTTCGCCAAAATGTAGTGCTTCCATTGTCAGCAGGCCTTCATAATGGAATACATCTCTTTGTCATAAGTGGGATACTTCCGGACTGTGTCTAAAAGTATCTCACTGTGATATGCCACTGGATGCCCCTGTTGAGTAAGGAATTCCCCAATAGCATAGTCAGAGGCATCTGTCTCGATCTCAAATGGTTGTTGCAAGTCTGGTAATGTGAGCATTGGTGCAGAGCAGAGGTGATGTTTCAACTTTGTGAATGCCTTCTGTTGAGATTTAGACCAAAATAATTTTGCTTTCGCTCCTCCCTTGGTGACTTGACTTAAGGGCCAAGTGATATGAGAGAACCCCAACACGAACCTGCGGTAGAAATTGGTAAGACCCATAAATTTGCAGAGCTCTATCAGAGTGGTTGGGGCTGGCCAATCCCGAATGACTTGGAACTTGGTTGGATCCACATGCACCCGTCGTTCATCAATAATGTATCCCATATACAAAACCTAGGTTATGCCAAAAGTGCATTTCTCCAAATTGGCACACAGCTTGTGTTGCTGCAGTGTTTGGAGAACCTGTCGGATGTGGTGGAGGTTCTCTTCCCAATTCTGGCTGAAGATCAGGATGTCATCCAAGTATACCACTACAAATGTGTTAGTGAATGGCTGCAAGAGGTCATCCATCAAACTCATGAAGGTTGCAGGCACATTTGTTAACCTGATAGGCATAACCAACCATTAAAAAAGGTCCTCCTTGGCTTTGAAGGCAGTGTTCCACACATCGGAGGGTTCGATTGGTACCTGGTGATATCCAAACTTCAAGTCGATCTTGCTGAAATATTTTTCCCCCTTGAGTTGGTCCAAAAGGTCATTAATTTGTGGAATCGGGTACCTATTCTGGACAATGATCTTGTTCAATGCTTGATAGTCAATACAAAGACTCCAACTCCCATCCTTCTTTTGTACCAATACAATCGGGCTCCCATAGGGTGATGAACTTAGTCGGATGTGACCTTTCTGCGGCAACTCCTGAATCTGCCTCTTGATTTTGTTGTTCTCTAGAACAAAGTGCCGATGGATTGGTCCATTGGGAAAATGACGCACCTGGGGTCAGATCGATGGAGTGCTTGACATAACAGTGCAGAGGCACCCCTGCGAGGAGGTGAATATGTCCTTGTACTCCTCCATGACCTTGTCCATCTATTGTTGTCGTGCAGAGGGGCCCTGTTTGGAGGTCATGTCCACTGTCTTCATCTTTCCTTGAGGGCATATCATCAGGAAAACAAAATTTCCTGGTTTTGGAAATGAACTTACTGCATTGCTTTGCAGTAACCAAAGAGATGGTGGTAGGCAGTGCTTCCTCCTGTATCATGTACAACTTAATTCCCAATGTAACAATAATAGCACTGAGGCCTTGACTCATACACAACATGTCATTTCCACAAGTATGGTTGGCCTAATAAGGCATCACAAACATCAAGGGGATCAACATCACATAATACCTCATCCATGAAGGGATTAATGATGTATGGAAGGCGACACTACTGGCTCACGCGAAGATCCTGTCCTTGGTGAAGCCACCCGATGGTGTACAGTAGTGGCTGTGTTGTGGTCGGTAGCCCAACCGCTTCATGACCTTTGATTAAATTAGGTTCTTTTTACTCCCGCTGTCTATAATGAATTGTAGCGGGGAACCTTTTACCCACATCTGGGAGTGGAAGAGGCGCTCCTCCTCCTCTGGATCTTCGGGTTCCTCCTTCGAGATATTCGTGGTGGCAACGGTGGCGTTGGGCTCCGCATCAATAATCTACTTCCCTTTGTCATTCCCCTTGTCAGGTTCTGTTTCAGAGTCAGAACATGCATTTGATTTCGAAGCCTTCATCTCGGCCACCAGTGACTGCTTGGCCCCACACTCACTTGTGTTGTGAGTGAAGCTCTTATGGAACTCACTCCACTTTCCGTGTCCTTCTTCAACTTCATGGTGTTTTTCTTTGCTTGCAACTTTGGTGGGTTGTCCTAGGCTGCCCCGCCTTGGCTTTATCCTTTGTTATGTGGTTTGGGGGCACCTTTCCCTTACCTCAGATTTGTAGATCTGAAGTCTCGCTTCTTCTGTTTAAACTTGTGCTCGATTTTGACAGCGTATCGGTATATTGTGCCAAGTGAGGAGATGTCCAGGAACTCCATCTCATATTGGATGTACCTGTGTAGGCAGTCATGGTACTTGAGTACCAAATGTTTCTCAGAATCCTTAATACCCAACTTCGTACGAAGGGTATGAAAAACATTGGTAAACTTTGACAAATCTTGGTCCCTTCCCTACCACAACATGGTCCACTTTATGTATTTATCCTCATAGCTCCTGACAGGGTTGTATTGCTCCTTGATGGCATCCCGAAACGAATTCCAAATGGGTTGCGGCTGAAAAAAACGAGGGCATACTTTCATCCTTCTTCTCACAGTAGGTTTCCCACTAGTCTTTAACGTGGGGGGCGGCTTTGAGAAGAGCAAAAGTAATATTTTCCCAACTAGAAAAGCCATGAACAGAAAAATAGGATCTCACGCTCCCTCATCTTTCTTTTCTTCCCCCATGGGTGGTCATCGAGGTTTGCGAGGTTGATCTTGCAAAGGTTCAACTAAATCAAGCCCTAACTCCTTATATCCCGACCTCGTTGGGGACATGCAAAGAAAAACAAAGAAATAGTAGATTACTCTGATACCACTCATCTAGATTTAAACATGAACACAACAAATTACAGATATAACCACAAATACAGAGATGCAATTGAAATAACACTTCATTTCATTAATATCAAATATTGAAATATTCTTACAAACAAAATGGAAATAAGACTAGCTCGGGTGATGTTAGCTTATCTCTGAGAAGAGATTTGGTCGCTACATGCCTCTGAATTGTGTTACAATGAGGCTTGAGGGCCTACTTATTATTGAGAAGCAATGGAAAACTCCAATCATCCAAAAACCTAACCCTAGGAGATGAAACGTCAAACTATGGGCCATGTTGGGTTAAATTGGTACATCAACTTCCCGAGGTCGTAACTTTGGCATACGATCTCCGTTTGACGCATATGATACCTCAATAGGAAGATCTATTTGAGGACTATGCTACAATTAAGGAAACTGAAAAATTGAAAGAAGTAATGGTGGGGGTCCAAGTGGAAAAGGCGGGTAGCCACCAATATCCACCTGGATCATTCCTCCCCCGTTAGGAAGCAATGGTCCCCATTGCTTTTAGTTCCTCCATGAGATGATGATACTTCTGTTGAACTTGGTCCCTCGTGAGCCACTTGCCCTAATGAAGGAGTTGGCTTGCTTTGACAACTCGATATAGTTGGTTTCCTTGCTATCGAGTGTTCTTGATTTGTGTGTCCATGATCCAATCAATTGTGGCTTGTTCCATGCAGTTTGGATTTAACTTTGTTGGTGTGAGGTGTTCTGCAATCTCTAATGTGTCCAACAATGGTGGGAAGTATGGTCGAAGGCGATCCACATTGAACATTGGGTGCATGCCAAGGAATGGGGGGATGCTGAGCTCAAATGCATTGTCTCCCACAACCTTGTTAATGGTGTAAGGACCATATCAGAGTGGTCTAAGTTTCCGATAGGCTCCGATAAGGCGTTCCTTCTGGAAATGCAACGAGACTTTGTTTCCCACCTGAAACTTGTGTGGCGCCTGATGTTGATCATGTCGTTGCTTGTACTTTTTATTTGATTTCTCCAGAATGTCATGGACTTGTTGGCAGATGTGTTGAATGTGCTCAATGAAGTTGTTTGCCTTGTCGGATTCGTACTGGACATGAGTCGAATATGCCTGAGTAGCTGCAAATGGTATGGCCACATCAATGAGACATAGTGGTTGGAATCCCAAGCCCGCCTGAGAAGAGTTGTGGCCAGTCGAGCTATGGAGAGCCTGGTTATAGTTATGTTGGACATAGGGGAGGTTGTCATCCCATGTGCGTGGATGCTTTGAGTTGTATATGCACAAAATGTGTACGATCATCCTATTGACTATCTCTGTATGGCCATCAATTTGGGGATATAAAGTTATGGACCTAGTGAGCTTGGTGTCCAGCATCGACCAAAGATTGGACCAAAATGTGCTGAAGAACCTGCTGTCCCAATATGAGATGATAAACTGTGGGATCCCAAAGTGTACCCACACTCATTCATAGAAGAGTTTAACAGTGGCTTTTGTTGTGATATTCTTCTTGCAGGCCGCCATAATGGCCATCTTCAAGAATCTGTCGACAACCACAAAAACATAGTCATTGCCATGCTTAGTAGAAGGAAGGTCTGACATGTAATCCATGGATATGGATTCCCAAGGCCGACTAGGGGTAGGCAGCGGAGTATAAAGGCCTTGCTTCTTGATGGTCCGTTTGGTAATGGTGTAGGCAGTGCAGGATTTGATGTACTTTATGACAACTTGTCGAAGATTCGGCCAATAGAAATACTTCTGCAGTACTGCCACTATTTTCTCGACCCTGAAATGTCCAGTGGCTCGGCTGTAGTGTGCTTCCCAAATCATCTTGGCACGCTCACTTGAAGGAACACAAAGGTGTCCCAGGTGGCATAATAGGGCATTTTGGAGGTGAAAGTTCGGAACTTGCTAACCCTCAAAGAGTGTCTAGTATGTGTGGCCGAATTTTGGGTCACTTTTGTAGAGAAATGACCAATCATAAGTCTCGTGCCCAAAAGATCACGGTGGTTAACGCCATGATCGGTGGTCGGCTGAGGCAGTCTGCAACATTATTGGTGCTTCCCTTCTTGTACTTGATATTCAAATGGAATTGTTACAGGTATGTGGACCACTTTTGATGGTGATCATTCTGCAACTTTCCTTGCGTCTATATGAACTGCAAGGGTCGGTGGTCTGTGTGGATGACCGTTCCTTCCCCAAAATGTAGTGCTTCCATTGTCGACAGGCCTACACAATGGAATACATCTCTTTATCATAAGTAGGATACTTCTATACTGTGTATGAAAGTGTCTCACTGTGATATGCCACTGGATTCCCCTATTGAGTAAGGACTGCCCTAATAGCATAGTCAAAGGCATCTATCTCGAGCTCAAAAGGTTGTTGCAAGTCTGGTAATGTGAGCACTAGTGTAGAGCAGAGGCGATGTTTCAACTCTACAAATGCGTTCTGTTGATATTCAGACCAAAAGAATTTTTCTTTCGCTCCTCCCTTGGTGACTTCACTCAAGGGCCAAGTGATATGGGAGAACCCCAACACAAACCTGAGGTAGAAATTGGCAAGACCCAAAAAACTGCGAAGCTCTGTCAGAGTGGTTGGGGTTGGCCAATTCTGAATGACTTGGATCTTGGCTAGATCCACATGCACCCCCCGTTCATCAATAATGTATCCCAGATACTGAACCCAGGTCATGCCAAAAGTGCATTTCTCCAAATCAGCACACAACTTGTGTTGTTGTAGTGTTTGGAGAACCTGTCGGATGTGGTGGAGGTGCTCTTCCCAACTCTGGCTGAAGATCAGGGTGTCATCCAGGTATACCACTACAAATGAGTTGGTGAATGGCCACAAGAGGTCATTCATTAACCTCATGAAGGTTGCAGGAGCATTCGTCAACCAAAAGGCATAACCAACCATTCGAAAAGGCCCTCCTTGGATTTGAAGGCAGTCTTCCACACATCAGAGTGTTCAATTGGTACCTGGTGATATCTGGACTTCAAGTCAATCTTGTTGAAATATTTTGGTCCCTTGAGTTGGTCCAGAAGGTCATCAATAGGTGGGATTGGGTACCTATTATGGAAAATGATCTTGTTTAGCGCCCGATAGTCAATACAGGGTCTCCAAGTCCCATCCTTCTTCTGTACCAACACGATCGGGCTC
The DNA here is from genome assembly GCA_031772625.1 of Pinus tabuliformis. Classification (NCBI taxonomy): domain Eukaryota; kingdom Viridiplantae; phylum Streptophyta; class Pinopsida; order Pinales; family Pinaceae; genus Pinus; species Pinus tabuliformis. The sequence goes on along the minus strand of CM062820.1, from coordinate 540,828,827 downwards.
CCACAGGACGATGAACTTGGCCGGATGTGACCTTTCTACAACAGCTTCTGAACCTTCCTCTTGATTTCGTCGTTCTCCAGAATGAAGCATCGATAGATTGGTCCATTGGGCAATGACGCACCTGGGGTCAAATCAATGGAGTGCTTGACCTGACAGTGCAGAGGCACCCCTGCGGGGGAAGTGAAGATGTCCTCGTACTCCTCCACGAATTTGTCTATTTGTTTTGTCGTGCGGAGGGGCCCTATCTGGAGGTCGTGGCCACTGTCTTCTTCTTTCCCTGAGGGCATATCATCAGAAAACAAATTTCCCGGTTTTGGAAATAAGCTTATTGCATTGTTTTGTAGTAACCAAAGAGATGGCGGTAGGCAGTGCTACCTCCGGTATCTTGTACAACTTATTTCCCAAGGTAACAATAACAACGCGAGGCTTTGACTCATACACAACATGTCACTTCCACAAGTATGGTTGGCCTAATAAGACATCACAAACATCAAGGGGAGCAACGTCACATAATACCTCATCCGTGAAGGGCTTGATGATGTATGGAAGATGACACTGCTGGCTCACGTGAAGATCTCGTCCTTGGTGAAGTCACCCGATGGTGTACGGTTGTGGGTGTGCTGTAGTTGGTAAGCCCAATCGCTTCACGACCTTTGTTGAAATGAGGTTCTTTTGGCTCCCGTTGTTGATAACGAATTGTAGCGGTGAACCCTTTACCCACATCTGGGAGTGGAAGAGGCGCTCCTCCTCATATGGATCTTCAGCTTCCTCCTTCTGGATCTTCATGGTGGCAACGATGGCGTTGGGCTCTGCATCGATAATCTACTTCCCTTTGTCATTCCCCTTGTCAGGTTCTATCTCAGAGTCGGAACATGCATCTGTTTCCAAAGCCTTCAGGTCGGCCACCAGTGACTGCTTGGCCCAACACTCACTTTTGTTGTGAGTGGAGCTCTTATGGAACTCACAACACTTTCCTGTGTCCTTCTTTGGCTTCGTGGTGTTGTTATTTGCTTGTGGCTTTGACGGGTTGTCTTGGGTCACACCGCCTTGGCTTTGTCCTTTGTTCTGCGGTTTGGGGGCACCTTTGCCTTGCTTCAGATTTGCAGATCCAATGTCTCGCTTCTTCTGTTTAAACTTCTACTTGATCTTGACAGCGTATCAATACGCCTTGACGAGTGAGGATATGTCCAGGAACTCCTTCTCGTCTTAAATGTACCTGTGTAGGTAGCAGCGGTACTTCAGTACCAAATGTTTCTCAGAATCCTTGATACCCAACTTTGTACGAGGGGTATGAAATACATTGGTAAACTTCGACACATCTTGGACCCTTCCTTGCTGCAGCATGGTCCAATTTATGTATTTATCCTCATAGCTTCCTACAGGGTAATACTGCGCCCTAATGGCATCCCGGAATGAATTCCAAGTGGGTTGCGGGTGAAAACAACGAGGGCGTACTTTAATCGTTGTACTCATAGTAGGTTTCTCACCAGTCCTTGACGTGGGGGGCGGCTTTGAGAAGAGCAAAAGTAATATTTTCCCAGCTGGAAAAGTCATTAACAGAAAAAATATCCTTCTAGCAGATTTAACCATTTATCTACAGTGCCTGCATGTATTAGGATCTCAAATATGGGAATGTCAAAGCTTACTTGTACCTTAAAAGGAGTGGAGGCTCTAGAGTGGCTCCTGGATGTGGATGCGCCGCCGATGGGAAACTGTCGAACGATATGGGCAAAGTTATCCATCATCAAGTTCATTTGTTTCTTGAGGGACTCCTGGAGCAATATTTTGATAGGATATCCTGCTCCCTCATATTTCTTTTCTTCCCCCATGGGCGGCCGTCAGGGTTTGTGAGGTTGATCTTGCAAAGGTTCAACCAAATCGAGCCCTAACTCCTTATATCCTGACCTCGTTGGGGACATGCAAAGTAAAATAGAGAAAGAGCAGACCACTCTCATACCACTGATATAGATTTAAACAGGAACGCAATAAATTACAGATATAACCACAAATATAGAGATGCAGAATAAATAACACTTCATTTCATTAATATCAAATACTAAAATGCTTACAAACAGAATGGAAATAAGACTAGCTCGGGCGATGGTAGCTTATCTATGAGAAGAGATGTGGCGGCTACATGCCTTTGAACTATGTTACAATGAGGCTTGAGGGCCTATTTATTATTGAGAAGCAATGGAAAACCCAAAACATCCAAAAACCTAACCCTAGGAGATGAAACGCCAAACTATGGTCCCCATTGGGGTAAATTGGTACATCAACTTCCCGAGGTCGTAACTTTGGCATACGATCTCTGTTTGACGTGTATGGTACCTCGTTAGAAAGATGTATCCGAGGAATACAATTGTTTATGATAAATAATAAGTTGAAAACTCAAATTCACCGTGATGATTTTCCAAAAAAACATCATTTAGGGCCTCAAAACAGCGTGTGAAGTTTAGGACCTGAAAATTTGCCAAAAATAGTAAACTGTGCTACAATTAAGGAAACTGAAAAACTGAAAGAAACAATGATGGGGGTCTAAGTGGAATAGGCAGGTGGCCACCAATATCCACCTGGATCATTTGGCTAAGGGAATTGGCAAAGGCTAAGGCAAAGACATTAAAAGACAAAAAGGCATTTTTGGCACATTCATTAATGAAAATAAAGGAAAATAGGAGAAAATGAAGGTGAAAAGTCACAGGTTGCATGTGAGGAGGAAATTGAAGGAAAGTAATGGAAAGTGAAGAAAATAAAGGCCTCATTAATAAAAAGGTTTATGAGGATCATTTGGTAACCTTTTGTCAATTCAAGTTTGGAGCTCTCTCAATATTCTCTCTCTCTCTCACTCTTGGTCATTTAGGTTTTTCTTGGAGCACTCTATCTTTGGATTAAGGAAGGAAAAGCAAGCAAAGGGAAAGGAAGGAAAGCAAGGATCAAGGAAGAAGAGCACAATCAAGTAGCTTCAACAAGAATACTTGCAGGTAACCTTTTGCATGTGTGATTTCCTAGCTGGTTTGGACATGCATGGCTTTGCATGTTGGTGTATAGTTCTCTTGCTATCGGTGGCATGGTTTTTCTGATTTACGACGGTGGTTTTCAGCCTAACCTTGCCTTTTTCTGGATACCATGGTATGTTGGGATGTTTATCTTGGTTTTGAGCTTTGGTTTGTCGTATGGATTTCAGAATCTAGAGTGGAGGTAGCCTCAAAGTTCATTCCCAAAGGCCTAGGACTCCCTTGATCGATTTTGGTGGGATATAGGATAAATATTGAGGGAGAAGTCTCGGTTTAGGGCCTAGTGATCCGAGTTTGGATTGCGGTAAAGCCTAAGAGAATGGTCTCGGTTTAGGGCCCAGTGATCTGGGATTGGATTTTGGTAAAGCCTGAGAGACAAGGAGACGGAAAATTCCTCAAGGATAGTGATGGATTTTGGATGGCGTTCCATGTTCAGTTCGGTTGTGATCGGAGCATCGATTTTTGTGTGATCACGCTCTGGTGAGGGTGGAGTGGTTTAACCTCTAGATTCCCTTGGTTGTTCTATGAGATCCCACATTCATGCTTGGAATATGGCACGAGGGTGACAAACTGAAAGAGAGATTTGGTTCAGCCATGTCTATGGTCGGGTGGTATGTGGAAGTCCCGAACCTGGTCGGATTTGCCTATGATTAATAAAAGCTAATATCTCTTACTTTTGTACTTGTTTATGTGTGGATTTAATGGATGTCACATCTCTTATATTTATATGGTTTAATGCCAGTTATAAGCATGGTTATGTGACTGGTTCGTGTCATGGTTATTTCATGTATTTCCTTGTAATTGCTAAATGGATGGATGCAAGACCTAATTGATGATATAATAGTTCAATGGAGAAGGAGGTTATCCTTCTGGTTATGTTTCATAAGTTCTTTCAGTCATTTATGCTATGTCTTTTATCCTAGACTTGTAGGTTGCATTGACTACAAGTGTTTGACAAAATGTTAGTCCCGATTGGGGATGCTTAGGCCTATTCGTGAGGTTGATTTTTGATTTATCAGCATTTTTATAATTTCTTTGATGGATTTTGAAGGTTGTAGCAAGTTCTAGGTAGAGGCCGGGATTTTGGGCTAGAAAAGTGGCTCAAATATTTAGGTCGCTCGCACAGGTATGTTGAGAAAAGTCCACAGTGCTAGCACATAGGCCTATGAGAGTGACTTTGAGTTAAAAGGCTTAAAACATCAGTGGGACCCAGGGGCAGGATGCCTGAGTGGCTGACATGTCTCCTGGGGGTGTTGTTATTGATGTGGATGGGTTCGTTTGATGTGTTACGTCGATTCCATTTCCTTAAGGTCACCAAGGAAGTTGAATCCCTTATAGTAGTCTCTCTCGTCAAATGTTTACCCCGGTTGGCATGTTGCTTGGGTGGACCTGGGAGGACGGGGTGTTACAGTGGATGTGTTGAATTCATTCAAGAAACTCGGTAGCATTTTTCGTCTTCCGATAGAAGTTGTACAAATTCTACTTGGGTAGTCATAAGGGTTAGTGCAACATCAATGGGACCCAATGGTTGAAATCCTAGGCCCACTTGAAAGGGGTTGTGACCAACTGAGCTACAGAGAGCTTTGTTGTAGCTATGTTGAATATAGGAGAGACTCCCATTCAATGTGCATGGATGCTTAGAATTTTACATGTGAAAAATGTACACAATTGTCCTATTGATGACCTCTGTTTAGCCATCGGATTGGGGGTGGAAGGCAATTGATTTGATGAGCTTGGTGTCCAACAATGACTAGAGGCTCAACCTGAATGCACTAGGAACATGCTATCCCTATATGATATGATGGTCTAATCCCAAAATGTACTCATACTCATTCAAATAAGAGCTTTGTAGTGGGTTCTGTCGTGATACTTTTCTTGCAGATAATCATAATGAGCATCTTAGAAAATCTATCAATGACCACAAGCACACAATCATTGCCATGATTGGTAGAAGAAAGGCTAAAAATATAATCCATCAAGATGGATTCCCAAGGTTAGTTAGGAGTAGGCAGAGGGGTGTACACGCCTTGCTTCTTAAAGGTTGGTTTGGTAATGGCACATGCAGTGTAGGACATGCTATACATGCCAACATCCTGTCGAAGTTTTGGCCAATAAAAATAGTTGTGTAATACTGCCATTATATCCTCCACACCAAAGTGCCCTGCCACCCAACTATAATGTACCTCCCATATCAACTTGGCATGCTCGCTCAAATGACATAAAGGGTTCCTAGGTAGCACAACATTACATCATAGAGGTGGAAATATAGAACTTGCTTTCCTTCCATCAACGAATGGTAGGTGGCAGTGATTCTAAGTAAGTGTTGTATAATTGTGGCTACCTAGAGGTTTCATGCCCACACGAGTTAAGAATTGTGGTCAATGCCACAACCGGGGGCTGACTGAGGCAGTCTACGACATGGTTGGTGCTACCCTTCTTTTATTTTATGTTTAAATGAAATTTTTGCAAGTATGTGGATCATCTATGATGGAAATCATTCTGTAACTTGCCTTGTGTCTACATAAATTTTAAAAGCATGTGACCAATGTGGATGATAATCTCCTTCCCCAAAACATAATGTTTCCATTGCTTACAAGGCTGCAAGATGGAGTGAATCTTCTTGTCATAAGTGGGGTACATTTGAATAGTATTAGAGAGTGTCTCATTGTGATAGGTCGCTTGTCCTTTCTAAATGAGGATTGCACCAATAACATAGTCAGAGGCATTTATCTCAATCTCAAATGGTTGTTGTAGGTCATGATAGGTGAGGATTAATGTAGAGCAAAGGTGGTGTTTCAACTCATCAAATGCCTTTTATTATGAGTCAAACCAAAAAAACTTTACTTTTGCTCCATCCTTGGTCACTTGACTTAAGGGCTAAGTGATATAAAAGAACACTGACACGAATCTCAGGCAGAGGTTAGAAAGGCCCAAGAAGTTGTGAAACTCTGTTAGAGTCATTGGGGCCCACCAATCTTGAATGACTTGGATATTGGTTGGATTCACATGCACACCTTGCTCATTACTAATGTAGCCTAGATATTAGACCTTGTTCATGATGAATGAGCATTTTTCCAAGTTTGCACATAACTTGTGTCATTGCAAAGTGTGAAGGATGTGTTGAATACAATGCAAGTGTTTTGTGCAACTGTTGTTGAAGATGAGGATATCATCTAGATATATAACTAGAAAAGACTTGGTGAAAGGACAAAATATATCATCCATCACCACCATGAAAGTTGTTGGCCCATTCGTCAAACCACAGGGCATGACCAACCATTCAAAAAGACCCTCCTTGGACTTGAAAGCAATCTTCCACAGGTTAGTTGGTTTTATTGGGACTTGGTGGTAGGCAGAATTCAAATCAATCTTGCTAAAGTATTTGTCCCCCTTGAGTTGGTCAAAAAGTTTTCTAATCTTAGGAATCAAGTATCGATTCTTGACTGTGATTTTGTTCAAGGTCTGATAATCAATGCAGAGTCGCCAAGTGCCATCTTTCTTCTACACAAGTACAACTAGGCTTCCATAAGTTGAGGAACTTGGGTAGATGTGCCATTTTTTGAGCAACTCTTGTATATTTTGTTTAATTTCCTCATTTTCCTCAGATTGATTGAATGCTTGACATGACAGTGCAAAGGTACCCAAGTGAGTGAGGAGAAGATGTCTTTGTATTGTTCCACAACCTTATCCACTTGGCTTTACTACATAGAGGAGCCTTGTGTGGAGGCCATGGACATGGCCACAATCTTCTCCTTATATTGAGAGTGAATCAAGAAGGAGACAAATTTCCTAGTCTGAGAGGTGACTTTACTGCATTTCTTAGTAGAGATCAAAGAAATGGAAGTTGGTAGGGCTACTTCTATTATCCTATATAATTATCTACCTAAACTAATAATAACACTACGAGGTCGAGAATCATATACAACATGATGCTTCCACAAGTATGGTTGGTCTAAAAGAACATCAAACTTCAAGGGGAACAACAATACACAATACCTCGTCCTTGAAAGGCTTAATGTTGTAGGGCAGGCAACATTATTAGCTAACTCAAAGATCTTGCCCTTAGTGGAGCAACCTGATGGTGTATGGTTGTGACTGTAGTGTTGTCGGCAAGTCTAACCACTTAAATACCTCTGCTGAGATGAGGTTCTTTTGACTTCTGCTATCAATAATGAAACACAATGGAGCACCCTTCACTCACATTTGTGAGTGGAAGAGTCGCTCACCTTCCTTTAAATCTTCAGGCTCACTTTTTTGGACCTTGGTGGTGGAAACAATGGCACTGGGTTTTGCATCAATGATTTGTTTCATCTTTTCTAGGTATAGTTTAGAGTCAAAACCCACATCTGACTCTGAGGCTTTTAGCTCATCTACTAATGAATGCCGTGTGCAACATTCATTGGTATTATGAGAGGGGCTCTTGTGGAACTTGCACCACATTCCCATGCCTTTCTTCATCTTACCATTACGATTCTTTATTTGTAGCTTAGAAGGGTTTCCCTGGGGTGATCCACCCTAGCTCTATCCTTTTTTTTTCTTATGTGATTTAGGGATGCCTTTGCCCTGCTTCTCTTGTGAAGGATTCATAGATCCAAAGTCTTGCTTCTTTTGTTTAATTTTTTGCTCGATTTTGACAACATATCTATATGTTGCTCCAAGTGAGGAGATGTCAAGGAACTCCATTTCTTTATAGGTGTATCCATGTAGACAATCACAATACTTGAGTACTAGATGTCACTTAGAGTCTTTGATACCTAGCTTAGTGTGCAAGGTATGAAATATATTTTTGAATTCTAGCATTACTTGGTCCCTTTCTTATCGTAGTGTGGTCCATCTCATGTACTAGTCTTAGTATCTTCCAACAAGGTAATGCTGTTTCTTAACAATATCCCCGAAAGAGTCCCAGGTCGGTGCGACTAAAAATGGTGTTGATTCCTCCATGCCCCTTTTCTCACGGTAAGTTTCCCACCAATCATTGACACGAGGGATAACCTTAAGGAGTGCAAAGGTGATATTTTCTCTATCAAAAAACTCGTGGACTGAAAAATACCCTTATAGTATATTTAACCGTTTGTCTAGAGCATCAACATCTATCTAGCCTTCAAATATAGGAATATCAAAATCAATTGTAAAATATAATTAATTTATAATTATAAAATATAATTAATTTATAATTATAAAATATAACTAATTTATAATTATAAAATATCATTATATTTTAATTTATTTATGAAAATATTTTGAAATAAATTAATTTTTAGAATATTAATATTTCAAAATGAAAATAAATAAATAAATAAAATATAAAAGCATAATAAATACATTTGAGAAAATAAAAATTGCTTCTACTTGGCTAAGAGCTCGTCTTCCTTGGACATGAGGAAACATGGTAACAACCCAAGACCTAAAGTCGTCTAATAGGAGTGAAAGCCTGCCCCCTTTTGGTCCACCAATAGGTAATTCCAGGTGTTGTGGTTTTCCATGAATAATAGTGATGAGTTAGCCTGCGTTTGCTTATAACAACTAATGATGGTTGTCCTCACTAATGGTTTGATCACTGAGTTATGATCGGTTTTCCCACTTGCGAAGGGGATATTTAAGAAAAACGAAACTTAGAAACCATTTAAAAAGGTTTATAAGAAGGCTTGGGCTTAAGCTTAGAGTCAAACACAAGCTCATTCTTTAGCATAGGCCTAAGTATAAACTGAGACGTTGAACCATGCAAATACACTCACACTAGACATGAGATAGAGGGGGAGGATAACATCAGATTACACACACACACACTTCCTTTCAACAAATACAATGACCTCATTGTTTCTCTTGCATAATTGTTTAATAAATGAGACAAAGACAAATCCCCTCTCTCGTCAACAACCAAAGGAAATTTTCAAAATTGGTCACTGCACTATATATATATATTCCCTGGGAAAAAAAAAGCGTAATTTTATTTATGAAACAAAATTACATTTTCTAGATGCTCAAGAGCATACGGTTGTACCAATCCAAAAAAATTGGGGCCCATAAAACCAACTATAAAAAAAAAGGAGATAAAAAATTACAAGCTGGGATTAAGTGCAAAATCATTTAGCTACACCTTTCTTCCTTTTCTCTTTTCTATTTTCCACTCGGGTCCTTGATTTGGAGTAGTAGTTACGATTGCTAACTAATTCTCTTCTACATTCATCGAGGTATCCTTGTCTGAGTATGAGCTCTCACATACATGGGATTGTTTAAAACCTCCCACCTCCTTTCTAGGAGGGGTCTTCTCATTGTGATGCAATGGGACTAAAATTTTTGTTGCTTCAATATCTCTCGAGCTTGGTACCATTGTTCCTCCTTGTTGGCTTCCTTCGCCAACTACTATGTCATGTGGTTTCTGATTTGTAGCAATAGTGAGAGTACATGTTTCCTCTTCGTCTTCATCTTTTGAAAGGGATTGGTCTATAAATTGCCACCCCTTTGGCTTTTTTTTTTTGTTTCTTCTTCTTTTTTGGATCTCTCTTTGACTAAGGGAAAATATGTCGTAAGTGTCATGTTTGAAGACAAATATGACATCTAAAAGCTGTATTTTCAAAATCTAAGCACTAGTTCCAACACAAACTATTGTGAAATAGGGGAATGCATCAAATAAGTCTTTACCAAGGTCTACTTCCACACAAATTCTAGCAAAGGTAAATATTTATTCTACAGTTCTATCCAAAACTGTCTTAATGTACTTCCCCAGTGTATTCCCAATTCCTTGTAATACTTTATGATGCCAAATGTGAGGGAGATTGTGCAGTCTGACCCACACTGACATTTTGGAAACCATCATTGTGTTGGCATCAAAACTCGGGAACCATGGGGTCATGAAAAGACTTGCACTGCCCCAAAGCCATGGGCCCTCCTTTAAGACATGATCCCTGTCATGTAGTGTTTCAAATTTTACAATGAAAAATCCACTGGAATATAGGTGAAAATTATACTTTGGAGTCCAATTAGAAAAGATCCACTAAAACAGATCTATTGGTTTTGGCTAGAAACCATTAAATCTACATATAACTGCTTTGGGTTAAAAAGTTGTGTGAATTTCGTTGACCTCCAAAAAGTCTACCGCTATTTCCGAAGAGTGTTTCATCTGTTCCACGATGTAGGGGCCTAGAACATTTAATATTTTTTTAGATTTGTTTTGTGTCCCATCTTTTATTTTGACAACATCCTTAAACGAGACTAAACCATTGGAAAAACTTGTTCGAGACAATCCTCCTCGCAGCCTCGAATCCCTTTTGATGTCATATTCTTGCCATCAGAAAGCATCTTGCAAAGCTTTCCCTGCATAGATCACGCTTTATAACTTCATCAAGATTCCCAACTTATCTTGAACCTTGTCCGTACCAAGTCCTTAGCCCCTATGGAGGTCGATTTCCCGTTCGGGTTTGTAATGAAAATTTGGAAAGATTCTCCCATGTCCTCCAATCGATGGTCGTCAAAACCTTTAGAGATAAATTGTAACCTCCCATCGACGGTGCGATTCTCCAAAAAAATCTTCGTGTAGGCTAGATCCATGTCATACTCTTGACGAGCAAATCACTCGTTTGAGCACGACCTGGACAACGAAATTGTAGCCAAAAGATAATGACGGATCTGGTTGAAAATGTGTGAGATCGAGCGCACGACACGTCCTGTAGGAGAGAAAAAAACAGCAGGTTGAGACCCCACTGGTTACACTGTGAAAAACTTCCCCGCCACTTTCAAGTGACCTGATCGCTATCAAGTCTGCCCCCGTAGCTCGTTTAACCTCCACTTCCACTTCTATAAGCAACAGCAACTCACGTATCCCTAGAGAAACGAGAAACAACTCAAATGTGTTTGCTTTAGCGTTGCAGAGCGTAGCCCTAACGCTCGTTTCCATGATTGCCTCCTCTCGAAAAATGTCTCCTAACACCAAATAGCTTAAAATAGCTTACAAATCATTGAAATAAAAATAACTGGTTCATACTTGGCTACATGCCAGTGACATGGCCGGAATCTAGCCAAAAGAATGGTCGTCATAATGGATAATGACCATGGTAATAAACTCTAAGTTAAATTTTTATTTTCATGGGATTATAATATAATCTCCAAGGATGCAGTTTGACTCATCAATTTATACTATAAGTTGGTAGGAGCATACCATATCAAATCAACTTAAATTCAATCTTGGTTGTCTATTCCTCGTTAAGGGAAGTTGGTTGCAAGAAAGTGGTACATATATGTACCACAACTCATGTTATATTGTTGGAATAATCATGTGTGGTATTGATAAACTTTGTTTTCAAAATATTGTAGAAAATCCAGTATTTTAGTAGGTTTAATGTTTTATTCATTGTATCATAATAATAAATCTAGGATGCAATGGTAAGTCATTAACTCATTTGCCACTAAATCTAGGATGCAATAGTAACTCATTAACTCATTTGCTACTAAATCTAGGATGCAATGGTAACTTATTAACACATTTGCCATAAGAGTCAGCTTAATCGGTTGAATTCTCGTTTCTAAAAGTACTTCGCTATTGGGAGATCACTTGTCAATTCTCCTTGATGTCCTTGGGGTTAGGCTCTGTTCAATTATTTTAAGCCTCCAGGGTTAGCTCAATTGGTCAAGTTCTCGTTGCTAAAGCACCTCGCTAATGGAAGGTCACGGGGTCAATTCTCCTTGACCCCCTTGGGGTTAGGCTTTGATAATAAGTTGACGACATGTGATCCCTTTGAGTGGAGCTGCGTAGATATTTCCAAAAAAAAAACCTCATTAACTCATTTCATCTATTGTCAAAATGATTAAGATGGAAATATGGCATTCTTCTTGGTTCACTATGTTTGCTTCACAACATAATGATAAATGCTATATATGAATTTCCCCTTGAGAATTGACATATACCGTTAACATCATGGTAATTATATTTTCTCTAATTCAATTTGTCCTTTAGCATTATTTATGGATCTGCTTTTGAGTATGTATCAATATATCTTGGTTCCCCATATCTCTGTACATAGCTAGGGAAGCAAATAAACCAATGGTTTAAATATGATTTAGCCAAAGTGGTCGTTGCTTCAATCTTTCACGGCATGGTTTGTATTCAATTTTAATTTGTAAATACCATGAAGCATTAATGAAAGTTAGAAGCCCACACAATATACTATATTTTACCACTAGTTTTCTGTTGGAAAAAAATAAAATAAAAAATAATATAAGGGTTCAATTCACCTCCCTCATTAAATAGAAGCCCTAATGATTAGGTGTTCCCTATAGTGGTTGGGATGACAATGTCAACTTTTTTCGTAGGGCTCCCAATGATGGTTGCATCCTGCACCATAAGGGATTTTAAATTAGCAAATGTAGAAAGTTGTCATGTAGTGGGGGTTATAGATTGAAGAAGCTCACTATCCTCAGAAGGAATGAGCCAAGAACATTCACCATTTTGTTCGCTTAATGCTCAGTTGTTTCGTAGGTTGAAATGCAGAGCAACTGTAAAAACTCAACCATGGATAAAGTAGTAAGAACTTGCATAAAGAAATTGACAAATATGGCATGAAGAACAAAAATACCCATGGAAAAATCATGGCTTGTCAAAATTGTGAGTCCAAAAACCATGGGTAAATTAATAATTAATAATTATTAGTTTTTATTTTTATTTTATTTTTATGTAATTGTATTGAGTCAAAATGTTTATAGGATAGGATATTATAACGTTTCTTCCATACTTGTTAGAGAGCGCCTCTCGACACAATAAATAGCGCATGAATAACATCATGTCACAATGTGGGATCTAAATCCTGATGAGGAGGATAACAATTTTCCTGCAACCACTTAGGTTATACCTACTTGACAATTCTATATAAAGACATACAAAGGTGTTAGAATTTTTGACACCACACGTTGAGAAGACATTGACTAATGCTTAAACAAATGTAAAAGGGGATCGTCAAAATAACAACTCGTTCGATCTATCTAATCTTGTAATGCATTTATAAAATTATTAGAATTTAACAATATAGGGAATTAGAGCTTTCTTCAATTTTCGATAACCTGAGACCACTAAGACTTAATTAAACCTCTAAAATTATCATTACAACATGCATGAAACTTAAACCATAGTAAAACTCTACTCATCTCTAAAATTTATTCCATATTCTTCTTAAATTCATGATCATAAAAAAAATCTTTTACTACAACTTTAACTTACTCCCAACCCTCCTTTCAAATTGTAAACCACTTCCCCTATTTTCTCACTTTAACTTCTTTAATTAAATACTCTTTCCATTCTTTTTAATAAACTGTAATAAAATCTTCATCCATATAAATTTTATTTAATATTAAGAGCTTTACACACACCCACTTCAAATTAAATAATTATAAAACTCCACAATATATCAACAAATTTCATAAAATCATTGCATTTGAAACAAAGAATCCTCATATGTAAGTTTGTGTAAATGGTATAGAATATCCTATGAACATAATAGTTATAGTAATAGGGTGACACCCACTTCAAATTAAATAATTATAAAACACCACAATATATCAACAAAATTCATAAAATCATTGCATTTGAAACGAAGAATCCTCATATGTAAGTTTGTGTAAATGGTATAGAATATCCTATAAACATAATAGTTAAATAGTAATAGGGTGAGAATATAAGTTCACATAAATGGTATAGAATATCCTATGGAAGGCAAACTCAGAGGACCCATTAGGAGTGAATAAAGCCAGACATATGAACAAGGTTTGCGTAGGCATTTCTTCGAAGTCGTGAGATACAAGGATCTTTGAAACTATGCCAAGGCTTGAATGTTAAAAATACACAAAATCGTTTCGTTTCGCTGTGTCAGTCGCTTGACACCAATGGAGGCAAATCATAAGAAATCGCAGCAAACTTCCGTTTCAATGTGTCTTTGTTTCGTTTTGCTCGATTGGAAGTATGATGAGGTCGAGGAAGACAATTATGAACAAGGTAGGCAAATATGAGATCGGAAGAACCATTGGTGAAGGTACCTTTGCGAAGGTTAAATTTGCTTAGAATACAGAAACTGGAGAGAGCGTGGCTATGAAGGTTCTCGACAAGGGGGTGATTCTCAAGCATAAAATGGTAGACCAGGACATAGAAGCTGGAGAGAAGGAGGGTTTTGTGGAAACAAATAAGTTGGGTCAAGTCAAAATTGCTTCAACAGAGAAAACAAGAAAGTGGATTTGGGTAAATGCAAAGCAATATTGGAGCATTTTAGGGCGTAGTCTTGCTCGCCTTAAATGGGAACAAAGAAGAAGAAAATTGTAGAAATTTTGAATAATATGACACATATTCAACAGTGATTATCCCGATCATACAATTTAAGCGGAACATGTATAATACACAATCTCCTCTACGTTGATCATCAATTTACAGAAGCAGAAACATTCACAGGCACACATAGAAGCATCAATCAAACTCATAAACACAGTATGTATCCCGGGGAAAGCATCTCGCTAAAAACCCCACACTATCTGTATATTATATTGATTGAATCATGTAACAATACAAAGCATAATACTTCTCACAAGTATCTCCACCTGTTACACACAATACAGCTCAGATTTGATCTCCAAATCTCTCCCGCTGCTTGCCTGCCTCCACTGCTCAAACCTACTCGAGAACTGATGAGAATAGCTTCCCAAACTTGATTTTACACTGCAAAATAGTCACCCACACTATGTTGGACGTGAGCAACAGCTATAATATCATGAAGATACGTGAGCAAACTCATTGGCATACTCAATCCTTTGATTGTGCAAATCATCATGCACAACTATAGTCACAACTGATAGCAATCTGATCCTCTAACACCTGTCCCTGCTGAACTGAACATGCACTGACATGCAACTGAGTTAACTGATGTATTCTATAGTTGCATTATGAGTTAATAACTTGTGAATTAATTAATAACTAATTCACCCAACTCATCTTTAGTCTATTGATCAGTTAGACTAAATACAACCAGTTTAACAAAGCTAAACTGAACACAACTCCATCAACTGTACCTCCAGTCCACTAAACTCAACTCACTTGAGTTCTAACTGAAGTCATGCATGCAACAACTCAACTGACTCATAAGAAAAACGAATTTCCTTCTGACAGCTGCATGTGCCACTTCCGTAGCTCAAACTGAAGTGCTCCAAGAGAATAAGATTAAGTTTATAGTCCAAATATTATTGTGAGATAATAATATTTGACTTTTCTATTTTTGACTTTGATCACTCACACTGTGATCACTCACACTGTAATCACTCACACTGTGATCACTCACACTTTCATCAAAAATAGAAGTCCATCTATTTTTCCCAACTTGATCAATCATCCATAGACATGATCCATATGTCTAAAAATAGACATAGTCTAAAAATAGACTTGCGCCAAAAATAGCCTGCGGGCCCACTTAGTGAAGGCGACTCTTTTCACTAAGCTCCATCATCTTGTTGCACACTTTTCAACACTCCCTCTCAACAAGAAAGGCTTCCTCTCAAACCCGATCCTGTAACTCTGGAATGTTCTCCATGCAACACATTTGGCCGGTCCACTTGCTCTGTCATCAAAGTCTCTGACTGCTATTGCCTCTGTCAACTGAAACTCCGCATCTCTATGCTCTTCAGTATCTGACTGCTCTAGCCTCTGTCACTTTGATCTCTGACTGCATCCGTGCTGCTGCTGGTTCTATCTCCTAGCATTGCATCCGCACTGCACCTCCCAACTGACCTCCCTGTTGGGATAGAAACATCCTCTGATGCTGAAGCTCTACCTGCTGCTGACAAGTGCTCCCTTTCTGACATCTGCGCTACTGCAACATCTCCATGCATCTCGCACCATTGCACACCTCTCTGTGCCACCTAGCACTGTGCAAAACACTTGTGCCTCTCGCATTGCTACAGCCTGCTAGCTATGCGCTGTCCTGGGATTCCCTGCACTGTCGCTCTCTCTGCCGCTCCATCCGCATCTGTCTCTACCCAATCAGTCAGTTCCTGCTACTACACATCGGGGCTCCCGTAGCAAGGTCTCATCCAAGAGGTTGGGTACCTCAAGGATCCTGCCCCTCCTCCTTGGGACAATCAATCCACATCACCCCACCTCCTACCTGGAGGTATGGCTGCATGCGATCCCTCAGCCCACCTGGCTCGAAGTTTCCCCCTACTGGAGGTCTCTGGATGAGTAGATGTCTCTACTCCATCTCCACACAGCTTCCCCTGTTGTGGCTCCTCCACAACCTCCTGAAGTTGCTGCACCAATCGTGGCTCCTCCACAATCGTCTGAGACTTCTTCTGGCTCTGCATGTTGAGAGGTAATATACGCTCCCTCTCAACCACCAAGTCTCCATCAGTTGCCTTGCTGCTCAAGGCTTTGCATGCATCTTGAACCTCAAGAGCATACAGGTTCTTGACCCGTGAACCAATCTGCTTCACCTGTCTAGTGATGATGTGTCTAAGGAAAACCTTTCCCTTAGTAAAGACCACATCATATCCTCTGTCTTCCAACATCGCGATCGACACCAAGTTTCTCTTCAGTCCTGGTACATACTTGACATCGGTCAAGGTAAGGCGAGCTCCATGCTCCCTCTGAAAAATAACCGTGCCTACACCTGAGACACTATACTTCTCATCATTACCCATCCCTATGAGTATCTGGAGATCTTTCTCCTCCAAAGTACTGAACAAACTTTTGTCACCGGTCATGTGGAAAGAAGCTCCACTGTCAAGAAACCAACCACTTCCCATCATGGATGAAACCATGCATGCGAAGAGTGTGAAGTCCAACTCAAACTGTGAAGCAAGTGAGGCTGCCTCACCTTCAGATCCTTCCCCGGATCCCTTCTTGGACTTCTTCTTTGGGCAATTAGTAGCATAATGACCCAAGTCATGACAACGAAAGCATCTCACCTTCGCCTTGTCAACCTTCTTCCCATCATTGGAAGAACTGGATTCGGAAAGAGAAACCTTCCCCTTCCCCTTCCTCGCCTTACTCGCTAAGGCACAGTTCTCCTCATCCTGCATGGATGAAGAACCGTCTCTGGTGCTTCGTCTAATCTCCTCCTGCATCAAATCCGACCATGGTCGTTCCCAATTTGGCAGTTTCTCCCTTCCATTCACCGAGTCCTGGTAGCTATGCCAACTCTTAGGAAGGTCAAGGTGTCCTAGACTCACCAGCCTCATCATCAACAGTAACCCCCACACTTCCCAGCTCATCTCGACACTAAGTGAACCTCGTGAGATACTGGGGCATACTATCTCCATTCTCGAACTGAATGTTTCTGAGTTTTATCTCTTGCTTTGGAATTAAATTCGAATTCCACCAGCACAAAACTCAACTGCTTCCGATCTAGAATTCGTGAGAATAGTAGATCTGATGATCAATCCTCGCTTGATATCCTGTAAAAATCTCTTCTACAAATCAAGCTGCTCTGATACCATGTAGAAATTTTGAATAATATGACACATATTCAACAGAGATTATCCCGATCATACAATTTAAGCGGAACATGTATAATACATAATCTCCTCTACGTTGATCATCAATTTACAGAAGCAGAAACATTCACAGGCACACATAGAAGCATCAATCAAACTCATAAACACAGTATGTATCCCGGGGAAAGCATCTCGCTAAAAACCCCACACTATCTGTATATTATATTGATTGAATCATGTAACAATACAAAGCATAATACTTCTCACAAGTATCTCCACCTGTTACACACAATACAGCTCAGATTTGATCTCCAAATCTCTCCCGCTGCTTGCCTGCCTCCACTGCTCAAACCTGCTCGAGAACTGATGAGAATAGCTTCCCAAACTTGATTTTACACTGCAAAATAGTCACCCACACTATGTTGGACGTGAGCAACAGCTATAATATCATGAAGATACGTGAGCAAACTCATTGGCATACTCAATCCTTTGATTGTGCAAATCATCATGCACAGCTATAGTCACAACTGATAGCAATATGATCCTCTAACACTTGTCCCTGCTGAACTGAACATGCACTGACATGCAACTGAGTTAACTGATGTATTCTATAGTTGCATTATGAGTTAATAACTTGTGAATTAATTAATAACTAATTCACCCAACTCATCTTTAGTCTATTAATCAGTTAGACTAAATACAACCAGTTTAACAAAGCTAAACTGAACACAACTCCATCAACTGTACCTCCAGTCCACTAAACTCAACTCACTTGAGTTCTAACTGAAGTCATGCATGCAACAACTCAACTGACTCATAAGAAAAACGAATTTCCTTCTGAGAGCTGCATGTGCCACTTCCGTAGCTCAAACTGAAGTGCTCCAAGAGAATAAGATTAAGTTTATAGTCCAAATATTATTGTGAGATAATAATATTTGACTTTTCTATTTTTGACTTTGATCACTCACACTGTGATCACTCACACTGTAATCACTCACACTGTGATCACTCACACTTTCATCAAAAATAGAAGTCCATCTATTTTTCCCAACTTGATCAATCATCCATAGACATGATCCATATGTCTAAAAATAGACATAGTCTAAAAATAGACTTGCGCCAAAAATAGCCTGCGGGCCCACTTAGTGAAGGCGACTCTTTTCACTAAGCTCCATCATCTTGTTGCACACTTTTCAACACTCCCTCTCAACAAGAAAGGCTTCCTCTCAAACCCGATCCTGTAACTCTGGAATGTTCTCCATGCAACACATTTGGCCGGTCCACTTGCTCTGTCATCAAAGTCTCTGACTGCTATTGCCTCTGTCAACTGAAACTCCGCATCTCTGTGCTCTTCAGTATCTGACTGCTCTAGCCTCTGTCACTTTGATCTCTGACTGCATCCGTGCTGCTGCTGGTTCTATCTCCCAGCATTGCATCCGCACTGCACCTCCCAACTGACCTCCCTGTTGGGATAGAAACATCCTCTGATGCTGAAGCTCTACCTGCTGCTGACAAGTGCTCCCTTTCTGACATCTGCGCTACTGCAACATCTCCATGCATCTCGCACCATTGCACACCTCTCTGTGCCACCTAGCACTGTGCAAAACACTTGTGCCTCTCGCATTGCTACAGCCTGCTAGCTATGCGCTGTCCTGGGATTCCCTGCACTGTCGCTCTCTCTGCCGCTCCATCCGCATCTGTCTCTACCCAATCAGTCAGTTCCTGCTACTACACATCGGGGCTCCCGTAGCAAGGTCTCATCCAAGAGGTTGGGTACCTCAAGGATCCTGCCCCTCCTCCTTGGGACAATCAATCCACATCACCCCACCTCCTACCTGGAGGTATGGCTGCATGCGATCCCTCAGCCCACCTGGCTCGAAGTTTCCCCCTACTGGAGGTCTCTGGATGAGTAGATGTCTCTACTCCATCTCCACACAGCTTCCCCTGTTGTGGCTCCTCCACAACCTCCTGAAGTTGCTGCACCAATCGTGGCTCCTCCACAATCGTCTGAGACTTCTTCTGGCTCTGCATGTTGAGAGGTAATATACGCTCCCTCTCAACCACCAAGTCTCCATCAGTTGCCTTGCTGCTCAAGGCTTTGCATGCATCTTGAACCTCAAGAGCATACAGGTTCTTGACCCGTGAACCAATCTGCTTCACCTGTCTAGTGATGATGTGTCTAAGGAAAACCTTTCCCTTAGTAAAGACCACATCATATCCTCTGTCTTCCAACATCGCGATCGACACCAAGTTTCTCTTCAGTCCTGGTACATACTTGACATCGGTCAAGGTAAGGCGAGCTCCATGCTCCCTCTGAAAAATAACCGTGCCTACACCTGAGACACTATACTTCTCATCATTACCCATCCCTATGAGTATCTGGAGATCTTTCTCCTCCAAAGTACTGAACAAACTTTTGTCACCGGTCATGTGGAAAGAAGCTCCACTGTCAAGAAACCAACCACTTCCCATCATGGATGAAACCATGCATGCGAAGAGTGTGAAGTCCAACTCAAACTGTGAAGCAAGTGAGGCTGCCTCACCTTCAGATCCTTCCCCGGATCCCTTCTTGGACTTCTTCTTTGGGCAATTAGTAGCATAATGACCCAAGTCATGACAACGAAAGCATCTCACCTTCGCCTTGTCAACCTTCTTCCCATCATTGGAAGAACTGGATTCGGAAAGAGAAACCTTCCCCTTCCCCTTCCTCGCCTTACTCGCTAAGGCATAGTTCTCCTCATCCTGCATGGATGAAGAACCGTCTCTGGTGCTTCGTCTAATCTCCTCCTGCATCAAATCCGACCATGGTCGTTCCCAATTTGGCAGTTTCTCCCTTCCATTCACCGAGTCCTGGTAGCTATGCCAACTCTTAGGAAGGTCAAGGTGTCCTAGACTCACCATCCTCATCATCAACAGTAACCCCCACACTTCCCAGCTCATCTCGACACTAAGTGAACCTCGTGAGATACTGGGGCATACTATCTCCATTCTCGAACTGAATGTTTCTGAGTTTTATCTCTTGCTTTGGAATTAAATTCGAATTCCACCAGCACAAAACTCAACTGCTTCCGATCTAGAATTCGTGAGAATAGTAGATCTGATGATCAATCCTCGCTTGATATCTTGTAAAAATCTCTTCTACAAATCAAGCTGCTCCGATACCATGTAGAAATTTTGAATAATATGACACATATTCAACAGAGATTATCCCGATCATACAATTTAAGCGGAACATGTATAATACATAATCTCCTCTACGTTGATCATCAATTTACAGAAGCAGAAACATTCACAGGCACACATAGAAGCATCAATCAAACTCATAAACACAGTATGTATCCCGGGGAAAGCATCTCGCTAAAAACCCCACACTATCTGTATATTATATTGATTGAATCATGTAACAATACAAAGCATAATACTTCTCACAAGTATCTCCACCTGTTACACACAATACAGCTCAGATTTGATCTCCAAATCTCTCCCGCTGCTTGCCTGCCTCCACTGCTCAAACCTGCTCGAGAACTGATGAGAATAGCTTCCCAAACTTGATTTTACACTGCAAAATAGTCACCCACACTATGTTGGACGTGAGCAACAGCTATAATATCATGAAGATACGTGAGCAAACTCATTGGCATACTCAATCCTTTGATTGTGCAAATCATCATGCACAGCTATAGTCACAACTGATAGCAATCTGATCCTCTAACACCTGTCCCTGCTGAACTGAACATGCACTGACATGCAACTGAGTTAACTGATGTATTCTATAGTTGCATTATGAGTTAATAACTTGTGAATTAATTAATAACTAATTCACCCAACTCATCTTTAGTCTATTGATCAATTAGACTAAATACAACCAGTTTAACAAAGCTAAACTGAACACAACTCCATCAACTGTACCTCCAGTCCACTAAACTCAACTCACTTGAGTTCTAACTGAAGTCATGCATGCAACAACTCAACTGACTCATAAGAAAAACGAATTTCCTTCTGACAGCTGCATGTGCCACTTCCGTAGCTCAAACTGAAGTGCTCCAAGAGAATAAGATTAAGTTTATAGTCCAAATATTATTGTGAGATAATAATATTTGACTTTTCTATTTTTGACTTTGATCACTCACACTGTGATCACTCACACTGTAATCACTCACACTGTGATCACTCACACTTTCATCAAAAATAGAAGTCCATCTATTTTTCCCAACTTGATCAATCATCCATAGACATGATCCATATGTCTAAAAATAGACATAGTCTAAAAATAGACTTGCGCCAAAAATAGCCTGTGGGCCCACTTAGTGAAGGCGACTCTTTTCACTAAGCTCCATCATCTTGTTGCACTCTCAACAAGCATTTCTTGTTGCACACTTTTCAACAAAAATTGCTCCAGAGAAAGAAAATAAATAAGAGCAACAAAAATAAAGAAGAATCAGCCATTTCCAGTCGCACATCTACACCTCTTACTTCGTCATCGGATCTCTATGTCCAAGAACTAATGAAGGCCAAGACAAGGCTGGGGATTTTGGAAGCCAAAGAACAGGAAAGGAACCGCAAAATTTCAGAGATCACAATTGCAAATCGGTGTTTAATGGAAGGTAATAGAATTTTAAAAGAACAAGTAACAATGTTACAAGAGGCTCTAGAGACAGGAAAACAAGAATGGAAAATCATGAACACAGAGTGGCAAACCATGAAAGAATCAACAGTAGCAAACAAGAATGTGATAATTGCTAAAGCAACTCAGGTAGATACACAAATATCTCAACAAACAGACCTTCCAAAAGAGAGGGCAAAAAAGAACAATAGGAAAGATGGTGCAACATAAATCAAAGTTAGAGGTGAAGACGCTAATGGTTACATAAAGACACAAGAAAAAGAAAATGCAAGTGCTTGTAGATCACAGGAAAGAGAACACAAAGAAATAAAGGACATGGAAACAAATTTTATTATCAAGGGAATAGGAGATTATGGGAAGAATGAAAATACTCTCAAGTTGACAAGAGACTTTCTGAAAGATAAACTACAATGGAAAGGGCAAATTTGCCAAGCAAGGAGGGTGAGGAAGATATGTGAAGAGAGACCTCAATCCATCAAAATCACCATGGCAAGCGTTCAAGACATACACCAACTATTGGGCAAAAAGAAACTATTGAAAGGCTCACACTTCTTCATGGATGAAGATTTAACCAGCAAACAACAAGAGGATAGAAGGGAAGAAGTGGAGAAAATCAGAGCAACAAGAAATGAAGGGAAAAGGGCATGGTTGTACAATGGTAAAGCAATTATTGCAGTGTTTGGGCCTCTAGGCAAAATAGGGCAGCAAGCTGGAAGTAAAGAAAAATAGAGAATTCGATGATAAGGAGGAAAACAACAAGATCAACATGGATGAAAAGGGGTGAAGACTCAAATTTGAGTCTTATGTGCCAAATTGCGTAGCAGTCAAATCCTACCCAGGTCTACCTAAGTTTAGTTTGTTGGAATTGTTGAGGTTACCCTTGGAGGAGGGGACTTGGGTTAAGGCCTATTGCAGAAGGTAGAGACATAATTTTTCTCACAGAAACCCATGAACATGATGGTTGCAAAACTCCTATGTTTGACGGTTATTTGAACTTAGCAGTTTGGGACAAGGTAGCAGAAAATAGCAAAGGGTATGGGGGACTATTAGTATTAGTGAAAGAAAAAGAAGGTTGTCACATTCAGTTAATTAAAAAAGATGCAAATAAACAATATTTAGGGTTCAAAATATCAGAGAATGAGAATCACATAAGAGTTGCAGCATGTTATTTTGCCCCTCAAGTCTCAAAAACTTACAAAAATAAGGGGTTAGACAACAAGGATCCGTATGCAGCTTTAAAACAAGATATTGTCATGTACTCTCAGCGAGGAGAAGTTATTTTAGTGGGAGATTTCAATGCTAGAACATCAAATCATCATTTTAGTATTATTTGTTGTAAAGATGATCACAATCCTATTTGGCTCATTGAAGAGGAGAATCCCCAATGGGTGAGGTGTTCAAAAGATGAAAAAGTTAGCAATCATTTTGGAGAGGAGTTGCTTACATTGTGTGGGGCTTTCAACTTAATTATTTGCAATGGTCTAGATAGATGAAAAAGGTTTGGGAACTTCACTTGCAACACATACAATGGGGCAAGTGTTGTTGACTATGTGATGTGTTCACAAAGCTTGATAGAAAAGATAGGTGAAATTAAGATTGGAGAGAATATTTGGGACTTAAAATCAGACCATAACCCAATTTATATAAAGTTATCATGGTTAGAAGAAAGACAGAATGGGAGAAAAAACCAATGCTCTCGACAATCACTATCAAGGGGCAAAATTCTTCTAACACAAGAAAATTGTACTATCTTCAAGACAATGTTAGAGAGATTAATTCAGAAGGAGAAAATTGGTTTCAAAAGTTTCAATAGTCACGAGTTAACAAATATAATCCAAAATGTACTTCAATAGTGCAAAAGAGCAAAAAATAGGAAATCAGAATCAAATTGTTTTCCTGTAAATGCTTGAATTGATGAGAAATGCAAAATGGAAAGGAGAACCTTGAAAAAGGCAACCAAGGAGAAGATGAATGTAAAGTTATATAAGCAGATACTAAAAAGGAAAAAAAGATGAGTTCATGCAAACAAGGTGAGAAGAGTTAATATATCTAAGCAAGAATAAGCCAAAGATTTTATGGGAGGAACTTCAACCAAGGAAGAAGAAAATCAAAAATAATATTACAACCCAACAATGGTTTGAATATGCAAAGCAACCATCTCAGAAAGAATCAGAGGCGAAGCCTCCCTTTAGGATTAACACAACTACAAAGCTCTTCATGTTACAAGAGGTGGAGATTGGAATTAAGAAGCTGAAAACAAGAAAGGCAAAGGACTTGGTTGAGCTTCAAGTAGAGTATCTAAAATGGGGAATGAACACTCTTGCATCGCACATCATGGAAATATTTAACAACATCATTCAACAAGGATTCCCAAGGGACTGGAAAACTAGCCTAGCAATACCCCTTTTTAAAAGTGGAGACATTAATAATCCTTCCAATTATAGAACCATTATGATCAATCCTTTGTTTGCAAAGCTTTTCGGCAGCATGGTAGAAAATAGAATCAGTAAGTGGGCAGAAGTAAAAGAAAAGAGGGCAAGAGGACAAGCGGGTTTTAGGCCGAAGCATTCTACAGTGGATCATGGTATCACGTTGAGACACATTGTTGAAAAGGTTTGGGAGGACAAAGAAGAAGCATTTTGCTGCTTTGTTGACTTCAAAAAGGCATTTGACACAGTCCCTAGAGATAAGTTGTGGCGTAGAATGGAAGAACTTGAAATTCCTTTGCATTATAGAGCCGCTGTCCATAGACTTTATGAAGAAGTGAAAGTCAAAATTAGAACCTCAACAGGTATTTCAAAAAGCTTTAGAAGTGACATTGGAGTCAAGCAAGGTTGCCCTCTATCTCCTACTCTTTTTGGCTTATATATTGATAAACTGGAAGAGTGGATAAATCTGCAAGGTGGAGATGGTGTTCGGTTGGGGGAGTTTGTGATAAAGCTTCTTTTATATGCGGATGATCTTGTATTGATTTCTAAATTGGCCCAGGGATCACAAATGCACCTATATGCCTTTGAGCATTTTTGTAGAGAAGTGGGGATGCAAGTCAATACTAGCAAGACCAAAATAATGATTTTCTCCAAGAAAATGAAGCAGAGCCAACATACGATCTTCTTTGAAGGTAACATTCTTGAAGAAGTAAATGAGTACAAGTACTTTGGGATTGATTTCAACAACAAACTTAATTGGGAAGACTGCAGAAAGAAGAGAATTTTAGGAGGGTGGAAAGCATTATATGCTCTTCAAAACAGATGACTAAAACACTTTTTGGACACCTAGTTTGTCTAATGATGCTACATGGGAGTGAATTGTGGGCTAACAACACCCTTGTCTCAAAATGGAAACAAATTGAGAAAATCCAAAAACGCTTGATCATAAACAAGTTCAAAATATAAAATTCAGTATCTTATGAGATAATGTTGAGTGAAACAGAAGCAACCCCATTGAAGCAATTGCTATGGTGCAGCTCATAAGATATCTAAAAATAATTGAGCAAATGGGAGTAGGTAGATGGCCTAATGTTATCTTCAATGAAGGCATGAATGAAAGAAAGAAAACATGGATGAAACAAAACTACATATGGATGCAAAAATGGAATATCTACCTCAATGTCTGTCCCACAAATAGCAAGGAGCTAAAGGATTTTGTTATGGAGAAGTTTCGTAAACGAGTATGGGGAAAAGAGTTGGGTAGAAAGAAGAAGTACTACATTGAGGAATTCAACCCTATGTGTGATCTACAACAAAAACAATTCATTGGAGCTAGCATTCCATGGAGGGCAAAGGTTCTTATTGCTCAATTAAGAACCAACTCGCATCAATTTTGATGTGAAACAGGAAGGTGGAAAAGACCTAAAGAAGCTTTGGAAGAATGGGTGTATACATTTTGCACGTCTGGGCAGTGGAATCGAAAAAACATTTTATTTTGGAATGTGATGCATTCAAAGACATCAGAGAAAGTTATGGGAATTTGTTAGCATCAGTTTCCTGGCATTGTCTTTTCAGTGAGGGGATTGTTGGCAAGTTGGCCTAGCTCATCATCAATTTGAACAAGAAATAGATTGAATCACAAAATATGAAAAGCAGGGAACTAATAGTCCCATAGACTATTTTTAGTCTAGTGGAAATTAAAATATCATTTCATTTCATTATGAACATAATAGTTAAAATAATATTAGGGTGAGAATACTTGTTTAATTTCAGTGCCTTGTATGTCAAATATAAATGAAATGATATTTTAAGGTCCACAAGACTAAAAATAGTCTATGAGACCGTTAGTTCCCTGTTTTTTGCTCTTTGCAATTCAGTGTTTTTCTGATTCAAATTGTTGATGAGTTGACCCAACCTTCCAACAATCTCCTTGCTAAAAAGACAATGAAAAGAAACCGATGCTAACATGTTCTCATAACTTTCTCGGATATCTTTGAATGCATCACGTTCCAAAATGAAATGTTTTTCCAATTCCACAGCCCCAGACGTGCAAAATGTACACACCCTTTCTTCCCAAGTTTCTTTAGGCCATTTCCACAGTCCTGTTTCACACTGAAGTTGATGTGAGTTGGTCCTTAATTGAGCAATAAGAACCTTTTCCCTCCACGAAATGCTAGCTCCAATGAATTTTTTTTGTTGTAAATCACACGTAGGGTTGAATTCTTCAATGTAATATTTATTTTTTCTAACCAACTCTTTTCCCCATACCTTTTTACGTAGCTTCTCCATAACAAAATCCTTTAGCTCCTTGCTATTTGTGGGACAGACATTGAGGTAGATATTCCATTTTTGCATCCATGAGTAGTTTTGTTTCATCCATGTTTTCTTTATTTCACTCATGCCTTCATTGAAGATAACATTAGGCCATCTACCTACTCTCATTTGTTCAATTCTGTTTAGGCATCTTATGAGCCGCACCATAGCAATTGCTTCAATGGAAGTTGCTCCTTTTTCACTCAACATTATCTCATAGGGTACCGAACATTTTATTTTGAATTTACTCATGATCAAACATTTTTGGATTTTCTCAATTTGTTTCCATTTTGAGATGGGAGTGCTACTAGCCCACAATTCACACCCATATAGCATCACTGGACAAACCAGGAGTCCAAAAAGCACTTTAATCGTTTTCCAATCCGATAACTCTACCTCTCTACATTTATGTTGAAGAGCATATAATGCTTTCCACCCTCCTAAAATTCTCTTATTTCTGCAGTCCTCCCAATTGAGTTTGTTGTTGAAATCAATCCCAAGGTACTTGTACTCCTTTACCTTTTCAAGAATGTTGTTTTCAAAGAAGAAAATATGCTGGATTTGCTTCCTTTTATTAGAAAAAATCATTATTTTGGTCTTGCTAGTATTGACTTGCATCCCCACTGCTCTACAAAAATGTTCAAGGGCATATAAGTGCATTTGCAATCCATGGGCCGATTTAGAAATCAATAAAATATCATTAGCATATAAAAGAAGCTTTATCACAAACTCCCCCTACCGAACACCATCTCCACCTTGCAGATTTAGCCACTCTTCCAATTTATCAATATATAGACCAAACAGAGTGGGGGATAGAGGGCAACCTTGCTTGACTCCAATGCCACTTCTAAAGCTTTCTAAAATACCTCTTGAGGTTCTAATTTTGACTTTCACTTCTTCATAAATTCTATGGACAACGACTCTATAATGCACATGAATTTCAAGTTCTTCCATTCTACGCCACAACTTATCCCTAGGGACTGTGTCAAATGCTTTTTTAAAGTCAACAAAGCAACAAAATACTTCTTATTTTTCCTCCCAAACCTTTTCAACAACGTGTCTCAATGTGATGGCATGATCCACTATAGAATGTTTTGGACTAAAATCCGCTTGTCCTCTTGCCCTCTTTTCTTTTAGTTTTGCCCACGTGTTAATTCTGTCTTCTACCATGTTGCCGAAAAGCTTTGCAAACAAAGGATTGATCATAATTGTTCTATAGTTGGATGGATTATTAATGTCTCCACATTTAAAAAGGGGTATTGCTAGGCTAGTTGTCCAATCTCTTTGGAACCCTCGCTGAATGATGTTGTTGGATATTTTCATGATGTGCGGTGCAAGAGCGTTCATTCCCCATTTTAGATACTTTGCTTGAAGTTCAACCAAGTCCTTTGCCTTTTTTGTTTTCAGCTTCTTAATTCCATTCTTCACCTTCTGTAATGTGAAAAACTTTGAATTTGTGTTGATCTTAGGGGGGACTCTGCCTCAGATTCTTTCTCATAGAGTTGCCTTGCATATTCAAACCATTGATTGGCGGTAATATTATTTTCAATTTGCTTCTTCTTTGGTTACAATTCATGTAAAAAAAGCTTTGGATTATTCTTACTTAAATATATTAACTCTTCTCTTCTTGTTTACATTTCTTTTAACATCTACTTATATAAATGTACATTCATCTTCCAAATACATGTTTCTAGAGTGAAAACATTCATCTTCTAAATACATGTTTCATGAGTGAAAACGCCTTTTATGAAGAGCGGCTGTTTAATCCCATATAATATTATTAACATGCTTCTGGTACCCGTCTTTCTCAATTCATTCAGCGCAACGAGCAATTTCCAGAAAGGCTTGTGAATTTCGATTATCAATGGCTACTACTTTATAGCCGCGCGTTCTTGGGTTGTCGTGAATTTCAGTTATCAATGGCTACTCCTTTAAGGCCGCGCGTTCTTGGGTTGTCTACATACTCTGCAGAAACCTCCAAGTCTTTTACTCTCCTCTCTTCTTTCCACCGACCTTATAACATCTCTCCCTTAAAAGAAGGTTTTCCGAGAGGTCGGAATTTGAAATTCTCAAAAGGCTTGAGCTCAATCCGGCCATCTGGACGGAAGGAGGGAATTACAGTCGAAGCTGTTGTCAAGCGAAGTCCCAAGCGGTTAAAATACTCGTCTCCTCCATTTCGCAAGGTGAATTTATTTTCTTTCGGCCTTAATTTCGAAGGCCATTTCAATTTTTACACTGTCTGTACGTGGTCAGAATCGAACTCATAGAACCGGTGTAATATTGTTTAAAACTCACGAGCACGAGCCATCCACTCTAGCATGCCAACTGATCACATAAAGTGCACAGAGAGAAATATATTGCACGTGATATACAAATTATGGATCCCCTGCTTAGCACGCCAAATAGATGTTTTGCTGGCTGTTAATTGAGTTTGGTAGCTTGCATACGGAACAGAGAGGGAGAGGATATTTGCGGGGTAGTCTCGTGCATTGGATTTTCCTTGAGTGCTTCTTCAGATGAAAATAGAATCAGCATAATACCAAATTTTCCGGTTTTTGGATGTTTCATATGGCATTTGAGTGATTATGCTGACTCGTGAATTTACATTCCAGGAGGCCTCCATGTAGTTAGAAAAAATCTATATAAAAATTATATCCCGTACAATTAAAAATACTGCCCACTGGTTGGATGTCAGCTGTACAATTAAAAATACTGTCCACTGGTTAGTGGATAGATGCCAACTGTATAATGTTAACACTCCTACAGAGAATATCCAATCAATTAAGTTCCCCCACAACAAAAGAACTATCAATACATCTAACCATAGATGGAGATCTCCTCCTTTCGAAACTTGAGGTGGAGACAAGGCAACTTTACCCATATGGGTACCTTACTTTCTTGCATAGAGGTTCAAAACTTGTGCACCATTCAATGTAGATTGTGCACCGTTCAATGTAGGTAAGGCCTGATGTTCCCTAGAACTATGACCCACATGCGAAGTTCTACTGCCGACACATTTCTATACTTAAAAGTATTAGAACCTCCAAAAAATTAATTAAGTAATTGTCTAGATTGTATCACTAGATGCATTCCAACCAACTTTTTAGAGAGGCTGCACTTTATGAATGAATGAATGATATTTTAATGTCCATGAGACTAAAAATACTCTATGGGACCACCGGCCTCTGTGCTTTTTGTCTTTTGCAATTCAATCATTTTCTTATTCAAATTGATGATGAGCTGGCCCAATCTCCTGACAGCCTCCTTGTTGAAAAGCGAATGCCAAGGGACCGATGCTAACATATTGGCATAACTATCCCTGATGTCTCTGAAAGCATACAGTCCAAAATGAAATGCTTTTCCTATTCCACTGCCCTAGAAGTGCAAAAGGTACATAGCCGTTCTTCCCAAGCTTCTTTAGGTCTTTTCCAAGGTCCCATTTCACACAGAAGTTGATACGAGTTAGTTTTTAATTGAGCAATAAGAATCTTTGCTCTCCACGGAATGCTAGCTCCAATGTATCCTTTTTGTTGGAGATGGAAAGTGAGGTTGAATTCCTCAACATAGTACTTCTTCTTTCTACCCAACTCTTTTCCCATATATGTTTACGAAATTTCTCCATAACAAAATTCTTTAACTCCTTGCTATTTGTGGGACATGCATTGAGGTAGGTATTCCATTTTTGCATCCATTTGTTGTTTTGTCTCATCCATGTTTTCTTTCTTTCACTTATGCCTTCATTGAAGATAACTTTAGGCCATCTACCTACTCCCATTTGCTCATTTCCTTTTAGATATCTTATGAGGCACACCATAACAATTACTTTGATAAGAGATGCTAATGTTTCACTGAACATTATTTCATAAGGAACCAAATTTTTTATTTTGAACTTGCTTATGATCAAGTTTTTTTGGATTTTCTCAATTTGTTTCCATTTCGATACGAAGGTCCTGCTAGCCCACAATTCACACCCATATAGCATCATTGGACAAACAAGGAGTCCAAAAAACACTTTAATCGTTTTCCAATCCCATAACTATGCCTCTCTACATCTGTTTTGAAGAGCATATAATGCTTTCCACACTCCTAAAATTCTCTTATTTATGAAATCCTCCCAATTAAGCTTTTTGTTGAAATCAGTCCCGAGGTACTTATACTCATTTACTTCTTCAACAATGTTGCCTTCAAAGAAGAATGTATGTTGGCTCTGCTTCTTTTTATTAGAGAAAATCATTATTTTGGTCTTGCTGGTATTGACTTGCATCCCCACTGCTCTACAAAAATGCTCAAGGGCATATAGGTGCATCCGCAATCCATGGGCCAATTTAGCAATCAATACAAGGTCATCAACATAATAAAGAAGCTTTATCACAAACTCCCCCAATCAAACACCACGTCCACCTTCCAGATTTAGCCACTCTTCCAGTTTATCAATATATAAACCAAAAAGATTAGGGGATAAAGGACAACCTTGCTTGACTCCAATGTCACTTCTAAAGCTTTCCGAAATGTCTACTGAAGTTCTAATTTTGACTTTTACCTCTTCATAGAGCCTATGAACAACGACTTTATAATGCAAAGGAATTTCAAGTGCTTCAATTCTACGACACAACTTATCTTTAGGGACTGTGTCAAATGCCTTTTTGAAGTCAACAAAGCAACAAAATACTTCTTGTTTGTCCCCCAAAACCTTTTCAATAATGTGTCTCAGCGTGATAGCATGATCCAATGTAGAACGCTTCGACCTAAAACCTGCTTGCACTTTTTCCCTCTTTTCTTTTACTCCTGCCCATTTATTGATTCTATTTACTACCATGCTACCAAAAAGCTTTGCAAACAAAGGATTGATCATAATGGTTCTATAGTTGGAAGGATTTTTAATGTATCCACTACTAAAAAGGGGTATTGTTAGGCTAGTTGTCCAATCTCTTGGGGATCCTTTCCAAATGATGTTGTTGAATATTTCCATGATGTGCGGTGCAAGAGTGTTCATTCCCCACTTTAGATATTCTGCTTGAAGTTCAACCAAGGCCTTTGCCTTTCTTATTTTCAACTTCTTAATTCCAATCTCCACCTCTTGTATCGTGAAAAGCTTTGTAGTTGTGTTGATCTTAGGGGAGGCTCAACCTCTAATTCTTTCTCATAGAGTTGCCTTGCGTAGTCAAAGAATTGATTGGCTGTAATATTATTTTCAGTTTGCTTCTTCCTTGGTTGAAGTTCTTGCAAAGATAGTACAATTTTCTTGTGTTAGAAGAATTTTGCCCCTTGATAGTGATTATCGAGAACATTGAGTTTTCCTCTCATGCCACCTTTCTTTTAACCAATATAGCTTTATATAAATTGGGTTATGGTTTGATTTTAAGTCCCAAATATGCTCTCCAATCTTAACTTTGTTTATCTTTTCTATTAAGCTTTGTGAACAAATAACAGGGTCAACAACACTTGCCCCATTGTATGTGTTGCAAGTGAAGATCCCAAACCTTTTCCATCTATCTAGGCCATTGCAAATAAGTTGAAAGCACCGCGCAATGTAAGCAACTCCTCTCCAAAATGTTTGCTAACTTTGTCATCTTCTAAACATCTCAACCATTGGGGATTCTCCTCTTCAGTGAGCCAAATAGGATTGTGATCTTCTTTGCAACAAAGAATACTAGCTTGTTGATTTGTTGTTCTAGCATTGAAATCTCCCACTAAAATAACTTCTCCCTGCTGAGAATACGTGACAATATCTTGCTTTAAAGCTGCATACAGATCCTTGCTGTCTAGCCCCTTATTTTTGTAAGTTTTTGAGACTTGAGGGGCAAAATAGCATGCTGCAATTCTGATGTGATTCTCATTCTCTGATATTTTGAACCATAAATATTGTTTATTTAATCTTATTTCACTAACTGAATGTGACGACCTTCTTTTTTCACTTAAACTAGTATTCCCCCATACCCTTTGCCATTTTCTGCTGCCTTGTTCCAAGCTGCTAAATTCGAATAATCATCAAACATAGGAGTTTTGCAACCATCATGTTCATGAGTTTCTGTGAAACAAATTATGTCTCTAGCTTCTGCAATAGGTCCTAACCCAGGTCCCTTCCTCCAAGGGTAACCTCTACAGTTCCAACAAACTAGACTTAGGTAGACCTGGGTAGGATTTGATTGCTAGGCAGTTTGGCACATAAGGCTCAAATTTGAGCCTTCACCCCTTTTCATCCATGTTGATCTTGTGGTTTTCCTCCCTATTATAGAATTAATTGTTTTCTCTTTACTACCAGCTTGCTGCTCTATTTTTCCATGAGGCCCAAACACTGCAATAATTGCTTTACAATTGTATAACCATGCTCTTTTACCTTTGTTTCTTGCTGCTCTAATTTTCTCCACTTCTTCTCTTCTCTCCTCTTGTTGTTTTGTTGGTTAAATCTTCATCTAGGAAGAAGTGTGAGCCTTTCAAGAATTTTTTTTGCTTAAGAGATGGTGTTTGTCTTGCATGCTTGCCATGATGACTTTTTATGGGTCGAGGCCTCTTTTCACATATCTTTCCCACCCTTTTTGCTTGGAAAATTTTCCCTTTCCAATGTAGTTTCTCTTTCAGAAAGTTCCTTGTCAAATTGAGAATTCTTTCATTCCCCCTATTGTCCCACAAAGTGTTTAGGCACCGCAACAATGCATAGAGTAAGGGCTGTCACTCAATCCTTGCTCACTACGTTTAGACTCTCTTCTAGACAAGTCGAGGGTGGTAGTCCCTAAGGTAAATGGATGAGAAAGCCTGTGGAACACGGGCTCTAGGAGATTTTAATGATGGACAATTTGACGAATGTAGAGTAAGTCTTGATCAATTAAAATAGATGGACTAAAATAAGACACAATTACAAGATATAAATGACTACAGACCAGTGCCTTTAATATTTGCGTTAATCATAGACTAAATAATAACAAGTCATCCAGAGAAAACTTGTAGATGTGGCAAAGCGACAATTATGAACAGTTAATGTAAATGCCCTAAACTTTAACATGCAAGAGATTTTAGATTTAAAATGATTTTCATTAACTGCCCAAATCTAGATTCAATTAACTTTCTCCAACAGTCAATATGATTTAATAAGTTTATCTTATTTGACAATAGAGAAATATCAAAATGCATTCAATCACCAAATAGCATTAAGGAACTTCAAATTTTAATTTTAATTATCCCTTAGGCAATAACTTCAATGTGATAAATAAATAAATCGAACTGAATCAAAGGGTTAAATTTTAAGATTTTAGTGGGCCATAGGCCACATTAAAATACTTAATGTAAAAGCGCAAATCCCTTTAATTTAATTCCTTCATAATTCTCACGTCACCTAAAATTTATAAATTTAATTTTTTTTTTTAGACTTTTAAGATTTTATAATTTTTTATGATTTTTTAAAATGAAAACAACAAAAATAAGAAAAGAAAAGAAAAG
Organism: Pinus tabuliformis; assembly: GCA_031772625.1. NCBI lineage: Eukaryota > Viridiplantae > Streptophyta > Pinopsida > Pinales > Pinaceae > Pinus > Pinus tabuliformis. The sequence continues at coordinate 540,794,559 of CM062820.1, read as the reverse complement.
AAAAGAAAAGAAAAGAAAAGAAAAATTTAAATCATAAATAAAAAATGAGAAGCGAGAAAATCGTATCAAACTACAACATTAAAAATAAAAGTCAAAACGAGAAAAATCGAAAAAAAAAGAAAAAAGAATCTAACTAACGTAAATGATGAAAATTGAAAAAGGGAAGTCAAAATCGAAATTCAAAATTAACCCTAAGCATTATACACAAATGAAAATAGATAAAATTAAAACGAAAAGGGACTAACTAAACTACATAAGGGGAAGACCTAAACTAACACATACACATACATAAAATAAAAGTCGAAAGCTTTTTTGTTGTTGTTGTCGTTTGCAGTGCGGGCAGGTTGGACGACGGAAAGGGTTTGATGGCAGTAGAGAGGAAAGAGATGGAGCTCGAATGAGTTAGTTGCGAGGAGAGGATGCGTGTTGGACGTAGGGAGGTTCGATTGAGGGCTGACTACAAGGAGACTCCAGGATGTGGGGGACAACAACGTTGAAGGATGGCAAGTTGAAGACTATAGGCTGACGACAGGAAGGATGCACGTAGCTCGATGGGGGATGGACAAGAGGAATGCCTATGGATGCTACGGACATGAGGGAGAAATGCAAAACGAGAGGAGGGTTTAGCTTCGAGAGTGACAAAGGAGGGTTTGCGCATTGGCAGTTTGAGGCCACACGCAGATGTATGGCAGCAAGAGAGAGGGACGCAAGCAACAATGAGAAAAAGGGCACAACTTCGAATGCAGATGGGCATCGTATGGAATAGCTACAACTGCGGGTTTGAGAAGCAGAATGGATGGCAAAGAGCTGACAGATGAGCGATATGGAGCCAAATGGAGCTGCAAGAGAGCAGAGAGAAGAGTAATCCGCAGATTTGTGGAGAATGCAGGCAGCAGCAAAAGGCTGTGAGCCCTCTAAAAGAACTTCGAAATTGCATAGTGAACTCCACAAATTAGGCCACAAATCAAAGAAACCAATCAGCAAACTGGTGGCCCAGAAACCCCTTAAAATTTTTATGAATATTTTAATTAAAACGTCAAATCCAATTGCTTTAGATTTATCAACGAAAACTCTTAAAAAATTTCTCCAAATTAAAAGATTTTTCAAAATCCTTGGACTACAAAACTAATGCCCCTGCAAAAATGGATTTTGAGGCTAGATCTTACTCTCCGGGGCCTAGATCCGGCTTTAGACCAAATTTTACCTTCAGATCTGCAACCTGTACTTGAAAATAGAAACACCCAGAACCTAGATATACAAAAAACAAATAAAACCCCAGAAAAACCCAAGTCAGAAAACCAAAAAATAATTACAAATCTATGCATAGGAATGACAGATCTATTGGATCTGGGGAGTGTGGGTCCAACTCCGCTTCGAGACCTGATAATCTGAGGCTCTCAACAACCAAAAAAACTAAAAATTTTAAAGTTTAAAGGAGGTGCTGAGCTCAAAACCCTTCATGCATCACCAATAAAAATCTTATGATAAGACCGGGATCAAATGAAGCTGGGCTCTCCAGAAAACACAGATCCGGAGTTTGCTGATCCAACTGAAAACTTCCCCGAACGCCCGATGATCTAAAAAAATCAAGACTTTCTTGCAAAACTCGATTCAACCATCAACATAGAGCGAGAAAACAATAATAAAACTCAGACAAATAGAGATACTTGCTATTACGTTCAGAATTTAGATTATCATTAAAACCCCAGCGACTGAGCGAGATGCCTGTACTCAAATCACTCTTCAGAAGCTATTATCAATGGCTAAAAAAAATTTATGCATGAAAAAACGATACATCTTACAGTACTTCCATGAAGAGTAACATCGGCGAAAATTAACCCCAAAGTCTTTCTTTATTTTCCAAGAAAAAATATTACACGAGAGCTTTTAGCTTAGCACACGACTTAGAGGTCGGATCAATTGACTAACAAATGACCTCCTATTTAAAGATAAATCCTCCAACGGCTAGTTCGAGTGATCCTCGTCAAAGCAATCTCGACTGTTGATGAGGATCAAAATTTCTTTTAATCTCATCCGTCGAAATTTTAAATTCTTGAGGAAATTCAAAATTTTCAATTAAATGCATTTTAATTAATTCAAAAATTAAATTTTTGAATTAATTTCCATAAAATTTTGACTTTGACTTAACTCTAGGGACTAGAAGCTTAAAAATTAGCAAGATAATCAATTTACCTTAGTTCCTAGACCTCTTAAAATTTATTTTTTAAGGACCGATGAATTTTGCTTTCGGAGAATTTAAATTTACCTAGGACCTAGAATTAATTAAATTTATGGCTTAGGATTTTAATTTATTTTTTTGGCTAGAAAATTTAATTAACCTATGAGGGGATAAATTATTTTTTCCAACCCTCATGACACTTTACATCATACTTTTCATATTTTTACATCATAAGGGAGAAAACCCATTTGAAAAAAACCCTCACAGACTACCCATTTCTGCAACACAAATATAATCCTACAGACCAAACAATTTGTATTAAAATAACCTAACCAAATAGTTATGATTATTCCCAAATCACTTTTACATAAACTCGATTTATAACACTAGGACTCGTCTAAGATCCTAGTGACAAAATCCATTTCGACTTTGGGGTAAGGCTGAAGGAAAACTTTGCTGACCATTCGAGAATGGATCGGTGAGACAAAAAACCTTTCGGAATGTAGATCATCACCAGAAAAGTAGGTTTACCTTGGCAATCACATACACGACTTGGATCTGCTGAGATTATTTACATTATACACATGCAGAATGGGTTTACATTATAACATGATAATCAAGCTGATGATGATAGTTGAACGACACAGACACGTTGATCAGACGCTATCCCTTTTGCGAAAAAAGGGGGTGTAGTGCTATGGGTCTTTGACAAGTTGTGGTCAACACTCCCCATAGTCTCTTATTTCCCTGATAATAAAGTTTGTTTTCCTATCTTTTCTTTCTTTGTGTTCTCTTTCCGTGCTCTACGAGCACTTACATCTTCTTCTTCCTCCATCCTTTCGTAACCATTAACGTCCTCAACTCTAGCTTTGATTTCGTTTGGAATGTTGCAACGACCAAAAGTCGTATACGCAGTGGAAATATTTAAAATACTTCGTAGACAAAGTGATTCATTGTAGGACAGTAATTGTATATTGTATACAGAATTGATGAAGGATGAGTACAAATGAGAATGAGGGTCCTGTATATATAGCAATGTAAGTACCTTTTCACTAAGAGACATGCCTTTTCATTATTAACTAACTAACCATTAGTTAAGTTACTTATTATTATATTATTTATTATCTATTTTTACATAATTTATGTTTATAACATTGCCTTCCCCTTCAAAAAGCTTTGTCCTCAAAGCTTGTTGATGAAGGGGCTTGATCTCTTTTCTACTACGAATGTCTTCTGCTTGATATCTTTTTTTGCTATGAATTCTTTCTTGTCTTGGAACAGTGATATTTGTCGATACAAGTTGATATGATCTTTGGAGTGATATATAAAACTGTCATACTAAGAATAGATCAGACCATCCTAGATTAACCTTCTGTGGAATATTTTGATCACTGGAACCTTGTAACGAATTGTTATCAGTAGACTGAATTGAGTTCACTTCAGTATTATTCGGAACATAAATTTGTTGTTTATGTTTTGTAGATTGATTAAGGTGTTGGAACGTCACCATCTTCCTCTTGTAAGGGAACATCAAGATTTTTTTTTTTGTGTGTGTGTGTGTGTGTGTGTTTAAAATGAACGTACCTAATTCTTTGAACCAAGGTTGACCAAGAATTATGTCAACCTCTTCGTCAAGCATAGTTACGACACTAAATTGAGATATGTACTCATAATGATCAATTGTCACTTGTAAATCATTAATTTCATATCTTTTTTTGCCAAAAATATCTGTTCTTTCTCCTATGTTTGACTCTGGAATTAATAGTTGATTTGTCAGATTAACATTCATATAATTTTCCTCGCGACTTGTACTAATAGCGATATTAAATTTTTTCCCTTGGATAGTCCCTCTTAATGCAATTAACTTGTGATGTGTGATGAATCATTAAACCACCCTTATAGGAAAATCGTCCTTCCTTGTTCTTTTTTGCCTTCTTTTCCAAAAGGACTGCTTGCTATGATATTTGTGTATCTACCTGAGTTGCTTTAGAAATGATCACATCCCTGTTTGCTGCTATTGATTCTTTCATGGTTTGCCATGCTGTCTTCATATTTTGCCATTCTCGATTTTTTGTCTCTAAAGCCTCTTGTAACATTGTTATACATTCTTTTAAAATCTATTACCTTCCATTAAACATTGATTTGCGAGTGTGATCTTTGAAATTTTGCGGTCCCTTTCCTGTTCTTTGGCTTCCAAAATTTCCAACCTTGTTTTGACCTTCATTAGTTCCTGGACATAGAGATCTGATGACCAAGTAAGACGTGTAGATGTGGGATTGTAAATAGTTGACTTTCCTAAATTTTTGTTGCTCTTATTTATTTTCTTTCTCTAGAACTGTTTTCTTCTTCTTTGTTCCCATTTAAAGCGGGCAAGCCTACGCCCTAAAATGCCTCGATATTGTTTTGCATTTACCCAAATCTACTTCCCTGTTTTGTTTGTTGAGACAATTTTGACTTGGCTCAAATGATTTGTTTCCACAAAACCTAAGGTTTCCTTGCCATTTTTAATGTTTACTATTGATTTTCTTTCCATTTTAAGATAAGGTCACATGCTAGATATCCTATAAAACCTCAAAACCAAACCAGCACACAGTGTAAATGTAAAAGCCCTAGTGTTCATGCAATCAGTTGAGACTGTAGCTCAAGCACTGGGTGGGACGAACAACACTCAAAAATGGCCGTGACGGGGTGTGTATTTCGCCTTTGCCATTGCGACTCCTTGTTCAATTGTTCTGCGATTTCCTCGTTACGTTATTGCTTAGCAACCTGCTCTCTTTGTCTGAAAGAGACCAATAAATGTTGTTTTCAAATAGGCACTAATAATATTTTCCACCAAGATCTCCTCAACAACGACTTCTATATTTTCATTTTTTTTGCTTGATACAAGCCTTCCATCTCCTTCTCTCTTGATTCCCTTTCTCCTTGTTACCATTATTATTGGTGCCCTTTTCATCTAGCAACATCCCATCATCCACTTGAGTTTTGCCTTCATTTTACCCTTTCGAGAACGCTTGGGCAGAACTTGTTTCCCCATTTGTTTTCCCTTTGGCCCCTCCAACAGGGTTTAGGAATGTTGATTTCCTTTCTTTTCGACTGGTAGGCCTTTGTTTGCTTTGAAGGGTGTTTCTCTAGGTGAAAAGACGTGGGTTGATTTATGATCCTTTCACTATCTTGATCCTGATTCTCTAATGTTGGCTTCCTAACATCATGAACAACTAACTTTGATCATTCACATCTTCCAATACTTGCCCTCCAGTGGTCCAATTAAATCCTCTTCAATGTGTTGTATTGATTGTTTACAGGATAAGGTTTTAGAGGACCTACTAGATAGGTTTTTGAAGGACACTTCAAACTAGTACCATTTGGACCATAAAGGTTCAAAGGGAGCTCCTTCATCAGTTCTGACTTATTGTGCTTTAATCTAACTTCTAAACTCTCTCTGCTTACAAAGGCCTGCTTGCTTGCTTATCTTTGTGGTTGGACTCTAGCTGGGCCATTGGTGCCTTTCTCATGCTACCTGCTTCCAAATGTTGTGAAACATTCTTGTGGGATTCACTGTTAAACGATCTGGTTGGATACAGACTTACATGTATTTGCACCCTTTCCTAACCTTGCCTTTGAAAATCCTTTTTCCTCATCCTCTTGCTCTGTAACCTCCTCCATTGTCATATATATATATATATAAGAAATGCGCTTCTACCAACAAAGGAAACATATTAAAAATATAGAGTGGAAGATAGTCTGTTACTACAAGACAAAATGTTAAAAACATAGGTAAACTAAAACACCCCTCGAAACTATCAGAAACAAACTACAAACTACATTCCTTTACCCAACAAAGAAATCCATGTGGGGGAATGGCGTGGCCTTGGTTGTTGCAACAAGCATGGGTATCATAACTTCCCTCTACAAAAAATAGGATGCCATGCAAGGGAGTCACATGGCTTTGAAGTACATTGAAATGAGGTTGTTGCAACTATTTCACAAATCCAACACATAAGAAAGCATCCTCCACAAAAATCCGTTGACATGTGCAGGGTAAAATGTAGCCCGAAGGTTTTAAGGTAAATAAGTAAATCCTTAAAAGTAATGTTAACCAAATTGGGTTATTATAAACCCACCACAGTGCAAGGCCCATGACTAATGGAGAAGGTAGGAAAACTGCAATCTGTAATCAAATAACACTCTTATCCCTATTTTCTACTTGTATGCAGAGACATTTAAATTTCAAACAACTAGCAATAGGTAAAATTGCCTAGCAAATTCCAAGCCAACATAGTGGGACGCTATGTTTTTATCACGAGGCAAATGGTTGCATACTCTAGGGAAATGTAGCCTAATCTCCACAAGCCCACAATAACAAACTTGCTGTCAAGATCACATGTGCATATTGTTGCCTCAAAATCTAGTAGAGATAATCACTAGACTAAGTGACAACGCTATGATGTGTGGCTTGTTGCCACACAATCTAGTAGGGGTCCTAGGATGGGTACCTAAGGGATAACTACTAGACCAAATGACAACAATGGGACAAAGATCCACTGTCACCTTAGTCAATGTCCCTTGCTCTTTACGGATTTTCACCGATGGGAGGAGTCTCGATATAAGGGAAATCACTTGAATGATAGGATCAATGGCAAGGTGTGATGTGATTTTCAAAGCCCATTCAAAGGAGAGGCTCAAATAATGGCTCAATTGCTTCAAAGAGAAGCTAATGGCTCTCCAAGAAAGGCTTATGAGGAGACCTAGACCTAGGAGGAAAGGTTATTCAATCACAAGGGACACTCCTAGACCAAAGGCTTCCTAAGGAGGCAAGATCTTTCTTAGGGTTTTGTAAGATAACGACCATATAAAGGTTTGGGACCACAAGAGAGACCTATAGAAAATCCAAGCAAGGCCTAGGGCTAGAAGATGATCTTCAAGGAGATATCTAGGTCAAGCAAGGATAAGAAAGGCCAAAAGAATAATTAACTTCCTTTGAGTTTTCAAGAGCAAATGACCTTTGGAATGCCACTAACCAAAGAAGTTTAAAGCTAGAATCGATGATGGAGCTAGGGCTTGAGATTTCTCTCAAACTAGCCACGGAATTGCCTCAAATTTGGAGGGTCAGTAGAGGACACTATAGCGCAGTAGCCTACCAATTTTTGCTCAAAAAGACCCCTCCTAAAGCAATTCACACTAGGCCCTAGTTGACCTTCTAGGGTTAGGGCAAAAAAATTGAAAAAGAGAGAAAGTAAGAGGTTTTAGGTTGATCAACTAGGATTAGGACTAGTGCCTTATCAATTGGGAGAAATGGAGTCAAGATTTGCTCTGATGAAGGAATTTCGCTCTATCAAGGAGACCTATGCAACTTTCGCTAACCCTAAGAGGTAGCAACTCAGCTACAAGAGGTATTTATACTTTGTTTAGCAAAGGTTGATGGAGATTCGAGGATGCAACAAGCAAAATGAGCCTCTAGGAACATTCATTCACATTATCTAATGTGTAATGCATGTAATGCTTCAAAATCCTAGTGTTTTCATGAATTCACATTTAATTAGGGCACATGTAAAATTATGACAAGATATTCCATACATTAGACATGTAACAAAGTAAAGATATAACATCAAAACAACACTTACAAGATAATGCGAGTATATCCATCCATCACATTTGCAAATAGAAGCTCCAAGACAAGATAGCGAAAATTCCAAACATCAAAATGCATCAATAACATCCAATTTCATCCATCAATTTCAGGTCCAAATTTTTTTACAAGAGAAAATCCCAATCCAAATGATGATGAGTTACAAATGAGGCTCTCCTTCAATTTATATGAGCCTCTCACAAGTTCGAATGGACTAATTAGCCTAATGAAGCCCCTAAAAATGTTTTAATGTGCAAAGTAACAATAACTTTGGTGACAAGCCCACCAAATAGCTCAATAAGTGTGAAACAAGCCTTCCTAATGAGGCCAAAATGATAAAATAATGGTGCAAAGGGCTGTTGGAAGGCCCAAAATGAGTCCTCAATGTGCCATGATGAAGAGGAGGGCTCCCAAAATGATGATCAAGGGAGTGGCCCCTTGATTTCCAAGCATAACATCCTGTGGTGCTCCTGAGTGGCTGTGGGGCATTGTCAATCGTCTCATGGGTCTCCAGTGGATCAAACATGTCAATGCTCCATTAATAAGGGCTAGAATGATGGCACATGCCCTCCCGTGTCTCTCTGGATGAGACAAAACCCCGTTTGGGCCCTGGATTAGCTGCCAACTGTCAGGTGCAAGTGCGTGGCCGACTGGGCAATGTGGTCCAAGTGCATCATCATCTTTGCATGACTGGGGCATGAACAAACAATGTGTAGTGCTGAAGAAGCCCATGGTGTGGCAATCAATGCTCTACTGTGGCGGAGGCCCATGGCTCTGAATGCTCACCCTACAAGTGCCATTATGACTCTTCGGAGGGCTTGGATCCCGTATAAAGAGACCAAGTCCAAGATGGAAACCCACCTGTAATCCTGTATAAGATCCAATGCATCTCCTCACCTTCCACTACAACAATCCATTAGTACAATTGAGTAAATAAGTTTGCTAACCAGGGACAAAAGTGGACACTTCATAGGGGCATGCCTTTTCAGATGGAATTTAGAGTGTACATGTTACACGAAGCTCAACAAGAGAGGTTAATGAAGGACCAAACATGCGGTTTAAACCTATAAGGGAGTAATAGGGCCATGGTACATCCGTTAAATGGCAGGTATCATGTGAAATGATGGTGGAACGAAGTGGGGCAATAGGAAACGCTCCAAGCCACATGCCATGATACAAGGGTAGCTATAATAAGGGAAGCCCACACATTGGGTATATGGATGTGTATGATAAAGCAGTGATTACCCCCTTAAGGTTGGGCATGTGAAATTTTTCTACTATTGTAGCAACTGAAAATTATTCTTCTAATTGATCAAAAATAAGTGCAACTTATTTGCTGTGGCAAACAACGAATAAAATCACAACTGCAATTTTCACCATAAAAACGTTGCTGATAATAAAATTCTGGAACTCAGAAATATAGAGCACACACAAAAATTTGACACAGTTATTTTTGAAACAAAAGTCCCCGAAAAAACCCAATGTGGGAAAATCGGTGCAACAGATGAGGGTTTTATTATTATTATGCAACAACAAAAATTTTGAGTACAAATTTGGATGCCAAACTGGCTATCCTCCAACAAAATATATTGCCAAAATTATTTGGAGGAAATTCCTCCCTTCTGCAACCAAACTCGGCCCCTCTGACGCACTTCCTTCTGATAACTCACATTGGCCAGAAATGTGCACTGCTTGGCCCAAATAATTTGCACTGCTTGCTAGCTAGCTCTGGATGAGCCATCCTGCCTCCCTCTGGCCATGGAAGTGACTCGCTCTACCTTCCGGGTGATCTCCCGACCTCCAGCAACTGAAACGATCACTTTTCGGCACTTCGAACTGGGGCAATGTTGCATGAAGCGGGGACGTTTTTTGGAAGTGGGGATGCGGAAGTGTCATTTCCCAAAATCCTAGGAAGTGAAGCGTCTCGAAAGCGTCTACTATATATATATATTATACTTTTTTGCATTTATATTAAAAAAAATCCCATATACGAAATTAGTTGTAGAAGACATGAAAACATGCATATTTTTACATAAATCAAGATAGATATGGCATCCATGATTCCATTGTACATCAATGATTAATTATTCGAGCATCAACCATCTAGATTCTAGCAATTACAAACATATATCAAATTTTTAAGCATATCATAAAACATAAAACATTTAGAAGATAAAATCATCAAACGTTCAAGTAACTTATCTAGCAAGTGAGCAATTGTCAACACGAGTCATGTCCAAAATTCAAATAATAATGTTTACAAATTAGGCCACTTGGCCACCACCAATACTCAAGTACACACTGAACTAGGAAGAGTAAAAAGTTCAAATTCACAACAAGACTACAAGTCTAATCTATGACAAAAGTAGTAAACTATGAATATATCTACTAATATGTCCTCCTTCCACCACGAACAGGATGTGAGCCTCCATGTGGTGGCAATGAAGAAGATGGTGGCTCTGGAAGTTGTGGCAGTGGAACTGATGAAGATGAAGCCCCTGCTGTTGGTGTTGAAGCATGGAACCTGGGAACTAAGGGACCGGATGGGGGTGGCATCTCAACTCGATCATCATCATCCTGGATAAGAGCATCCTCCAATTGCTCTAATCACAACACTCCATCCTCCAAATTGGGCTCCTCCAGATTTCTGTCCCAAACCTTAAGGTCTTTACTAGTCTTTGCATCATCACAGTAATGGGAAAACAATCGCAAATTGTAGTGAACATAAACCAAGTTCTCTGCCCATTCTAAATTTAACCTGTTCCTTTTAACACTGTGGATGAAAGAATAAGAGCTCCAACACCTCTCTGTAGAAGAAGTGTTTACCACCTGTGATAGCACTCGCAATGCCAAAGTTTGTAGAAGTGGAGTAACACCTCCATGCATGTTCCACCACTAAAGAGAAGAAAAATTCTCTTGATCTCTAATTGCATGCATGCTCCCAAATGGACTAGTGCTAAGCATATAGTTGCTCAAATGTTTATGTACCTTGGAAGCCTCCTCCTCATCAGGGACTAATTTATCCAATGCTTTCATATAACCAGATAGAACCTCTGGATCTAAGTGTGGTTTTTCCCTGCCTCCCTTCCCCCAGGTGCTGTTGTTGAAAGCCATGATGGATGATAGTATTTAGGTGTCACGTCAGAACATATGATAAGGCATGCAATGGAACGTTTAGCATATCTCATCGTTTTTCCACCTCTGCACGAATATAATTGTACAAGGTGATATCTCTAGGCTCAACAATGTCTTTAATTTGCCCCAACATGCTATCCATTTGCTCACACACCTCTGCAATTATTGGTCGATCTGAATCCGCAAACTTGATTATGTAATAAATTGGTTTGGTGAATTGTAAAACATATTTAATCCGCGACGAAATGTAACTGTCAAGAATAGTGTCCTTGGCTACATTAGCACCATCTCTATCAGTGTTAATTTCCTCCCATGATTTAGAGGTCACCATATTAGTTAAATCTTGTCTCACCTTCACTAGCCGCTTAAAGGTGAGGCAATAACTTGCAAATCTTGTTTTCGCAAGTTTAAACAACTGCAACTTGGAGCAAGTGACATAAAAGTAGTTTACCTTTGTATGCCCTGTGATAAATTTAATGAGTTTCTTCCCTCTCTTGTAAAGCTCATTGATCCATCCATATTCTTTATGCTTCAAAATATCATGCATCAAAAGGTTCAATGTGTGCACCAAGCACCAGAACCAAAAGATGTGTGGATGAGTATACCCAATAATTTTTTCCGTTGCCTTACAATTTGTTGCATTATCAGTGATCATTTGAACCACATAATTAGGACCAACATCTTTGATTGATTGAAATAGGATATCTGCAAAGTTTTGGGAAGTTGCACTGATGGAGGAGGAGTCATGACATGTAATAAATACTGCATCACTAGCAGAAACACCAAGAACATTTATCAAATGTTGGTTTCTAACATTTGTCCACCCATTTGATACAATGGATACCCCACAATCCACCCACTCATTTGTAAAACGTGTCAAAGCTCTTTGAACCTTTGCTTTTTCTCTTTCTAATAACACTGTTCTAGCTTTCTCATAGTTGGGGCTCTTGTATCCTTTTGGGGCTTCATTGATGGCCTTAACCATATCATGCCAATAGGGAGAGCGAAGCACATTGAATGGTACACCACAAGCACAAAGAAATTAGACTATCTTTCCATCCACATCATCCCTCCCAGCAACATTAAGGAAATCCCCTATTGTTCTTCTACTTCCAGAGGTTGCAGAAGTACCATGAGGAGATGAGCTACCAAATCTAGAGGTTGCACTTGATTCAAAATGAATTTTTTGTTTCTCATTTTTTGTTGTTGTGCAACCTCCTCTATTTGGATGTATTTTCTTCTTTGTTCGGCTGAAACTTTTGGGCAAATTGCTATCCCCACGAGACCCTTTTTGTCATCACTTTCCAACACCCCATAAAGATGCCTCTTCACACGGGTATATGAACCGCTATATGGTTTTCCTTCATGATAACCATAAGGGCACAAAAACTTGTAGCTTCCACCACCTTTTCCCCCTTCAAGTTTGGTCACATAATTCCATAAGGGTGTCAATGCAACTTTCCCCTCTAGCATTTCAGTGTTCTCTTCATCCTTTTCCTCTTCAAACCATTCCTCCTCATCATACATTGGGTCACTCATATGGGGACGACTATCCTTTTGTTCTTCTTCCCTTCTATTCCTACTCTCCCTTGCCATCATGAAAACCAAAAGTGGAATGATACATAGAAGCCAAAAGAACACCATCTTGGAATATGAATATAGATGGACAACCTGCAATGAAATGAGCAAGAAGAAAGAATGGGAAAGAGTAGGAGAGGGATGAGAAAAAATACAAACAGCAATGACAAAAAAATGTGGGGGTTTGGGGTTTGCACTTACCTCTTTAGCTCTAGTAGATGGAAGCCCTTCTTTACTTCATCAATCTCCTCCTCCTTCACTACTCCTAGCTCCTCCTTCACTCCTCCAAGCTCTCCTCAAGCCTCTCTTCTCCTAGTTCTCTTCTTCTCTCTTTCCCAAGCTCTCCAAAAATACAAGAGTGAGGAAATGAGATTTATCCTCATCTTTCATTTCCCTAACTCAAACTAAACCCACCCCCAACTCAAGTTAGAAAAAAAAATGACCTTTTTGGGTTGGCTGCGTGGAACTGGCTGTCGGGCATCGGATCCATGCCTGATCCGCTACGTTTCCGAGGTGGATCTGACGTCGGATCCGTGGTTTGGAAATTGGGAACCGCGGATCAGGCCGACATGGTTTTGAAATTCCAGGAACTGTGATTTTTGACCTGATCTGCAGTTTCGGATTTCTGTATCATGAATCCAATGACAGATCCCGGTTTAGAACCTGGTGGGGGGGGTCGTTTCGTGCAACACTGAATTGGGGATTTTGGCTGCTCGAGCTCTTTGCAAAAGTAATTCGGCCTCCTAGCTACGGCTGTTGAGAAACTCTGCTGAAAATGACTCTGTTGATCCCTCAATTTCACTCCGACCTTCTTTCTGGCTCGAACTTCTCTCCCTTACTTGATCTCTGCAATTGGGTAGCTCGATCTGCTAAGGAACTTGACCTCATGGTGTGTCTTTCTCCAACCCCATCGACCTCCTCTTATAATCTCACGTTGGCTCACCAACGACCATGATTAGATCCCCATTAATGTCTAAAGATCATCTTTCAGTCGATCCATGTGAGTTTCTAAAGAAATCTCACCTTTCTTAATTATGTGCTGTTAATTAATCACTTTTTCTAAGTTAGGCTTAAAAAATATTTAATTATTGATTAATTAACTCAATTGAGCCATCTCTAGGTGTTTTTTCCTGAATTTTTTTCTAGGTTCGGAGCTCTAGTGTTTCCTAGCCTCTCTGACCAAAGTCAAGACTAGAACCCCTGTCTGATGCTACAAAAACTAACACTCCCTCTTAGTGAGGAAGGTGTTCTCTCTCACTCGATCTCCATAACATCCTCCATACACGTTGTTGATGTTCGACCACTCTGACACCCTGCCATTGTCCACCAAGCTACTGCACAACTCCGATTCATCTACCATTTTGAGCTGAACCATCCTTGCATCTGCATTGCTGCTGACATTGCACTGTACATCTTGTGTTGCTGCCAACTCTACTTTGTGCTGCAACTGATCTCATGCTGTTGCTGTTGGAACTTTTGCAACTGAGAACGAAATCCTAAATCAACTGTGTCTCTAGATTGGCTCTACATCTATCTCCTGTGTCTTCGACTGCTACTAGCCTCTTCACTATCCACTGAGTATCTGTTTGCACTACAACTGCTTTGTGCCCCTCAACGTCTGATTGCTACTAGTTCTGCATCTGTCCCTCAAGATCTGACTGCGCCATCTAACACTGATCCATCTGCTACTGAATACTGTGTACCCTATGAAACCGGATTCGTCCAAACCCCTGGACGAATCCCGAATCGGACGAATCGGACACGATTCTGTCCTGACACGTGTCATGTTTCAATGACTCGTCGTGTCATATTCGGGTACGTCGTGTCCTGAGCGTGTGCAAAAAATGAAGAACGTGTCACGATTTTGGAATCGAATCCTGGTTTCGGATTCGTTTTTCGGGCTGCTGGTAGGTTTAAATTCGCTGTTTTCATTCCCATTTGACCGCATTTGCAACCGTAACATCGATTTGGAGCGATTTGCAAACCGTAACAGCGATTTGGAGCGATTTGGAGCGGCGGACCGCATTGCAATTTGCAGGTTAGTTTGCTGAGCTGTTAAAACTTAATAGATGTAATGTCAAATGACTTGTAATACGAACTGTATCACGCCTTATCAGTGATCACCGAACCCTTATCACGCCTGCCACTGTAATAACCCATCTTGAAAGGTATACGCTACAGCCTACTGTGTTTTATTCATTCATTATGCGTGACCAAAGTGATAACATTAGAGAAAGCCTGAAAGGTATACGCCACTGTGTTTTATAATAAAGAATGAGTTCGTTGTACATTTCTGGGCAGTGAGAACGTATCATAGAGATCCTCTTTATCATGAAGATACCAAGACTGTGACTAAATATGTTGAGATAGTGATCACCAAATATGTGACTGCGTCTAGAATGTTTACTGAGATACATGTATGCCGAGGCTGCTAGGAGGCAGGTCCGAGTCCTTTTCCATTGTGATATCCACTGAGAATTTACCAAGATCACCCGAGCTTGATGACTGGAATACTTAAACGAAATCTCAGAGATTTGTGAGGTACAGTGACTGTAATTACCCATGAAATCGTAGAGGCATCCGAGCTCTGTTCTGCCTTCCTGTACTGTGGATTTCAAACCTTATACCCATCCGAATGTTTTAGAGAAATGCGAGTTCTGTGTGGAGGCCGAAATGTTATCTCTGTGGTGCCCATCCGAAACATAGAGATACTTGTCCAAAGCTCTGCACGGTGGCATAGTTTAGCCTCCATAATGTGATTGAAATGCTAAACGGAGTAAGTGTGGGGTCATCCTCTGCGTATTATTGAATTCTGGGCCGGGTTTCTCCACATTGGCATGAGTTGGAAAGAGCTGAAGTCTTCCTCTTCGTTGGAAAGAGTTGATTTGATGACTTAATGAGAAAACTACAGTTGTCAGTGTGTTTATCTTACTATCTTGTAGTTGTAAGTTGTCTTTCAGTTATGAATTATGAATCATGATTTAAATTTTTAATAGATTTATCATTTATCATTTATGTGACCAGTACCACTGACATTTATTTGAATTTTGTATGTACTATGCATGCTAATAGCTATAGATGAAGATCTATGTTTGAAATCAATAAATTTGTATCATTAATTAAAATTTGTGTAAGAAATATGCTAATAACTAATTTTTAAGATATATAACGTGTCCTAACGTGTCTTGTTCCGGGGGTCAGCGTGTCCCGAATCCGACACCACGAATCCCGAATCCTACATGTCCCGAATCCCCGTGTCAGGTGACTTAGTGTGTACCCCTGTAGCAAGGGTAATGATCCAAATGAGGAGTAATTTGCAACTGCGGCTACTCCTCTATGGACCCTGCCCAAATCTCTGCAACTCTAGAGTCTAGAGCTTAATGTCTCCCCACCTCTCACCTGGAGGTATAGATGCATATAAAGCGAATTCGTCCTCCAACTTGGAAGACAAATTATCGATCTTTGCCGAAGCTACTGCCTGCTCCTACTTCTCATTCTTGTCCTTTTTCCTCTTCGGACACTGGGTATTGTAGTGACCAAACTCACCACATCTAAAGCACTTGATCTTCGACAAATCTTTTTTCTTCTTTTCTCCTTCCTGTAAGCCTTGTCCCTGATTGGGACCTTTCTTTGCCTTCACCTTTGATGCAAGGGCTACATTCTCCTCTTCCTTCACACCCTTTGATCCTTTGCTACTACTTCCACTAATATTTCTTTCAACTAGAGCAAGCCTCATCTCCTCCTGCATAAAATATGCCCACAATCGATCCTAACTTGGTAGATTATCTTGCCCAGTGACACCTTGGACAAAGGTAGCCCACTTGTGAAAATTCCTAAACCCGAAATCCCTATTGTAGTAAAATGATGTTACTTCTCTTGCTTGTTAATCCATACAAAGTTATTTACTATGTTCTATGGTAAAAATCAAAGTAAATACAACTGCAACATTCACTATTTAAAAATAATATGCTGAAACAAGAAACTGAACATGAAAGAGATACAACGCAATGACACCGTTATTTTTGGACAAATGTCCTCGGAAAAACCCAATGCGGGAAAACCGGTGTAGCAACTTTGAGGGTTCTATTATTATGCATTAGTAATTTCTGAATACAACTTCTGGATGCCTTGCCGACAACCCAATTACAAAGAATATTACTGACAGAGAAATTTGTGAGATTACCTCACACTATCACTGGAAGTCCTAGCTGATCCAACCCTTGAGTGAACAACCCCTGGCTGCCTCTACACTACCTCTCCAGAGTGTCTGCGTCGGCCCAGCGTCACACTGTCTAGAATCTACGTCACTCTTCCCAGTTGCTCAATTTGCCTCTGGAAATCAAACTTCCGCTCTCTTGGTCTCACACCTCGAAATCCAACCACAAAAATCGATCTTCCCAGCAAATTTCAGACTTCCTCAACGCCCTGCGCTGCCTTTGCATCAGCCTACGCTGCCTTTGCGTGGCCCTGTGTAGTCCTACATTAGCCTCTTCTGGTTCAGCGCGGCCTCTCCTAGGTCTCTCTTTGCCTCCTCTGCTGAGTATTCTCGAATCAAGAGAAATCTCCAATCAGAACTATCCCTGCCCCTCACTGCAAAAGCTTACTTCGAATTTCTCACCGGGCGCTGCTCTGCTTCAGAAATTTGATCTTCTGAACTCTCTTTGTGTGTTCTCCAAGTGCCCACCAAGCCTTCTCTTATAATCCTCTCGCTGATCAATCAACAACCCAAATTTGATCCTAATCAATGGCTAGGATCATATTGAATTGATCTCCGTTTTCTTCTAGAAGTTTCACCCATAGTTTAGATTAATACCCATTAATTATTTAAATTTCCTAAATTTAGACTTAGGGATCCATTAAAAATAATTAATTATCTTAATAAAACTGTCTCCGGGTGGAATTTCCTAAAACGATTTTTTGGGTATTGGAGAATGCATGTGTCTAAACCTCCCTCCACATTTTGAGACTTAGAGCACATCCGATGCTACCAGAAATCAATTTGGGGTGAAACCATTGAGAGTTGTATGCACCAACTCACTCTCTTGAGATGCTTCTCCTACTGCAGCAAACTCATCTTCGAAATTCTGAATTCTGGTGAGATAAGAGTGACTCCTTCACCCTTAATCGTCCTGGTGGTCCTCAACTTCTCCTTCAAGAACATCTTCTGGTTCTTGGAAGGATTTTGGAAAAGCGTAGCAATTGAATCCCACATTTTTTTGGCTGTATTCTTGGCTATTAAGTGTGAGACTATATGATCCCGAACGCCATCAAGGATCAACCACTTTGCCTTGGTCATCTCCTTATTGTAGTTTTCTAGCTGTTGCGGGTCTGTAGGTATGGCTACAACTCTCTCTGCATACATCTTCAGAGCATGCTCATCTAGTAGGGAGGACATTCTAGCTTTCTAAATACAATAATTTGAGGCTCCCTCTAGCCTATCCTGATCTCAAAGTCTTGCTGAGGCCATTTCTGCAAAACTCAAACTGGGACTGCTGCTGAAAACTCCCTCTCTTCCTTGTGGCCCTGCTTGTTAGTTTTTATAGCATCGAATGTGTTCTAGCCTTGAAATTTTGTGGAGAGGCTAGAATGCATGAGATCTCCAAAAACCAGAAATCGTTTCTGGAAATTCTGCCTAGAAATGACTTAATTAGATTATTAACTAGTTTGTAAATATTTCCCAAGTCTAAATGTAGGGAATATGGTTACTTAATCAATATTAATTAAGTCAAGGTGAGAATCATCTAGAAACTCACATGGATCGACCCATAAATGATCCTAGCCATCGATTATGTTTTAACCTTGGTCGTTGGTGCTCAGTTCGATTTCCTTGGCAAATCAATTTCCTGAGTAGCCGCAGTCAGTTGTGGGAGAAAGAGCTAGAGATCGAAGCAATGAGAGAGGGGTAGAGACAGTGAGGTTGGAGGAGGCATTCTAGATTCAACAAGTACATTTGCAGAGAGGCAGAAGAGCCATAGAGAGGCTGACGCTGAGGCAGTGCAACAACCTCTAGAGGCAAGATCGATTTCCCGAGAGGGAGAGACGTCTTCAGTTCTAGAGGCCGGGAAGGAGTTCTAGAGTGCCGAAGAAGCATCTTTCTAGTCAGTAGAAGGTAGACCGACTTCATTAGAGACCAGTCTGAGGTTAGACATCCAGTAGGCTGCGCAAAGGGTCAGAGGGCTGAATTTCTGAAGGCAAGTCGTGCCGGGAGTTTGCCTGTGGGGTGAGGAAAATTCCTCACTAGATTTTTGCCAGTATTTTTCTCTATAGGATTGCCAGATTTCAACATCCAGTTGTATTCAAAATTTCTCACTGCTGCATAATAATAAAACCCTTAGCTGCTGCACTGGTTTTACCAAGTTGGGTTTTTCTGGAGACTTTTGTCCAAAAATAATTTTCATTTTTATGTGTGTGCTAGCATTTCTCAGTTTGCAGCGCATTATTTCTTTCCACAATTTTATATGTGAAGGTTGTAGTGTATTTATTTCGATATTTGCTATAGCAAATAAATTTTTAATTAATTAACCATTAAGAGAAATAATATCAGTTGCTGTAATAGGGTTCCAGTTTGGAATTTTCACATGGTATCAGAGTGTAGCTGATCAACCAGAGAGCTCAGAGGCAAAAAGAAGGAATTTCGCTACTTAGTGTCGGTAGAAGGCTGAAATTCCCAAGGGCAGCGCAGTCATTTTGCCAGAAGGTCGAGTTACTTGTGGAGGTTCGATTTTTTCTGAGTGGGGCAAAAAAAATATGATCTTTCCAAAGTGAGTGATTCCAGAGGGAGATGGAGCAAGTCAGAGTTTTTGTTGGGTAGATCTCTAGCTGGACGCAGTGGTTTTTGCAGCAGTTTGCTAGAACAAAGCCAACATCGGGTTGGAAGAGAGAAGAGCACACACAAAGGGAAAATTTTCCTTAGGAAACTTCTAGTCTCAAGAAGTTTGGTTTTCCTTGCAGATCGATAGTCATTGTGAGCATGTCTTCTCAGTCCAGAAGGGAGTGCGAATAGTTGAGCAATAGTCGAGTAGAAGGAAAGAGGAAGTTTTTGACAATTCATTGAGATGGCCACTACTGGGCTTCGTGATTAGGACAAGTTGGATGGAGCTTCCAACTACATCATCTGGAAGGCAAGGATGTCCTTCCTTCTAGATGAATATGGTCTGAAAGCCTATATTGATGCAGTGGTGGCAGTTCCTCAGGATGAAGATCAACTGAAATAGTACAAAAAAGGAGATGGCATGGGCGAAGTATTTGATCCTAGATGGAGTTCAAGATCATATAGTCTCGCATATAGCTGGCAAAGATACTGCCAAGTAGATATGGGATGCTTTCACCACGTTATATTAGGATATTTTTGAGCAACAGAAGATGTACCTCGAGGAGAAGCTGAGGCTCATCCGGATGCAGAAAGGGTAAGGCATAGACCCCTTCTTCACCAGGATTCAGGAAGTCCGGGATCAGTTGTCAGCTGTTGGAACAATGCTTCAACCCACAAAGCTAGTGAAATTGGCACTCAACAGTGTCTCCAAGGACTAACAGGTCTTTGTCCAAAGCATATTGGGCAGAGACAAGTTACCGGAGTGGGGCAAGATGTGGGATGACTTGCAACAGGAAGAATTGAGGCGAGCTCTTCTAAAGAGCTCAATCAGTGGTAGTAGCAACAGACATAAGTAGGTGAAGGAGGAGGAGAATGTGGCCCTCGCATCTAAGGGTCCTAGTTAGGGACAGGGGGAGCAGAGAAAGAAGAAGGACCTATGAAAGGTCAAGTGCTTCAGGTGTGGTGAGCTCGGTCACTATAGTACCCAATGTCGTCTTATTTAGAAGGACAAGGAGGAGAAGCATGACCAACAGGCAACTTCTGCAGAGATTGACAGGTTCTCCTCCAGGCTGGAGGAAGACTTCGCCATGTTTGCTGATATACCTCTAGGGGTGAGGCGGGGAGATTTGGTACTGTAGCCCCGAAGCACTACAGATTGGGCAAGGTCCTTGAGGAGTCCACCTCATGGATCATTACCTGACTATGGGGGACAACAATATTTAGTAGTAGGATGGATCAGTGGTAGTTGATGCAGCCTATACCAGAGTGATAGTTGTAGGGACTAGTAGCAGTCAGATGCTGGGGAGCGCAGTGCAGAGTTGGTAGCAACGCAGTTGGCACAATGCAGAGTCAGCAACAACGCATATTCTTCAGTGATAGTTCAGATGCTAGTAGCAATCAGAGACTCGGGAGGCAGATGCATCATACTGATCACAGTTGATTCAGTATTTTAGGTGTTTTTCAGTTGCAACAGGAACATATGAGAGGGAGTTGCAGTGTAGATGCAATGTTGGTAGCAGTACAATAGGGTCAGCAGTAACACAAATGCAGTGTATATCAGAGTTACCCAGTGGTTGGTTGGCAGTATGGCCAGACATCAACAACGTGACAAGAGATGATGCAGAGATAGGGTTTTGTGGTAGGAAGTGCAACATTAGAACACATTCCTTGCTAAGATGGAGTGTTTTTTTTTGTAGCATCGAATGTGTTCTAGCGTTGAGATTTTGTGGAGAGTCTTGAATACATGAGATCTACAAAACCCAGAAATTGTTTCTGGAAATTCCGCTTAGAAATGACTTAATTAGATTATTAACTGGTTTTTAAATATTTCCTAAGTCTAAACTTAGGGAATATCGTTAATTAATCAATATTAATTAAGTCAAGGCGAGAATCATCTAGAAACTCACACAGATCGATCCAGAGATGATCCTAGCCATCGACTATGTTTTAATCTTGGTCGTTGGTGCTCCAACATAGTATTATAAGAGGAGGTCAATGTGGTGATGGAGAAGACACTTGAGTAGTTCGATTTCCTTTGTAGATCGATTACCTGAGTAGCAGCAGTCAGTTGTCTGAGAGAGCCAGAGATCGAAGAAGTGAGAGAGGGGCAGAGATAGTGAGGCTGGAGGAGGCATTCCAGATCCAGCGAGTATATTTGCAGAGAGGCAGAAAAGCCACAAAGAGGCTGATGCTGGGGCAACGCAACGACCTCTAGAGGCAAGATCGATTCGTTGAGAGGGAGAGACGTCTTCAGTTCTTGAGGCCGAGAAGGAGTTCCAAAGTGCCAGAGAAGCATCTTTCCAGTTAGTAGAAGGTAGAACAACTTCATTAGAGACCAATCTGAGGCTAGACGTCCAACAGGCTGTGCAGAGCAGCGCAAAGGGTCAAAGGGCTGAATTTCTGAAGGCAAGTCGTGCTGGGAGTTTCCCTGTGGGGTGAGGAAAATTTCTCACTAGATTTTTGCTAGTGTTATTCTCTGTAGGATTGCCAGATTTCAACATCTAGTTGTACTCAAAATTTCTCACTATTGCATAATAATAAAACCCTTAGTTACTGCACCGATTTACCCAAGTTGTGTTTTTCTGGGGACTTTTGTCGAAAAATAATTGTGTCATTTTTATGTGTGTGCTAGCATTTCTCATTTTCCAGCACATTATTTCTTTCTGCAGTTTTATTTGTGAAGGTTGTAGTGTATCTATTTCGATATTTGTTGTAGCAAATAAATTGTTGATTAATTAACAATTAGGAGAAATCTTCCTCAATTCTTCATGTTGCAAGTCATTAATTAACAGTTAGGAGCCCACACAATAGTTAAGCGCGTTTGAGCCAGAGGCGATCTGGGATGGGTGACCTCCCGGGAAGTCCTGGTTACTGGGTGCAAGCCCCGAAAGTGATGATTGATGCTATGTGATTTATTTCACCAGTTTCAATCCCACTTCTTCACCCCTGTGAGCATCACCTGATGCAATGAGTGCTAAGTGAACTATTCTTAGTCACTTACGACTACCTCTCATGGAAATGGTCATACGTGAATGACTTACTTAACGCAGTTGAATCCCAAGAATGATATCTAATTAATTAACAATTAGGAGAAATAATATCAGTTGCTGCAATAGTGTTCCAGTTTGGAATTTTCACACTGTTGCTGCTACTCACACTCCATAAGGAATGCGCAGATTTGCTCTTGTTTGCCTCAGAAATCATTCTCCAACCAATGTACTGCCTTTAGCTGCTCACTAAGACTACTTGCTTAGCCTTCTAGATGTCCTTCTTCGGGAACTGGCACATGACCTGAAATCTCTGCAACTCAAACTGGGTACTCTAGCAAAACTTGCATGGCTTGCTGCAAGTGGAAATTGTAGATTTCCTCATGAATCTGGATTTGGAAACCCTCTGAGAAAAAATGGAAGTCTCCTCCTGTGTTTGCTTTTCTCCTCCACCTAATGTTAATCTTGCTGCTGCAAAATCACTAACCCCAGATCTGCTCAATGAAATCTTTGATTTGCTCACCGAAACTGTTTCTCGACAACACCACTGCCTACTCGAACTACTGTTGGCTTGTTTGAACTTTTCTTGCACTTGCAACTGGAAATTGAACCCCTGCCCAATAATTCGCACTGCCTGACTAGACCATTGCGCAAATTTGGAGGAAATTTGCTCGACCTCCCTTTGAATTGCAAAATTTCTCCCTCTTCATCACTAAACTCCTGATTTGTCAAACTTGCTCCGATACCATGTGAAATTTTCTACTATTGCAACAATTGGAAATTATTCTTCTAACTGATCAAAATCAAGTGTGACTTATTTTCTACGACAAACAACAAATAAAATAAAAAACTGCAATTTTCACCATAAAAACGTTGCGGAAAATAAAATGTTGGCATTGAGAAATACAGAGCAAAAATTTGACATAGTTATTTTTGGACAAAAGTCCCCGAAAAAACCAAACGCGGGGAAATTGGTGCAGGGGATGAGGGTTTTATTACTATTATGCAGTAACAAAATTTTTGAATACAAATTTGGATGCCAAACTAGCTATCCTCCAACAAAATATACTGCCAAAATTATTTGGAGAAATTCCTTCCTTTTGTACCCAAACTCGGCCCCTCTGGCGCACTTCCTTCCAGCAATTCGCACTGGCCAGAAATGCACACTACTTGGCCCAAATAACTCACATTGCCTACTAGCTAGTTGTGGATGAGCCGTCCTGCCTCCCTTTGGCCTTGAAAATGACTCGCTTTGCCTTTCTGGTGATCTCTCGATCTTCAACAACTGAAAATATCACTTTCCGACACTTCGCACTAGGGTTTCTAGTTGCTCGCACTGGCTCGGCCTCTTTGCAGAAATAATTCGGCTTCCCAACTATTGTTGCTCTGTTGCTGAGAAACTCTGTTGGAAAGGACTCTGCTGGTTCCTCAATCTCAATCTGACCTTCCTTTTGGCCAAACTTCTCTTCCTTGCTCGATCTCTACAACTGGGTAGCTCAATCTACCAAGGAACTCGACTTTCTGGTGTGTCTATCTCCAACCCCATCGACCTCCTCTTTTAATCTCTCATTGGCTCATCATCGACCATGATTAGATCCCCATCAATGACTAAGATCATCTCTGAGTCAATCCATGTGAGTTTTTAGAGAAATCTTACCTTTCTCAATTAATTGTTGTTAATTAATCATTTTTCCTAAGTTAGACTTAGGAAATATTTAATTATTGATTAATTAACTCAATTGAGCCATCTCTGAGTGTTTTCTCGTAAAATATTTTCTAGGTTTTGGAGCTCTAGTGTTTCTTAGCCTCTGTGTGTGAAAATTTCTAAATCTACACATCATAAATCCTATTGCAATCATTGGTTTACCATCTCCTACTTGTTTTTACATTCAACATGTTGTTTAATTATTTAAACAACGATGAAAATACTATTGCAGACTACACATACATACAGATCATGCATTGAAAATAGAACGAGACAAATACACAAGGAACACTGTTATTTTTGGACAATCGTCCCTGGAAAAACCCAATGTGGGAAAATCGGGGCAACATATAGAGGGTTTGTATTATTAAGAAAATTTCTGAATACAACTAGGGTGCCAAATCTGGCTAACCCAACAGAGAATAAACCCAAACAACACCTAGATGAACAAACCCCACAGGTGACTGTGTTGTTCCCAGTGTTGGGCAGTGATGGCTGCTCCAAGCTCTGCGCTTGAACTGCGTCACCTCCTTTAGGAGTTGCTCATTGCGTCACTGTGACACTGTGTCACTGAGACCCCTTAGCCTCCATTGCGTCGCTGCGTCATTGCGTCAAAGCTCTCCCTTTGCGCTATCTCTCCTTTTGCTTCTCTGCCTCTCTGCTATGTATTCTCGGCCTTAGACTGAAGACCCTCTACCGAATTGCCCTTCTCACTGCAACCTAGATCACCTAGGTCCTATTCGATTTTCTCGGCAAACCACGCCCCAGAAAAATCGAACTGACTGATCTCTCAAGTGTATCTCCAACTGACCCTCAAGACTCCTCTTATACTTTTTTTTGTTGATGAATTAACGGCTAAGATTAAGTCCCTAATCAACGACTAAGATTAAAACAGACTGATCCTCGTCACTTAGAAGCTTCTCACCCATATTCTTATTAATACCCACTAATATTTTTAATTTTCCTAAGTTTAGACTTAGGAACCCATTAAAAATATTAATTATTTTAATAACTCTTCATCCGGGTGGAATTTCTCCAAATGATTTATGGGTTCTGCAGATCTCATGTATTCTAGCCCCTCCATAAAATTTCAGAGCTAGAGCACATCCAATGCTACCCAAAATCAACACTCCCTCTTAGCGAGGAGTGTGCTCTAGTAACACTTCTCAACATAAGTACTACATTGATCTATTGCGTCGGTCCTCTGTGTTGCTGATGCTTGGCCTGATGCCCTTCATCCACTACACTGCTGCTTCCTGTACTACTGCCCATGACTCGGTCACTGCCACTGCTACATCTGTACTGCAGCTCCCTCTCAAAACGCTGCATCATGCTGCCCATAACACTGCCACTACTAACTGTTGCACTGCAACTCAGTTACTGAGAAGTAAGTAATTGAAACTTCACCCAAAAACTGACATACTGGTTAGTTTGGATGCCTCGTGATATTGAAGCTACGTATGTTGCTAATCTGTGCTGACCCTCTGCTGCTACTGCGCTCCTGCAAACTGCTCTGTGCCTCTCGCATTGCTACAACATCCATTGTGCTTCCTTAGACTTTGGTACTCTAACTCTGCCACTGTCGCCCCATCACACCTCGCTCCAATCGACACCCGTCATTTTGCTACTGTCGTTAAGGGCTCCCGTAGCCGTATGTGATCCAAGAGTTTGGGCACCTCAAGGATCTTGCCCATCATGTAGTCCTTTCGACTACAACTCCATGTCGCCCCACCTCTTCTCTAAAGGCGCATGAGCACTATGGCACAATCGTCATCCTCACCTTCCCTGTCAGCTATCTCTGGAGCAACCTTCATGTCAGAAGCCTCCTCCTTGCCCTTTTTCTGGGGGCACTGAGTGGCGAAGTGTTCAAGTTCCCCACACTTTAAGCATCTGACCTTGGGAATGTCCTTCTTCTTCCTCTTCTGCTGCCCTTGTTGTCTCGATGATGCGAGAGCTGCATCCTCCTCCTGCTTTTTGACCCGGGCTCCTCTGCCACTACTTCCTGCCTTGGTCAACCTCTTGATCTCTTTTTGTTGAAGAGCTGCCCACATCTCCTCCCAACTGGGGAGAGTCGCTTTGCCTTAGATACTTTGGACAAATGTCTCCTAGTCCTCAATGACTACATTTAGGGCAGTTCTAACCATGAACTTAGGATCTGGTGTAGACCCTACTGAAGTCAACTGATTGCGAATCCCTTGCAACCTAAGGAGGAAGGGATTGATCTCTTCTCCCTTCTGCATCTGGTACTGTCTCAACTGATTTTCTAATAGCATCTTCCGTTGGACGGAAGTGCCTTGGTACAGGTGGTTAGCGTCTCCCACATCTCCCTTGCTGTTTCCTTCTCAGCAATGTGTGGTGCTACATGATCTTTGACGCTTGTGCCTCCTCGTACTTCTTTAACGGATCAGTGTCGACTGGAACAACAACTACTTTCAGGGCATAGTCCTTGATGCGATGTTTGTCAAGGATTGCTAGGATCCTGGCCTTCCAGATGACAAAATTGGATGCTCCATTCAATCTGTCTTGATCCCTCAGTCCATTGATTTCCATCTCTGCTAAAAAAATATAGGACTGGTTCTCTTCTCCCTCTCCTGCTGCTAATCAAACAAGATTTGATCTGGATTTCTTTGGCATAAGAAACCCTCTAAAGAACAAGCTCCTCTAGACTCCTTATGAGTCCTGATTTCCTTCACAGAAATCCTTTGGCCAAATGTCAAATCACTCCTCTCCAATCCTCCTTTGCTACTGCAACCTAGATCTAGATTTCTTTGGCTAGAAATCTGTCAAGGCAGTGACTCCCTCTACCTCAGCTCTGTCTCCAACAAACCTTGTTTTGCTCCAACAGCGACAACGTCCCACTAGCTCCTTAGATCGAATATGCTTTGCTCCCCCAGCCCTGGCAACTGAAGAATCTGAGCTACTCTGGCTCTGTGCAATCACTGTGTGAGCTACATCAACTCCTCTTGGCCACTGCGTTACTCCTTCCTGGTCTGGAAAGATGACGTGGCTTTGCGTGAGCCTGATCTGCCCCTCTATGCTTCTGCACTAGACTAGACAGTTGACACAGTTACTGCGTGGGCTCCTCCCAGCTACTGCGTCACTCTCACCTGGCTCAGAATCCTGACGCAAGCACTGCGTGAGCCTCTGTGTCACCTCTTCTGCATTGCGTCACTCTCCCTTTGCGTCTCTGGCTCTAGAATAGCACTGTCACTCGGGACAACTGCCTTTCTGCAACAATTTCTCTGGATCTCCTAGCTAGTGTCTACAATCTCCTTTGATATGCGATGTTCTGATACCATGTGAAAATTTTGAATCTACACATCAGAAATCCTATTGCAATCACTGGTTTACCATCTCTTAGTTGTTTTTACATTCAACAAGTTGTTTAATTATTTAAACAACGATGAAAAAACTATTGCAGACTAGACATACATACAGATCCTAAACTGAAAATAGAACGAGACAAATGCATAAGGGACACCATTATTTTTGGACAATTGTCCCCGAAAAAACCCAATGCGGGAAAACTGGTGCAACATATAGAGAGTTTGTATTATTAAGTGGATTTCTGAATACAAATAGGGTGCCAAGTCTGGCTAACCCAACAGAGAATAAACTCGGCCAACACCTGGATGAACAAACCCCATAGGTGACTGCGTTGTTCCCAGTGCTAGGCAATGATTGCTGCTCCAAGCTCTGCGCTAGAACTGTGTCACTTCCTCTAGGAGCTGCTAACTGCATCACTGAGACCCCTTAGCCTCCAATGCGTTACTGTGACATTGCATCACTACGACATGCGTTAGAGCTCTCCCTCTGCGCTGTCTCTCCTGGTGTTGCTCTGCCTCTCTGCCATGTATTCTCGGCCTTGGATTGAAGTCCTTTTGCTGAACTGCCCCTCTCACTGCAACTTAGATCACTTATTCGATTTTCTCAACAAACCACACCCCAGAAAAATCAAACTGACTGATCTCTCAAGTGTATCTTCAACTGACCCTCAAGCCTCCTCTTATACTTTTCCTGTTGATGAATCAACGACCGAGATTAAGTTCCTAATCAACGGATAAGATTAAAACAGACTTGATCCTCGTCACTTAGAAACTTCTCACCCATATTCTTATTAATACCCTTTAATATTTTTATTTTCCTAAGTTTAGACTTAGGAACCCACTAAAAATATTAATTATTTTAATAACTCATCATTCGGGTGGAATTTCTCCAAATGATTTCTGGGTTCTGGAGATCTCATGTATTGTAGCCCCTCCACAAAATTTTAGAGCTAGAGCACATCCAATGTACCCAAAATCAACTCCCTCTTAGCAAGGAGTGTGCTCTAATAACACTTCTCAACAGAAGTACTACACCGATCTACTGCATCGGTCCTCTGTGCTGCTAATGCTTGGCCTGATGCCCTTCATCCACTGCACTGCTGCTTCCTGTACTACTGCCCATGACTCTACCACTGCCACTGCTACATCTGTACTGCAGCTCCCTCTCAAAATGCTGCATCATGCTGCCCATAGCACTGTCATTGCTAACTATTGCACTGCAACTCAGTTACTGAGAAGGAAGTAGCTGAAACTTCACCCAAAAACTGATGCTACCCAAAATCAACACTCTGACCAAGGTTGAGACTAAAACAAATGTTCAATGTTGCAAAAACTAACAGGGTAGTTCATCACCCACCAGGGGTTGGGACAATCATGGGTTCCTAAATGATGCAAGGGGCACTCACGGGGGCTCTAGGAACCAGGGTGATGGCCATAATGATAGGGGGTAGAGCTCATGTTTGGCTTTTGCCCGCATGCTAAATTTTTATGTCTCGACCATCTTTTTCATTTATGGTACATTTCTAATTGTAAGTGGCCAAATTATGCTTCTAAATTTCTTTTTAGTTTCATCAACCTCTGGGGCATCGTTCTAGGTCTAACCCAAAGTGTGGACAAGGGGAGGGGGAAGCTAACTGCTTGTGGACCCAATGGACAAATGTGGACTCGATTGGGAAAGTGTGAAAACTGAAAAGGGGTTGTAATGAGTGGAGGGGAGTGAGATGTATGGTGTCAGGAAGCGGGACCACACAGCCAAAATCAGGGTTTCCCATGTAGTGCCACTCCTAAAGCTAATAGCCAACAGAGGAGGTCCCACAGGACTAGGATATGAGAATAATCACCAAGTTGGGACAAGGGAACACGAGTGTAATCCAAGCCCATTATTTTCGCTGAATCCCCCCACTAATCCATGTCCATATGTGTATAAGAAAAGCAAGCACAAACACCCAATTACATAAGGAAAAGCCATACCTTCGGGGTTGGAAGGCCCACCTTCAAACATATGATGATAACAGATGGACAAAGGCACATAATGGTTGGCTCAGGTGGCGGAGAATGGTGGCACATCAAGCTATCTGGTGGCTGCAAGGGGCTGCTGGTTGTTGGCTGAAGACAAATCTAGGAGAAAACTTCTCCTATAGGGCTCACCCATTGTTGGTGGGTAACATGGTCCACTGTCACCACAACCACCACCTCTTGCTCTTTAGTGGGATTTCACCACAAGGGAGGCTTCCCGATATTGGTCACCTAAAGAATAGATCTAGTAAAGGAGACAAAATGGGCCTAGGAAGGATGCTCTTCTTAGAAACAATGCTCAACTAGCATAATTAGGGCAATGTGCATTCCCCAAGAGACCTAGTTAGGACACAACATGACCTAGGGTTAAAGAATAAGCAAGGTCAACAGGCTTATCTAGGGTTGCGAGGCCAAGAAAAGGCTTGATGTGATCAACAATTGTGACCACGACCAGTGCCTTGACCTTGGGTGATGGAGTCTTTGGGGTTCCTAACTTAGGATAAAAATACTAAACCCTTGCAAGGAGAAAGGGAGTATGAAACCCTAGCTATCATTTTTGTGAGGGAACAAAGTCAATGAGGACAGCTAGTTTAAAGATCCACTCATGGGATTGTCATACAAATTCTATAGTGGTAATGCATACAATACTATTGCTAAGATTCCATAGAATATTTTTCAACGATAACTAGCACATAGAAAACCCTAGACAATTAACCATTCCATGCAATAGCCACAAAATATAATGAATATATCAAATACAAGGAAAACTTACAAGATAATTTACATGAATCTATCCTTTATTACTCCAAAATGACATCTCCAATACCAAATAATAGCTCCATAAGCAAAAAGCCTCAATAGATCACATCTCCACAAGATACAAGGTAAATTTCACCTAGGCTGAAATCTCTAAGAGGGTTGAAATTAATCCCAAGTGATGATGAAAATGAAATGTTACTAACCTCCAATTACATGAGGTTTGGCACAACTAATCTAGCTTAATGAAGCTCTTAAAAACAAGTTTGATATTAAATGAACTTGGGTTACAAGCCAACATGTTAGCTAATGACAAATAGACCAAATCAGCCCACACGTGTGATCTGTAGCCTCTCTAAATGTTTACGTCATGCCCAATTAGGGCTCAAAATGCCATGCCAAAGTGTGCTTAGGTGTCAAAATGTTTGGATGATCCAAAATTTGAGGGATGGCCCTCAAATCCACCTCAATATCTCCTCTGGGGTCCCAAGTGCAACTAGGGTGCCATCAAGTGGTCTCCATGGGTCTCCAATTATCAAACAATGCCTCTTCTCTAGCGTTCGGGCTTCCTCTGGTGCAACAAGCCCTTTCTAGTCTCTTAATGGGAGACCATCCTCATATGGGCTATGAATCAACTCCCTCCCATCAGGTTGTGTCAAGGCCAACCTGGGGACATATTGGGTCTAGTGGCATCATCATGAAGAATCCTCAAGGCAAGGTCAAAGTTGACTAACGTCCTCGGTCCTGGAGGCACTCTAGGACATGTGTCATTTGGAGTGCTGTCAGGAGACTCCAGTCTCTCAATGTTGCACCTGTTTAGGCCATGTATTTCTTTGAAAGACTTGGGTATATGTGGAATGGGTTCCCTCAAGGTCTGGGCTATAGTGATCCTCCTGACAAAAACAACATGGATTCTAGTGAAAGCAACCATCCATTAGAGACTAAGATCAATAGTGATCTAAGTGAACCAAACTTGAATGTTAAGGGCATATTAATGCTTCAATCGAAAATCACCTTCCAAAATTAGGACCAAGTCCTCGCAAAGGTGCTTTTTCCCTTGGTAGGGGTGACTAAAGGTCAATGCTATTAGGTGCTTATAGCCCCTAAAGGGAGGTGACATTTTCTTGGTACACCCCTCAATTGATAGGTGTTAGCGTATAGTAATGTGGTAATGGAGGGGAGAAGACTTCATGGTCAAGTGCCATGGTTGAAGGGACCAACTGATTGGGTTGTCCACATCATGCGTGTATGGATGTAAAGAGGAAGCTTTTGTGGATGCATGAGTTACCAACTCGGCTTGATTTTTCCACCCCTCTTGTGCCCCTTTTACTTTTTGATTATTCCTTGTGTTACCGCATATAGTTCGAGGGTTAGAACTTGCTCTTTATGATGTAGTGGTTTTTTACCCCTTAAGATGAGTCAATTTATCACTCATCGGGGTTGGGACATGCAAGGGTTCCCTTTTTATATAATGGAGCATTATGTGCTTAGGAACCGGGTGATGGCCATATGAGGTAGGCAGAGCTCATGCCAGGATTTCGCCCACATGCTAATCTTGATGTCCCGACCATCTTTTGCATTTTGATTTTCTTTCTTTTGTTTTGTGGTGGCTATGATATACTTCTTCTTTTCTTTTAGCTACATCAACCTCCTAGGGCAAAGTCTTCGGGCCCTAATCAAGGTATGTGAACATGTTATTGCGAAATCCCAAGGAACCAATGACAAGCTGAACCCAAAGGATGGAGGTGAGATATGGGGCTTCTAATGTGGCATGGAAAGTGTTAAGTATGGTATAGGGAAAATGGAACATGCTATCTCAATTATGGATTTCAAAGTAGTGCCCCTCCTATAACCCAAAGGGCCTTAAGGGAGGTCCCACTGGACTAGGGTTAAAGATTAACCCCCTTGGTAAGGTGAGAGAACAAATTCACGGTCAAGGTCTGTCAATTTTCTAGTTCACCCCATTATCCATACTAAATAGCCAAAACAAACAAGTATAAACACCTTATTGCAAAATAACCAAAGTACCTTTTGAATAGTGGCCCACCTTCATCCAAGCACCAATCTCGATGGTGAGAGGCACATGGATGATGCAAATGGTGGAGGTACATGGCATATCATCGTCCAATGGTGTCTAGCAGGGGTTGTTGGTTAGTTTTATGTTCGATTGGCTGTTAAATGGAGCAGAAAATTTTTCTCCTATGGGATTACCCATTTTGGTGAGTAACATCTCGCTCCAACTTGGGGCATGAGCTCACCATAGAGCGCATGATTCATATGCTCGAATGAGGAGTTCATGAGAACTATAGTAATCCCTAGGCTCGCTAACCTATAACTTGCATATCCAAATCAACTTGTTCGGGAGAAGGTGCACTGGGTGTAGCGTATCACCCATGTTTTATATAATGCTAAAAATCCATACAAAAAATAAAATCTATTATAAATGCAAACTAATCTATAATGAAACACAATATGAGAATGCAACTACCTACTCTATGTTAGCACATATTACATCACCTAAGTATATTCGTATAACCAATGTAGCCAACATGATCTATATCACACCTCTTACCTCTCTGATTAATCATGAGATAGAACAAGAAAACATCACAATACTCAGACGTTAGAAGGGTAGGAGGTGGGAAAATAGATGGTCCATGGATCAATTCTACTACCATGAGAAGGGACATAAGATGACAAGGGAGAGTCAACGCTGATCATTTCTTGCAACCAAAGTATGGAGTAACCAATGATCAATTTTAGGAAGTCTTGTCCAATAGCTACCTCAGGCATACAACTCTCATTGATGCCCCTAGGGACATGCTGGGAGCGATATGATGAAGATGGCTGGAGGAAAAGATCTTGACAACTAGGTTGGTCATCACATCAATAAAAATCAAAAGGGTGAACCAATGCTAGTTCATCTTGTTCAAAATTTTTACGACCTGAATAACACTGAGGGATTATCACAGGAAGATCTAAGGATGGGTCAAGTATATCAACAATCATATTTTCCTAATTATATGTAGTACAAGGGAGAACAAGGTTATCGTCAAGATCATGAATAGTATCATAAATTGGATCCTTGTCAAAATGATGGCTACTCATATCCCACTTCCCTTCTTCAATATGTTAAAAATCACAAATGTTAACCTCCAGGGAATTTATGGGATCACCTTCTTCAAGGTTTTCGGAAAGTGCCTCACCAAACTTAACATCTATGGGAAGTGTGGAGCTTGCCTCAACTCCACTTGTCAAAGTATCATCTTCGTCATGATCTTTACCATGCTCCCATCCTAGATCATCTTAAAGGACTCTTCCAATGTGTTCATTTTGATGATCCAGAAAGGACTCTTCCTTTTGCTTGTGGTGTTCTTCTTTACCACAACTCTGATTTCTTTCATCAATAGAATGATCAATACTTTCTTCAATATGTTCTACTTGACGGCAATGGTATTCTTCAATATGATCAAGAAGGCATCCCTCTTGGAGGGCTATGGCTAAATCTTTAAGGATATCTTCAAAATGACACCATGGCCCCACTGCTTAAGAAACTTTTCAATAAGTATCCCGATGGAAAGGATGCTTTTAGGCCTACAAGAACATTTAAGCCACTCTCTTTGATCAGCCCCAAGAGAACTAATGAACAACCTCATGAGAGCATCTTCATGAACCATATTGATCCCTGAAGCATATTTGATGAATTTTGCAATATCATCCATAGCTGAAGAAGGATCACCATCAAATTTTGGGGCATTTGTCATAGGATTTGTATCATAATGATTTCCCAAAGAGCCATTTCCTTGAGTCTTGCATAATAGCCAAATATGGAGTTGCCAGGTTGAATTCAAAATGCCTTAAAATATGCTTGCCTGACCTTACAAACATTTAAACTTTGAAGCTCAATGAAGAACTAGGGCTTTGTTCTTCCAATGGAGTCGCCTAATGAGTAGATATATCCTTATCTATTGGATAAGCTCAAATAAGGAAATGAAGCTTAGACTTTAGATTTTGAGGAGGTTGACTCAAATCCTCCCTAACAACGACAACAAAAGTCATTGCATCAAAATCTAGTAGGTCTTGTGAGGGGAGCTCACAAGAAAATCACTAGACTAAGTGGCAACACTATGAGGTGTGGCCCATTGTCACCAAAACCACTACCACCTGCTCTTTAGTGGACTTTCACCACAAGAGAGACTTGTCTATATTACGTCACCTAAATAATAGATCTAGTCCAAGGGGTAAAGGTGATAAAATAGGCCTAGGAGGGATTCTCTTCTTAGGAACAAGGCTCAACTAGCACAATTAAGGCAAGGCACATTCTTTAAGAAGCCTAGTTAGGGCACAATGTGACCTAGGGTTAACGAATAAGCAAGGTCAACAAGCTTATCCAGGGTCACTAAGCCAAGAAAAGACTTGAAAAAGATGTATTTGATGATTCAGTGGCATATCAAACCTTCAACAAGCCTCAAGTTGAAGTCTAGGGCAAACTAGGGCTTAATTAGGGCACAATTTAACTAGGGCAAAAGACATCGGCCCTAAATGGAGAAATTAGCCATAGAAAAAGCCTGATTTTGAGGAAAATACCTCACAATCAAGTGTTGAATCCCTCCACAAGGCAACATTGTCTACCTTAGTTGAAATTTATGCTCTAACCCTAGTTAGCGACTTTCCTTAAGAGGCTAAAATTCAGGTTTGGGGTAGAAAAGTGAGATTTAATATGAGTTTTGGTGTGATCAACAATGTGACCAAGGCCAGTGCCTTGACCTTGGGTGAT
Source organism: Pinus tabuliformis (assembly GCA_031772625.1). Classification (NCBI taxonomy): domain Eukaryota; kingdom Viridiplantae; phylum Streptophyta; class Pinopsida; order Pinales; family Pinaceae; genus Pinus; species Pinus tabuliformis. The sequence continues at coordinate 540,759,663 of CM062820.1, read as the reverse complement.
GGAGTCTATGGGATTCCTAACTTAGGAGAAAAATACTAAACCCTAACAAGGAGTAAGGGAATATGAAACCCTAGGTTTCAAACCCTAACTATCATTTTTGTGAGGGAGCAAAGTCAATGGGGAGAGCTAGTTTAAAGATTCACTCATGGGATTGTCATACAAGTTCTATAGTGGGTAACACATACAAGACTATTGCTAAGATTCCATCGAATAATTTTCCACGATAACTAGCACATAGAAAACCCTAGACAATTAACCATTCCATGTAATAGCCACAAAATATAAAGAATATATCAAATACAAGGAAATGTTACAAGATAGAATGCATTAATCAATCCTTTATTGCTCCAAAATGACATCTCCATTACCAAAGAATAGCTCCATAAGTAAAAATCTTCAATAGATCACATCTCCACAAGATACAAGGTGAATTTCAGTTAGGCCAAAATCTCTAAGAGGGCCGAAATTGATAAGTAATGATGAAAATGAAATGTCACTAACCTCTACTTGAGGTTTAGCACAACTAATTTAGCCTAATGAAACCCCTAAAAACAAGTTTGATATTAAATGAACTTGGGTTACACGCCAACCCATTAGCTAATGACAAAATAGACCAAATTAGCCCATGTTTGTGTGCTGTAACCCCTCTAAATGTTGACATCATGCCCAATTAGGGCTCAAAATGCCATGCCAGAGTGTGCTGAGGTTTAAAAATGTTTGGATGATCCAAAATTTGAGGGATGGTCCTCAAATCCACCTCATTATCTCCTCTAGGGTCCCAAAGTAGCTAGGGTGCCATCAAGTGGGCTCCATGGGTCTCCAACTATTAAATAATGTCTCCTCTCCAGCGTTAGGGCTTCCTTTGGTGCCACAGGCCTGTTATCCACCATCCATGGGTGGTATCCATAGGAGAATTTTTTTCTCCTAGATGGTCCTCAACCGGCAGCCAACAACCCCTTGTAGCCATCAGATAGCTCAATGTGCCATTTTCTCTGCCCCCTGAGCCAGCCATGTGGTCCCTCGTCCATTTGTTATGATCATATGTTTGAAGGTGGGCTCTCCAACCCCGAAGGTATGGCTTTTCATTGTGTAGTTGGGTATTTTTGTTTACTTATCATGGACACTTTTGGGCATGGATTAGTGGGGGGATTCGGCGGAAAGAGTGGGCTTGGTCTGTACTCTTGTCTCCTCTACCCGATTTGATGGTTAACTTTCTATCCTAGTCCCACGGGATCTCTTTTATTGGCTACTAGCTTTAGGGGTGACACTACATGAGAAAACCTGATTTTGTTTGTGTGGTTCCGCTTCCCGACACCATATACTTCGCCTCCCCTCTACTTATTTTACCCCATTCATCACTTTTCCTATCCAGGTCCACATTTGTCCATTGGGTCCACAAGGAGTTAGCTTACCCTTCCGCTTGTCTACACCTTGGGTCGGGTCTGGAACGATGCCCCGAAGGTAGATGTAGCTAAAAAGAAAAGAAAAAACATATTCTGGCCACTCTTAACAGGAAGCGTACTGTAAAATGCAAAATATGGTTAGGACATACAATTTTAATGTGTGGGCAAAAACCAAACATGAGCTCTACCCCTATCATTATGGCCATCACCCTGGTTCCTAGGGCCCCTCATATTGGCCCCTTATATCATTAAGGAACCCATGATGGTCCCAACCCCTGGTGGGTGATGAATTGTCCCACCTTAATGGGGTAATCATGGCTATATCCTACACATCATGCTCTCATCCCCTGGAGCCCCGAGCATTTATGAAGAAAAATCAATCAAAGGCAAAAGGCATTGTAGGAATTTACAGGGTAAGTTCCTTAGATATAACACCAAAGGACACCGCTCACAAACATATCATAGATCAGTACACCAATGTTCTTGATGTGGTTAAAACCCTCAAAGCAGGAAACAGTCCATGACCTGAGCCAACGCGACAAAGTAAATTTACACAAGCTTCTCTTATGAACGGTCACCTAACAAATGACCCTCCATGCTCTTTAAATAGAGATCATGGACCAATTAGGTGTTAAGCCACAGATCAAGTGTCGGTAATATCGAGGAGATAATGAACCGTTGCATCACTTCATGTCTAGAACATATTGTGACCGTCGGATTGTAAGTTACAAAAAGTACATACTAAAGAAACACACTTTACTTAACTATGCACTAGACCAAGTTGTGCTTAATTATTTCCTATGTGTCGGAGTATCCTAACATCCCCCCTTAAGAACAACTTGGGATAGGATTGAAGGATATACAAAGATGATATAATAGGAGAAGGAATGAGGCATTAGAGCCTATCTCCCCTTAATGACAACTTCCTAAACTCCAACCATAAATCGAAGTTTAGTAAACTTCGCCTTTGTGAGAGCCTTTGTAAAGATGTCTGCAACTTGATTATTGGTTGAACAATATTGCACCTCAAGAACATGGTCATGAATGAACTTTCTAATGAAGTGCATGTGTAGTTCAATGTGTTTGCTACGCTGATGTTGGACTGGATCTTTGCATAGTTGAATGGCACTTTGATTATCACACCAAAGTGTAGTCGGATGTTACTGCTGAAAACCAAACTCTGACAGGATCTAACGAAGCCACAAGGCTTCCTTACTAGCTTCAATGGTGCCACGATACTTTGCTTCTGCTGAAGAAAGAGAAATGGCACTTTGTTTCTTGCAAGCCCATGTAATAGGTCCAGAACCAAGAGTGAAGACATAACCTGCAATAGACTTCTGATCATCAGGGTCACTAGCCCAATTAGAATCAGTGAAACCAACCAATAGAGGAGATGATTCTGCATTGTAATGAATCCCAAACTGAACTGTACCTCGAACATAACGAAGTATTCTTTTAGCTGCTTTCCAATGACTTTCATGTGGGTTTTGCATAAACCGAGCAACAAGGCCAACATCAAAGGAAAGGTCAAGATGAGTATGGGTCAGATACAAAAGTTTTCCAACAAGCTGATGGTATAAGGTAGCATCAACTTTAGGGGAAGTACAAGTGACTGAAAGTTTGGCTCCAGACTGAAAGGGAGAAGGGGCTGGCTTACAGTCTTCCATGTGAAAGTGGCATAGAAGATCACATGCATACTTGGACTGGGAAAGGGAAATACCTTCTTTGGATTGCAAGACTTGAAGACCAAGAAAATAATGCAAGTGTCCTAAGTCTGTCATTTCAAACTGCTTTTTAAGGCTAGACTTCACATGGTTTATAAGGTTGGGATCACTAATAGTAAGGATAAGATCATCATCATAAGGAACAAGAATGATAAGAGACTTACCCACTTTCTTGGTGTTGACACAGTATTGTCAGAATGACACCTAAGCCAGTATCTAAAAGAAAGCTATCCATTTTGTCATACCAAGCCCGAGGGGTTTGCTTGAGACCATAAAGGGATTTCTAAAGCCAACATACAAGGCTGGAGTCTGTTTGTATAAAGCCAAGAGGTTGTTCCATATAGATTTCTTCATGCAAGTCCCCATGCAAAAGGCGGATTTAACATCCATCTGATGGACTTCCCATGTCAAAGAGGCAGCAAGGGAAAGAACAAGGCAGATAGAGTTCATTTTGGCAACAGGGGAGAAGGTTTCAGTATAGTTAATGCCTTCAACTTGTGAAAAACCCTTAGCAACAAGACGAGCTTTATGTTTATCAACTTTTCCATCTGGTCCAAACTTGGTTCTGTAAACCCATTTGCATCTAACAAGTTTTCGTCCCTTTGGAAGAGGAACAAGGTCCCATGTATCATTTGTCAATAATGAACGATATTCTTCATTCATAGCTGCGTCCCAATCTGAATGGCATGAAGATTCTTCAAAAGGTGTCAAGATCATAATTCGCTGAAGCTTGAGCCAGTAAAGAAGAGGCTCTATCGAACTGAAACGTGTACGACGTTGATATCTAGAATCACCTGCAAGAGCACTTGCTGCATCTCAAGTAGCATAGACCCATTTTGGAAGCTGTGGAGCTGAAGGAGGATCTTGAGAAAGTGGGGGAGGATTGTCATCCTCGCTGTCATCATCTGAAGAAGAAATATTTTCAGCAGTAGAAGCAATAGAGAAAGGTGGCACATCCGCCAAACTAGGCTCGTAGGCTGATAAATGTTTACAAATGTTTACATCTCTTTTAATGATAACATTTTTGGATTTAGGTTGAAGAAGTCTCTATCCTTTGACATCTTCAGAATATCCAACAAAACCACATTTTTCACTCTTAGGTTCTAAGGCTTTATGTTTCTCATCTGGAATATGAGCCCATGCTTCACTTCCAAAAACACGAAAGTGAATTACATCTGGTTTAATTGAGCTCCATGCTTCTTCTGGAGTGATATTCTTTAAAATCTTAGTAGGAGTGTGATTTACTATGTAATTTGCACAGTTAATTGCTTTTGCCCAAAAATTAAGACCAAGTCCTCTAGATTGAAGCATACAATTAGCCATTTCCTTTAAGGTGCGATTCTTCCTTTCAGCTACACCATTTTGCTGTGGAGTATATGGAACATTATGTTGCAATTGAATTCCATGCTCAGTGCAAAAATTGATGAATTTGTTGTTAACATATTCTCCGCCATTATCAGAGCTTAGCTTAAGAATTTGATGTCCAGATTGTTTCTCAACAAAGGCCTTAAAGGCCAAGAACATGTTAAAGACTTCACTTTTGAGTTCTAAGAATTATACCCAAGTGTGTCTGAAGAAATCATCAATGAAAGTTAAGAAATACTTGTAGCCAAAGGATGAAACAACTGGAAGTGGATCACATATATCAATATGCACAAGTTGTAAAGGGGCTGAGGTGTGCCAAGAGGCATGTTTTTCAAAACTATCCCGGTGATGTTTTCTGAGTACACATCTGGAACAAACACCATCTCTGCAAGATACCATAGGAAGACATGTCACCATATTTTCTTTACATAGATTTTGAAGGGAGCGATAGTTTAAGTGACCAAATCGCTCATGCCAAAGTTTGCTCACTTCATCATTATGAGCAACAAATACCGAGGGAAGAGTTGATGACCCAAAGTTGTTAAACTTATACAACCTTGTAGAATCATCAGCAATGCTAGTAGCTAAAATCTGTCTAGGATCTCTTAGGTCTTTAATTACAACATCATGAGGTGAAAATTCAATAGTTTTACCTTCACTTGAATGAGTTATCTGATATACAGATAGAAGGTTGCAGGATAAGGTAGGAACACATAATACATCATTAAATTGACCATTGTCTAGATGAATAGTTCCAGTCCCTACAACACTAAGAGATCTATCATCACCAACATATATATTTTTGGTGTTACAATCATTTAAAGAAGAAAACATGGCTTTGTTTTTGGCCATGTGATAAGAAGCTCCAGAATCAATGAGCCACTCATGAGAATGAGAAGAAGAAGATACATTTAGTGCATAACCAAACCGAGATGCTTGACAACCACATGCAAAAAATGTTATTCTCGAAGATGAAGTTGAAGTTGAAGAGTGCTCCAAATGGATGTTATGTTTCTTTATTGCTGCTTCCAAGGCTTCCATCTTCTTAAAACATTTGGATTCTAAGTGGCTATCATGATTACAAAAGTTGCAATGTCTATCAGTCTTCTTCCCTTTGTTTTTATTTGCCTTATCATTTTGTTGAATTGATTTTTCATTTTGAGACTAAAATTGCTTAGGACCCTTGTTTGGTTTAGGACCATTCTTTTTAGGATACTGCTTCTTAGGATTCTTTGAATTTGGTTGCTGCTGGGCTGCTAAGGCTTTCTTAAAAGAGTTTCCAGTATTAAAAAGAGCAAGATGTAAGGTTTTTCCTTGTTCTCTTATTAAAGAATCACAAAAGACATCAAAAGAGGGGGACTTGTAGGTTTGTCCTTGAGAAATAAAGGGTTCTCTAGTAGAATGGAAGGTAGAAACAAACGCAGAGTAGACTGGTCCTAACTTTGTAAGAATGGAATAGATAAGGCTACCATCTTCTTTCTTAACCTTAACACCTTCCAAGAGAAGTTGAAGGGTCTTGAACTTGGACAAAAAATCTGCAATGGAAGAAAAATTATTAGGGTCCAATGTAAGCAACTCATTTTCTAGTTTATGGGCACTAAATTCATTTTTAATTCCAAAAACTTTATTGAGCTGTTTCATTGCTTCATCGGGGGTATCAATTTCTGTGATATGGAATCTAAGGTCTGGAGAAATAAACATCCATATCAACCCACGTGCTTGATCTTGCTTATTTTCCCATTTGACTTGCTTATCTTCATCTTTAGGTTTAGACTCTTGGTTTGAGGCTATTCTATAAAGACCTTTACTTCTAAGTAAATCCACAATGTAGGATAGCCATTGGAAGTAGTTGGTGCTGTCAAGAATAACTAGGCATGGACTTTCCATTTTAAAAGAAACTGAAGCTGAAAAGTAAATCCACAATGTAAGATAGCCATTGGAAGTAGTTGGTGCTGTCAAAATAATTAGGCATGGACTTTCCATTTTGAAAGAAACTGAAGCTGAAGATGATAAAATTAAGTGTTCCAATGGAAACATCTCGAAAAATTAGGTCGATTAAAAAAAAACGGCTTTGAAAACAACTTCCAGATGAAGAAGTTATGGTTTTTTGAAGAAAAATTGTTGAAGATGTCGACGAACTACGTGAATGTTGGGAAGTGAATGATAATGTTATATTTAAAAAAATCCCCCCTTTCCAAACTTAATCTAATTAGCTCACTTTTAAAAAAAGATTACTTTATGTGACCTACTTTTATAAATAAGGGGAAGTCACTTTTAGAATGGTACTTTATGAACTATCCACTAAATTGTAACTTAAATAAAAGATAAACTGACTTTAGAATTATAAGTGACTCATTTTTTATAATGAGTGAGAACACTTTTACATAAAGTAACTTTAAAACATAAGTTACATGTGCTTTTTGAAAAAGTAACTCAACAAAAAGAAAGACTTGAACCCAAGACCTCTATTCTCATAAAGTAACTTTGGACCAAGTGAGCTAGTTTAAAAGGTTAGTAATTTTTGGAAAAGAGTAAGGGTTTTTTTTTGTTATTTGCGCACTGAAGCTTTGGAGTGCGTGTTTACTTGAAAAACCCCTTTTCCCCTACAAAACAAAAAAAATCACACAAACCAAAATGAACACTTAAAAGTAATCCAAGCCTTATGACTTAAAGTTAGATTTGGTCGGAAATTATATACTTTCCTCAATGTTTCTGGTTTTCTGAGATCACATTAAGGCGCAGCAGAAAAGAGCATACGCATGAGAAAAATCCTTTCTTTCTGTTTTTAGTTTGCCCAAATCGCACAGAGTTGCGGGGCAAAGAGTATACGCAGAAATGAAAAGTATAGATCTGGTAATAAAAAACAGAGAGATAAATAAACCGAAATAAACAGAGAGATAAATAATTAAAACTGCAAATAAACATTGTATACCTCCAGATCTTAAAAATGACGTAGCTAGGGCTACCATAAACCTTTTCGCATGAAACAAAAGGGGTTCCTCACTGGAATAGATGCTCCTAACACAACAGAGCAGTCCTTTCGGCTCGAAAATGGTCAGAAACAATAGATCTAGGAAATGACAGTCGGATGCAGTTGTACTAGCTTCAGATTTGGATCATCAATGGATGCGGCCCTCGAATAGCTTTGACACCATGTAGGAATTTACAGGGTAAGTTCCTTAGATATAACACCAAAGGACACCGCTCACAAATAGATCACAGATCAGTGCATTAGTATTCTTGACGTGGTTAAAACTCTCAGAGAGAGAAATAGTCCACATCTTGAGCCAACCCAACCACTTCAGACAATTTATTAATGTAAAAGAAAGTAAATTTACACAAGCTTCTCTCATGAATAGTTACCTAACAAATGACCCTCCATGCTCTTTAAATAGAGATCATGGACCAATCGGGTGTTAAGCACAGATCAAATGTCGGTAATACCGATGAGAAAATGAATCGTCAGATCACTTCATGTCTAGAACATATTGTGACTGTCAGATTTTAAGTTACAAAAAGTACATACCAAAGAATCACAATTTACCCAACTATACACTAGACCAAGTTGTACTTAATTATTTCCTATGTGTCGGAATATCCTAACAGGCATGTGAAGAAGGGTGGAAAAATAAAGGTTGGGGTAACTCATGTACCATGATTGCTCCGTCCTACATTCATATACCCAATTGTGGGTTTCCCCATTTGTAGCTAACGTTGTACTATGGCATGTGGCTTGGAGCCTTCCCCTGATGCCCCACTCCATCCCATCATTATATTATGTGCCACCTACCACTTGATGGATGTATCATGGACATGTCACCCCCTTTAGAGTTTGAAACCACCTAATAGGGTCTTTGGTTAACCCCCTTATTGAGCTTGGAGACACCTATACATGCTAAAGCTCACTATGGAAGGGCATGCCACTATGAAGTGTCCACTTGATTCCATGATTTGTAAGCTCTTTTACTCGATTACTCTAATGATTTGTTGTACTAGAAGGCGAGGGGACGCATTGGATCTTATACAGGATTGCAGGTGGGTTTCCATTTGGGGTTTGGTCTCCCTATATGGGGTCCAAGCCCTCCAAAGGGTCATATTGGCACTTGTAGGGCGAGCGTTGAGAGTCTCCACCATAACAGAGAGCAGATTGTCACTTCATAGTTCCCCCAACGCCATTCATTGATTGCTCGTGTTCCACCTTTTGGGATGAGGATGATGCACTTGGAACACTATCCCTAACTGACTTCACACTTGCACCACACACTTGGTAGATGTTCCAGGACCCAGATGAGCATGTGTCTCACCATGGGAGATAGAGGGAGGATTTATGTCATCATTATAGCCCTTACAAATGGTATACAAGCATCATCGATCCACTTGGAGACCCATGAGGATGTTATTGTGCTCCCACACCCACTTGGGGCACCACATTTGATTTGCTTGGATATCAAGGGGGCCACCACCTTGGTCCCTGTTACCACTCAAACCAACAGGGGACCTAAAAGGGGTTTCTAAGAGGGCAACTACTAAGTCAAGGGCAACAGTCGAGGCTTAGTCCATTGTTACCACAACTAAGTCTGCCTCCTCTTTACGGACTTTCATTGATGGGAGGAGTTTCAATAGTGTAGGGATCACTTTGTAAAGTAGATGTGAATGGATAGGTGAGAAGTGACCTTGAAAACCCTTTCCCAAGGATGGAGTGAGGAAGGAAACTTGCTTTCTCTTTAAGTAAGGGACTTGGTCCACCAGAGGTAAGGGGTGAGGATTGGAGGGTTGAGGGAGAAAGGATAGGATTATAAAGGAGTTTCTCAATTCCTCTAATTCTTGGAAACTTGGATTCGCAAATGGTCCTTAATAAATAGTCTTTATTGAGAAAAGGGACCACACGGGGTCAAGTGGACCCAACCTAGGTTTGGGGATGGAATGCAACAACCAATGATGTTCCTATCCTGGACAAGGTGAGGGGAAAAGACCAAACGAGAATATTTACTTAAAAAGGTTGAATTGATTTTATTGAGGTCTACCCTTGGGGATGCCTAGGCAAAACTTGATCCTAGAGCTAGGGCTTGGGATTCCTAGAGATTCCACTGTTAGAATTGCCTCAAATTTGGAGAAGAGGGAGGGGACCCACCAGCATAGTAGCTTGTAGGAGATCGAAGTTTTTCCTTGGGTCAATTCCCGAGAAATTGATGCCCTAGGTGACCTGATGGGGCTAGACTTGGGGAAAAAGGGGAAAATAGTAAAAAATAAGGTTAAAATAATCACCCCTTTAAGGGACCAGTGCCTAATTCACTTGGGGATACACAGTCATGGATGATAATGAGTAAGAACTTGGTTTCTTGATCAAGGAGGCCAGAAAGTCAACTTCATCCAATGTTGGGAGAAAGACAAGAAAAGTGACCTTCAAACATTTATACTTCAAACCAAACGATGCAAGCTTATCAAGACAAATAATCTCTAGGACATTTCATTCATATAGCATTGGCCCATACACTAAATTAAAACATGCTCAATTCCACATTTCAATTATGCAACAACTAGCCCTAATTTTAGCAGTATGCAACAACAAGAATAATAACATCAAAATTCACTTAAAATGTTATAGAGTATATCCAACCAACATTTCGTTCACAAGACAAAGCTCCAAGACAAGATAAATAATCCAAATCCATACATCAAAATTCATCCATCTCTAGAAAATACCCTCCAAGGAAAAATGTGAAGTTCTTTATGATTAGAGAGATCCCAAGTCAAGTGATCATACAAATGAGTGTATCTAACATCAATATATAGCCTCCTAAGGAGTTTGAATTAGCCTATGGGCCTACATTAGCCCCTAATGATAAAATAATGTGCAAACAAAACCCCTATTGGTGACAAGCCCACCAAACTAGCTCACAAATGTAAAAATAAGCCTCACAAGGGGCCAAATAATAATATATGCATGTCGCAGGGCCCTCCAAAGGCTCAATGATATCCTGAAGTGCCATATTGAGGAATGAATTCCTCGGAATATGATGGACAAGGGGTGGCCCCTTGTTCTCGAAGTAGTAGACTTGTGGTGCTCTAGTGGGTATGAGGGCACATAGATGACCTCATGGGTCTCCATATGAATCAGAGATCCTCTGCAAGGGTCCAAGTGGTAGATGCTACCATGACATCGTACAAGTCCTGAGACACCTATAAAGAGTGTGGGGCTCCTATGGGGGCCTGTTGGCATAATGTATCAAGCATATCATCATCACCCCAAAAGTGGATCGCTAGTAATATCTGAGCATCCATGAAAATTCGTGGAGTGTTGTCTGTTGTTGTGGAGGCCAATAGCTCTCTATGCATACCCTACGTGTGCCAATGTAGATCTCTAGGGTTAGGATTCCATATAGGGAGACCAAACCCAAATGGAAACCACCTGTAATCCTGCATAAGATCCAATGCGCCCCCTAGGCTTCCAGTACAACCAGTCATTAAAGCAATAGGGTAAAAGAACTCACAAATCATGGATAACAACGTGGGCACTTCATAATGGCATGCCCTTCCATAGTGGGCCTTGGCATGTGCTAGTGTCTCCAAGCTCCAAAGAGGGTTAGCCAAGTAGCTTATTAGGTGGTTTTAGCTCTTAAAGGGGATATTATGTCCAAGGTAGATCCCTCTAATGGGGGTGACAAGTGACAAATAAGTGGAATGGAATAGGGAATGAGAGGGGCAATCCTGGGCCACATAGTGGGGCATAGGGGTAGCTAGATAAGGGGAAGTCCACACTTCGGTATGTAATGTATAGGAGGGAGCAATCGTGGTACATGATTTGCCCCGACCTTGATTTTTCCACCCTTCTTCATATACCTTTTGCCTTTTATGAATTTTCTTTAATTAACTGATCTAGGCTCAAAGGACATGAGCATGATGTGTAAGCTATAGTAGTGATTACCCCCGTTTAGGTAGGGCGGTTCATTGCCCTTCAGGGGTTGGGACAATCATGGGTTCCTGAAGGATAGAGGAGGCTCATCTGGGGCCTATGGAACCAGGATGATGGCCATGGATTGGGGTAGAGCTCATGTAATGGCTTTTGCCTACATGCTAATTATTTTTGTCCCGACCATCTTTTGCATTTTGTGGTACAATTTCTTGTTAAATGTGGCCAATTATGCTTCACTTTTTCTTTTAGTTGCTTCAACCTCTGGGGCATCATTCTAGGCTTGACCCAAGGTGGGGGCAAGGGGATAGGAAGGCTAGCCCTATGTGGACCCAGGTGGGAGAAAAGGTGAATGGGGGTATAGTGAGTGGAAAGGGAGTAATATGTGCGGGTAAAGGAGCGGGACCACGCACCCAAAGTTGGGGTTTCCCAAGTGGTACCACCCTAGAACCGAATGGTCAATAAAGGAGATCCCACTAGACTAAGATCCAAGGGTAACAACCAAAAGAGATCAAGGGGACAAGAGCACAAACTAAGCCCACTATTTCCGCCAAATCCCCCCATCAATTAATACCCAGAAGTATCCATGACAAGTAAACCCAATACTCAATTACCAAATGACAAGCCATACCTTTAGATTCAGGAGGCCCACCTTCAAACATACGATCAATGCAGGTGGGTGAGGGATCACATGGCTGGCTTAGGTGGCTGAGAAATGGCACAACGAGCTAGTAGGAGGCATCAAAGGGCTGCTGGCTGCTGGCTGAGGCTCATCATGGAGAAAAATTTCTTTTGGGGATATCACCCACAAAGTGGTGGGTAACAATCCCTATGTTTGGAGCCTATTCTCTTACATTGGCACACTTTGGACTCCACTAGGCCTCTTCAAGGGTCCAACAACTCATTGTATTCACTACTTTTCCCTCTTGGGAGGCTTGGTTTTATATTATGGAGCTATCTTGTGGGGTTGTAACCAAGGCATGTTATTGTTGTACATTATTTTATTATTTGCAACTTAATTAAGCTTAATTAGGCAATTCAAACTCTTTAGGAAGGATATAAATTGATGAGAGCTCATTTGAGTTTCATCATCACTCGGATTTGGATCATTTGTATCTCTTGAGATTTTCACTAGACCTTTTGATGGACGAATTGGAGAATTAATGGATTTCGATGTTTGGAAGTTCTTAATTTTGTCTTGGAGCTTCACTTTTCTTTCACTTGATGATTGGAATAATTTCACTATACATTGTGAGTACTCTTTTCATGCTTATCTTGTAATTTTGTCTCATGAAATGATCTATGGAATATTTTCATTCATGACGCTGGTGTAGCTGCTCTTGGGCTTATGTGAAGTTGCTTATCTTGTCTTTGTGAGGGATTTTTCATATTGATTGTTGAAATGTATGGTGGATTATTGTCCTAGGGATACATGATTGCTCATGCATTATCTTGATAAGTCATCATTTGCAAATAATTAGAAGTATAAATTTCCCTTGTAACCTAGTTGCTGCTAATGCCATGCAAAGTTGCTGGGGAACTCCTTGATTGAAATTAAGCATCTCTAAACATTGTTTCCATTAGACTCCATTCTCCCAATAGGCTAGGCATTGGTCTAGTCCAAAGGTTATCGCAAACGAATATTCTTCTCACCTCCCTTCCCTCTTTCTAAGCCCTAACCTAGTAGGCCTCTTAGGGCATCATCTAAAATCATTTCTATCCATTGAAAATTGGTCAACTACTGCACTGGGGTCTTCTTGAGAGGTCCTCCAAATTTGAGGTTGATCCCACGGTGGAATGTCAAGATATTTGAAGCCCTAGCTTGAAGACCGTTTTCGTCCCTAGGTTCCCTTTGGTTGGTGGCTTCATTAGGATCGTTGCACTCAAATTCCAAGAAGAATTCAATTCCTTTGTGTTGATTTGGGGTAGTATCAGATGTGCTCTAAGTCTCAAATTTTGTAGGGAGGATTGGGCACAGGTATTCCAAAGAACCCAAAAAGCGTTTTGGGAAATTCCACCCAGAAGTGATTTTATTAAGATAATTAATATTTTTAATCGGGTTTCTAAGTCTAAACTTAGGAAAATTAAAATATTAATGGGTATTAATCTAATAAGCGCTGAAACTTCTAGAAAAAGCCATGGATCAAGCCAAAACGATTTGAGCCTTTGATTATGATTTAATCTAGGCTGTTGGTTGTCCAACAGGAAGATATTAGAAGTGACTTGAGGGTCATTTGGAAAACACACATAGAGATTGAGAAAATCGATTTTCTGAGGTGAGAAGTTCTCAAGTGGAAAATCGATTGAGGAGATCTTGCAGCAGAGGGGCAGTGAGAATCCGGGAGAAGGAATTTCCAGAGAGTACAACGCAGAGAGAGGACAAAAAGACATTTAGAGGAAGGCTGACGAAAGGTAGCGCAATCAGTGAGGGAAGTCGAGTTCTTGCTGAGGGAATTCGAAGTTTAGTTGCCGGAAACTAGGGTGTGAGTCTGGGAGGTAGAAAAGTCGACTTCTCAGCCAGTAGAGGATCCAGAGGAGAGGCAAGCGTAATACCGAGGAGGGGTGATGCGGAAGTTGCCCAGGGTGATGTAGTTCTGTGCAGAGGCCACATAGAGGGTGACGCAGAGCCTCCATAGCTGAAGGATTAGTCACTGATTCTCCAGTGACAGGGTGAGATCATTTTACCATTCTTTTGTTCAGTATTCTCTTTGTAACGAATTGCTAGTTGAGCATCCTAGAATTGTAATCAGAATTTTCTCCTGCATAATAATAAACCCTCAGAGTCGCTGCACTGATTTTCCCACATTGGGTTTCTCCGGGTACTATTTGTCCGAAAATAACTGTCCTATGTGTTGTACTTTTCTTTCTTGCTCAACATTTTGTTTCTGCATATATGTAAATTAAGTGAAGGCTGCAGATATATTTACTTCAAAATTTATCGTAGAAGACAATAAATAACAAGTATGATTTAATCAAGTAGGAGAAGTAACATCAATTTCTTGCAGCAGGGATTCCAGCTTAGGATTTTTCACACTTTGATCCTATTCTCCTCCTTAACTTGGTCAAGATCATCCATTTGTTGTTCTAATCCAAACCCTTGACCTCGTTCGGGCCCACTTGGGTTTCTTTGTGGTCCCACTATATTACAACTTCAATTTCACAAAGATCACTTAAAACCCTAGTCTTCTAGGATTCTTTGATCTTGGGCACTTTATTGCAAGTAACACTCCTCAAACCCTAGGTCTAGGTATCCTCTTAGCCCTTCTAAGAGAGTCATCCGTCTTGCTTCTATAACTAGTAAGCCCATTATCCGAGCCTCTCTTGTCAATAGGCTTTAGGAATCACCCCACCTTCTATCATTGATCCATCTATTCTAGTGATTCCTCTTGCACTGAGACTCCTCCCATTAGTGAAAGTCCGTAAAGAGTAGGGAGCTTTCGTTGAGCTGACGATGGGCCATCGCTCCATTGTTGCCACTTGATCTAGTAGTTTCTCTATAGGATTCCCCCTAGGACCCTTTCTAGTTTGAGCGGTAACAAGGACCTCCCTAGTCTCTCAATGGGAAACCATCCTTATCTAGGCTTTGAATCAACTCCTTCCCATCTGGTTGTGTCAAGGCGAGCCTGAGGGCATACTGGGTCTAGTGGTGTCATCGTGAAGAATCCTCAAAGCAAGATCATAGTTGACCAATGTCTTGGGTCGTGGAGGTACTTCAGGGATTGTGTCATTTGCGAGTGCTATCAGGAGGCTCCAGTCTTTCAATGCTGCACTTGCTTAGGCCATGTACTTCTTTGAAAGGCCGAGTACCTGTGTAGTGGGTGCCCTCAAGGTTCGGGCTGCAGTGATCACCTGACAAAACAACATGGATTCTAGTGAAAGCAGCCATCCATTAGAGACCAAGATCAATAATGCATCCAAGTGAACCAAACTTGAATGTTAAGAGCATATTAATACTTCAACCGAAGATCACTTTCTAAAAGCAAGACCAAGTCCTCGCAAAGGTATTTTCTCCCTTGGTAAGGGTGGCTAATCGTCAACCCTATTAGGTGCTTCTGTCCCCTAACGAGAGGTAACATTTCCTTGGACCACCTCTCAATTGATAAGTGTTAGCATATAGCAATGTGGTAATGGGGGGGTGAAGACTTCATGGTCAAGTGCCATGGTCGAAGGGACCAACTGATGGAGGTTTCCACATCCTGAGTGTATGGATGTAAGGAGGGAGCATTCATGAATGTATGAGTTACCATCCCGAACTTATTTTTCCACCCCTCTTGTGCGCCTTTTACTTCTTTTTGATTATTCCTTGTATTACAGCATATAGCTCTAGGGTTAGAGCTTGCTAATTATGATGTAGTAGTTTTATTGCCCATTAAGATGAGTGAGTTTATCACTCATTGAGGTTGGGACATGCAAGGGTTCCTTTTTGATGTAATGGAGCATCATGTGCTCAAGAACTGGGTGATGGCCATATGAGGGAGGTAGAGCTCATGCCAGGCTTTTGCCCACATGCTAATCTCGATGTCCCAACCATCTTTTGCATTTTGATTTTTTGTTTGTTTTTGTTTTGTTGTGGCCATAATATGCTTTTTCTTTTCTTTTAGCCGCATCAACCTCCCAGGGGAAAGTTTCCAGGCCCTACTCCATGTATGTGAACATGTGAGTGCCAAATCCATAGGAACTAATGACAAGTTGAACCCGAAGAATTAAGGTGAGATGTGGGGCTTATAATGTGGCATGGAAAATGTTAAGTATGGTATAGGAAAAATGAAACACATTATCTTAATCATGGCTTTCCAAGTCGTGCCCCTCTTATAACCCAAGGGGTTTGAAGGGAGGTCCGACTTGACTAGGGTTAAAGATTAACCCCCCCGGTAAGGTGAGAGAACAAAATTACGGTCAAAGTTTGTCAATATTCCAGATCACCCTGTTATCCATACCAAATTCCCAAAACAAGCAAGTATAAGCACCCGATTGGAAAATGACCAAAGTACCTTTTGAATAGCAACCCGCCTTCATCCAAGTGTCAATGCTGGATGGTGAGAGGCACATGGCTGATGCAAATGGCGAAGGTACATGGCATATCATCATCCAATGGTGGCTCGCAGGGGTTGCTGGCTGACTGTATTTCCAGCTAGTTGTCAAATGGAGGAGAACAATTTTGTCCTATGGGGTTGCTCATTTTGGTGGCTAACACATATTAGAGCATTCACCACCACACCATCCTCATCAAGGCAAAGGGTTGAGCACCTCAAACAACTCGTGAACAGAAAAACCACTAGCTTCAGGGAGACCACTTCAACATCAACTAGCAAAAATGAAAGGAGTAGAGTGGCATCCTCTCACAAATTGATCCAACAATCATCCACACGCAGTACACTGGCAATAGCAAAGTATCTGCCACGAAGTCCACTGCTAAATCCTAGGCACTAAACCACACCCTACCCAGGAAAAACAACCCCAAGCTATGCACCAGAGGCTCTTGGTATTCGTTCTTGGCCCTTCAACAACTTCTTCCCTAGTCTGTCTGGCCACCTGCATGCATTTCTCTACAGGCACCTGAAACCATATTTGGGTTTGAGGTAGGGGCTTCAAGGGTGATAGGAGAGAGGTGCCTCTCTTCTTTCCTCTCGCTGATTTGCCTCATCTTCAATATATACATGCACAAGCACATAAACATACACAAACGCACCAACCATCTCCTTAATCTTTGATATAGTTTTGAAAGTAAATTTCTTCAATTGATGAACAATTGGTTTTCCCAATTTTTGATGGAAAAATTACAAAATTTATGCATACCATTAAAAAGTATACTACCAGAATCATTGTTTGCACTAGAATATTATCTTAATGAACTTCTAGTTTGTTGCATCATGTTTGATGTGTTGATATGTTGCTTCTTAAGCTTACATTTCTCGTTGGATTGATATGATTATGCTATGGTTTTTCATCTTTTCATGAATTAGGTATTTTATTATCTTTAGGATTATAAAAGGCCTTATCAGGATTTTCTGAATCAATAGATTCTACACCAAATTGAAATACAACCCATAAACTAGAATGTTCATGGTGTTAGATTTTGGGCACTAGACTCAATGCACACACATGCTAGATCTGGTAACAGTCTCAAATTAACTAATTAAATGAAACACACTAATGTGCCTAACCATAAACAAATTTAGCACAACAAAACTTATAAAACCAAGAATTAGATCATGCACAGTAAACACAATTTCAGCCCCATAACACATTACTTAGTAGTCCTTCAACAAGGATCTAGGGTTTCCATACTAGGAAAAATGGCCCTTTTATTACGCTTAGTAAAATGCCAAATACAAGGGAAAACTTACATAGAAAAAACCCTTGTCCCTACTATTGAAACCCTCCTCAGTGTCCATTCCACAATTTGCTCACAGTACTTTCCATAGTTTGCTCATTTTTTGTTGCTCTTGTGATTGTCCAATCACTAGAAGTCAAGGGAAAACTCAGCCCTTCTCTGCTATCCACAGGGGCAAACTATAATATCCCATTTCAAAGATATTCCTCGAAACCCCAGTGAACTCCAACCAAATATGCACAAAGATATAATAATCGGGAAGCTCAAAATGATAGAAATAACAGTGGTGCAACATATAATAATATAAACATGAAATATAAGCAGATACTCAAGAAATGCAGAGAAAAATGCTAAGCCATTTTATTATACTGAGTAATAGAATGAGTACAGGAGGTGATCAGAGAGATGGCACCTTGACTTGCACCAAGCAAGTGAAGAAATACATTCAGAATAGCAAAGGAATGGCCTCTCTCTGAACTATGTGGACGCTGCTAGGAAACTGCCGTGCTGCTGCTACTCCTGGATATCAAATGAGGATTTGGGGCTGTTCCCCTCCTCAGAAAATGCTGAAACTTTGGAATCAGCCTCTACTCAGAAAACCCAGAAAAACCCAGAAAGCGTTTCTGAAATGGCTGACCCCCGAAAATCGCCCCCTTGGGGAATCACGCAATCCCTCAAGGCTTTGCACTGCCACTGAGTAGAATTCTCCAAAATACTGCATGAAACTCTGCCAAACTCCTCCAATATGCAAGAGCTGATTTCTTGCTCAATCTCCCAGCTCAAATCCTCCACAAACCCCCAATCTGGAACTACTCCCAGAAAACTGCGTCCCTCTGTCTCAAGACTACGTAGTCCTCCAATGCTCAGCTCCGCCTCGATGCTAAAGATCAAAACTACTGCGAAATGACTGCTGAAACTATCTTGCCCGAGTAGGCACTTGAAGTCCCCTGGGGCTAAGGGTGAGATCTATGAACAAAGACACTCAGTGCTGTAAACAGTGCTGCAGACAGGCTAAACAACCAGCGTGCTCCAAGTCGAAGTGACTAGCTCAAATGCTCATAACTGAATGCCAAAATGAGGAGGCTCCTCTCTCCTTTATAGCATTGGCCTCTCTCAATCCCAAGGCTCACCTCCTCCAATGTAATCTCCTCTTGCCATGTGTTCCTTTTCCCATCTGCGCAATCCCTCCAAGTGTCTGCGTGGGCCCCATCTCTGCATGGTCCTTTGCCCCCCTTGGCTCCCCTTTAAGTCACAACGTTGTGCTACTAGGAAGTGACTTTTATTCTAAAAGTGAGTTATGTCCCCTTTTTCCTCACCTTTTTATTTACAAATAACTATAGAAGGCAAAATTGAGCAAAATCGAATATTCCAATTAGCCATGGCTAATTAGGAATATTACAGTCTCCCCCGGCAAAATGTTGCTTGTCCTCAAGTAGTTGAAGTGATGGATGCTGCAAAATTTTATCACTCTCCCAAGTGGCATCCTCATCCGGCAAATTCTTCCACCTCACCAAGAATTCCCGAATTGTCCTGTTCCGTAGTTGCCTCTCCCTGGTATCAATAATAGCCTCTGGCTGCAACACCAAATGCCCCTCATCATCCGTGGGTGGTAGCTCATCTGTCACTGTCACATGCTATCCCAACGCCTTCTTCAGGCATGATACATGAAAAACGTTAGGAATATTGCTGCCTTGGGGCAGCTCCAACTCATATGCAACCTGTCCAATCCTACGTATCACCCTGTATGGCCCATAAAAGCGGGGCTTGAGCTTTTCAGCTCCCTTCTGCTTCAGTGACGACTGTCGGTATGGCTGTAATCATAGGTAGACCAAGTCTCCTACCTCAAACTGCCTCTCCACCCGACCCCTATTGGCATATAGCTTCTGCTGGTTCTGCGTTGTAGCCATATTATCCTTGTGAGCTCGGAGAATATCCTGACTCTCTTGGATCCAAGTCTTGGCTCTCGAAGCCTTGCTAGCACCAAACATCACGTCAGCAAAAGATAAAGGATGATATCCATTCAAAGCATAGAATGGTGACATACCGATGGACATGTGATGTGTAGTGTTGTAGCAGTACTCCCCCAGATGCAGCCACTTCAGCCATGCTCGCTGCTGCCCACTGACATAGTTACGCAAGTAGCCCTCCAACCACTTGTTAACTATCTCTGTCTGCCCGTCTCTCTGTGGGTGATAACTGGTACTCGGTGTCAACTCCATCCCCACCAATCGAAAAAGCCCCTGCCAAAATCTGCCCATGAAACGGCTATCCCTATCACTGGTGATGGTCTTGGGAAGACCATGTAACCTGAAAATCTCTCTGAAGAACAACTCGGCCATCTGTGCTGCTGTGTAGTGTGCGGATATGGCAAAAAAGTGTGAGTACTTTTTCAGCCGATCAACGACGACAAAGATGCAATCCTTGCCCTGTACCATGGGCAACCCTGTGATGAAGTCCATCGAAATGCACTCCCATTTCCCCTTCGGAATGGGAAGAGGTTGCAATAGTCTTGCTGGATGGTTCATCTCTCCCTTGTTCCTCTGGCAAACATCGCACTCCCGGACATGCTGGAGTACGTCCTCCTTGAGGCCCTTCCATGAGAACCTCTCTCTAATGGCCTTATAGGTTTTGGTAAACCCCTGATGACCTGCCAAAGGTGAATCATGTGACGCCTGAAGTATCTTCTTCTTGAGCTGTGATCCCTCAGTCAAGAAGATCCGGTCCCTGTAATAGATGATCTCATCGACCACCCTGTACCTCTCATCCGCCACCTGCCCATTCAAAACCTCACATGCAAATCTATCCTTGGAGTACTCTACTAGGAGTTGAGCCCTCTAGTCTGCGTCCAAGCTCATAAGAGATAACGTGGCTGGTCTACGTGAAAGGGCATCTGCTACCACGTTGTTCTTACCCTTGACATACTGAATGTCAAAGTCATACGCTTGGATCTTATTGATCCACTTCTGCTGCATCTCCTGTAGCTGCTTCTGCTCCAAAAAGAACTTGAGGCTGTTGTGATCAGTCCTCACCCTGAACTTGTTACCCACCAAACACTGCCGGTACTTGGCCAATGCATGCATGATGGCCAGCATCTCCTTATCGTATATGGGATACAACCTGTCGTGCAGAAGGAACTTCCGACTCTCAAAGGCTATAGGGTGACCTCCCTGCATCAACACTGCGCCGATCCCCTCTCTCGACGCATCACACTCCAAAACAAATGGCTGCGTAAAATCTGGCAATGCAAGCACTGGGCAACTGCTCATAACCTCCTTGAGCCTGTCAAAGGCTCGCTGCGTTGTATCTGACCAACTGAATGCCCCCTTCCTCGTCAAATCTGTCAGGGGTGTAGCAAGCTGTGAGAAACCCTTGACAAACTTCCGATAGTAAGTACAATTGCCAATGAATCCTCAAAGTTCTGTCATGTTTCTCGGCTCCAGCCAATCTCTGATGGCCCTGATCTTCTCCTTGTGGACCCTCACTCCGTCCACCCCTATGATGTGTCCCAAGTATAACATCTCCGTCAACCCAAACTCACACTTGGAGAGCTTGGCATAGAACTGCTGCTCCTCCAAGATGCGCAATGCTGTCTCAATGTGCTGGAGATGCTCCTCCCAAGTCCTGCTGTAGATGAGGATATCATCAAAGAACACCAACACAAACTTCCTTAAGTGACTGCGGAAGATGTGATTCATGCAAGACTGAAATGTAGCTGGGGCGTTGGTTAGCCTGAAGGGCAT
Source organism: Pinus tabuliformis (assembly GCA_031772625.1). Lineage (NCBI taxonomy): Eukaryota > Viridiplantae > Streptophyta > Pinopsida > Pinales > Pinaceae > Pinus > Pinus tabuliformis. The sequence continues at coordinate 540,738,187 of CM062820.1, read as the reverse complement.
CACCAAAAACTCAAAGTGCCCATAGTGACACTTGAAGGCGGTCTTGGGAATGTCCTGTTCCCTCACGCGAATCTGATGGTACCCAGATCTCAAATCAATCTTTGAGAAGAACCGTGCTCCTCTCAACTCGTTCATCAACTCATTGATCCTGGGTATGGGGTACTTGTTCTTCAGGGTCTTTTTGTTCAGGGCCCTGTCGTCAATGCACATCCTCAATGTGCCGTCCTTCTTCTTCACCAACACCACGGAAGAAGCAAAAGGACTTGTGCTCGACCGAATGTGCCCAAGAGCCAGTAACTCCTGAATGGCCTGCTCAATCTCATCCCGATAGGCCTTGGGATGCCTGTAGGGGGTGGTAAGCACTGCTTGTATGCCCTGCTCAAGATCAATGGTGTGCTCAAAACCCCGGTCCGGTGGCTATCCTGGCGGAATCTCCTCAAATACTGTGGCATACTGGTTAAGGATGGCCTGTATCTTCGGGTGCACTGTCTGTTCTGTAATCCCTGCCTCTTATGCATGTAGCTCCACTGCCCACTCTATGTCTCCCTTCCAGAAGACTGCCTCCATCCGATGAGCCGAAACAGTCTGAGGCGGGTATGTGTGCTGTCCCTGTATCTTCTCATGCCTCCCTGTCTTCTCATCATCCCACTCCATCTCTAGGGCCTTCCAATCTGTAGTGACCTTCCCTAGAGTGATAAGCCACTGAACACCCAGTACTATGTTGGTGTCCGGAATGTTGACCACGAAAAAGTGGTCAGTCAGTGTGTAAGTGCCCATCGTCACTGATAACTCTGGGACGTAACGAGCACACACCATGGTCTGATCTCCTGGGACCAAAACTGAAAACCCATCGAAGCTCTCTGTCAGTATACCTCTCCGCTCAACCATCTGTGCATCGATGAAGTTGTGGGTTGCCCCGCTGTCGACCAAAACTGATACTCTCTGGCCACGTATTGTCCCCCGTACGCGCAACGTCAAATATTTGGGAACTCCTCGCAATGCTGCAAGGGCCCCTCTAGTAGGTGCGAAAGCTACACCACCTGCTGGTGGTGGTGGAGGTGGCAAAGGACCCTGCATGGCATGACTATCTCCTGCCTCCACATCATCCTCCTCATCCTCTTCCCCATTGCTCTCGGAGAAGACCTCAATAAAATGTGCTTTGCCAGCAACACATCTATGTCCCGGTGCCCACGGCTCTTGACAAGTGAAGCACAACCGCTTCTTCTTCAACTCGCTCCTAGCATCATTGTCAATTTGTACTCATCCTGGATTCCCTTTCGGAGGCGGAATCCTCACATCCTTCCCCTTAGGCTGAAAAGCCTGTCGCTGGGGGTAAGGTGTCTGGGTCCTGGGTAAGACATCCTGTAAGTCTTGGGTCCTGCTAATAGCATCTTGAAGTGTGAAAACCCTGTCGCTGGGGGTAAGGTGTCCGGGTCCTGGGTAAGACATCCTGTAAGTCCCAGGTCCTGCTAATAGCATCCTGAAGTGGTTGGTCTAGCATATTTGACTAGACCTCGAAGTGGCTCTGCTAACCCCTCAACATACATGTAGATCCTCCGTGCTGTGGATAGATTTGGCACCATCACTGAAACCCTCAAAAAGTCCGCAATGTAGGTCTCTGGGCTCCCTATCTGTTTGAGCCTTGTCAGCTCAACAAAGTGCTGTTCTGGATCCCTCCGGTCAAACCTCTCCATCAGTGTCCTGGTGAACTCGGCATACGTCGTCACTATGGAATGCCTGAGTGTAACCATCCCATGGAACCACCAATCCTGGGCCTCACCATCCAAATGTAATGTCGCCACCTTAATGGCCTTTGCCTCCGACATCTGGTTAAGCTGGAAATAGATGTCCAACTTCTCCACCCAAGACCTTGCCGAACTGTTCGATGAACCATCAAACGTAGGCAAGTGGAATCTACTAGCTGTGCAGTGGGTGTCTCCATCGTGATAATGCCGGTGTCCTCTGTGATGGTCGCGGGGTCTATTATCTCGCTGGAGCTGAACATAGTCTCTGAATGAGAGAGCATCCCTGAACTCCTGCCCATAAGCCTGATACTCTGCAAAATAATCGCCCATATGACCGGGCTCTATCTCTTGTTGGGCTCCTGCCCCCGTGTCTGCCCCTAGGAAAGTGGGCATGGTAGAGCGTGTAAGGGCATGCGAGGCCACCTGTTGAGTAGTATCACGCTGCTCTGGCAAATGGTGGGATGCACCTGATCCCTCACCAACCTGGAAAACCTGTGGGCTCTCACGCTGTCTAGCCTCTACTGCTATGAATCTCTGCTTCATCACCTCAATCTGCCTCGACAGATCCTGCACTGATTTGAGGAGTATATCTGCAAATCTCTTCCCGTCCTCGTCTGCCATCGGATCCTCCTGCCCTGCATCCACCCTAGGCTCCTTCTGTTCTGCGTCCACCACAAGCTTCTTCTGTTCTGCGTCCACCACCAGAATACGGTCTCCCTCTCCGTAGGTGTTCTCCAACCTACGCCCAGTGTCTCTATATCTCCTACCTCTGTAACAGATATAGGGTTTTTCCCCCGGTGTCATAGATTGTTAGCTCCACAGGCTGAGCCAAATCTATGCTTTGATACCACTGTAATATCCCGTTTCAGAGATATTCCCCAAAACCCTAGTGAACTCCAACCAAATATGCACAAAGTTATAATAACTGGGAAGCTCAACATGATAGAAATAACAGCGGTGCAACATATAATAATATAAACATGAAATATAAGCAGATACTCAAGAAATGCAGAGAGAAATGCTAAGCCATTTTATTATACTGAGTAATAGAATGAGTACAGGAGGTGATCAGAAAGATGGCACCTCGACTTGCACCAGGCAAGTGAAGAAATACACTCAGAATAGCAAAGGAATGGCCTCTCTCTGAATTGCGTGGATGCTGCTTGGAAACTGCCGTGCTGCTGCTACTGCTAGATATCAAATGAGGATTTGGGGCTATTCCCCTCTTCAGAAAATGCTGAAACTCTGTAATCAACCTCTACTCAGAAAACCCAGAAAAACCCAGAAAGCGTTTCTGAAATGGCCCAATCCCGAAAATCGCCCCCTTGGGGAATCACGCAATCTTTCAAGGCTCTGCGCTGCCACTAAGTAGAATCCTCCAAAATACTGCCTGAAACTCTGCCAAACTCCTCCAATATGCAAGAGCTAATCTCTAGCTCAATCTCCCAGCTCAACTCCTCCACAAACCCCCAATCCAAAACTGCTCCCAGAAAACTGCGTCCCTCTCACTCAAGACTACGCAGTCCTCCAATGCTCAGCTCCGCCTCGATGCCAAAGATCAAAACTACTGCGAAATGACTGCTGAAACTACCTTGCCCGAGTAGGCACTCGAAGTCCCCTGGGGCTAAGGGTGAGATCTTCGAACAGAGACACTCAGTGCACTAAACAGTGCTGCAGACAGGCTAAACAGCCAGCGTGCTCCAAGTCGAAGTGACTAGCTCAAATGCTCATAACTGAATGCCAAAATGAGGAGGCTCCTCTCTCCTTTATAGCATTGGCCTCTCTCAATCCCAAGGCTCACCTCCTCCAACGTAATCTCCTCTTGCCACGTGTTCCTTTTCCCATCTGCGCAGTCCCTCCAAGTGTCTGCGTGGGCCCCATCTCTGCGTGGTCCTTTGGCCCCCTTGGCTCCCCTTTAAGTCACAACGTTGTGCTACTAGGAAGTGACTTTTATTCTAAAAGTGAGTTATGTCCCCTTTTTCCTCACCTTTTTATTTACAAATAACTATAGAAGGAAAAATTGAGCAAAATCGAATATTCCAATTAGCCATGGCTAATTAGGAATATTACACAAACTCAACAGTCCACTCAACCTCCTCAAAACAGCCCTGCTTGGGCCCTCTCTCCTCTCCACAGATCCTCTCGACCCTCCATAGGCCCTCTCATCCCTCCATAGGCCTAAGGCCTGCTCGACCTTCTCCTCCACAAGATGCTCTCTTTCCAACCACCACAGGCCCTCTCGGTCCTCTATAGGTCTGAGGCCTACTCGACCTTCTCCTTAACAAGATGCTCTGTTGCCAACAACCACAAGCCCTCTCGACCCTCCACAGGTCTAAGGCCTACTCGAACTTCTCCTTGACAAGATGCTCTCTTGCTAGCAACCACATGCCCTCTCGACCCTCCACAGGTTTGTGGCCTACTCAACCATCTCCTTGATAAGATGCTCTGTTTCCAACAACCACAGGCCCTCTTGGCCCTCCACAAGTCTAAGGCTTACTCAACTTTCTCCTTGACAAGATGCTCTCTTGCCAACAACCTTCCACATGCCCTCTCGACCCTCCAAGGTATGAGGCCTACTCGACCTCTCCCGCACAAGATACTCTCTTCCTAACTACAAGAATGAATCACTCACCCTTGTACTTATACTTTTCCACAGGGTGCAATACGATGGGTCTATCCCATGGTTATTAGAATACCACGTGTCAGCAGAATACCCTGGGTCTATACCGTGGTTCATCAAAATGCCATTGGTCTATGGGTGCAAAGCCCCATTACTTAGCCCACTCGCCCCATCCACTTGCCCCACATGTGAGAATATTCTCGATGCTACCCAAAACATCAACACTTCCTCTTAGTGAGGGATGTATTCTCACTACACCATTGGGAAGTGGTCCTGCCTTAGAACTTGGAACACTTTTCAACCCTTGATCTGCTACCATAACTACTTCATATGACACAAAAGCAATTCCCGCTGTTTGACAGGGAGCATTCTTTGAAGACAACTTGCTCCTAGAAGCCTCCCACTCCTGAGCATCTTGCATGGCCATCTTGTACTATGACACAATCTTTGAAGACTACTCTCTCCCATTTGCATGGCCATCTCATACCATGACTCTTGGAAGACTACTCTCTCTCACCTGCATGGCCATCTTGTACCATGACTTCTTGAACTTGAAGGTTGTCTTCCTATGAGCTGCTGACTCCCTTTGAGCTTGCTGACTCCTTTTAACAACTGACAACCTCCTAGGCCTGCTCACTCCCTTTGAAGCCTGACTCCCTCTGACTCCATATCATAGGCCTTCTCAACCCTCAAAGTCTCTTCTTGAACTTCACTCCAAGTTTCTCACTTGGATCTCAATGGCTATCTCAACCCTCTAACCATCTTAGTCCTGCCGCCCTTCTCCTATCGTAGGAATAGATTGGGCCCTTACTTAGCCCCTCCAAGCTTAGATCTCTTAACAAGACCTTCACTCACGGATCATAATGAATCTCTCATTCTCTTGTGCTGATCTCCTCTCAAAATCCTAACACATTTGATGAATGAATCTCTCATCCATTTATCTCTATCTACACACCAGTTTGTAGCTATCCACAACTCCTCGTGTGAATGATCTACTCCACGTCTCACTAGGTCTGTTGATTCTGGCTTTCACAACCCATACAAGCAGTTTACCATACTTAGCCAATTCTCTTGGCATGGGTCTTCAAAACACTGCTGCTACATGTAGCGATTCCTACAACTCCCTCTCAAAGCTATCACTTGTGCAAATCTCAGATCCAACTGCCTTTCTCAGAGTCCATGATTTGATACCATGTTAGATTTTGGGCACTAGATGTTGTGCGCACACACACAAGATTTGGTAACAATCTCAAATTAACTAATTAACTGAAGCACACTGATGTGCCTAACCATAAACAAATTTAGCACAATGTAACTTATAAAACCAACAATTAGGTCATGCATAGTAAATACAAAATTTCAGCCCCAAAACAAAATTCTTATTATTCTTTCAACAAGAATCTAGGGCTCCCATATCACGAAAAATGGCCCTTTTATAATGCTTAGTAAAATACCAAATATAGGGGAAAACTTACATAGAAAAGTCTTTTTCTTTACTATTGAAGCCTTCCTTGCCATGCCACAATCTACTCACTCTACTTGCCACAGTCTACTCATTGTTGGCTGCTCCTGTAACTGTCCAATCACTAGACGTTAAGGGAAAACTCAACCCTTCTCTACTGTCCAAACATGGGAAAACTCAACCCTTCTCTGCTGTCCAAACAAGGGAAACTCAACCCTTCTCTGTTGTCCAAACAACGGGCAAACTCAACAACCTTATTGGTTTGCCTAAGGACTACTTGACCTCCTCAAAATAACCCTGCTTAGGCCATCTCATCCCTCTCAGCCTTTCACAAGCCCTCTCGGCCCTCCATAGGCCTGAGGCCTACTCGGTATTCTCCTCCACAATATGCTCTTTTTCGAACCACCACAAGCCGTCTTGGCCCTCCATAGGTCTGAGGCTTACTCAGCCTTCTCCATGACAAGATGCTCTCTGGCCAACAACCACAAGCCCTCTTGGTCCTCCACAGGTCTAAGGCCTACTCAGTCTTCTCCTTCACAAGATGCTCTCTTGCCAACAACCACAAGCCCTCTTGGCCTTCCATAGGTCTGAGGCGCACTCAACATTCTTGTTGACAAGATGTTCTCTTGCCAACAACCACAGGCCCTCTCGGCCCTCCACAGGTTTGAGGCCTACTCTACCTTCTCCATGACAAGATGCTTTTAATAGCATGGGTCATCAAAATACCATGGGTTATTAGAATACCATGTGTCATCAGAATACCTATACCATGGGTCTATGGGCGCAAAGCCCCATCACTTAGCCCGCTTGCCCCACACGTGAGAATACTCTTGATGCTACCCAAAACATCAACAAATGGTTAAAATAATATCATATTGGCAAGTGGATAATGGACTTTGTAGAAAATTGTAATTACAATGAAATCAACTATGGATGCAAAGAGTAAGTTAGCATATGTCAAAAGTTGTCTTTCCTTTGAGCATATCCTTAAACAAGCTTTAGAGTTCCAAACCAAGACAACTCCAAGTAAATGCTTGAGCAAGTACGCAAGTACCTCTAGCCTCATGCGCCTTTTATTAACCATGTAATGATACAAATCTTGCACTTGGACATCTACCTATTGGACGTCCATCTTCTCCTATAAGCTATGACAGATCTCTTGACCTAGGTTCCTTCCATCTTCTATAAGCTATGACATGTCAAGATAATTACACAGTGTGAACATGCTTTTTTCTTGATAATCACATTCCTATGATATTCCAATCTCTATTTTGCATTATACTATTGAAATGATCCCAGGAAGAGAACTCATTAATTCATAAAATCACCAGAAAGCAAGGACTTTATTTTAGAGTCTTACTGTCTGGACATTGTTGCACTTTCTGCCACAGAAAGAGGCATAACAGTGGTATTTAGATTTTCTTATTATCCTTTCAGGACAATTTTTCTTTATTTTTGCTTGTCCTTGATATACTTGCAGGGTGATAGAGTATTGTACGTGAAAATTGATCCATCCGGTGTAGATGCATGGAGATTAGAACCAGTGATAGAACTGCTAAAACATGGAGCAGTTGGAATCATCCCGACAGATACTGTGTATGGCAGACTACAACTGATGTCTTCTTTAAGAATTTTATGGTAGTTGGAGTGAGCATGCAATTATTAATCACTTGTACTATTTTCCATAACAAGACTAAGGTTATTGCCGTGCATGTATTTTGCAAAATCTTAATTGGCTGAAACGATTTATTGCCAAAGCTATATCAAGCTATAATATCCACATACTTGTTGCCCAAGTTGTAGAAATTTCTAGCATTAGGGAATTAATGCAATTTTGAAATTTCACTTCATTTACTTGAGGTTTTTTGGATCTAATCCCTGTTGACTTTAAGCCTTAGGGCTGATCTGAAAGATTAAATTACATAATTAATATCTCATTTCAACCCAATTTAACCTAACAGACCCATATAACAAATATGATATGATTGTACCTCAATACTGTTATCCCCTGATGTGTAGGAGTAGCTAAAGGATTTTCTGACTTGTGATTTTCATCACAATAAGGAGCTCCAAATACCAGTTTTTGCTTCATGATGGTCTATCCTTCACATATATGGGCTTGCCTGAGCCAATTCCATGATGCATTTCACCTTGGCAGTAGAGAATCTCTACACATCTCAGGTGATTTTTGCATTGTAGAGGGTGTATCATGATTTTGCACTCTTGATGAGCACAACCCAGCGTTCCAGTTGTTTATTGAGATCACATCTTGGCCCTGATGTATTTACACTGCTATATCTTATATTATTGCTTTGCATTTGCTGATATTGTTCTATGTATTGGTCATGACCATGGTGAACATTGGTGTAATTTAATAATGAATCATAACACTCTAAATTTTTGTCTTTTTCCTAGTTGTACCATTGTGGGTCATAATTTTCCTTAAGATAAGTGTTTTCACCTTTGAGCTGAGTTGTGCTACCAGAGACCTCGACAGGTGTAGCATGTCCATTTTCCCTAACCATTTTTAGCACATTGTCATATTTCCATCATTTCATGCACATTTATCATTTTCCTGTTCATGGTTTGCTTATCATATGTCATATAGCAAGGTCCAAAGCAAAGAAATCCCATGTATGAGAAGCCTAAATAAAGTCAAAAGAGTTAAAAGCTTGTGGCTTGTTGACCACTACGTGTCAACGACTCATAGCAGTACACCCCCATTTTTTTTGCAAAAGGGATAGCGCCTGATCGATGTATCCGTGCCGTTCAGCTATCATCATCAGAGTGATTTCTAAGATATTTTAATGTAAACCCATTCTGCATGTAGACAATGTAAATAATCTCAGCATATCCATGTCATGTATGTAATGGCCTAGGTAAACCTACTTTTCTGGTGACAATCTACATTCTGGGAGGTTTTTTGTCTCACCGATCCATTCTCGGATGGTCAGCAGAGTTTTTCATCAGTCTTACCCCAAAGCTAGAATGGATTTTGTCACTAGAATCTTAAGCGAGTCCTAGTGTTCTAGATCGAGTCTATGTAAAAGTGATTTGGGAATAATCCTAACTATTTGGTTAGGTTATTTTATTACAAATTGCTTAGTCTGTGCTGGATTATATTTGTCGCAGAAATGGGTAGTCTGTGAGGGTCTATTACAAATGGGTTTTCCCCTTTGTCATGTAAAAAAATATGAAAATCATGAGGTAAAGTGTCTTGAGGGTTGGAAAAATAATTTATCCCCTCATAGGTTAATTAATTAATTTTTTGGAAAAAAATTAATTAAAATCCTAAGCCATAAATTTAATTAATTCTAGCTCTTAGGTAAATTTAAATTCTCAAAAGGCAAAATTCGTCGGTTCTTAAAAATTAAATTTTAAGAGGTCTAGAGATTAAGGTAAATTAATTATTTTGATAAATTTTAAGCCTTTGATCCCTGGGGTTAAGTCAAAGTCAAAATTTTAGGGAAATTAACTCAAAAATTTGTTTTTTGAGTTAATTAAAATACATTTAATTGAAAAATTCGAATTCCCTCAAGAATTAAATATTTCGACGGATGAGATTAAATTTTATCTTCATCAATGGTTGAGATTGCTTTGACGAGGATCACTCGAACTAGCTGTTGGAGGATTTATCTTTAAATAGGAAGTCATTTGTCAGTCGATCCATCTGATCTTTAAGTCACGTGCTAAGCAAAAAACTCTTGTGTAATATTTTGTTGGATAATAAAGAAAGACTTCGGGGTTAAATTTCACTGGTGACTCTTTATGAAAATGCTGTAAGATGTGTTGTTTTCATAAATATTTTTTTTAGCCATTGATGATAGCTTCTAAAGAGTGATTCGAGTAAGGTATCTTGTTCAGTCGCTGGGGTTTAGATGATAATTTAAATTTTGAATGTAATAGCAGGTATCTCTATTTGTTTAAATTTTATTATCATTTTCTTGCTTTATTTTAATGTTCGGTATGACTTTTGCAGGAAAATCTTGATTTTTAGATCCTCGGGCGTTAGGGGAAGTTTTCAGTTGAACCAACCAACTCCCGATCTGTGTTTTCTGAAGAGCCTAGCTAAATTAGTTCCGGGCTTATCATAAGATTTTATGTGTGATATACGAAGGGTTTTGAGTTAAGCACCTCCTTTAAAATTTAAAAAAATTAATTTTTGTGTGAGAAATTGATAGATCTGGCTGTTGAGAGCCTTAGATTATCAAATCTGGGAGCGGAGTTGGACTCATACTTCTCAGATCTGATAGATCTACCATTGTTGTGCATAGATCTGTAATTTTTTTTGGTTTTCTGACTTGGGTTTCTGGGGTTTTATTTTATTTTTTTTGTATATCTGGGTTCTGGGTGTTTTTGTTTTTCAGGTGCAAGTTGCAGATCTGAAAGAGAAGTTTAATTTGAAGCCAGATTTAGGTCCTAGAGGGTAAGATTTGGCTTCAAAATCATTTTTTGCAGGGATATTATCCAACTTTTTTGTAGTCCAAGGGTTTTAAAATTTTAATTTGGAAATTTTACAAGGGTTTCACTGCCAAATCTGAAGCATAAAAAAATGTATTGATGTAATATTCGTTTTTTAAAGTTTATTTTGGGTTTTTTAAAAGTTACCATTGGGTGCTTAGTACTGCTAACTGGTTTTTTTTCTTGCTGTAATTTTTTTTGAATTTTATCTGTTGCCTGAGGTCTTCATTTCTTTTTGCCTGTTGCATGTGTTTTTCTTTTGGCTGCATCTTCCTTCCTACGTTTTTCTGCTCCCTTATCCGTCCATTCCTCTCCCTTATCTATCAGCTCCCTCCTTCGACCTACATTCCCATTCTGCTGACCCGCATCACTCCTCAACTCTGTGTCGAGTTTCCTCCTTTACCTGCATCATTTTCTTCCTTGCGGCTCCCTTTCTCCATACGTTGCTCCGACCTGCACATCTCCATCCCTATGCTTTGCGGCCCTTGCTTCCTGCCCTCCGCGTGTTCTGTTGCTCTCCGCTCATCTCCTTCCTTCTCCTGTCGGCTTGTCCGCAACCCTCCTCTCTTTCCGCTATCTCGATCTGCAAGTCCATACCCACGACTCCATCCTTGCCCTTCCACTTGCAACTTTTCCACTGCTGCCCATCGCTGCATCTCCATACGCTACCGTCGAACTCACCTGCAAACACAAGCAAACACTTCGAAATTCCTTTTTTATTTATTTATTTGTATGAGAGTGAGATAGGGTTAAGCCCTTTTTTAAAAAAATCAAGTTTTTCATTTTTTTTTTTGAACTTTAGTTATGTTAGATTTGTTTTAATGCGATTTTCTTTTTTCCTTAATTTGTTTTATTTTTATTTGATTTTCATTTTTGTTTTAGTTTCTTATGATTTTCTTTTGATATTTGTTTCGATTTCCTTTCTTTTATTTTTATTTAAAAAACATTCAAAAACATAAAAAAGTCTAAAATTTAAAAAATTTAAAAGATTAAAAAATCTAAAAAATGTTAAGGTAACTTTTAGAATTGATAATAAAATAAATTAAAGGAGGATTTGCGCTTTCACATTAATTTTTTTAATGTGGCCTATGGCCCATTAAAAATTTAATTTATTAACCTTTTGATTTGTTTTACTTCTTCATTTACCACATTAAAACAATTGCCTAAGAAATAATTAAAATTCTAATTTAAAGTTCGTTGGTGTCTTTGGTATTAAGTGCAAATTCTTAATTTTGTGATTTCTCTATTGTCAGTTGCGATAAATATTTAAAAAAATCATATTCACTATTAGAGAAAGATAATTTTGCTAGATTATCCTGCATGCTAAATTTTTGAGCATTTTACATTTAATTGTTCATGATCGTTGCTTTGCCACATTTATAATTTTTCTCTGGATAACTTGTTTTTATTTAGTCTATGGTTAATTCAAATTAAAGGCACTGGTCTATAATCAATTTCATCTTATGGTTGTGTCTTATTTTAATCTATCTATCTCAATTGACCAAGACTTGTTCTAAGTTCATTAAGCTGTTCATTCTTAAAATCTCCTACAGCCTGTGTTCCATAGACTATCCTCATCCATTCACTTTAGGGACTACCTCCCTTGACTTGTTTAGGAGAGAGTCTAAACGGAGTAAAGATTAGAGTGACAACCCTTACTCTAAGCATTGTCGTGGTGCCTAGACACTTTGTGCGACAAACATCACCGATGCATCAACCCATTACCCCTCATATTGACATGAGTGGTAAATTGTGATTCTCATCACATGACAGGTTTTATAGGGGTAACTTCCAGGGATGATGATGCTGAGTTTGAGGTGCATACCCCTTATTTTTAAATTTATTTTGTTTGATGATAGTGCGTCTTGAGATAGTGGTTTTTTGTGATGTTGCTTAAGGATGGTTGAGCATAGTGGTCCACCTCGATGGTCTTGGCTGGCTTATATTGCTTTCTTCATGATCACATACTCCTTGGTGTTATTAGTTGGTGATGATATGATGTGATGGTTATTTCCATGCTTTGGATTAGCTTGATGTTGGTACTAGCTTCTTGCACGTTTGAGTGGATTGATTCAATTATGGTTCTATAGAGGTGTGCCTAAGCATTTATCATGTCTATTGCATTATTACGATTGCACTCAATAAAATAGTCAAATAATCTCATGGAGTGCTTATCTCCTTAACCATGCTTTAGAGTGCCCAATGTTTTTGATGATGTATTGACTTGTAGCTCTTGTGAAGCAGTGCTCTAATATTTTTGGTGTCTATTATACTTTTATGGTCATGTTCAACATGATTGGCAACCCTTTTGATAGAGCAGGACTCACCTTTTTGTTGTACTTTGGAGTATGGTGGGGGGTTTGAAGAGGGATTTAATGGTGATATGCTGTTGGACTCTTGTGATGGAGTGCTTAAGTTCCTGGAGTGTCTATTGTACTCCTACAATGATACACGATGAGAGTTGACTGTATATATTGCCAGGATGGATGTACGAGTTGCTAGCATAGCTGAGAGGCTAATTCCATCCAGGTTGTGAGCATCAGAGAACCTTCAAAGGGAGGTAGTGAGCCTTCTAGTGGTTAAATCGACTTGTGGAGTGAATAAATATTTTGTCAGAGCTTTGTCAAGGTTTGGCAAGTAGTGTTGTAATATTTATCATTTGCAAAATTTGTTGAATAATAATAAAACCCCCAGATTTGAAGAACTGGTTTCCCCTTTTGGGTTTTTTCAGGGACGTTTTGTCCGAAAATATTGTGTCCATTTTGTGATTGGTTTTCTATCAGAGTTTCTTGCAATCATTTTTTTATTCAGTGTTTGTAGTGAAATAATTTTGCTCAGAATTAAATACATTGGATAATTACCAGTTGAGTGCAATAAGCGATATTTTTTTTTCCAATTTTTGACACCATTCAAGTAAGAGTTGGGCTTAAATATTGGAGACTTTGCCGAGCCTCAAGGTGACAATGGACACTTGTCCAGTGTGTACCATCTTGGCAGTTTATGGAGATCTTGGCAAGTTTGCTAGTTTGGGTGGTAACATATCCAAAACATCATCTCCTAATCAACATCACAATGTGCAAAATTACTACTGAGTTACTAACTAACCAAAAGCAGTAGCAATAGAATAATTGCTATGCACTAGGGGTGTTATAATTTGTATGACAGAACCTTCCAGCGATAATGAAGTAATCAAAGAACAGGTATGGTGGGATGCCATGATGGAGGAGTTTGATGTCTACGAAACTGTTCCAAAACCCACTGTCGAATAGTAACTGATTCAAAGCATGCAGTTGTTGAAAAAGTCTTCTTTGAACAAAGGAGGTAGACATTGATGGTTCTTGAGAATCAAGATGTGAAAGTAGAGATTTGGTCTGGTGGAGAGTGCTTTCCTGGCAAAGAGGGAGTGCTAGTTTTATTTGGTTGCTTGGTCATTGTTCTCCTTCAATACAACAGTGCTTAGAAGATCATCCTCCAACATTGGTGCTCTCAGATGGTACTTGCCTTGGTTTCCGTGCACAATAGTGAGACCTGGAATGAAGGTGCAGCAGTAGAAGAGACATGATTGATCGAGGTGAAGCAGATATGTAATTGAGAGAGATGCATGCATGCACCTTTCTTAGATGCAGAATTTATTCTTAGCAGGTTGCTGTTTTCAGGTGCGGCTTTTTCTTATTGTAGAAAGTGCCTTTCAGTGGTATGTTTAGGAACTGTTTTATCCTTTGTTAGATTCTATTTTAAATTAAGAAAAGTGGATGGATAAGATGACTTTCCAGATTTTGTCTAGGGCACAGTTCTTTAGGAGAGTAGCACTATATTCTAGGTCACTTATTCATGCAGGCTGAGCACAATATTCTAGGCAGATTGGGATGAGGTTTTTGTATTCCAAGTCTACGTGCATCACGGGGAGAGCTATTTTTTTGATTCCCTAAGCTTTTATTCACCTATAAAATAAAGTCGAGGTAGGGGTTTAGATTTTCTTTCAATTAATATAGAAGATAGGTGTGTGATTGAGTGATTTTTTTTTTTCCTAGCTGGCATAATTTTCAGATTAATGTGTTTCTACTTCTGGCATTCATGTTTCTGCAGGTTTGACAGGAGTACACGCTTTTCAGTTTCCTTGCAGTTAGGGTTAGGTTCTGAGTGCAGATCTACTTATCATGATCTGAACAATAGTTGATGCTATTGGCCATCTTAGGACTTTGGCATATATTGTAAATTGTTGGATGAAGTAGTTGTCAAGGTTGTGGAATAAATGTTGGCAAGAGTATGGCAAAGTCTGCCACAATTATGTGGGTGTCTGCATGTTATTCATGTTGAATTCTCTATTCATATTTTCAGATCCCTAGCATTGCATACCTAAGTTTATTACTTAATTATCTATGAAATTTCCCAAGTGAATGGGGTTGTTAGATGTGAAAAAATGCAAATTTTATTGTCAACCATTGTCTCTCATTGAGAATTTCTAGGAACCATTCAACCATAAGGTTTCTAGGTACCTATGAAAAGGGATTTGCCACTTATTGTATCTATTACCCACTAAAAGTGGGTGACCCCATAGGAGAAATTTTTTTGCTATCATCTCTTCCAGTCGGCCAGCCAACCCCTGACAGCCACTAGTAGTCGATGACGATGTGCCAATTCATATTTCCACCACTTGCATCAGTCATATGTTTCCTCACCCAATTGGCATGAGCACATTTTGTAAGGTGGGCTTTCGATCAAAAGATACTTTATTCATTTTGTAATCGGGTGCTTATGCTTGTTTGTATTTTGGGCATTTGACAAGGATTTTGTGGTAGCTTGGAAAGAAGACGGGTTTTGATCATGATCTTGTTCCCTCACCTTAAATGTGGGGTTAATCTTTCATCCTTGTCTAGTGGGACATCCCCTATGGCCTAATGGGTATAGGAGGGGCACTGCTTGGGAAACCCTAATTAAGATAATGTAGTCCCATTTCTCCCTATTTTGTACTTACAACTTTCCATCTTATATTGCAAAGCCTTATATTCCATCTCTTCTTTGGGTTCAAATGACCATTGGTTCTTTGGGATTTGGGACCATACATCCTCATACCTAGGTAGGGCCCGGAACTTGGCCTTGGGAGGTTGATGCAGCTAAAAGAACAAGAAAAGCATATGATGGCCACAAGCAAGAACAAAAGAAGATCAAAGTGAAAAAGATGGTCAAGACATACATATTAGCACATGGACAAAAGCCTAGCATGAGCTCTACCTCACTCATTATGGCCATCACTTGGTTCCTGAGCACATGTTGCTCTTCATATTATGAGTAGGAACCCTTGCATGTCCCAACCCCTAGTGGGCAATTAGCTGTCTAATCATTAAGGAGGTAATAACTGCTATACATCATACAAATCAACTTCTAACCCTTTGAGCTACCAATAATAATACAAAGAAATATCAAGAAAAAGTAAAAGACACATAAGAGAGGTGGAAAAATAAAGGCTGAGTTGGTAAGTCATGCATCAGCGATTGCTCTCTCCCCACATCTATACACTTAGGATGAGGAGCCCATCATAGCTGGTCTCTTTGAAGTTTGACCATTGCATTTAGCCATGGAGTCTTCTCCCCTTCATTCCATCATTATTTACATGATTCTTGCTAATTGAAGGGTGGATCGAGGACATGTCACTTCCCCTTTGGGGCTGGGAACACTTAATAGGGTGGTGACATCTATTAGCCACTCCTACCTATGGAGGTGACCCCATTGTGATTTCAAAGCCCTAATTTTGGAAGGGAAACCTTATTTAAAGTGTCAAATTGCTAATTACTTTCAAGTTGGATTCACTTAGATGCAAAAATGATTAAATGTACATGATGTAGTTGCTAGCACTAGATATTCTGTGTAATTGTCAGGTGGTTCTACAACCACGGCTTGGGCAACTTAATAGGGGCTCAAGTCTTCTAGGGGAGCATATTGACACCCACAGGTGGAGCATTGAGAGCCATGGAACTCCAAGCAGTAGCAAAGCATCACACAACCATAGACACCTCCAACACCCACAACATTCTAGCACTTTGCCCTACATTGATGGCTTTTATGGGATGATGCACTTGGACGCAGCATGCCCTTAGCTGGCTTAACACTCTTAGAGGGAGGGCAGTTGATCCAGGGCCCAGAGGAGGATGGTCTCACTCTTAGAGACATGTGAGGTATAGCACCACCTTGAGAGTCTCCAATGTTGGAGCAAAGACAAACATTTTGACCACCTTGAGACTCATGTGACTACTTTTGTGTTTCAACATGAAAATTAGGGTCCATAGAGGAGCATTGATAGAAACCAAAGGGCCAACCCTTAGGAGGTGATTTTAGAGGGCTTCTACTCACATCTTAGCACCAAGAAGCCTCAATGCTAGCCCTAGAAGGGCACATGCATTCATGATGTCATTTTTCTCTAATCTACGACTCACACATCTAGGCTAGAGTTACGTTTTATCATTGTTTACTAGGTCAGCATGTGACCTAGCTTGTTATTACCACATTATTTTATATTTTAGGGGGCATTAGGCTAAAATGGACTTTATCACCCATTGCGCCGAGAGACACTCTGCAACCCTGTTGTCGCTCAAATTGTGTTAAAATTTGGGTACCAAAGGACAAGTGGTTCCCAAAGGCTTTGATCTTTGGCCTAGGGAAAAGTGTCCAAAATTATTTGTACTTTTCTCCTAAAGTGACTTTATAAGTGGTAAAGTTACATTCTAATCTAAAAGTGACTTTATAAGTGGTAAAGTTTTACATTCTAATTTAAAGGTGACTTTATTAAAGTCAATGAAGAATTAGAAAGTGAAAAAGTGACTATGGAAATAAAAGGCTAAGTGAGTCTTTATTTAAGTGGGTGAGTTAAAAATAGAAAGTGAGAATTAAATGCACATTTATTTTCATCCGTAGATCTAAATGAAGCTCAGCCATTAGATTGTAGGGTAACCCAAAAGGTCATTTAGAGAGTAAAAGGAGAAGAGAAGAGAAAAAAGATCAATTTCATTCTTTCATGAGCATTAGAGAGAAAGAGAAGAGAGCGCAAGGAGAAAATTTCTGAGCAGTGAGGAAGTGAAGGAGAGCAGCAAGAAGACATTTCAACAAATCTGGGCAGCAACATTTATTGGCATGCATCCCAAGGCAAAACCATACAACAAGAGAAAGGCATAGAGATCAAGGGCACGATTTTTGAGGCAACCGTACTGCTGAAATCCGTACGGTCTGTATAACAAGTTTTGGGCAATTTTTTTGAGACAGTCCATACAACATTTAATGCTATTTTATTGCTGGAAAATTTCTATTTTCGCTGTTTGCTGATTGGCACGATTTTCGAGGTGGAGTTCAAGCACGAAAAGAGAGATAAGTTGTAATTTGTGGTTGTTGGAATTTTTACTGTGTATTTCAGTTTCTCTGTAAAAGCATTTTCAGAAATAAAGAAGAGCTTTCACACTGGTTTTCCCCAAGAGTTGTAGGGGGTTTTTCCAGGGTCACATTGACCAAAAATCACTGTGTTATTTTCTGTGTGTGGCTGTCATAATTTCGCTGTGTTTTATTTCTGTGTTTTCAGAAAATATTGCAATTCCAGATTTTAGAATTTTTATCATGCTTGGATTTCAAATTAAATGCATGGAGTGATAAGGAAAACTGATAACCAAAGTGGGGGTTGAAATTTCTTCAAATTGTACAGCAAAATTGCGACATTGCTTAGGGTAGGGGCTGCCACTTTTATCCTTGCCCTCTCTGTTCAAGTTGTCTCCTAACTGAAGATTAAGGGGGGTAGTCCCTATGGATAAGGTGATGAACGACCCCAACAAGTTAAGGAGACATAATTGAATGGCCTAGCAACTTGGATGTAAATAAGAGACAAGTATGATTATCAAGGACACTTTAATTAGATTCCTTAAGCTTTTGAGTTAGAGACCAGTGCCTTACGAGATTAATTACTTATACAATTAGAATTAAATTTCCAAGTTACCGGATGAACAATCGCTACAATATGCAATTTCTATTCTATGTGCAGGACCTAAAACTATGTGAGATGCAAGCTCTTGGTTACTTTTAATTATATGCCTAGTCTAAGTTTATCCTTCTTCTCTATTCTTTTGGAACTAGTCTCGAACGCAAGTTGTAGAGAGAAGTCCAAAGGAAGGAGGCTAAGGCCTCAATAACAATACTACTTGTGGAGTTCTAACCACCTAGGTGCCTCTGTTCCTACAAGGGATTGCCCACAAGAGAACTGCAAGGTCACCTATGTTAACTGTGGATGAGGGTCGAGAATCCTCAAATTGCTTGAAGATGGTGGACCTATTTTCTTACAACCAATCTTATGCTTGGAGGTAGATTTTATAGGTGCACTTCTAGTCCTAGAATGAAGATGCAAATGAGGTAGATTGGATAGCTACAATGAGATACACTAATGCCTCACTTGAGATCATGATTATCACAAGATTATTTATCAACACAAGGTCATAAGAATGCCAATAGTAATTTAGGAACCACTTTAGAGATTATCCTATTGACATGAAATTAACAATGCCAATTACTCAATGTCCCAAGGCGCTTTTTGGAACTCATTAGATGTATCAATTAGAGTTCTTGTTATATGATTTTGGAATTAGAAACAACCTTACATATTTTTTGAGCACAAGAGCAATGAGATTGCTAACACTGATATGTAATGCAACAGATGTTAGAAACAAAGATGCAAGAGTTAGCATGCAAGGGCAATAGCTTATCCTCAAAACCACAAGAGAGAAACATGTGCCAATGCCTTTATCATTTAATGAACACTAAGGGAATGCACCAAACCTCAGTAAACACATGCAAATCGGATCAGCCACGTGCCACTATGAAAACATTCCCCAAAAAAATACTTAAAACGATGATGAATAAGCCCTTAAATCAGCACTTGATATTCCTTAGTTTGTTAGACCTCTTAGGTTTATTTTTAGAATTTTTTTAAACTGTTTATGAAATGATTATGCCACTGCCATTAGAAGATCAGATTCATGCCCTAAATCGAACCAGAAATTTAGAAAGCCAAACTAGTGATTGAAAACAAGTCAAAACACTTAGCCAAATTTAATTTAAGACTGCAAAACTAGGTTAAAAGCAAGATAGATTAGATCTAACTAATGAAATAGGTTTCCAAGCCTTGTGGCCTGCCTGGAAGGGCTAGAAAAGCTAGCGGACTAGCTTGGAAAGCCTCCAAACCCTTATGGTAACCCTTCTTGGTGATCCTTGATAAATTTGAGCCACCAAAAATTGGATTCTAACTATTAAATCAACCTGAAAAACTTCAGATTAGGAATATGCTTGAGGAAACCCCGGTTTTGCAACAAATTAGCCCTCTAGTGCTAGTGGTACCGCCTCCTAGCCTAGCATTCACATTTGAAGACGTGGGTTTTGTAGATCTGGATTCTGGGCACAATAAGGGCCTATAAACTTTGAAGCCCCACGAAATACTTGCCCAAATGAAAACGCTGCCCCAAAAAGGAGAAAACCCCCCGAAACCCTTGTATTTTGGTAGAAGAAATTTGATCTTCAAATAAATTTGCTTCTCCTCCAAATCGATGGGGTTTTCACTTGCAAAGAGACCTCAAACACAATATCCTAACAGATAGAAACTAGATATAGACAACCGACGTTAGATAAATACACAAATATGTATACAAAATATCAATCTATACAAGGGTTAGTAGAAAAATATGTACAAATTAATTGACAAATTATGTGTACTATTTACAGTTAAATTCAAGATCTAATTAGCAAATAAATCATTATAGCCCAGTAGAAATTTGAAAAATAATTGATAGAAGTAATTTATTTAATGTACAAGCCAGGGTGCTGCACCGTAAATTGTTTGATAAGCTCGAAGTCCAAACGAGATGTGATCACCTCAAAGTCCATGAACTTGGTCTTTCACCAAGCCTTGAATCACCGGAAAAGATCTCTATAAACTCAAAAGATAGGCTATTAGCTTCATAGGGGTTTGATTCACACAAATAGGTTAGAGATCTAGAGATACCTGCTAGATCTACTGGCTTCTAAGTGTTTACTCTAGCCCAAAACCTAAAGCAAGATACCTATGCTAATAGATAGCCCAACCACTGGCTATGAAACAATAATCTTCAGTCAAAATAAAATTAGAGCATTAAACCCATTCAACACATTCTATGAATGATTGAGCAAGAGACACCTTGAATTGAAACCCCAAAGACTTCTATTAAAAAAATTCCAGTAGAGCTTAGCTCGATACTGTTGCCCACCACTTTGTGGGTGATATCCCTAGGAGAATTTTTTTCTCCAAGATGGTCCTCAGCCAGCAACCCCTTGCAGCCATTAGCTAGCTCATTGTGCCATCTTTTCCGCCACCTGAGCTAGCCATGTGGTCCCTCGCCCATCTGCCTTGATCATATGTTTGAAGGTGGGTCTCCTGAATATAAAGGTATGCCTTGTCATTTTGAAATTGAATATTGTAGTTTTCCTATAACAGACATTTCTGGGCATGGATTAATGGGGGGATTCGGTGGAAAGAATGGGCTAGGTCATTGCTTCTGTCCCCTAAACCCATTTTAGGAATTAACCTTGGATTCTAGTCCCGTGGGATCTCTTTTATTGACCATTTTGTTCCAGGGATGGTATTTCACGAGAAACCTTGATTTTGGTTGCGTGGTCCCACTCCCTTATCCACTTAGATTACCCCTTTTTCCATCCATTATCACCCCATTCATCATTTTTCCCACCTGGGTCCACATCCCTCCATTGGGTCCACATAGGGTTAGCTTGCCCCTTCCCCTTGCCCATACCTTGGGTCATGGCTTGGAATGAAGCCCAGAGGTTGATACAGCTGAAAAGAAAGTTAAAAGCATATATGGCCACATTTAATATGAAAAGTACCACAAAATGCAAAAGATGGCAGGGACAAAAACATGTAGCATGTGGGCAAAATCCAATACATGAGTTGTACTCCATCATCATGGCCATCACCCTGGTTCCTACAAGTTCTATGAGCCTTCTTTATCATATAGGAACCCTTCATCATATAGGGTCCCATTAAAAATAATTAATTATTTTAATAAAACTGTCTCTGGATGGAATTTCCAAAACGATTTCTAGGTATTGGAGAATGCATGTGTCTAAGCCTCCCTGCAAATTTTGAGACTTCGAGCACATCCGATGCTACCAGAAATATACATCTTCATCATATAGGAACCCATGATTGTCCCAACCCCTAGTGGGCGATGAATGGCCCCACCTTAAAAGTGGGATTCCACTGCTATATCTTACACATCATGCTTTAACCCCATTGAGCCCTGAACAATCAATCAAAGAAAATTATAAAAAAGGTAGAAGGCATAAAAGAAGGGTGGAAAAATCAAGGTCGGGGCACCTCATGTACGAGGATTGCTCCCTCCTATACATTATCAACCCAAGTGTGGGTTTTTCTCTTATCAACTACCCTTGTACCCCAACATGTGACCCAGGGTTGCCCCTTCTCATTCCCTACTTCATGCGCCTATCTGCCACATTCCACTACCTTTTGAAGGATGTATCTTGACTATATTATCCCTTTAGGAGTAGAAACCACCTAATAGGGCACTTGGTTAACCCCATTTGGAGTTCAAAAGACATGGTACATCCCGAAGCCCATTATGGAAGGGTAGACCATTATGAAGTCCCCACTTGTGGTCCATGGTTAGGTAAGCTCATTTACTCAATTTCTCTAATGACTTGTTGTATGGAAGGCTAGGGGATGCATTGGATCTTATGCAGGATTGCAAATGGTTTCCATTTGGGTTTGGTCTCCCTATACAGGGTCCTAATCCTCTAGACGGCTACATTGGTACATGTCGGGTGAGCGTTGAGAGCCATGGGCCTCCACAACAATAGATTGCACTCCATGGATCCCCACAACCATTTAGTGATTTCTCGTGGTTCACTTATTGGATGAGGAGGATGCACCTGATCCATCATGCCTAGTTGGCTTCAGATCTACACCATACACTTGGCAGATGATTCAGGGCTTGCACGATGATGTGACATCACCTACACCATCATCCTAGCCCTTGCAGGCGGTCTATAGACATCTTCGATTTGTTTGGATACCCATGAGGACACTTGTGTACCCCCACATGTAATTTGGAGCGCCACAAGTTATTATAAGGGGCCAATCCCTTGCCCATTGCTTTTGAGGGTCCTATTCTTCATTGTGGCACCCATGGACCTCATTAGGCCTCTTAGAGGGCCCTACAACATGCATAGATTATTATTTGACCTCTTGAGAGGCTTACCTTTTCATTTATGAGCTAGTTTGGTGGGCTTGTCACCAAAAGTTGTATTATTAGCACATTATTTTAGTTTTGAGGCTTATGTAGGCCAAGGCGGCTAATTCAAACTCCCAAGTTGTGTATAAATAGGAGTGAGATGAGTTCATTTCTTATCATCACTTTGGTTTTGATCACTTATCTTTCTTGATATTTTCACACTATTTCTAAGGATGAATTGCAAATTTATGGATGAGTTTTGATGTATGGATATTGGTCTATCTTGTCTTGGAGCTTCTTTATTGTCAAATTTGAATGGCTGGATATAATCTTTTACATGTAAGTACGTGATTTTGATGTTATTCTTGTTTATTTTTGTCATATATGTTGCACTGAGATTTTCGTTGTTCTAGGGCATAATTGCTGCATGCATTGATTACTTAATTTTGTAGAATTTGTCTCTATTATAGAATTTCCTTCAACGTATGGGCCATTTAATAGGAGAGAAATCTCTTAGGGGTAAGATTTGACCTAGACAAGTCATTTCTCTTGCACATCGAAGTATAAAAGTTGTAAGGTTGCTTCTCCTTGACCTAGAAGGCAAATGAAGTGATCTTGAAGGCCTCCTTGACTTGAAACCAAGAAATCCTACTCTTACTCAACGTAGACTCCGTTCTCCCAAAGATTAAGGCATTGATCTACCAAGGGTGGTCACTAAAATCCGCATTTTCTCACATCCTTCCAAGACTAGCCACATTGGGGTATCTAGGGCATCAATTTTCCTCCAAGCTAGCAATCAAAATAATTTGATCTCCTGCGCTAGCCTTTCCCCTAGCTCTCCTCCAATTTTGAAGCCATTCTAACGGTGGAGTTGGGAGAAAAGTCAAGCCCTAGCTTTAGGATCAAAACTTGCCCTGCCATCCCCAAGGCTAGTGCCTCATAGGGTCAAGACAACATCTTCAAGTGAAATTTTTCTCTTGATCCTTTCCCCCACCTTGTCTAGGGTAAGAATATCATTGGTTGCTTCGTACCTTCCTCATATAGGTCCACTTGGCCCCGTGTGGTCCCACTCCTTCAAAAGACCATTCTTCAAGAAACATTCGGGATACTAATTTTAACAAGGCTTTTAGGGATAGGGGAACTCCTTTACAAGCCTATTCTTGTAAACCTAACCCTCAAAATCCTCTTCCTTTTCTTAGAAATACATAGTACCTTGCTTAGAAAGTAAGCAATGTCCATCCTTCAAACTTTTTTGGGAAAGGGTTTGGGTCACTCATATTCATTGACTTCTCATCCATTAGTGACTCCATATATATCAGGTTTCCTCCCATCAGTGAAAGTCCGTAAATAGAAGAGAGCCTTAGCTGAGGTGATAGTGGGCTAAGTCTCCATTTGTTGCCCTTGGCCTAGCATTTGTCCTTTAGGGATCCCCCTTAGGTCCCATGCTAGTTTGGGCGGTAACATTTTGGCCCCATTGCCGGGGTCACGAAGCGTGTGTTTTTTCCCCATACGACATATTGACATATCATATATTGGCGACTCCATTGGAAAAACAAAGCCCTAGTTCTTCATTGAACTTAAAAGTCAATGCTTGTAGGGTGATGCAATCATTTGTTAAGGAAATTTCATTCACCCTGGCGACTCCCATGTCATTAAGGACCCAACAACATGTTGATCACATATTTTCCCACCATGGATATGACAGGGACCCCAAGATACCCTTCATTGAAATCCACAAAGAATATGCCAATGTTCGATTGGGATCCACATTTCGCAGCCAGCCACGTGGTAAGGTTCATAAGGTACCTTTCAAAGAAAAATATAACTCAACCTTGTGATCAAATGGAATTGTTTGTACTATCCATTGCCCCAAGTACTAATTTGCTCGAATCATGTAAACCTAAAAGCATTCCTTCTCTTGCAATATTGACTACGCAGTTCTTGTTGCATAAAGGGCCAAGTTTCCAATCTCATGAAGACATATTGCAAATGTTAGACATGGCCCTTCAAGAGGAGGAAGTTATTGGATATGGTTTTATGTTTGAAAAAGGGCCTCTTATTGATGCGTACTTTAATAATAATGCCAAGGGAGAGACTCATGCATTGGAAAGCATATCCTCTAAGGACTATGAGGAAGATCTCAACCTTGAGAGCCCTTCGACATTGCAGGAATGGGTGATGGAATATGAAAAGTCTTGCAAGAAACTGATGGCCACGTATAACTCCCGAGAGATTTTCTCCCACAATTGTGAGCAATTGGAAAGACTCCGTACCACGAAGAGTGAATATAAATAAAGTACTACCGATCACATTCTTCTTGAGACATTTTATGAAAATCATGTAGTAAATAACTTGGAGATCATTGTTCGGGAACGAATGAAGGAGGAGAATTCCTCCCTATCCAAATAATAGAATGAATGGAATCCTAACCAACACCAAATATATAGTGAAGAATTGCAGGATTCTGAGGAAAATCATGATAATCGAATAAATGAAGAATTTGCAAGTGACTTTTGGGCTATCGATTGGAGAATTCGGTATGATTATAGGAATGAAGACCCCATGGTTTCTCAAGTCCATAAGAATGTGCTCAGGGAAGAAGAAAATGCTCCGCCCCTTCTAAATAACAATGTTGGCTCTTATGAAGCCCTTCCTAGTGATTGGAAAGGTCTCTTCTTTATGTTCCAAGATGATTCATTCAAAGAAGAGCTTTCCAAGATTGTGGGAAGTTATGATGACTCTAATAGAGAAGAAATTGAGGAAGATGCTTCCTTAGGCCATGCCACTGATAAAGGGTTTTTCTTCGTGTTTGAGCATTCCTCCCATTGTTATGCCCTTGCCTTGGAAAATGATGTTTGTGATGATATTCATTCCCCTAGTCTTGATGAAGGGCTGCTTTCCCCTATGAAGAACCAGGAATCATGGTTTTCCCCCAAAAACAATGACAAGTCCACTTCTTGTTTTCCCAATGACCAAAATAACATCATCCTAAATGTGTTTGAGACATTCAATCCTTCTTACCTAGAGGGTGATGGGTTTGAGATAGCTCTTCATCAAAGATTCATGTACTTGATCATTGACATTTCTATCTCCTGGTTAGATGACCAAATTCAATCTTCTCGGATGATGTCTTTCCCTTCTTCTAAGGTTCCTTTCTATATAATATGGGTCTCCTGTTTTCCCACCTCCCGCCCCCGTAACTCCTCGCATCATTTTTCCCATTTATATTGTCGAGTCCATTGCAAAAATAATCATGGAAGCATGCATTCTTGTATTGATCAATTGACATGTTGGTTGCATTGGGTCTATGATTATACCTAGCACTTCACATTGTATCATATGCATGGTAGAGTAGGACGCATTGCATGTTGATTTTCGCATTAGAACTAAAGGCATATGATTATTTCTCATGATAGATTAGCTGCACTTAGATTAAATTTGCATATTTTTATTTTTTGTTGATTTTATGGCCTAACATATTAGCATGTGGGATCATGAGACGCCGTGAAAGCATGCTGCCCCGTGTTTCTTTCCATTTATTATATGTGCAGGTGACAAGTCTACAGTAACCAGGAGATTGCTGGAGTTCTTGTGACCTCCCGTTCGAGCGGTTTTGCCCACTTCTTCGAGAGATCACATCCTAGTTGGAGCTAGATGTTACCCACCACTTTGTGGGTGATATCCCTAGGATAATGTTTTTCTCCAAGATGGTCCTCAACCAACAACCCCTTGCAGCCACCAGCTAGCTCATTATGCCATCTTCTCCGCCACCTGAGCCAGCCATGTGGTCCCTTGATCGTATGTTTGAAGGTGGGCCTCTCGAATCTAAAGGTATGCCTTGTCATTTTGAAATTGAGTATTGTAGTTTGCTTATGTTTGTAGGTGGGCCTCCTGGTCTCACACCTCGGCTTCTGGCTTCTGCAGTGGATTCCTTCAACAAATTTTCGGATTCCCTCTTGGCTTTTGCGCTGCCACTGCGTGGCTCTGCATCAACCTCTCTAGCTCTACGCTGCCTCTGCTGGATCTCTCTTCTCTACTGAGTATTCCCCAATCGGGAAAGACTTCCCTTCGGATACTATCCCTACCCCTCACTGCAAAAGATCACTATTGAAAATCTCTCTGGCAGTTGCTTTGCTTCAGAAAATCGAATTTCTAATCTCCCCTCCGTGTGTCCTCCAAGTGCCCCTCAAGCCTCTTCTTATATCTTTCCATTGGGCAACCAATGACCCAGATTAACTTTTAATCAATGGCTTAGATCATTTTGGCTTGATCTTTGTCTTCTTCTAGAAGTTACACCCACAGTTTAGATTAATACCCATTAATTATTTGAATTTCCTAAGTTTAGACTTAGGGTCCCATTAAAAATAATTAATTATTTTAATAAAACTGTCTCCGGGTGGAATTTCCAAAAACGATTTCTAGGTATTGGAGAATGCATGTGTCTAAACCTCCCTGCAAATTTTGAGACTTAGAGAACATTCGATGCTACCAGAAATATACATCTTCATCATATAGGAACCCATGATTGTCCCAACCCCCGGTGGGCGATGAACCACCCCACCTTAAAAGGGGGATTCCACTGCTATATCTTACACATCATGCTCTAACCCCTTGAGCCCCGAGCAGTCAATCAAAGAAAATCATAAAAAGGTAGAAGGCATAAAAAAGCGTGGAAAAATCATGGCCGGGGCACCTCATGTACCACGATTGCTCCCTCCTATACATTATACACCCAAGTGTGGGTTTCCCTCTTATCAACTACCCCTCTACCCCAACATGTGACCTAGGTTTGCCCCTTCTCATTCCCTACTTCATTCACCTATTTGCCACATTCCACCACCTTTTGAAGGATGTACCTTGACTATATTATCCCTTTTAGGAGTAGAAACCACCTAATAAGGCACTTGTTTAACCCCATTTGGAGTTTAAGAGACATTGGCACATCTCGAAGCCCATTATGGAAGGACATGCCATTATGAAGTCCCCGCCCGTGGTCCATGGTTAGGTAAGCTCATTTACTCGATTTCTCTAATGACTTGTTGTATTGGAAGGCTAGGGGACGCATTGGATCTTATGCAAGATTGCAGATGGTTTCCATTTGGGTTTGGTCTGCCTATACGGGGTCTTAATCCTCTAAAGGGCTACATTGGCACATGTAGGGTGAGTGTTGAGAGCCATGGGCCTCCATAATAGCAAATTGCACTCCATGGATCCCCACAACCATTCACAGATTGCTCATGGTTCACTTATTGGATGAGGAGGATGCACCTGATCCATCATGCCTAGCTGGCCTCAAATCTACACCATACGCTTGGCAGATGATCCAGGGCTTGCACGATGATGTGGCATCACCTACACTATCATCCTAGCCCTTGCAGGCGATCTACAAACATCTTCGATTTGTTTTGAGACCCATGAGGACACTTGTGTGCCCCCACATGTCATCTGGAGCGCCACACGTTATTACAAGGGGCCAACCCCTTGCACACCGCTTTTGAGGGTTCTATTTTTCATTGTGGCACCCATGGACCTCATTAGGCCTCTTAGAGGGCTCTACGACATGTATAGATTATTATTCGACCTCTTGAGAGGCTTACTTTTCATTTATGAGATAATTTGGTGGGCTTGTCACCAAAAGTTGTATTATTAACACATTATTTTATTTTTGGGGCTTATGTAGGCCAAGGAGGCTAATTCGAACTCCTAAATTGTGTATAAATAGGAGTGTCTCATCATCACTTTGGTTTTGATCACTCATCTCTCTTGAGATATTCACACTTTTTCTAAGGATGAATTGGAGATTTATGGATGAGTTTTGATGTATGGATATTGGTCTATCTTCTCTTGGAGCTTCTTTATCGTCAATTGGGAATGGCTGGATATAATCTATTACATGTAAATACGTTCTTTTGATGTTATTCTTGTTTACTTTTGTCATATATGTTGGATTGAGATTTTCGTTGTTCTAGGGCAAAATTGCTGCATGCATTTACTACTTAATTTTGTAGAATTTGTCTCTATTATAGCATTTCCTTTAATGTATGGGCCATGTAATAGGGGTGAAATCTCCTAGGGGTAAAATTTGACCTCGACAAGCCATTTGTCTTGCACATCGAAGTATAAAAGCTGCAAGGTGGCTTCTCCTTGACCTAGAAGGCAAATGAAGTGATCTTGAAGGCCTCCTTGACTGGAAACCAAGAAATCCTACTCTTACTCAACATAGACTCCATTCTCCCAAAGATTAAGGCACTGATCTACCAAGGGTGGTCACTAAAATCCACATTTTCTCACATCCTTCCGAGACTAGCCACATTGGGGTACCTAGGGCATCAATTTCCCACTAGCCATCAAAAGGATTGGATCTCCTGGGGTCTCCTGTGCTGGCCTTTCCCCTAGTTCTCCTCCAATTTTGAAGCCATTTCGACGGTGGAGTTGGGAGAAAAGTCAAGCCCTAGCTTTAGGATCAAAACTTGCCCTGCCATCCCCAAGGCTAGTGCCTCATAGGGTCAAGACAACATCTTCGAGTGAAATTCTTCTTTTGATCCTTTCCCCCACCTTGTCTAGGGTAGGAATATGATTGGTTGCTTCGTACCTTCCTCATATCCTAGATCGGGTCCACTTGGCCTCGTGTAGTGCCGATTCTTCAAAAGACCATTCTTCAAGAAGCATTTGGGATACAATTTTAACAAGGCCTTTTGGGATAGGGGAACTCCTTTACAAGCCTATGCCCATAAACCTAACCCTCAAAATCCTCTTCTTTTCCCTAGAAATACATAATACCTTGTTTAGAAAGCAAGCAAGTTCCATCTTTCAAACTTTTGTGGGAAAGGGTTTGTGTCACTCATATCCATTGACTTATCATCCATTAGTGACTCCATATATATCGGGTCTCCTCACATCGGTGAAAGTCTGTAAATAGAAGGGAGCCTTAGCTAAGGTGACAGTGGGCTAAGTCTCCATTTGTTTCCCTTGGCCTAACATTTGTGCTTTAGGGATCTCCCTTAGGTCCCTTGCTAGTTTGAGTGGTAATAGGTACATCGAATTGTTTTCTGATGAGTACATGATACAATTGGGACCTCAATAGCTTCCTTATATAGAAAAAATGAGAGGATCAAACCCCTCCAAGTGGAAAATAATGGCTAGTTCCTTGATCCATGGCTTGATCCTCGTCAAAATAATTTGATTTGTTGATCTTCTTGAAAAAATTTGATCTCCTTAGTTGATGGAGAAAAATTCTTTGATCCTAGTCAAAATTTGAATTTTATTCCTTGATTTTGAGGAAAAATTCGAATTCCACATTAAACCCCTTTTTTCTTAGTCCAAAAAATAATATTTTGAACTTTTACCCTCAAAAAATTTTCTTTGACTTAACCACCATGGTCCAAAGGGTCAATTTCTCTTAAAAATTTGATTTTTCCCTTGATGGGATGACCCTAGAAAATTAATTCTTTTTTGACCCGCGAATTTTTGATAATTTTGCACTTGGAGATAATTTAATTTCTCTCAAATTAATTTTTTGACTTCATTAAATTATTTTTTTGGCTAATTATTTGCCAAAAAAATTAGTTAAAAGACTCTAGAGGGGAGTATATATTTTTCCACCTTCTAAGTGGGTCTAAAAAAATAATTTAGCCATGGTGTCTAATTATGAGTAACTATGCACTAAATTATTCGTAGACACACTTTTACAACAAAACTTTACATTAAAAAATTATAGAAAGGGAATTTACAAATTACACAGCCCCTTAGAGAACCAAATTTTGCGACTCAAGGCACATGATCTATTATAAGAAAAATACATCGACTCGATAACACTAGGACTGACCTAAGACCTCGTCAAAGAGTTCCACCCTAGCTTTGGGGTATAGTTGGGAGAAAAGCTCTGCCAATTATCCATGTTTACAAACACGCATAATTTGGGGAGGTTAAAAAACTCCTTAGGATGAAACCCTTCGAGAAGAATCACAGGCTTACTTGGGTGTTGTTACATGGCTTAATAGTCCTACTAGAATCATTTACAATAATTTTGCAGAATTTGGGATTACAATG
The DNA here is from genome assembly GCA_031772625.1 of Pinus tabuliformis. Lineage (NCBI taxonomy): Eukaryota > Viridiplantae > Streptophyta > Pinopsida > Pinales > Pinaceae > Pinus > Pinus tabuliformis. The sequence goes on along the minus strand of CM062820.1, from coordinate 540,707,587 downwards.
ATGAAATTGAGGCTGAATGATGACATTGATCTTGAAAATTTTTGTCCACTGCTTTGTACTCTGCTTCTTGGAACTGTTGACACAATTGTGGTCAACATCTAACTCTACTTGGGGACACGTTGCCTCCATGGTTTCTATCATGTTTGGAAAAGTGATCATCTGATTATATTGAGTAGCTTCCATAGCTTGTAACTGTTAGTTTTTGTAGCACAAAATGTGTTCTAGCCACGAAATTTGGTGGAGAGATTAGCCAAAACCCAGAAATCGTTTCTAGAAATTCCTCCTCGAAATGACTTAATTAGATTATTAACCAGTTTTCAAATATTTCCTAAGTTTAAACTTAGGGAATTGGTTAATTAATCAGTATTAATTAAGTCAAGGCGAGAATCATCTAGAAACTCACACGGATCGATCTAGAGAAGATCCTAGTCATCGATTATGTTTTAATCTTGGCCATTGGTGATCCAACAGAGGATTATAAGAAGAGGTCGATGTGGTGATGGAGAGTACACTTGAGCAATTTGATTTCTTGGCACATCAATTTCTAGAGGAGCACCATTCAATTGCCAGAGAGAGCTAGAGATCGAAGGAGTGAGTGAGGGGCAGAGACAATGAGGCTAAAGGAAGTATTCCAGATCCAGTGAGTGCATTTGTAGAGAGGCATAAGAGCCATAGAGCTTGACGTAAGGGCAACACAACAACTTCTACAGGCAAGTTTGATTTGCTGAGAAGAAAAGACATCTTCAGTTCCAGAGGCCAGGAAGGAGTCCTAGAGTATCAGAGAAGCATCTTTCCAGCCGTACAGGACAAGACGACTTCATCAGAGACCAGTCAGAGGCTTAACATCAAGCAGGCTGCACAGAGGGTCAGAGGGCCAAGTTTATGAAGGCAAGTTGTGTCAGGGATTGCCTGTGGGGTGAGGAAATTCCTCGATAGATTTTTGCCAGTATTTTTCTCTATAGGATTGCCAAAATTTGGCATCAAGTTGTATTCATAATTTCTCACTGTTGCACCGGTTTTCTCGCATTGGATTTTTCTGGGGACTCTTGTCCAAAAATAATTGTGTTAATTCTATGTGTATGTGTTGATTTGGGGTAGCATCCGATGTGCTTTAGCCTCTCCACGAAATGGTTTGGGCAGATTTTAAACAGTTTGGGAGATATTAAAATAATTAATATTTTTAATGGAGTCCCTAAGTCTAAACTTAGGGAATAAAATATTAATGTGAATTAATATAAAACTGTGTTAGAAGGGTCTAAAAGTCATGGATCAAGCCATAGTTAATTTTAGCCGTTGATTAGGGGTTTAATCTTGGCTGTTGAATTGTCAATGAGAAAAGTATAAGAGGAGGCTTGAGGGTCACTTGGAGAATACACCGAGTTGATCAAGAATTCGATTTTCTAGGGTAGGGCTTGCTGAGGAAATCGAAGGAGTGATCTGAGTTGCAGCTAAGGGGCAGTGAATACAAAAGCAAAGAGGGTACTGGGAGCATCAACACAGAAGCCGAGAGAGGGTTGACGCAGAGCCAGCTAGAGGCCACACAGAGGTAGCTAGGAGTTGCGCAGTGCCAAAAAGAGCCAGAGTGGGAGACGCAGAGGCTCCAGAGGCTGACGCAGAGCCCCGAGAGGCTGACGCTGGGCCAGAGAGGCTGACGCAGACCTTAGAGGGTGACACTGGGAGATTTCGTGGGGCAGATTGGGACAGATATTTGTCTCCAATTGAGAGGTAGTACTACCGAGGGCATTCTCTGTTGGGTGAGCCATTTCTGGCACCCAGATTGTATTCTGAAACTGCTTAATAATAAAACCCTCAGATAGCTGCACCGGTTTTCTTGCATTGGGTTTTTCGGGGGACATTAGTCCAAAAACAAAGTGTCACTTGTGTGCTTGTTTTTCCTTTAGTTGATGATCTGTATGTGTTGAGACTATACTTGTATTTATTTTCAGTATTTACATGGTAAATAACTCGTTAATTAACAGAACAAGTAGGAAGAAATAAATCAGAAAGTACAGGAAGGATTTCTAACAGTTAGACTTAGAAATTCCAACATGGTATTAGAGCGAGGTTGCAGATCACAGGAGAACTGAGGGCATCCGCCGAGCAGAGCAACAACGACTGAAACAACTGTCCCGAGTGACAGAAGTTGTTCCTAGCGAAGAAGCAACAAGGGAGGGGTGATGCAGTGCTTGCATCATCAAGTTTGAGCCGGGAGGAGGATCAACATAGTGCAGAAGGGAGCAAACCTGACCTATGCAGTGCCTAATCATCTTTCTCAGTCAGGAAGGATTGATGCCCGTGGCCAAGAGGTGCGGATTCTGTTGGTGCCGGGACTGCGCAGAGCCTAGAAGCTCTAACCTTTAGTTTGCTGAGGCATAGGAGTCTATGGGTAAGTTGCGGAATGAAGATGGTGAGGTACTGTGGTCAGAACAGTACCTAACACGGCAAGACCAAGGAGGAGGGAGTTGCTGCTGAGGATTTTTAGCCAAGAAATCCGGATCAGTAGTACAGCTGCACTAACGATCGGAGTGGGGGCATCTTGACATTGGCAGAGGGGTTTCCAAGAGGGAAATTGAGGCTCAGAGGGAGTTAGATCGAGAACTTCCAGAAGGGAAGTAGAGGAGTAGTGAAATGGCAGTGAATGGGGTAAGAGACCAGGACAGACTGGGCGGAGCCTCAAACTTTGTAGTATGGAAGGCCAAAATCTTGTCGATTCTAGACAGGAATCATCTCAAGCACTTTGCCTTGAAGACGATAGCGATCCTAGTTGATCGGTTGAGAACGACAAGTACAAGGACGCAATGGCGAGGGCCAAGAGCATCATCCTTGACGGGGTCAAGGACCATGTAGTACCACATATTGCCGAAAAGGAAACGACAAATGCGATGTGGAAGGCCCTGACGAAATTGTATTAGCATACTTCCGTGTAGAGGAAGACACTACTAGAAAATTAGCTGCGGTCATACAAGATGCAGAAGGGAGAGCAGATCGACACCTTTCTCGGTCAATTGAAGGAGATTCGGGATCAACTGACTTCCATAGGGGCCACGCTGGATCAAGAATTGATGATGAGGACAACCTTGAACGCAGTCTCAGAAGACTGGGAGGTGTTTGTCCAGAGCATACTGGGTAGGTCAACCTTTCCAGATTGGGAGGAACTGTGGGCGGTTGTTTGCTAAGAAGAGATCAGAAGGCTGCCCAAGGCGGGAAGCAGTGGCAAGGGGGTTAGAATCAAGAAGGAGGAACAGGAGGATGCTGCCCTAGCATCTGAGGAAAAGAAGGAGAAACGAAAGAATAAGGACCTCTCCAAGGTCAAATGCTTCCACTGTGGGGAACTGGGTCACTATGCGAGCCAGTGTCTGAGGAAGAAGAGCAAGGGAGAGGCTTTCGAGACCAAGGCTGCGCTAGCAAGGGTGGAGAAGGAAGTGGAGATAGATGATGACTGTGCCATGAGTGCTCACATGCCACTTGAGAGGAAGTGGGGAGACATCGAGCTGTAGTTAGATGGACTACAAGCGATGAGGGGTAGGATCCTCGAGGTACCTAGCCTCTTCGATTATACCTTGCTACGGGAACCTCGAAGAGGAGTAGCAGTATTGGCAGATGTTAGTAGAGACAGATGTAGATGGAGCGACAAAGGGAGTTGCAGTGCAGGATTCCCAAGACAACGTGAGGTAGTAGTGTGAGATGCATGGAGTTGTTGTAGCAGCGCAGAGGTCAGAGAAGGGGCACTTGTCAGCGACAGAGGGAGTTTCAACATCGAGGGTGTCTCTAGCCTGACAAAGATGTCAGAGTTGGGAGATCAGTTACTTCTTAGTAACTGAGTTGCAGTGCAGTGGTTAGCGGTGGCAGTGCTATGGGCAACACGATGGAGCATGATGAGAGGGGCTGCCGTATGGATGCAACAGTGGCAGGGCAATGGGTAGCAGTACAGAGGATGTTGGGCAACAGGCATAGCATCAGCACAAGGACTGATGCCAGATGATCCGGGTGATGCTCAATGAAGAGTATTACTAGAGCATAGTCCTCGCTAAGAGGGAGTGTTGATTTGGGGTAGCATCGGATGTGCTCTAGCCATGAAAATTGGTGAAGAGGCTAAAGCACATGAGATCGCCAATACCCAGAAATGGTTTGGGTGGATTCTAAACAGTTTGGGAGATATTAAAATAATTAATATTTTTAATGGAGTCTCTAAGTCTAAACTTAGGGAAAATAAAATATTAATGTGAATTAATACAAAACTCTGTTAGAAGGGTCCAAAGTCATGGATCAAGCCAAAGTTAATCTTAGTTGTTGATTAGGGACTTAATCTCGGCCGTTGAATTGTCAACGAGAAAAGTATAAGAGGAAGCTTGAGGGTCACTGGGAGAACACACTGAGTTGATCAAGAATTCGATTTTCTGGGGTAGGGCTTGCTGAGGAAATCAAAGGAGTGATCTGAGTTGCAGTTGAGGGGCAGTGAATACAGAAGCAAAGAGGGTACCGAGAGCATCATCGCAATAGCCGAGAGAGGGTTGACGCAGAGCTAGCTAGACGCCACACAGCTAGCTAGAGGCCACGTAGAGCCAGCTAGAGGCCATGCAGAGGCAGTCGGGAGCTGCCAGTGCCAGAAAGAGCCAGCATGGGAGACGCGGAGGCTCCCGAGGCTGACGCAGAGCCTCGAGAGGCTGACACTAGGCCAGAGAGGCTGACGCTGGGAGATTTCGTGGGGCAGATTGGGGCTGATATCTGTCTTCGACTGAGAGGTACTACTGTGGAGGGCATTCTCTGTTGGGTAAGCCATTTCTGGAACCCAGATTGTATTTTGAAAGTGCTTAATAATAAAACCCTCAGATAGCTGCACCGGTTCTCCCGCATTGGGTTTTTCCAGGGACATTAGTCCAAAAACAACGGTGTCACTTGTGTGCTTGTTTTTCCTTCAGTTGATGATCTGTATGTGTTGAGACTGTACTTGTATTTATTTTCAGTATTTACATGGTAAATAACTTGTTAATTAATAGAACAAGTAGGAAGAAATAAATCAGAAAGTACAGGAAGGATTTCTAACAGTTAGACTTAGAAATTCCAACAGTATGTGCTAGCATTTTCAGTTTCCAACGCATTCTTTTTTCACAGTATTTTATTTTTGAAGGTTGTAGTGTGTTTATTTCGATATTTACCGTAGTAGATAAATTGTTAAATTAATGAACAATTAGGAGAAATAATACCAGTTGCTGCAATAGGATTCCATATTGGAATTTTCACGTGGTATCAGAGCAGAGTTGATTAGCTAGAGAGCTCAGAGGTGAAGAGAAAGAATTTCGCTGCTTAGTGTGGGCAATAGGCCGAAATTCCCAAAGGAAGTAGGTCAAAATTCCCAAGGGCAACACAATCTTTTTGCCAGGAGGCTGAGTTGCTTGAGGAAGACTGATTTTTCTGAGAGGGGTAGGAAAATTCGATTCTTCCAAATTGAGTGATTCCAGAGGCAGAGGAGCAACTCATATTTTTCGTTGGGCAGAGCTCTAGCTGGACGCAGTGGTTTTTGCAGCAGTATGCTAGAGCAGAGCCAGCGTTGGGGTGGAAGAGAGAAGAGCACACACAGAGGGAAAATTTTCCTTAGGGAACTTCTAGTCTCAAGAAGTTCGATTTTTCCTTGCAGATCGAAAGTGGTTGTGTGCACATCTTCTCACTCCAGTAGGGAGTGTGACTAGCAGAGCAACAACCAAGCATAAGGGAAGAGGAAGTTTTTGAAAGTTCGATTGAGATGGCCATTGCAGGGCTTGTGATCAGGATAGGTTGGATGGAGCTTCCAAATATGTCATCTTGAAGGCTAGGAAATCCTTCATTCCAGATAAATATGGCCTAAAAGCCAATATTGATGCAGTAGTGGCGGTTCCTTTGGATACAGATCAACAAAAAGAGTACAAGAAGGAGATGGCACGGGCAAAGCAGTTGATCCTAGATGGAGTCAGGGATCATGTAGTCTCACATATAGCTGGCAAAGATACTGGCAAGTATTTGTGGGATGCTCTCTCCATGTTATATCAGGGTACTTCCGAGCAGCGGAATATGTACCTAGAGGAGAAGCTAAGACTCATCCCTATGCAGAAAGGGGAAGGCATAGATCCCTTTTTTACCAGTATTTAGGAGGTCTGAAACCAGGTGTCAACTATTGGGGCAGTGCCTCAACCCACGGAGCTAGTGCGATTGGCACTCAACAATGACTTAGAGGAGTGGCAGGTCTTTGTCCAAAGCATATTGGGCAGAGATAGGCTACCAGATTGGGATAGAATGCGGGCCGATTTGCAGTGGGAGGAGGTGAGACAAGCTTTGTTAAAGAGCTCCATCAGTGGTGGCAGTAGTGGATCGAAGACGGTGAAGGAGGAGGAGAATGTGGCCCTCGCATCAATAGGTCCCAGTCAGGGACAAGGGGAGCAGAGAAAGAAGTAGAAGGACCTGTCAAAGGTCAAGTGCTTCAGGTGTGGTGAGCTCGATCGCTATAGTACCTGGTGTCCTCTCAGGAAGAAGGACAAAGAGAAGAAGTAGGACTAGTAGGCAACATCAACAGAGATCGATAGGCTTTCCTCTAGGCTGGAGGAAGACTTCGCTATGTTCACTGATACTCCTCCAGGAGTGAAGTGGGGTGACTTGGTGTTGTACCCCCAGAATGCTATAATTGGGCAAGATCCTTGAGGAGTCCACCTCATGGATCATTACCTTGCTACGAGGGCCCACAATATATTCAGTAGCAGGATGGATCAATGGCAGTTTATGTAGTTAGTACTAGAGTGACATTTGCAGACCGGTAGCAGTCGGATGTTGGGGGGCGCAGTGCAGAGTTGGAAACAGTGTAGTTGGCACAACGCAGAGTCAGTAGCAACGTAGATTCTTTAGTGATAGTGCAGATGCTAGTAGTAGTCAGAGACCTGGGAGATAGATGCATCATACTGAACATAGTTGATCTAGTATTTTGGATGCTTTTTAGTTGCAAATGTTGTAGTTGCAACAACAACAAATGAGAGGGAGTTGCAATGCAAATGCAGTGTTGGCAGCAGTATGGAAGTGTCAGCAGCAACACAGATGCAATGTATATTTGAGTTGCACAGTGGTTGGTGGGCAGTATGGCCAGACATCAATAGTGTGACAAGAGATGATGCAGAGATAGGGTGTTGTGGCAATGAGTGTAGCACTAGAACACATTCCTCGCTAAGAGGGAGTGTTAGTTTTTATATCATGAGATGTGTTCTAGCCACGAAATTTGGTGGACAGGCTAGAATACGTGAGATCTCCAAACCCATATTTCGTTTATGGAAATTCCGCCTAGAAATGACTTAATTAGATTATTAACTAGTTTTTAAATATTTCCTAAATCTAAACTTGGGGAATATGGTTAATTAATTAGTATTAATTAAGTCAAGATGAGAATCATCTAGAAACTCACACGGATCGATCCAGAGATGATCCTATCCATCAATTATATTTTAATCTTGGTCATTGGTGCTCCAACAAAGAATTATAAAAAGAGGTCGATGTGGTGATGGAGAGCACACTTGAGCAGTTCGATTTCTTGGTAGATAGATTTCCAGAGTAGCACCAGTCAGTTGCCAGAGAGAGCTAGAGATCGAAGCAGTGAGTGAGGGGCAGAGACAATGAGGCAGAAGAGCCACAGTGAGGCAGAAGAGCCACTGAGTGCATTTGCAGAGAGGCAGAAGAGCCATAGAGAAGCTGACGCAGGGGCAACACAACAACTTCTAGAGGCAAGTTCAATTCGCTAAGAAGAAAAGATGTCTTCAGTTTCAGAGGTCAGGAAGGAGTCCCAGAGTGCCAGAGAAGCATCTTTCCAGCGAGTAGAGGGCATAACGACTTCATCAGAGACTAGTCGGAGGCTTGACGTCAAGCAAGCTGCGCAGACGCTGACGCAGAGTGTCAGAAGGCTGAGTTTCTAAAGGCAAGTTGTGCCGGGGATTGCCTGTGGGGTGAGGAAATTCCTCACTAGATTTTTGCCAGTATTTTTCTCTGTAGGATTGCCAAATTTCGGCATCCAGTTGTACTCAGAATTTCTCACTGCTGCATAATAATAAAACCCTCAGCTGTTGCATCGGTTTTCTCGCATTGGGTTTTTCCGGGGATTTTTGTCCAAAAATAATTGTTTTAATTTTATGTGTGTGCTAGTATTTCTTTGTTTCTAGTGCATTATTTTTTCCGTGGTATTTTATTTGTGAAGGTTGCAGTGTGTTTATTTCGATATCTGCCCATAGCAAATAAATTGTTAAATTAATTAACAATTAGGAGAAATAATCCGAGTTGCTGCAATTGGATTCCATATTGGATTTTTCAAAGTAACTTGTTTTGAAGAGAGATCTGACCGACTTTCATATCCTTTATCACTTTATTATGATTTGTTTCCATGGTGATCAAATGATTTTGCATGGTGGTCATCTGATTAGAGTGATTAACTTCCATGATTTTCGTTTCTTCAACATGTTTTTCTTTTATGGTTAAAAACTTGGTTTGCATAGAGCTCATTTCTTTGGCGTGATTTTCTCGATTGAGTTCCATGGTTTTCATTAACTGTGCTCACTGAATTTCATGTCTTTAAGCATTTGAGTTAATTCCTTGATAATATGCTTGTCATTTTACTTTTCACAATCTTCTATAAACAAGCGATGTTTGTTATCAACAATATTAATTTTGTCACTTGTCCCACTTTCATCATTGTAAGTGGTACAAGGCAAATCCATTTCATCCTTTTGATCCTGATATCTATTATTGGAAGCATTGCAGATAACTTGCTGAGAGTCAAAATAATTGTCAGGAAAATCATGAAACAAATCCATAGCATCATCTTTCAAAGAAAGGACAAAGAGTCGCATTTTGATGTCTTGACGGTTATAACGTGCAAAGCCGCACCATTTCAACATACAAAGGCTAAACTCCTTGAGATGATTAATAGCAGTAATTGCATTATTACCTTGAAAGATGGGCAAATGATCAATTAATTTCTTTGGAATGTCATGAGGATAGCCTTGAATGTTAGTAAAACAACAAGGGGCAAACAAGTCATTCATGATGACTTGCTTAAAGGGAAAATGAGATAATGGATGTCAAAGAGAGATCCTTGTTCAAGAAAAACAAGAAGTCCACAAGAAGGCAACTTTTAGTAGAAATTATTACAAAAAATGAAAGAAGTGGAGTCACCACTTGAACATGAATCTAAATCTAAAATTCAAAAGGCAAAAACCGAAAAGTTAGTCAAGAATCAGGGCCAAAAAATGCTGTGATGGTGTTGGATTAAGAAAAAGGTGATGATCAAATGCTAGAAAATGTGCAGATTGATGAAGTGAAAAGATGTCGCGAAGACCAAGGATAAAAGATTGATCCCCGACAATGGCGCTAGAAAATGTTGTCGCTCAAATTGTACAATAGAATGCAACAACGCTTAGGGTAGGGTCTGTCACTTTGATCCTTGCCCTCTCTATTCAAGTTCTGCTAACCGCAGACTAAGGGGGGTAGTCCCTATGGATAAGGTGATGAACAACTTGTTGGGAACCAAGTTAAGGAGACACAACAAAATGGCCTAGCAACTTGGATGGAAATAACATACAAGTATGATTATCAAGGACACTTTAATTAGATTCCTTAAGATTTTGAGTTAGAAACCATTGCCTTATGAGATTAATTACTTGCTCAATTAGAATTAAATTTCCAAGTTACCAGATGAACAATTGCTGCAATATGCGATTTCTATCCTATATGAAGTGCAGGACCTAAAACTATGTGAGATGCAAGCTCTTGGTTACTTTTAATTATATGCCTAGTCTAAGTTCATCTTTCTTCTCAATTATTTTGGAACTAGTTTTGAACGCAAGTTGTAGAAAGAAGTCCATAGGAAGGAGGCTAAGGCCTCATTAACGATACCTCCCACGGAGTTCTAACCACCTAGGTGCCTCCGTTCCTACAAGGGATTTCCCGCAAGAGAACTACAAGGCCACCTATGTTAACTGCGGATGAGGGTCTAGAATCCTCAAATTGCTTGAAGAAGGTGGTCCTATTTTCCTACAACGAAGCTTATGCTTGGAGGTGGATTTTATAAGTGCACTTCTAGTCCTAGAATGACGATGCAAATGAGATATATTGGATAGCTTCAATGAGATACAATTATGCTTTACTTGAGATCATGATTATCACAAGATTATTTATCAACACAAGGTCAAAAGAATGCCAATAGTAATTTATGAAGCACTTTAGAGATTATCCTAATGGCATGAAATTAACAATGCCAATTACACAATCTCCCAAGTTGATAATTGGAGCTCACTAGATGTATCAATTAGAGTTCTTGTTATATGATTTTGGAATTAGAAACAACCTAAAATATTTCTTGAGCACAAGAGCAATGAGATTGCTAACAATGATATGTAATGCAAGAGATGTTAGAAACAAAGATGCAATGATGCAAGAGTTAGTATGCAAGGGCAATAGCTTATCCTCAAAACCATAAGAGAGACAAATGCACCAATGCCTTTATCATTTAATGAACATTAAGGAGATGCACCAGAGCTCAGTGAACACTCATGCAAATCAGATCAGCCACTTGCCCTTATGAAAATAGTCCTCAAGAGTCAAAATACACTTAAAACGATGATGAATAACCCCTTAAATCAATGCTTGATATTTCTTAGTTTGTTAGACCTCTTAGGATTATTTTTAGGACTTTTTAAATGTTGGAATTTCTAAGTCTAACTGTTAGAAATTCTTCCTGTACTATCTGATTCATTTCTTCCTACTTGTTCAGTTACCTAACAAGTTATCTACCAAGTAAATACTGAAAATAAATACAAGTACAGTATCAACACATACAGATAATCAACTGAAAGAAACAAGTACACAAGTGACACCGTTGTTTTTGGACTAATGTCCCTGGAAAAACCCAATGTGGGAAAACTGGTGCAGCTATTAAGAGGGTTTTATTATTATGCAGTTTCAGAATACAATAGGGTGCCAAAAATGGCTTACCCAACAGAGAATGCCCTCAGCAGTAGTACCTCTCAGTCGGAGACAAATATTATGGATAAATCACCAGATGAACGATCCCACAACAACAATACAGCTTCTGCTGCTCTGCGTCACCCTGATAGGGATTGTGTCACCCTATCCAACTCTCCAGCTCCAATCTATCCCACAAAAATCTCCCAGCGATGCCTCTAAGGCCTACATCAGCCTCTCTGGCCCAGCATTAGCCTCTTGGGGCTCTGCGTTATCCTCTGGATCCTCTGCGTCTCACACGCTGGCCCTCACTGGCTCTGCACAGCTCTTGGATGCCTCTGTGTGGCCTCTGGTTGCCTCTGCATGGCCTTTGGTTGCCTTTGCGTGACCTCTAGTTGGCTCTGCGTCAACCTCTCCATGCTTCTGCGCTGATCCTCCCGGTACTAACTCTGCCTCTCTGCTATGTATTCACTACCCCTCAGCTGCAACTTAGATCACTTCACTCAATTTCCTCAGCAAACCCTGCCCCAGAAAATCGAGTTCTTGATCTCTCTTGGTGTGTTCTCCAACTGACCCTCAAGCCTCCTCTTATACTTTTCTCGTTGGTCCATCAACGACCGAGATTAAATCTCTAATCAACGGCTAAGATTAGATTTGGCTTGATCCATGACTTTTGGACCATTCTAACTCAATTTTATATTAATTCACATTGATAGATTCCGCCCAAACCATTTCTGGGTCTTGGAGATTTTATGTGCTATAGCCTCTCCACCAATTTTCGCTGCTAGATCACATCCGATGCTACCCAAATCAACACTCCCTCTTAGCGAGGACTGTGCTCTAGTAATACTCCTCACTGAGTATCACTCTGATCATCCAACATCGGTACCTGTGCTGATGCTAGGCCTCCCCGCCCAACATCCTCTGCACTGTTGCATCATGTACTACTACCCATGCCCTGCCACTGCCACTGTTGCATCCGTACGGTAGCTCCCTCTGCATCTGTGCTGCTGCCCATCGCGCTGCCACTGCCACTGCTGCATCTGCACTGCAACCCCTCTCATCACGCTGCATCGTGCTGCCCATAGCACTGTCATTGCTAACTGCTGCACTGCAACTCAGTTTCTGAGAAGTAAGTAAGCGATCCTCCCAATTCTGACATCTTTGTTAGGTTAGAAACACTCTCAATGTTGAAGCTCCCTCTGTCGTTGATAAGTGCTCCCTCTACTGACCTTTGTGCTGCTGCAACAACTCCATGCATCTCGTACTGCTGCCTCATGCTGTCCCGGGACTCCTACACTATAGCACCCTTTGTCGCTCCATTCGCATCCGTCTCTATCGACATCTGCCAGTCCTGCTACTCCTTTTCAGGGCTCCTGTAGCAAGGTATAATCCAAGAGGTTGGGTACCTTGAGGATTTTGCCCCTCATCGTCTGTAGTCCGTTTGACTACAGCTCGATGTCTCCCCACCTCTTCTCTCGAGGTGCATGAGCACTCATGGCACAGTCGTCATCAGTCTCTACTTCCTTCTCCACCTTAGCCGGCACAACCTTGGTCTTAGAAGCCTCTCCCTTGCTATTCTTCCTAGGACACTGGTTCGCCTAGTGACCCAGTCCCCATAATGGAAGCACTTGACCTTGGAAAGGCCCTGTTGACCACTACTGGTCAACTGCCCATGCAGTACTCCTCCTTTCTGTTGGCAGAGAGGGGTAGCTCCTGAGCAGCATGTCCGTGCCATCCTGCCATCATCAGCAGCTTGATCATTTCAGTTGTAAACCCAGTCTGCATATATGAATTGTAAATAATCTAAGCAGATCAGAGTCTGTAAAGCTGCCTAGGTGGACCTAACTTTCTATGATAATCTATGTCCCGGAAGGTTTTTCGTCTCACCGATCCATGGATCGGCAGAGTTTTCCTTCAAACCTGACCCCAAAGCCGGGATGGATTTTGTCATTAGAACTTTAGGAAAATCCTAGTGTGTCAAATCTGCTAGATTATAGTTGTGTCGCAGAACTGGGTGTTTTGTGAGGGTCTGTATTAAATGGGTTTGTCCCTTAAGATGTAATTTTGTAAAAGTCATGATGTAATGTGTCCTGAGGGTCGAGAAATGTTTTAAATCCCCTCATGAGTCCTAAGTCCTAGGTCCTAGGTGATGTTTCCGAAGGCTTAGTTCAGTGATCCATTTTAAAATGATTTAAAAAAAAAATAAAAAATGAATAAAAATAATAAAATAATAAAAAATAATAAAAAATTAAAAAATGAAGCAAAAAACCCTAACTAATAAAATAATAATATTTTAAGTTAATAAATCGACGGATGAGATCAAGAGATGTCTTGATCCTCATCAACGGTCGAGATCATTTCTACATGGATCACTGAACTAGCCGTTAGGATCATTTCCTTTATATAGGGTCTTAGGGGGTCATTTCAAAGCATCCGAGCTGTGAGTCTGGACTGAAAAAAGCTCTCTTGTAATCTGATTTCTGGTTAATAAAAGAAGACTTTGGGGTCTAAATCGTGCTGGTGTTACTCTCTGGGATTGCTGTGAGATCTTTAATTTTCCGCATATTTCAGTTTTCAGCCATTAGTTATAGCTTGTTTTTAGAGTATTGTGAGCACAGGTATCTTGTTCACTTGCTAGGGTTTGAGTGTTGCTAGGGTTTCTGGGATAATGGCAGGTATCTCCATTATTTCCTGAGATCTAGCAGCATTCTCTCTCTCTTTGCTGATGGTTGCTTGAGATGTGCAGGACAACCTTTCTGAAGGAAATCGTGGGCGTTTGGGGAAGTTCTAGGCTGAACCAGCCGACTCCCACGGGCTTTTCTTTGCAGAGCCCAACTGATTTTGGCCCTGGGTTAATCATTAAGAGTTTTATTCACTGTTTTACATGAGAGATTTTCTTTCTGCTTACAGCAAAGTAAAAATTTCTGATATATTGAAAACATTATTGCACTTATTGCTGAATCTGGCTGTCAAAGGGGCCAAATCTGTACATTTATTAGCTGTTCTAGGGTTTCATATTTTGTTTTATGCAGTCTTCACTTAGGGTTTAGGGTTTTTTTTTTAGTTTCTTTTCTGGCATACTTCATTAGGGTTTTGTTTTTCTTTTGCAGGTATAGGGTTTTGTCTTTGCATGACCATCGTCAATCTTCTCAGCCCCAAGCACCTGCAAACGCATAAGGACCGGGAAATCTGTGGGACGTGTCTCGCAATGCCTTTAGCACAAACAAACACCGTCAAGATCGGATGAGATATCTGCTAACCACGGCAAACAAGGCAAGCACGGCTTGTTTTCTCTGCACTGTAGCGGCCAGGGTATAGTCACGCTGTGTTCACTTGGACGCAGGAGTTCTGTCATTTGCCGTATACGTTTTCACGAGTTTGGTCTCAGAACTTCTCTCTTTTGGAAGACCTTTATGCATATGATGGATTAAAGCTGCGGTTGAAAGGAGATGGACGTCGGTATAAACTTATAATTCGCACAAGCACAGACTCGGATGCTGTGGGATATACTACAAGCTTTGACACCATTAAGGAACAATGGCAGACGGTCCGTCTGCCTTTCTCTTCCTTCAAGCCTATTTTTGAGCACGAACTGTCACAGATGCTGCCCCCTTAGATACAAGCCGAGTGGCACCGCTACAGCTCATGTATAGCAAAATTTGAGTGTGACGGAAAACTGAATCCAGGTTTTGAGCCGGGCTCATTTGAACTCCCTGTTTCAAGCATAAAGGCGTATCTTAAAGAACCCATCACACCCCGCATTTGTGTTGCTGCACTGGAGAGCTCATATGCAGGTGATACCACGTTCGAGGTAAACGATTCTGTGCCATATCAATTCGGAAATATGCATGGTTGAATGCATTATACGTCTGCGTAATTTTTTGGGCCGTAAGCATATCACGTTACGCTATTTCAGTCATTCCTGCCTGTCTACACAAGTTCGATTTCACTTTTCCGCGTGAACAGGAGGGTAAGGTTACGCATTTCCTTTTATTTGTTTTCGATTTGATATGCATCCGTGGCTGGCATCTTCAGTCGATCAGATACGCGTTTTATGGTCATATAGCACGTATTAGAGTTCTGTGTTTACGTATTGCGGCTAGGGTTCTTTGAAATGCTCGATTTCCCAATTTTTAGCTGTAGCTTCATGCGTTTTTTATTTTTTGGTTCTTCGATTTTTTCATAATTTCGTAGGTTTCAGATTTAACGTTTTGGTTATTTGATGCATAGCGTAGGTAGTTTCTGATTTAAATTTTAGTGTAAAGTTTCATTTTTAACGTATTTTCGACCCTTTGTTATTTAACGTAGTGAAATTTTGATTTAGTTTTAACTTTTGTATAGTTACGTATGTTAGATTTTAAATAGATTTTTAAAGTTTAGATTTAGATTTTAAATTTTAAAGTTTAGATTTAGATTTTAGATTTTAAAATTTTAATTTTAGAATTTAATTTAAAGTAACGTAGATTGTAATTTAATTCTAATCTTTAGTTTAGTTTAGAAATTTGTATAGTATTTAGATTTTTAGATTTTTTAGATTTAACTTTAATTAGATTTTAATTTTTGTTTTATTTTTGATTTTAGAATAAAAAATAAAAAATAAAAAAAATTATTAGGGTTTTAGTTTAGATTTAGGATTTTCTTTTGTTTGTATTTTTAAAAAGAATTAAAAAAAAAAAAAAAAAATTTAAAATTTTGCGGAAAATTTTTCAGATCCAGTTATTTTTCAGAAATTGTCTTTCATGTTGAGATCTGAATTTTTTCAAGTCGAGATGCGAAATTCATATCTGGTTAATGGTTTATGATTCGTGATGGTTTAAAGCATTCATCTTTTAAAATTTTCAATTGCTGGATATCGTTTGGTCATTTTAAGGGCATTGTGATTTGGCTGATGATAGATGATTGCTGTTCATGGTTCACATTTTTTTTCATCTTAAACCATAATCTCTTAAGGCACTGGTCTGCTAAATTAACCAAATCCATCGAGCCCTTTTTATATCGTATCTCGTGTTTCCCAACCAACTGGTCGACAGTTGGCCTCATCATCCCACAGGGACTACCCCCCTTAGCCGCGGGAAACAGGCTTAAACGGAGGGGTCGGGGATCAGAGTGACAGCCCCCGGTCCGAGCGTTGTCGTGCCAATCTGCGCGACAACAGGCCCTTCTTTCTTTTCTCCTGCTTTCTCGCAGATGCGAGAGCCACATCTTCTTCTTCCTCCTTGATTCTGACCCCCTGTTCGCTACTCTCCACCTTGGACACCCATCTGATCTCTTCTCGACAAAGATCCGCCCACAGTTCCTCCCAATCTGGAAGGCTCGTCCTGCCCAGTATGTTCTGGACAAATACCTCCCAATCCTTTGAGACTGCATTTAATGCTGTCCTCACCATCAGTTCCTGATCCGATGTGGCCCCTATGGAAGTTAGTTGATCACAAATCTCCTTCAATGCATCGAGGAAGACATCTATCTGCTCTCCGTTCTGCATTTGATATGACCGCAATTGATTTTCAAGTAACATCCTCCTCTGCATAGAAGTATGCTAGTACAATTTCTTCAAGGCCTTCCACATCTCATTTTCCATCTCCATCTCGACAATGTGTGGCACCACATGATCCTTGACACCATCAAGGATGATGCACTTTGCTCTGGCCATTGCCTCCTCATACTTGTCATTTTCAGCTGGGTCAATCAGGATTGCTATTGTTTTCAAGGTGAAGTGTTTGATGCGATGCCTGTATAGAATGGACAAGATCTTGGCTTTCCAGACTACGAAGTTTGAAGCTCCGTCCAGTTTATCCTGATTTCTTAGCCCACTCATTGCCATTTTGCTGCTCCTCGTTCGACTCTTTCAAGTCTCTTTACTTCCCATTTGGAAGTTCTCGGTTTGTCTCCTTCTGAGCCTTGATTTCCCTTCTGGAAATCCCTTTGCGAATCCTCGGCAACAACTCCCTCCTCCTTGGTCTTGTCCTGTTAGGTATTGTTCTGACCACAGTACCCCACCAAATTCACTCCGCAACTTACCCACAGCCTCCTATGCCCCAACAGTCTGAAGGTTAGAGCCTTTAGGTTCTGCGCAATCCTGACATCGGTACAATCTGCACCTCTTGGCCACAATGTCGATCCTTCCTGGCTGAGAAAGATGATCGGGCACTGCGTAGGTCAGGTCTGCTCCTCTCTGCGTCAACACTGATCCTCCTCCTGGTTCGAACTGATGACGCAGGCTCTTTTGCATCACCCCTTTCTTGCTGATTTCTGCTAGGAACAACTTCTGTCACTCGGGACAACTGTTTCCGCTGCTGCTGCTCTGCTCGGCTGGTGCTTTCAGTTACCCCGTGATCTGCACCCACACTCTGATACCATGTTGGAATTTCTATGTCTAACAGTTATAAATTATTCCTGTACTATCTGATTTATTTCTTCCTACTTGTTCAGTTACTTAACAAGTTATTTACCATGTAAACACTGAAAATAAATACAAGTACAATATCAACACATATAGATCATCAACTGAAAGAAACAAGTACACAAGTGACATCGTTGTTTTTGGACTAATTTCCTCGAAAAAACCCATTTCGGGAAAACAGGTGCAGCTATTCAGAGGGTTTTATTATTATGCAGTTTCAGAATACAACCAGGGTGCCAGAAATGGCTCACCCAACAAAGAATTCCCTCGGCAGTAGTACCTCTCAGTCGGAGGCATATATTTCGGCTAAAACCACTGGATGAACGATCCCACAACAACAATATAGCTTCTGCTGCTCTGCGTCACTCTGATAGGGACTATGTCACCTCACCCAGCTCTCCAGCTCCAATCTGTCCCACGAAAATCTCCCAGCGCTGCCTCTAAGGCCTGCGTCAGCCTCTTTGGCCCAACGTCAGCCTCTCGGGGCTCTGCGTCAGCCTCTGGAGTCTCTGCGTCTCTCACGTTGGCCCTCACTGGCTTTGCGCAATTCCTGGCTGCCTCTGCATGGCCTCTGCGTGACCTCTAGCTGGCTCTGTGTCAACCTCTCAAGGCTTTTGTGCTGATCCTCCCGGTACTAACTTTGCCTCTCTGCTATGTATTCACTGCCCCTGAGCTGCAACTTAGATCACTTCATGCAATTTCGTCAACAAACTGCGCTGATCCTCCCGGTACTAACTCTGCCTCTCTGTAATGTATTCATTGCCACTCAGCTGCAACTTAGATCATTTCACTCAATTTCCTCAGCAAACCTTGCCCCAGAAAATCGAGTTCTTGATCTCTCTTGGTGTATTCTCCAACTGACCCTCACACCTCCTCTTATACTTTTCTCGTTGGTCCATCAATGGCTGAGATTAAATCTCTAATCAACAGCTAAGATTAGATTTGGCTTGATCCATGACTTTTGGACTATTCTAACTCAGTTTTATATTAGTTCACACTAATATTGTATTTTTCCTAAGTTTAGACTTAGGAACTCCATTAAAAATATTAATTATTTTAATATCTCCCAAACTGGTTAGATTCTGCCCAAACCATTTCTGGGTCTTGGAGACCTTATGTGCTAATTCACATTAATATTTATTTTTCCAAAGTTTAGACTTAGGAAGTCCATTAAAAATAATAATTATTTTAATATCTCCCAAATTGGATAGATTCTGCCCAAACCATTTCTGGGTCTTGGAGATCTTATGTGCTATAGCCTCTCCACCATTTTTCGCGTCTATAGTACATCCAATGCTACCCCAAATCAACATTAAAGTTGTTTAAGAAATGATTATGCCACTGCCGTTAGAAAATCAGATTGCTGTAGCTTATTATCCAACAGATGACAGTCAATTATGTGCCCACATCAACTCTTGAATGTAGATATGGAAAAATCAATTCACAGAGATCACTTGTACTGCCCAAAAGAACATGGATGGCTAGGAAAAGACCACTGAAACTTATAAATCAGGTCTCTGAATATTTAAATCAGTCAATGATTAATAGTGAAACCAACAGGATTTATCCATATAAATGCATGAAACTCAAGGCAAAACACTTACAAATGCATTTGAGATTAATGTATGGTGTTTGAGGCTTGTTTCTCTTGAAATTAGGGTCTGCAGTTAAAATGTTCATATCTGAATTTTATGACAGTTCAGATTAAAGAGGAGATTGGGAGAGAGAAAAACCTTTTAGGTGTAGTGGTCTTGGCCCAGTGGCTGGTTTAGCTAGTCAAGGCACCAATGAGGCTAGTTTTGGCTTTGAATGCACTTTGTGAGCTTTCCAACACCTGCAACCAGAAATGTAAGTCTGAAATATGATGGACCAGCCACCAAAAACCCCACAAAATGATGAATGAGTCCTCTTAGAGCTAGCGACCCAGGTTAGAAGCTCCTCTAATGCTAGTGGCTAAGGATTTTAGGCCTTGGATGATGCTTGAATGAAACTTCAGCCTTGTATAACCCTTCTTTGATGGATGTAAGCCTGCAAAACAAGCGTTGGCCCTCAAAATAATAAAATTTCAAGCCCTAAATCAAACCAGAAATTTAGAAAGCCAAACTAGTGATGAAAAACAAGTCAAAACACTTGGGCAAATTTATTTTAAGACTGCAAAACAAAGTAAGAAGCAAGATAAATCAGATCTAACTAATGAAATAGGCTTCCTACCCTTGCAACCTGCGTGGAAGGGCTAGAAAAGCTAGCAAATGTAATATCCCTAACCCGGAATATTTCTCAAACCCCAGCAAAACTCCAACCAAATACGTGCAAATGATATAATAACCCAAAAGTGACAAGATAACTATGGTACAGCATATAATAATGTAAACAGGAAATATAAGCAGATACTCAAGAAATGCAGCGTAAAATGCTAAGACATTTTATTATACTAAGCAATAAGATGAGTACAGGAGGTGATCAGAAAGATGGCACCTCGACTTGCACAAGGCAAGTGAATAAATACTCTCAGAATGACAAAGAATGGCCTCTCTGCGTGGATGTTGCTGCTGTTATAAAACAAATGATGATTTGGGGCTGCTCCCCTCCTTGAAAAAAGCTGAAACTCTGGATTCGGGCTGTACTCAAGAAACCCAGAAAGCTTTCCTGGAATGGCCGACCCCTGAAAAACACCCCCTTGGGGTTCTGCGCAGTTCCTCAATGCCCTGCGCTGCCACTGAAGAAAACCCCTCTAAACTCTGCTTGAAACACTGCCTGAAACCCTGCCAAAATCCTCCAATGAGGCAAGAGCTGGATCCCTTTTCAATCACCCAGCATAAATCCACCTGCAAAACCCCAATCCCGCACTACAACCAAAAAGAACTGCGTCCCTCTCCAAGTGCTGCGCAGTCCTCGAAAATGTTGATGAAACTACTGCTGAAATGCTGATAAAACTATTGCTGAAATACCAATGGAAATACCTTGCATGAGCAGGCACTCGAAGTCCCCTGGGGCTAAGGGTGAGATCTCCGAACGGAGACACTCAATGCAGTAAACAGTGCTGCAGAATAGCTAAACAGCCAGCGTTCTCAGAAGTCGAAACGACTAGCTCATAATGCACATAACTGAATGATCAAAATGAGGGGGCTCCTCTCTATATTATAGCCCTCGCCTCTGTCAATCCCAAGGCTCACCTCCTCCTGCGTGGTTCCCCTCTTGCCACGTGTTCCTTCCCTCCTGCGCAGTCTCTCCATGTGTTTGCGTGGGCTCCATTTCTGCGTCCCCCTTTGGCCCCCTTGGCTCCCCTTTAAGTCACAATGTTGTGCTACTAGGAAGTGACTTTTTATTCTAAAAGTGAGTTATGTCCCCCGTCCTCACTTTTTTATTTACAAATAACTATAGAAGGCAAAAACCTGAACAAAATTGAATATTCCAATTAGCCATGGCTAATTAGGAATATTACAGTCTCCCCCGGCAAAATGTTGCTTGTCCTCAAGCAACTGAAGTGATGGATGCTGCAAGATCTTCTCACTCTCCCAAGTGGCATCCTCATTCGGAAAATTCTTCCACCTCACCAAGAATTCCCGGAATGCCCTTCTCTGCAGCTGCCTTTCCCTGGGATCAATGATAGCCTCCGGCTGCAATACCAAATGCCCCTTGTCATCCATGGGTGGTAACTCATCTGTCATTATCACCTGCTGCTCCAATGCCTTTTTCAGGCATGATACATGAAAAACGTTATGAATCTTGCTGCCTTAGGGCAGCTCCAACTCATATGCAACCTGTCCAATCCTGCGTATCACCTTGTACGGCCCATAAAATTGGGGCTTGAGCTTCTCAGCCCCCTTCTGCTTTAGTGATGACTGTCGGTATGGCTGTAATCGTAGGTAGACCATGTCCCCCACCTCGAACTGTCTCTCCACTCGACCCTTGTCGGCATACAGCTTCTGCTGGTTCTGCGCTGTAGCCATGTTATCCTTGAGAGCTCGGAGAATATCCTAACTCTCTTGGATCCAAATCTTGGCTCTAGGAGCCTTGCTATCACCAAACATCACGTCAACAAAAGATAAAGGATGATACCCATATAAGGCATAGAATGGTGACATACCGATGGACATGTGATGTGAAGTATTGTAGCAGTACTCCCCTAGATGCAGCCACCTCAACCATGCTCGCTGCTGCCCACTGACATAGTTACGCAAGTAGCCCTCTAGCCACTTGTTAACTATCTCTGTCTGCCCATCCGTCTGTGGGTGATAATTGGTACTCGGTGTCAACTCTGTCCCCACCAACCGGAAAAGCTCCTGCCAAAACCCGCCTATGAAACGGTTGTCCCTATCACTGACGATGGTCTTAGGAAGACCATGTAGTCTGAAGATCTCTTTGAAGAACAACTCGGCCACCTGTGCTGCTGCATAGTGTGCGGATATGGCAAAAAAGTGTGCGTACTTCGTCAGTCGATCAAGGACGACAAAGATACAATCCTTGCCCTGTACCATGGGCAACCCTTTGATGAAGTCCATCAAAGTACTCTACCATTTCCCCTCCGAAATGGGAAGAGCCTGCAATAATCCCGCGGGATGGCTCATCTCTCCCTTGTTTCTCTAGCAAACATCTCACTCCCGGATGTGCTAGAGTACATCCTCCTTGAGGCCCTTCCATGAGAACCTCTCCCTAATGGCCCTGTAGGTTTTGGTAAACCCCTAATGTCCTGCCAATGGTGAATCATGAGATGCGTGGAGTATCTTCTTCTTGAGCTGAGACCCCTCAGTCAAGAAGATCCGGTCCTTGTAATAGATGATCTCATTGACCACCCTGTTCCTATCATTTGCCACCTGCCCATCCAGTAACTCACATGCAAACCTGTCCTTGGAGTACTCTACTAAGAGTCGAGCCCTCCAGTCTGTATCCAAGCTCATAAGAGACAACGTGGCTGGTCTACGTGAAAGGGCATCTGCTACCACATTTTTCTTACCCTTGACATATTCAATGTCAAAGTCATATGCTTGGATCTTGCTGATCCACTTCTGCTGCCTCTCCTGTAGCTGCTTCTGCTCCAAAAAGAACTTGAGGCTGTTGTGATCAGTCCTCACCCTGAACCTGTTACCACCAAATACCTCCGATACTTAGCTAATGCATGCATGATGGCCAGCATCTCCTTGTCGTATATAGAATACAACCTCTCGTCCGGAAGGAGCTTCCGGCTCTCAAAGGCTATAGGGTGACCTCCCTGCATCAACACTGCGCTGATCCCCTCTCCCAACGCATCACACTCCAAAACAAATGGCTGCGTAAAATCTGGCAACGCAAGCACTGGGTAGCTGCTCATAACCTCCTTGAGCCTGCCAAAGGCTCGTTGCGTTGTATTTGACCAACTGAATGCCCCCTTCCTCATCAAATCTGTCAGGGGTGCAACAAGCTGCGAGAAACCCTTGACGAATTTCCGGTAGTAAGTACAAATGCCAATGAATCCTCGAAGTTCTGTCACATTTCTCGGCTCCGGCCATTCTCTAATGGCCCTGATCTTCTCCTCATGGACCCTCACTTCGTCCACTCCTATGATGTGTCCTAGATACAACATCTCCGTCAACCCAAACTCACACTTGGAGAGTTTGGCATAGAACTGCTGCTCCTGTAAGATACACAATACTGTCTCAATGTGCTGGAGATGCTCCTCCCAAGTCCTGCTGTAAATGAGAATGTCATCGAAGAATACCAACACAAACTTCCTCAAGTGACTACGGAAGATGTGATTCATGCAGGACTGAAATGTAGCGGGGGCATTGGTTAGCCCAAAAGGCATCACCAAGAACTCAAAGTGCCCATAGTGACACCTAAAGGCGGTCTTGGGAATGTCCTGCTCCCTCACGCGAATCTGATGGTACCCAGATCTCAAATCAATCTTTGAGAAGAATCGTGCTCCCCTCAACTCGTCCATCAACTCATCGATCCTGGGTATGGGGTACCTGTTCTTTAGGGTCTTCTTGTTCAGGGCCCTATAGTCAATGCACATCCTCAATGTACCGTCCTTCTTCTTCACCAAAACTACAGAAGAAGCAAAAGGACTAGTGCTTGGTCGAATGTGCCCAAGAGCCAACAACTCCTGAATAACCCGCTCAATCTCATCCTGATAGGCCTTGGGGTGCCTATAGGGGGTGGTGATCCTTGCCTGTATGCCCTGCTCAAGCTCGATGGTGTGCTTAAACCCTCGATCCGGTGGCTGTCCTGGTGGAATCTCCCAAAACACTATGGCATACCGATCAAGGATGGACTGTATCTCTGGATGTACCGACTGTCCTGTAGTCCCTGCCTCTGATGCACGCAGCTCCACTGCCCACTCTATGTCTCCCTTCCAGAAGATTGCCTCCATCTGATGAGCTGACACAGTCTGAGGCGGATATGTGTGCTGTCCCCGTATCTTCTCATGCCTCCCTGTCTTTTCATCATCCCACTCCATCTCTAGGGTCTTCCAATCTGTTGTGACCTTCCCTAGAGTGATAAGCCACTGAACACCCAGTATCATGTTGGTGTTCGGGATATCGACCACGAAAAAGTGGTCAGTCAATGTGTAGGTGCCCATCGTCACTGAAAGCTCTGGAACATAACGAGCACACGTCATGGTCTGATCTCCTGGGACCAAGACTGAAAACCCATCGAAGCTCTTTGTCTGAATACCTCTCCGCTCAACCATCTGTGCATCGATGAAGTTGTGGGTCGCCCCACTGTCAACCAAAACTGATACTCTCTGGCCACGTACTGTCCCTCGTACGCGTAGCATCAGATACTTGGGGACTCCTCGCAATGCTGCAAGGGCCCCTTCGGTAGGTGCAAAAGATGCACCACCTACTGCTGGTGGTGGAGGTGGCAAAGGTCCCTGTATGGCATGGCTATCTCCTGCCTCCACATCATCCTCGTCATCCTCTTCTCCACTGCTCTCGGAGAAGACCTCAATAAAATGTGCTTTACCCGCAGCACATCTATGTCCCGGTGCCCACAGCTCCTGACATGTGAAGCACAACCGCTTCTTCTTCAGCTCTCTATTGACATCGTCCTCGATCTGTACTCGTCCTGGATTCCCCTTTAGAGGCGGAATCCTCACATCCTTCCCCTTAGACTGAAAAGGTTGTCATTGGGGGTAAGGTGTCCGGGTCCTAGGTAAGACATCTTGTAAGTCCTGGGTCCTGTTGATAGCGTCCTGGAGCGTGGCTGGTCTAGTGGATCAGACTAGACCCCGAAGTGGCTCTGCTAACCCCTCAACATACATATAGATCCTCTGTGCCGTGGATAGGTCTGGCACCATCACGGAGACCCTCAAGAAATCTGCAATGTAGGTCTCTGGGCTCCCTGTCTATTTGAGCCTTGTCAGCTCAACAAAATGCTGCTTTAGATCCCTCCGATCAAATTGCTCCATCAATCTCCTAGTAAACTCCGCATACGTCGTCACTGTAGAGTGTCCGAGTGTAACCATCCCGTGGAACCACCAATCCTGGGCCTCGCCATCCAAGTGCAATGTTGCCACCTTGATGGCCTCTGCCTCCGACATCTAGTTAAGCTGGAAATAAATGTCCAGCTTCTCCACCCAAGACTTCGCCGAACTGTTTGATGAACCATCAAACGTAGGCAAGTGGAATCTACTCACCGTGCAATCTACTCGCTGCACGGTGGGTGTCACCATCATGGTAATGCCGGTTTCCTATGTGATGATCGCGGGGCCTACTATCCTGCTGCAGCTGAACAAAGTCTCTGAATGAAAGAGCATCCCTGCACTCTTGCCCATAGGCCTGGTACTCTGCAAAATAATCGCCCATATGGCCGGGCTCCGCCTCCTGTTGGGCTCCAACCCCCGTGTCTGCTCCTAAGAACGTGGGCATGGTAGAGCGTATAGGGACATGTGAGGCCACCTACTGCGCTGTATTACGCTGCTCTAGCAAATGATGGGATGCACCCGATCCATCACCAATCTGAAAAACCCGTGGGCTCTCACACTGTCTGGCCTCTACTGCTGTGAATCTCTGCCCCATCACCTCAATCTGCCTCGACAGATCCTGCACTGATTTGAGGAGCATATCCGCAAATCTCTTCCCGTCCTCGTCTGCCATCAGATCCCTATGCTCTGCGTCCACTGCAGTCTCCTCCTGTTCTGCGTCCACCACAGGAACACAGTCTCCCTCCCCGTAGGTATTCTCCAACCTATGTCCAGTGTCTATGTACCTCCTACCTCTGTAACAGATGTAGGGTTTTTCCCTTGGTGTCATAGATTGCTAGCTCCACAGGCTGAGCCAGATCTATGCTTTGATACCACTGTAATATCCCTAACCCGGAATATTCCTCAAATCCCAGCAAAACTCCAACCAAATACGTGCAAATGATATAATAACCCAAAGTGACAAAATAACGGTGGTACAACATATAATAATGTACACAGGAAATATAAGCAGATACTCAAGAAATGCAGCGTAAAATGCTAAGCCATTTTATTATACTAAGCAATAAGATGAGTACAGGAGGTGATTAGAAATATGGCACCTCGACTTGCGCAAGGGAAGTTAAGAAATACTCTCAGAATGACAAAGAATGGCCTCTCTGTGTGGACGCTGCTGTTGTTGTTAGAAAACAAATGATCATTTGGGGCTACTCCCCTCCTCGGAAAAAGCTAAAATTCTGGATTCGGGCTCTACTCAAGAAACCCATAAAAACCCAGAAAGCTTTCCTGGAATGGCCAAACCCCGAAAAACACCCCCTTGGGGTTCTGCGCAGTTCCTCAATGCCCTGCATTGCCACTGAAGAAAACCCCTCTAAACTCTGCCTGAAACACTGCCTGAAACCCTGCCAAAATCCTCCAATGAGGAAAGCGCTGGACCCCTGCTCAATCACCCATCATAAATCCAGCTGCAAAACCCTAATCCCGCACTACAACCAAAAAGAATTGCGTCCCTCTCCAAGTGCTGTGCAGTCCTCCAAAACGCTGATGAAACTGCTGTTGAAATGCTGATAAAATCACTGCTGAAATACCAATGGAAATACCTTGCTCGAGCAGGGACTCGAAGTCCCTCGGGTCTAAGGGTGAGAACTTCGAACGAAGACACTCAATTCACTAAATAGTGTTGCAGACTAGCTAAACAGCCATCGTGCTCAGAAGTTGAAACGACTAGCTCAAAATGCACATAACTGAATGATCAAAATGAGGGGGCTCCTCTCTCTATTATAGCCCTCGCCTTTGTCAATCCCAAGGCTCACCTCCTCCTGCGTGGTTCCCCTCTTGCCACGTGTTCCTTCCCTCCTACGTAGTCTCTCCATGTGTCTGCGTGGGCTCCATTTCTGCGTCCCCCCTTTGGCCCCCTTGGCTCCCCTTTAAGTCACAACGTTGTGCTACTAGGAAGTGACTTTTTATTCTAAAAGTGAGTTATGTCCCCCGTCCTCACTTTTTTATTTACAAATAACTATAGAAGGAAAAAATCTGAACAAAATTGAATATTCCAATTAGCCATGGCTAATTAGGAATATTACAACAAACTAGCTTGGAAAGCCTCCAAACCCTTATGGAAACCCTTCTTGGTGATCCTTGATGAATTTGAGCCACCAAAACTGGATTCTAACCCTTAGATCAACCTGCAAAACTTCAGATTAGGAATATGCTTGAGGAAACCCCAATTTTGCAGCAAATTAGCCCTCTAGGGCTAGCGGATCCCCCTCCAAGCCTAGTGTTCAAATTTGAAGATGTGGGTTTTGTAGATCGGGTCCCAATAAGGGCTTATATGCTTTGAAGCCCCACGAAATCCTTGGCCAAATGAAAATGCTTGCCAAAAAAGGAGAAAAACCCCTGATACCCTTGTATCCTGGTAGAAGAAACTAGATCTTGAAATAAATTTGCTTCTCCTACAGATCGATGTGGTTTTCACTTTCAAAGAGACTCCAACTACAATATCATAACACGTTGAAACTAGATATAGACAACCCACGTTAGATAAATGCATACATATGTATACAAAATGTTAGATCTATATAGGGGTTAGTAGAAAAATATGTACAAATTAATTTACAAACTATGTATACTATTTACAATTAAGTTTAAGATCTAATTAGCAAATAAATAATTATAGCCCACTAAAAATTTGAAAAATAATTGATAGAAGTAATTTTATTTAATGTACAAGCAAGACCGTGCACCATAAATTGTTAGATAAGCTCAGAGTCCAAATGAGATGCGGTCACCTCAAAGTCCATGAACTTGGTCTTTCACTAAGGGCTGAATCACCTGAAAAGATATCTATAAACTCGAAAGATAGATTATTAGCTCATAGGAGTTAGATTCACACAAATAGGCTAGAGATCTAGAGATATCTATTAGATCTATCAACTTCTAAGTGTTTACTCTAGCCTAGAACCTAAAGCAAGATACCTATGTTGATAGATGGTTCAGCCACTGGCTATGAAACAATAATTTTCAGTTAAAATAAAATTAGAGCATTAAACCCATTCAACACATACCATGAATCATTGAGCAAGAGACACCTTGAATTGAAACCCCAAAGACTTTTATTTAAAAAATTCTAGCAGAGCTTAGCTTAGTACATCGAATGATTTTTTGATGAGTACATGATACAATGAGGAGCTCAATAGTGCTTCCTTATATAGAGAAAATGAGAGGATCAAACCCCTCCAAGTGGAAAATAACCACTATTTTCTTAATCCATGGCTTGATCCTCTTTAAAATAATTTGATCCGTTGATCTTCTTGAAAAAAATTGATCTCCTTAGTTGATGGAGAAAAATTCTTTGATCCCAATCAAAATTTGAATTTTATTCCTTGATTTTGAAGAAAAAGTAGAATTCCACATTAAACCCTTTTTTTTTAGTCCAAAAAATAATATTTTGAACTTTTGCCCTCAAAAAATCTTCTTTGATTGAACCACCATGGTCAAAATGGTTAATTTCTCTTAAAAATTTGATTTTTCCCTTGATGGATGACCCCAGAAAATTAATTCTCTTTACATTAAACACTTGTATAAGGGGAATTTATAAATTACACAAACCCTTAGAGACTCAACCAAATTTTGCAACTCAACACACATGATCTAGTATAATAAAAATACATCGACTCGATAACACTATGACTCACCTAAGACCTTGTCAAAGAGTTCCACCCTAACTTTGGGGTATATCTGGGAGAAAAACTCTACCAATTATCTGTGTTTACAAACACACATAATTTGGGGAGGTTAAAAAACTCCCTAGGATGAAACCCTTTGAGAAGAATCATAGGCTTACCTAGGTGTTGTTACATGGCTTAATAGTCATACTAGAATCATTTACAATAATTTTGCAGAATTTGGGATTACAATGATGAAATTGAAGCTAAATGATGACAATGATATTGAAAAATTTTGTCCACTCCTTTGTACTTTGCTGCTTGGAACTATTGACACAAGTGTGGTCAACAAGGGCAGTATAGGATAAATGTGTAGAGGTAATGTAAGAAAGTAAACATTTTTACATGTCGGCCTAATATGTTAAGTTTATATTAATATGTCCAATCTATAAGACATAAAGGATTTGTAAACACTTACGTGTTGATTCAATTACATAATAATAAAAGGTTAAAAGAAATATAGAGCCCATTATCAAAGATGTTGTAGTGTCCCTTAAAAGTTAAAAGTACTAAAAATAATAGATTTAATTTGTTATATTGTAATTTTGTTATTATTAATAAAATTACCAACTACATTTTAGATAAAAGAAAATCATAATATACATATCACATTAGAATAAGGGAGAAGCTTATGACTCCAAGGTAGCTTCGGCTAAGGCAGAGAAGGAAGTTGAGACGGATGATGACTGTGCCATGAGTGCTCATGCACCTCTAGAGAAGAGCCGGGGAGACATCGAGCTGTAGTCAGGAGGACTATAGAAGATGTGGGGCAGGATCCTTGAGGTACCCAAACTCTTGGATAATATCTGGCTACGGGAGTCCCGAGTAAAAGTAGCAGGATGACGAATGTCGTCAGAAGCTAGATGCGGATGGAGCGACAAGGCAGTACTAGAGTGCAAAGGTTTGTAGTAGCGCAGTGTGGGTTGCAACAGTGCGAGAGGCACAAAGGTGGTTGCAGCAGTGCATAGAGACATAAAGGTGGTTGCAGCAGTGCGAGAGGCACAAAGGTGTTGCAGCAGCACAGAGGCAACAGAGGGAGCACATGATAGCAACAGAGGTAGCTTCAACATTAGTGGGCTTCCAGACTGACAAGGATGTTAGTGTTTGGGTAGATCAACTACTTCTCAGTAACTGAGTTGCAGTGCAACAATTAATAGTAGTAATGCTATGGGCAGCACGATGCAGCATGATGAGAGAGAATTGCAGTGCAGATGTAGTGTTGGGAGGAAGGACCAACAACAATACAGATGCAGAGGGAGTTGCAGTACAGATGTAACAGTGGCAGTGGCAGAGCCATGGGCAACAGTACAAGAGGCAACAGTGCAGAGGATGTTGGGCAGCAGGCCACGCAGCAACGCAAGTAGTGGTGCCGGATGATCATGGTGATGTTCAGTGGTGGAGCATTACTAGAGCACATTCCTCGCTAAAAGGGAGTGTTGATTTGGGGTAGCATCGGATGTGCTCTAGTCATGAAAATTGGTGGAGAAGCTAAAGCACACGAGATCTCCAAGACCCATAAATGGTTTGGGGAAATTCCACCTGGTTATAAAGATATTAAAATAATTAATATTTTTAATGGAGTTCCTAAGTCTAAACTTAGGAAAATTAAAATATTAAGGGGTATTAATATAAAACTGGGTGAGAATGTTCTAAAAGACATGGATCAAACCAAATCTAATCTTAGCCGTTGATTAGAGATTTAATCTCGACCGTTGAAGACTCAACATAAAAAGTATAAGAGGAGGCTTGAGGGTTAGTTGGAGATACACTAAGATTGATTACTCAGTTCGATTTTCTGGAGCGGGGTTTGCTCAGAAAATTCGAACAAGTGATCTGAGTTGTAGCGAGGGGCAGTGAGTGCATAATAGAGAGGCAAAGATAGTGTCGAAGGACCAGCGTAGTGATTGAGGAGGCTACACAGAGCTAGCAGTAGCCACGCAGAAGGCCAGAGTGACTGTGCAGAGGCTAGCAGGTCCTGCGTGTGTGACACGGAAGGCCAAAGAGCCAGCGTAGAGGAGAAGAGAGCTAATACAGGGGGTTCTAGAGCTACGCAGAGGCCAGAAGGGCTGACACAGAGCCTCAGAGAAGCGTTGGGAGGATTTTCGTGGAGCAGACTTGCTGAATATCTGCTTCCAAAGAGAGGTATTATTGCCAGATATAGAACTCTATTGGGTGAGCCAGTTTGGCACCCTAGTTGTACTCAAGAAAACTGCTTAATAATAAAACCCTAAGAACTTCTACACCGGTTTTCCCAAGTTGAGTTTTTCTGGGGATGATTGTCCAAAAATAACGATGTCCCTTGTGTGTTTGTCTGTCAGTGGATGATCTGTAGATGAGTTGAGACTGCATTTGTGTTAATTTTTAGTATTTATATGGTTAAATAACTTGCTAAGGAATAAACAAGTAGGTGAAATAAACCAGATAAATCAATAGGAATTTCTGATTTGTTACATTAAGAAAATTCAACAATCAATACCACATGCCCAAAAACCATCTCTCATTTCATGATCAATGTTTTTTATAATTCCTTTTGAGATATATCTAAACTCTCTCTCATATTAAAATATATAAGATAAGATCCATTTTACTATATAAAATTATAAATTAAAATAATAATTTTGTAGCTATATTTAAATTTAATTAATAAGCACATAAAAACTTAATACTTACAATCTAACAAGATTTTTAACCATGGATATTCAGCGCCACTTTACCATGGACATTATTAACCTGTAAATATGCTTTGCTACAAGACCATGGGCCAATACCACGGCTCATTAATACCACATGCCCAAAAACCATCTTTCATTTCACAATTAAAATATTTTATAAATATTTTTTTCATTTAATATTACATTTTTGCAACCCTTTCCAACCCAATTTGGAAGAGATGTTTTAATGCTCTGTTATGTTATGCTATTTAAACATTTTAACTCTGTTAAAAAAAAAGAAAAGAAAATTATTAATTAAAACATTTTGACTCAATGAAATTACATAAAAATACAAATTAAATTAAAAAATAGAAAATTTATTGACTTATATAATTATTAATTATAAATAATTAAACCAACCTAAATCCATGTTAACTCCAAATCTATCATGCTCCTCTCTGAGAGGGATCAAATCTCTCGAGGTGCAAACCTTTCTTCAAGTTTTGCACTAAAAAAAGAGGTTTGCACCTCAAGAGATTTGATCCCTTTTGGCGTTGGATAAATACAGTTAATATGGATCTAGGTTGGTCTAAATAGATGAGAGATCATTTGTATTAAATCATCATCACAACTTGGATCCCTCTAGTAAATTCAACCTTCTTTCTTGTGGAGAACTTGGATCTATGAATGCACTTTGATATTTGGAGTTGATTTATTTGTCTTTGGAGCTATTCTTTGGATCAATGGATGAATTTTTTTTGCATGTTATCTTTTAAGTACACTTATTGTTGAATATCTATTTTCTTATATGTCTAATGTATGGAATAATGTTGAATCTAGGTCTTGCTATTGTGCCCTAATTTATTGAATTCTATCTAGATGATCTATTGCATGCATTACTCATACATAACATGTGAATGAATGTCCTAGTGGTGAAATTTAACTAGCTCTCCCATGAAAATTCCATTATTCTTTGCATAGGTAAATGCTTGAATTTTCGTTGCTAGGGCATCAAGAATTCAACCTCCTTAGCAACTATTTGGCTATCTTATCACATCATAGACTCCATATTCCCAAGGGACAAGGCACTGGCCTTATTTTGTTGGTGATCAATCTTATTTTTATCCATAAATTTTTCTTCTCTAGATTCAACCCCTTTAAGGCCAAGCTTGTTAACTAGAGCTTGGTGTGAATCCCAAGGCAAGGTACATTTGTGGGATTGGAGAACCTAAACATCAAGAGGAGGGTATTTGTCACAGAGTCTCTTCTTTTGGTGGGCATCCACTTCAATCTTATCCATAAGTTTCTTTTCCCTAAGGTAAAACCCTCATTTAGTCTTACTTAAACTTAGGGGCTTGTTTGAGGGTTTCTGTAACTAGTGTCGTCTTACTTCAACCTAGGGGCTTGTTTGAGGGTTTCTATAATGTTCCCATTTTTAGTTCCCTTTGTTGGAGAATCAATGCAAATAGATTAGGGTTTGATTCCCCTTACTTGATATTTACTTGTGCGTTATGTTGGCTTGTTTTACTTCTTTATTATCTTATTTTTCATCAAGCAATTACCATATTAGGTGTGTATGAAGATCACAAAACAATAGACACAAGATGTAGGCATTATGCCAAGGCAAAACCCCCCTCGAGGGGAAAACCCAATAAAAAATTCTCTTCCTTTCAATAGTATTTTTTAAGACTCTTCACCCTAAACAAAGACCAAACCTTCCCTCTACACCAAAGCAACCTCCCATATCTTCGACCTCTTTCCAACATCGCTTCCTTCCCAGCAACTTCGACTATGCATCAACTTCCGGCATTAGGCAGCAACAAAACTTGGAAGACTTCGATCTCCCAAACTACGACACGAAACAAAGAGAGAGAGGCTCCAAAATTTCGATTTTCTTCTTCTCCCTAGACTTGACCCAATTCGCACTTCCTTTTACTTCCTAAGGCCCACTTCGCACTTCTCCAGCTTCCTTAGGGATATCGAACTAGCTTGAGATGAGATGCTCCCAATCAATTCAAATTCCTTCTATTTATAGGCTCCAAGTGAGGTCGAATTGATGTCCTTAGGTCAACTTGATCTCTTCTAGGCCGACTTGGTGTAGAGGTTACATAAATTATATTTGACTCAATAGTAAACCTTTTTACATGATTCAAAAGCACAAGAAGGGTCTCTTTGAATGTACAATGACTCTATAAACTCAATATTAAAATTAAGAGTCCACAATGAGGATTTTGACTAATATAATGATAACCCAAGCATGAAACCCATGCTTTAATAAGTCATTGATACAATAGTAAGAATTATTTTCTTTATTCTTTTGACAAATACATTTTATGATGACTCAAATACATTAATGAAGATCGAAACTAGTTACATTTTCCAACATTCCCTCCTAACTAGGGAGGTACTCATAATATACAAATACATGGAAGATCTCAAACTAAATGAATAACTCTAGCACCGCAATGCCATGGACTAGATTCCTGACCAAGGAAATCTATCCATTGGTCTCTCATCAATTTATGCACCGCAATGCCACACACTAGATCCTTGACCAGGACAATCTATCCAAGTGGGAAGAAGGTGGACTCAAGCTTTCAACCTTTCTAGGTACCATTAGGCTTACTTTCTAAGCACCAACCCAAGGACCTAGGTGCATATCCATGGTGAGAGATCTACGACTCATGCCACCTTCCCTACTTTGAGACCTAGACATCAACACAAAGTACCGACCAGATGTCCTAACAGGCAATGCTTCACTCATGAAGCCTCAACAAACCTCTTCCAATTTCTTATCATCAATACAATCAACAATATCTACTAAACCAAGCAGGTTCCTTAGATATCCAAACTTCTTATTAGGAAGAGCCTTTGTTAGCATGTCTGCTACTTCTTCATCTGTCGAGACATACTCCAACTTCACGATCCCATCTTGCACCAGGTTCCTAATAAAGTGGAACTTATTGTTGATATGCTTCGTTCTAGCATGAAACACGGGATCTCTAGACATCTTGGTACAACTTTGATTGTCACAATTAATCATAGTAGAACCCAAAGACTTCTCGAACAAATATTTCAGAAGCTTCCTTAACCAAACAACTTCCTTTCCTACTTCACGTGTAGCCACATATTCTACCTCAGCACTACTTAAAGTAATGAGATCTTGCTTCCTACTCATCCATGAGATCATAGCAGATCCCATACTAAAACATCCTCCAGTAGTGCTCCTTCCATTAGTCTTACTGCCACCCCAATCAGAATATGTGAAGCCAATTAGCTTGAATTTCTTACTATCATGCTTTAGGCAGTCATGTATAGTGCCACGAAGATACCTCAATATGTTTGGCAGCGACCAGTGATCATGATGAGGTTCCAACTCAAACTGACTAAGAATGTTCACTGCAAAACATATATCTGGCCTAGTATTTACCGAATACATTAGGGAACCTACCAATTGTCGATAGGAGGGAGGATCCACTATAAAAATCTGAAAATTCCAAATCCTACTGCAGCGACTGATAATATTTATTTTATTTGTTAATTTCTTGAAACAAATTATTTGCAGTTATCTACGACAAATATTGAAATACATACATTGCATTCTTCACAAATTAATTACTGCGGTAAATAAATGTAAGGATAATACTAGCAGAACAATAACACATTAACACAGTTATTTTTGGAGAATTGTCCCCGTAAAAACCCAATGTGGGAAAATCGGTGCAGTAGATAAGAGTTTTTTTTATTATTCTTCAGCAAAATCTAATGTACAAGCTACATATAGCAGAATAGAAGAAGAATCGCCGAGATAAGTTTTACAAACAAATTTTCTCCACTCCATAGTGAATTTCCGACCCGTGAGAGGACTTGTTGCCCTCACGTTAGCCACACTACGTCACCCAATGCGCAGTGATTGCGCTATCCCTGCGTCACTGCCTCTGCATGGGTGATCTGCGTTCCTCTTCCGCGCTGCCTCTTCCCGTCGTTTCCTGCACTCTCTACTATTGTTGATACCCTCTCTCTCACCTGCAACTCACCCTTTGATTCGACTTTCTCTTGCCAAACTTCAAACAGTGAGAAAATCGATCTACTTGGGCAACTGAGTATCTGCCTGGTGTATTTTCCAAATGCCCATGAAAGTCCTTATAATCCTCTCATTGATCAATCAACGACCTAGATTAGATTCTAATCAATGTCTCGGATCATTTTGACTTGATCATCGTCTTCTTCTAGATGTTTCACACTTAGTTTAATTAATACCTTTTAATTATTTAAATTTCCAAAGTTTAGACTTAGGCATCCATTAAAAATAATTAATTATTTTAATAAAACTATTTCCGGGTGGAATTTCGCAAAACGATTTCTGGGTATTCTGGAATACATGTGTCTTAGCCTCCTTGCAAATTTTGAGGTTTAGAGCACATCCGATGCTACCAGAAATCAACATCCACGAGAATAGAGTCAGATCCCGGAGTAGTCATCGGCCTGGAATCCATCATCCCAAATTTCAGCAACAACTTGATAATGTATTTTCCTTGTCTTTGCCATACTTCTAGAACTAGGTAATAGTGCATCAGTCCTAGATCATTCATTTCAAATCCAGTTGCTAACATCTTCTTGCATTCTTGAATTCTTCGCTCCACGCCTGTGATGAATAGATTATCCACATATATTAGAATAATGACGGGCTCATTATTCACGACCTTGATGTAGAGATCCAAATCAACATAACTCTTCACGAATCGAATTCTAAGTATATATGCATCTATCTTTACATACCATGCCCTGGATGCTTGCTTCAAACCATATAAGGCTTTCTTAAGTATGCAAATATGAGTGTCCCTACTTTTAACTACAAAGCCTTCGGGTTGTTCGATATACACCTCCTCATCAATGTTCTAATTCAGAAAGGCGATCTTTACATCCATTTGATGGATATTCCAACCCATCGTAACAACCAATGAAACCAAAGATCTAATGGTAGTGTACCTTGTTTTGGGATGTAATGTTCCTTCTTAAATTTTCCTAATGTTTGAATTTTTTTATTTATTTTATTAATACTAGTTCAAGGCAAATTTTGGTGGAAAACATAGGAGAAATACTCTATTTGCATGCTAGTGGAAAATGGGGCCCACATGAAGTACACACTTGGGGGAGAAGGAATTCGAATTCCTTAGGCAAATCGAATTGGTGGAGGGACCCACAAGGAATGCATGGCCAACAATTATAAAAGGAAGGAATGAGGGAGCAATAGGGGTCTTTGTTCTATTTGAAAATCGAATTTGCCTTCGCTGTTCAACTGAGCCAATATTGTGATGTTTAGCACAAGAGCTTCTTAAGGAGAGAAGCTCAACTTTTCTTCGGTGGACTTCGAGTGCCACCCAAGGAAGGCTTTCCTTCATCACTGAGGCTGGAAGACGCATGAGCTATAGGTCCCACACATTTCTAGGGT
Source organism: Pinus tabuliformis (assembly GCA_031772625.1). NCBI lineage: Eukaryota > Viridiplantae > Streptophyta > Pinopsida > Pinales > Pinaceae > Pinus > Pinus tabuliformis. The sequence continues at coordinate 540,670,992 of CM062820.1, read as the reverse complement.
AGAGTACGCAGTTTGGGAGCCACCACTACACAGAAGAAGAAGACACTTGCTATTTGTGGAGCAATGTTGTTGGGGAATTGCTTGGAGAAGCTACAAGGGTGTTCTTTCATCATTTTCAGGAGTGTGGAGGATAGCTACAACCAAGAGGACCAATCTACACGCTATTCTCACTTCCTCAAATTCAGGATTGCATCATCCCCTCCATGACTGCGCAGTCACTGGAGTGAGACAATTTGGGGTAGCATCATCTAGGGGAGTTTGGAGCTGGGGTGCTGGGAAATCATTTGGAGAACCATTTGAGGAGGATTGTTGGAGTTGGGCGAGCAGAGGTTGACAGGATCAGTGATAGTAACAAAATTTGAAATTGGAGGAGGGTTTGTTGATTTGGAGTAGCATCGGATGTGCTCTAAGCCTCAAATTTTGCAGGGAGTCTTGGGCACATGCATTCCAAAGAACCCAAAAACCGTTTTGAGAAATTCCACCCAGAGATGATTATATTAAAATAATTAATATTTTGAATGGAGTTCCTGAGTCTAAACTTAGGAAAATTAAAATATTAATGAATATTTACTATTAATCTAATTGTTGGCGAATCTTCTAAATAAAGACAAAGATCAAGTCAAAATGATCTAAGCATTTGATTAGGAGTTAATTTACACTGTTGGTTGTCCAACAGGAAGATATAAGAAAGGGCTTGAGGGTCATTTAGAAAAGAAACATAGTTATCGATCAAACGAGAATTATTACTTCAAAATGGATACCCGAGCCCAAAAATCCTCAAAAAACATGAAAAAACAATCAAAATATAAAAATGTTGATTCTGCATCACCAATGTTTTTCAGAGTAAATTTTCAATATTTTTAAAAAATAACAGTAAAAAACAATAAAAACTATTTTGTTTGGTGCAAAAAACGCCTTGAAATTGAGAAGTGTTGATGCTGAAATAACATTTTTTTCAGGGTACATTTTCAACATTTTTTAATAATGATGTTAAAAACAAAATATCGCGACTCTGAAAAACTTCAAATCTCCAATCATTTTCAAGCATAACATTAACGATAAAGTATCACGTCTTTGAAAACCCTTAAAATTCCAACGATTTTTAAGTATCATATTAAATTTAAAATATCATTTTTTTGAAAAATCTTAAAATTCCAACAATTTTCAAGCATGGTGCTAAGAAAAATATTTATAATTGTTTTCAACCATAACATTAAAGATAAAATATCACGATTTAGAAAAACATTAAAATCTTGACAAATTTTTAGCCATGGAATTAAAATCAAAGATTATGACTACAAAACAATCTTAAACTTTCAAAATATTTCAAACATGACATTATGGGAAAATTTTATGACTAAAAAAACTTAAAAAATGAACACCTGAATGAAAGAGTTATTATACAAAGAGTAATTTTTTTAAATGCTAAATGTGTAGCGATTTTGAAATCTTAGCTTAAGACAACTTGATACATTGCAAAAAAAATTTAAAAATCAACTATCAAATTGAGACGCAGTGTAGGTGAGCTCAACTCATTGTAATGAAAATTTAAAGACCAACCATGAAATTAACACATTGTGGGGTAGACTCGATTCCTTATAATGAAAAGTTTAAAATCCACTATCGAATTGCACATAATAGGATTAGGGTTGCTAGACAGGCATTAACACGGACCGTATCAAAATATATATGTATATGAAAGATAGATATGAAAACAAAAATTCGAATATTGAAAAAAAAAACAAGTATTAAAGAAAAAAAACATGATAAAAAAATCAAATATAAAAAATATATAGAAATACAAAAATTCAAATATTGAAAAGAAATAAAAATAAAAAAGAATAACAAGTAATAAAACATAAAAAAAATGACAAAATAAATCAAATATAAAAATATATAGTAATGACAAATTTTTTTTCTAAAATGTAAAAAAAAATTAACCATACCATGTAAAATTAAAAAGAAAAAAAGAGAAAAACGAAAAAAGAAAAGAGTAAAATAAAATTAAAAAACAAAAAAAAACAAAAAAAACTACAAAAATAAAAAACATAAAAAAAAATAAAAAACTTGAAACAAAAAATTCCCTAGCGGATGGCAAGGAGACTATTCATGACAAAAAATAAATTAAATTTCATAAAATATACAAAAAAAATTAAAACTTAAAAAAAACCATAAAAATGTAAAAAAAATAAAATAAAAATAAAATAAAAAATAAAAAATTTGAAACAATTAAAAAAGTAAATTAAAAATATTTAAATTAAAAAAATATATGTATATTCAAAAATTTAAATTATAAAAAAATAAAAATACTTAAATTAATATTATTATTTTTTGATGAAAATTAAAATACAAAATAAATCAAAACAAATAAAAAAAAATTTAAATTAAAATTAAAAAAATATAAATAAAAAATAAAAATAAAAAAATAAAAATAAAAAACAATTAAAAGTAAAATAAAAAACAATTAAAAGTAAAATAAAATAAAAACAATTTAAAAATACCTCGCCCCAATGCCTCCCCCTTTTGACCCCTCCCTCTCCCCTTGCTCACCCCTCTCCTATCCCCACACTCGGCCCTGCCTTCTCCCTTCCCCCTTAACCTTTCCCCCTCCCCTCCTTCATCCCACTCTACTCTCCACCCTCGGGTGACCCCCTCTCCTCGCCCTCGCCACCCCAGCTCTTGGCCAATGGGTGGGGGCTCGGGTGTGGAGGGGAGGCGAGTGCGCGGGGGTAAGGTGGGGAGGGAGGTGCGCGGGGGTAAGGGTGGACGGGAGAGGAGAGGGCCGAGGGTGGCGATTAGACGGTGGAAGGTGGGGGTTTGGTGGCGAAAAGGGGAGGAGACAGATGGGTAGGAGAGGAGAGGGCCGAGAGTGGGGAGGGGAGAGGGTTAAGGGAGCGGAGAGGAGAGGGTAGAGGGCAGGATATTTTAAAATTATTTCTTTTAATTTTTGTTGTTTTTTTTTAAATAGTTTTTTTTTTTTTTAATGTTATTTCTTTATTTTTATGATTTTAATTTAAAAAAATAATTCTTAAATTATTATTTTATTTTATTTTGTCTATTTAAATTGTTTAATTTAAATATTTTTTAATTTTTTATTTGAAATCGATTTTTTTTCTTCTTAATTTGTTATTATATATATATATATATATAGGTAATTATTTTAAGTGTTTTTGTTTTATTAATTAAAAAAAAAAGTGTTTTTAGATTTTTTTGTGTGGTTCAATATGTTTTTCTTTAAATTATATATATATATTTTTAAATATCATTTTTTATTATTTATTTTTTGATATTTTTTCATTAATTTTTTATTTCAATTTTTATTTTTCGAGTTAATTTTGTTTTTTTTTACATTTTATAGGTTTTTTGTTTTTTGTTTTTTTCCTTTTTTATATATATTTTTTGTATTTGAATTTTTTTGTTATGTTTTTTTATTTTTATGTTTTATTTTTTTGTCATTTTTTTTGGTTATGTTTTTTTATTTTTTATTATATATTTTTATGTTTTATTACTAACATGTTTTTATTATTTTTACTTTTGTCATGTTTTATGTTTTATTTTTATGTTTTATGTTTTTTTTTTAACATTTTTATAGGTTTTTTTTTTAATATTTTTTTTGTATTTGATTCTTTTTGTCATGTTTTTATTTTTATGTTTTATTACTAACATGAAAATGACCAACATTTTAAAAAAATATCCACACTTAATTGATTAGAAAATTTAAAGTATAAAAACTAAGTCCTTTGAAGAAAAAGGGTTGATGCTCATGAACACTTTTCAAAATCAAAATGAAAATCACTAACAAAAAAAAAATGTTCACACTTGATACATAAAAATATTTAAAGTGTCAAAAATAAGCTCTCTAAAAATATGTGTTGACGTTGCATCTTTTCAAAATCAATATGAAAATCACTAACATTTAAAAAAATTGTTCACACTTGATACATTAAAAAAATTTAAAGTGGCGAAAATATGCTAAAAAAAGGTGTATTCTGAATCACCATTTTTCAAAATCGAGTGATTTTTTGCTACCTCAAAAAAACGGGTACTAGGTCATTTTCTCATTTGATTAGTAGCTATGTTAATACACCAAGAGATCAAGAGATCAAATTTCTGAAGTGAGAAGTTCTTAGGAGGAAATTCTGATCAAAGAGATCTTTTGTAATAAAGGGGTAAGGACAGTGATCCGGAGAAAGATTTTCATATCCAGAGAGGCAATAGCAAGAGGCTGAGTTATTCCCATTGTAGGAACGCGCGAGTGTAGAAATGCGCGAGTGCAGAAATGAGCCAGTGCAGGAATGCGCGAGTGAAGGAACGCGAGTGCAGGAATGTGCAAGTGCAGGAACGCGCAAGTGCAGGAACACGAGTGCAGGCAACACGAGTGTCAGGTTTGCTTAAGGAATATTTCTGGCAGATTTTCTTGCTGTTTGGATTTCTAGTTGGGCATTCATAGATGTACTTAGATTTAACTGTTGCATTATAAAATAAAACCCTCACTGCTGCACTGGTTTTCCCACATTGGGTTTTTTTGGGGACATTTGTCCAAAAAATAACGGTGTCCTATGTGTTTGTATTTCCTTGCTCAATTTCTATGTTTTAGTATTTAATTTGGTGTAGGTTGCTCCAATAATTTACTTCAATATTTCAAGAAGAAATCTGCAATAAGTTTGTAATGTAATTTACGATCTAGGTGAAGTAGATTCAGTTGGTTGCAGTAGGATTCCTGAGATTGTTAGATCTATGAATTTTCACATGGTATCAGAGCTATTCATGTGAAACAGGAAGAGCAGATCTAGCACTGAAGCAAGGGCCAACTTGCTGCAGCAAGCAGCAATTTGAATCCCCTGAGGGATTGCACATTTCGAGCCAGGAGGGCTATATTTTCGTGGGTGTCTCTCTTTGAGTGAGTTGACAGAGAGGTAAGACTGCTGGATCGAGAATTTGCCAAGGCAAAGAGAACTACACAGGGCATCATCGTAGAGTTAGAGGGACGTAGTTTTTTGCAAGCTGAGTGCTGGGCAGAAAAGCCGTCGGAAGAAGGAAGTAGATCACATAGTGAGGGAATACTTCTTCAGTGATTTTTGTTGATTTTTGGTATCATCGGATGTGCTCTAGCTATGAAAATTGGTGGAGAGGCTAAGGCACATGAGATCTCCAAGACCCAGAAATAGTTTAGAAAAATTCTACCTGGATGAAGAGATATTAAAATGATTAATATTTTTAATGGGGTTCCTAAGTCTAAACTTAGGAAAATTAAAATATTAATGTGTACTAATATAATATGGGTGAGAAAGTTCTAAATAACAAAGATCAAGCCAGATCTAATCTTAACCGTTGGTTAGGGACTTAATCTTGGTCGTTCAATCGTCAACATGAAAATTATAAGAGGAGGCTTGAGGGTCAGTTGGAGACACACCAAGAGAGATCAAGAATTTGATTTTCTAGGGCAGGGTTCGCTGAGAAAATTGAGTGAGTGATCAGTTGCAGCGAGGGGAAGTTCAACAAGGGATTTCGATCTAAGGCTGAATGATGCATATCATAGAGGCAACAAAGTGTCAAAAGAGGCAGCGCAGAGCCTGGGAGGGCAGATGCAGAGGCAACAATGGTTGACATAGAGGCTAAGGGGGCCAGCGTAGAGGACACAAAGGGCCAAAGAAGCTTATGTAGAGGCCGCAGTGGCTGACGCAGAAGACACAAAAAGCTTTAGAGGCTGTACTGAGGTGATTCAGTGGGAGAGACTAAGAGCTGATTGGCTGACGTAGAGCCAGAGAAAGTGACGGAGTTTGAGAGAGGGTGACACAGTTCCAGAGGAGTGTGTTGATTTAGGGTAGCATCGGATGTGATCTAGCCACGAAAATTGGTGGAGAGTCTAAGGCACATGAGATCTCCAATACCCAGAAATGGTTTGGGCAAATTCTAAACAATTTGGGAGATATTAAAATAGTTAATATTTTTAATGGGGTCCTTAAGTCTAAACTTAGGGAAAATAAAATATTAATGTGAATTAATATAAAACTGTGTTAGAATGGTGCAAAAGTCATGGATCAAGCCAGATATAATCTTAGTTGTTGATTAGGGACTTAATCTCGACTGTTTATTTGTCAACGAGAAAAGTATAAGAGGAGGCTTGAGGGTCACTTGGAGAATACACCGAGTTGATCAAGATTTCGACTTTCTGGGGATGGGTTTGCTGAGGAAGCTGAGAGAGTGATTAGAGTTGCAGCTGAGGGGTAGTGAATACAGAAGCAGAGAGGCAGAGATAGCACTAGGAGGATCAACGCAGTAGCCGAGAGTAAGGGACGCAGAATCAGCTAGGGGTTCATGCAGAGCTAGCCAGGGCTCACGCAGAGGCAGCTAGGAGCTGCACAGTGCCTGAAAGGGCCAACGTGGCTGTCAGAGTGATTATCCGGGGTTTCAGCTGGAACATCTATCTCCGACTGAGAGGTACTACTGCTGAGATTATTCTCTGTTGGGTGAGCCAGTTTTGGCACCCAGGTTGTATTTAGAAACTGCATAATAATAAAACCCTCAGATAGCTGCACTGGTTTTCCCACATTGGGTTTTTCCGAGGACATTGGTCCAAAAACAACGGTGTCACTTGTGTGCTTTTTTTGTTTCCTTTAGTTGATGATCTGTAATGTGTTGAACATGTACTTGTTTTTATTTCCAGTATTTACATGGTAAATAACTTGTTAATTAACATAACAAGTAGGTAGGAATAAATCAGTAAAGTACATGAAGGGTTTCTAACAATTAGACTTAGAAATTCCAACATGGTATCAGAGCGTGGTTTCAGATCACAAGAGAATTGAGGACATCAATCGAGCAGATCAACAACAACAGAAAACAACTGTCCCGAGTGACAGAAGCTACTCTTAGCAGAGTAGCAACAAGGAAGGGGTGACGCAGTGCCTGCCTCATCAAGGTTGAGCCAAGAAGAGGCTAGCGTAGAGACTGAGGAGGGCAAAAGAGGCTCATGTAGAGCCATGCAGAGACTGGGAGGGTTGACGCAGTTGGCTAGGGGAGCATTTCAGCCAGTGCTTGATTGTGCAGAGCCTAGGAGCTCTAACCTTTAGTTTGCTGGGGTTTAGGAGGCTATGGGTAAGTTGCAAAGTGGAGTTGGTGGGGTATTGTAGTCAGAACAATACCTAATAGGGCAAGGCCAAGGATGAGGGAGTTGCTACCGAGGATTTCTAGCCGAGAAATCCGGAAGAGTGGTGCAGCTGCACTAACGATCGGAGTGGGGGCATCTTGACATTAGCAGAAGGGTTTCCAGGAGGGAATCGAGGCTCAGAGGGAGTCACACCAAGAAATTCTAGGAGGGAAGTAGAGGAGCAACGAGATGGCATTGAACGGGGTAAGAGACCAGGACAAACTGGACGGAGCCTCAAACTTCATAGTCTGGAAGGCCAAAATCTTATCCGTTCTAGACAAGAATCGTGTCAAGCACTTCGTCTTGAGGACAATAGCAATCGCAGTCAACCCAGCGGATAACGACAAGTACGAGGAGGCAGTGGCGAGGGCTAAGAACATCATTCTTGACGGGGTCAAGGATCATGTAGTACCACATATTACCAAAAAGGACACGGAAAATGAGATATGGGAGGCCCTAAATAAATTGTAACAACATACTTCTGTGCAAAGAAGGATGTTCCTAGAAAATCAGCTGCGGTCATACCAGATGCAGAAGGGAGAATAGATTGACATCTTCCTCGGTCGATTGAAGGAGATTTGGGATCAGCTGACTTCCATAGGGGCCACGTCGGATCAATAATTGATGTGAGAACAACCCTGAACGCAGTCTCAGAAGGCTGGGAGGTGTTTGTCCAAAGCATACTGGGCAGGGCGACCCTTCAAGATTAGGAGGAAATGTGGGTGACTCTTTGCCAAGAAGAGATCAAAAGGTTGAGCAAGGTGGGAAGTAGTGGCAAAGGGATCAGAATCAAGAAGGAGGAGGAGGTGGATGTTGCCCTAACATCTGAGGGAAAGTCGGAGAAACAGAAGAAGGACCTCTCCAAGGTCAAATGCTTCCACTGTGGGGAGCTAGGTCATTATGCGACTGAGCGTCCAAGGAAGAAGAGCAAGGGAGAGGCCTTCGAGACCAAGGCTACGCCAGCAAGGGCAGAGAAGGAAGTGGAGATAGACGATGACTATGCCATGAGTGCACACACACCACTTGAGCGTAAGTAGGGAGACATCGAGATATAGTCAGACGGACTATAGGCGATAAGGGGCAGGATCCTCGAGGTACCCAGCCTCTTGGATTAGACCTTGCTACGGGAGCCCCGAAGATGAGTAGCAGTACTGGCAGATGTCAGTAGAGACGGATGCGGATGAAGCGACAAAGGGAGCTACAGTGCAGGATTCCTAGGACAACGTGAGGCAACAGTGCGAGAAGCACGGGAGTGTTGCACCAAGTGCAAGATGGCACAGAGAGGTGTGCAACCGTGTGAGATGCATGGAATATTTGCAGCAACGCTAAGGTTAGAGAGGGGGCACTTGTCAGTGACAGAGGGAGCTTCAGCATCAAGGGTGTCTCTAGCCTGACGGAGATGTTAGAGTTTGAAGATTAATTACTTACTTCACAGTCACTGGGTTGCAGTGCAACAGTTAACAGTGACAGTGCTATGGGTAGCACGATGCAACATGATGGGAGGGAGTTGCAGTACGGATGCAACAGGGGAAGTGGTAGGGCCATGGGTAGTAATACAAGATGAAACAGTGTAGATGATGGGCAGCAGGCCTAGCATCAGCACAGGGATCGATGTCGGATGATCACGGTGATACTCAGTGAGGAGTATTGCTAGAGCACAATCCTCGCTAAGAGGGAGTGTTGATTTGGGGTAGCATCGGATGTGCTCTAGCCACGAAAATTGGTGGAGAGGTAAAGGCACATGAGATATCCGATACCCTGAAAGGGTTTGGGTAGATTCTAAACAGTTTGGGGGATATTAAAATAATTAATATTTTTAATGGAGTCCCTAAGTCTAAACTTAGGCAAAATAAAATCTTAATGTGAATTAGTATAAAACTCTGTTAGAATGGTCTAAAAGTCATGGATCAAGCCAGATCTAATCTTAGTCGTTGATTAGGGACTTAATCTCGGCTATTGATTTATCGATGAGAAAAGTATAAGAGGAGGCTTGAGGGTCACTTGGAGAATACACCGAGTTGATCAAGATTTCGACTTTCTAGGACTGGGTTTGCTGAGGAAGTCGAGAGAGTGATTAGAGTTTTTTTTTTTTTTTTCTCTGTAAGACTAGGCTATTTATATTACAAAAAATTCAAAAATTACAGCAAAAATTACACCAGGGCCGTGGCCCTGCATCTCCAGAGAGATTTTTCCCCATAATAGACCTTTCAGGGTAGCATCATTACAAAATTGGGACATCTGAATCGACATAGCCAGCATTTGAATCGACACAATAAACATGTAAACCGCCACGATGGACATACGAACCGACACGATGGACACATAAACCGACACGATGGACACATAAACTGACACGGTGGACATATAATCCGGCATGGTTGACACATAGACAAACTGACAGAGAGAGCAGTAAATCGATAAAGAGCATGAAAGACAAACAGAGAGTTGCTTTCCTGGCAGCGAAAGACAGAGTGACGGAAGTGCTAATCCTCATCGGTTGTATGAGGCTCATCCTTCGTTGGTCCTTTGAGTTTCTGTGATTCCTCCATGTCCGAGCGCAGCGACCTCTAAACCGGCTCACTACGGCCAGCATCCGCAGCTTGAGTGGCTTGGGGAGAGTCTGCTCTGGTTGGCCGCCGCATATCAACAGTGGGAACTTGCATGTCAACCACTGGCACATTCAGGTTGTCCAAAGGCCCCATGACTGAGATAATGAGAGTGTTGTTCTCCAGAGTGCAGGGGATCCGGTAGCGAACAGTCGGATGTTCCACATGACCACAGTCCGGAATTTCTCCCCACCCACGCACATTGCCGCGGCCTACAAGTCTGTTCGAGCCTCTGTTATGCTCAGAAGTGATTTCCACCGAGGAGGAAGGCGAATTGATTGGTCGCTGAGTAGCAGAGCGACCCCTAGAACCGCCACGGCGACTGCTCATTCTGGGCCTCTCTCTTTGCATCTTTGAATTACCCTTCAGACAAGAATTCCTCTGAGTAATTTTGCACTGAGCCAGAGAATGTTCCGTCTCTGCCAGCTTCTGCTCGGATCGCTTGCAGGAATGAAGACAGGCGACATGGGGTGCGAAAATATTGAGCGCCATTTGCCTCGATCGCTGCTGCACATTGAATGCCGTCTGAACCAGCAGTAAAACCCAAATAACTATACCTCCCATCGTATTTAATTCACCTGCGTTCTGGTATGTCGTGGCTCGTCCGGGCTTACACCTGCCCATGTGACGAGCCACACCTGACACCTGCCCTTCATGCTGCATAGTCACCCGCATCCGGGAGAGGGAAGTCTTTTTGCACCAAAGAGATGCAATCCTTTTTGAATTGAGCATCATCAACCATGTCCAAGGAACCTGAGAATTAAGGTGTCCACTGTAACACGCCTTGATTTGCCATCCGATCTGCTGCCTGGTTTGCAGTTCTCCTGACATGATGGAAGGTTATATTGTGGGGAACATGGAGCTTTTCCTCCAGGGATTCCAATCGGCTTAGCAGCCTCCAACTTGTTGCGATCTTGACTGCTTTGGCCCCAGCCTGTATTCTTTTAGCCGCCTCTATGAGTATAAGAGAGTCGCCTTCAACTTCAAGTGGGAAGAAGTGTTGTTGTTCAGCAAGACAGATTCCTTTCCAGAGACCTTCCAGTTCTGCTGCGTTGTTTGTGTCTGTGCCTATTGAGCCATAGTATAAATGTACCGCTTCTCCTGTGTGTCGTCTGATAACTCCCCCAAATCCTGCAGGGCCAGGGTTACCTTTGGCTGCTCCGTCGAAGTTCAGCTTGTATGAGTTGAATGCAGGTGGGGACCATGAAGATTGAGAGGCGGGTCTAATTGATGGATTGGCAATTACCTTGACTAAGGCCGTGAGATCAAGATTCCATTCTTTCAGAATGCGGCGCTCCTGCTGAGTTTCGGGCATGTCAGTGTCATTCCAGGCTCTGATGGCCAGGGTTTCCTGAATGTTTTTTTTGAGGATGAGCCAGAGGTCGTCTATAGATCTGAATGTGTTGTTGAAGATTCTGTGGTTGCGCTCCTTCCATAGGGTCCAGTACAGAAAGCCTGGTGTAATACTCCACAGAGAGTTGAGAATCTGGCTTTTAAACGGTTTTTTGGCCCAGTTCCTTATGTTTTCCGTTACATCCGCCTGCCTTTGGGTTGCTCTCATGTTGCATTTTTCCACTTTCTCCCAGAGTTGCTTTGCTAGTGGGCACTCTTCCATTAGGTGACTAATGGTTTCACTATTAATGTTGCAGTTTGGGCATCTAGAAGGCCCGACAAATCCTCTTTTTATCAAATTGTCCCAAGTGAGAATGCGTTTTTTGCTTAGTAGCCATAAAAAGGTAGAGATCTTGGGCCATAGCCCTGAGTGCCAAACTTGTTCCCAAATTTGATCCTTGGCCACCTGGAGATTGGAGTAGCGCAAGTGATGGGCTTCCTTTGTGGTGAATGTTCCTTTGGTTGTGTAGCCCCATCTGAGTTTATCCTGCTGATTGGAGTGGCGGATTTTCCTGTTTATGAGTTCCTGATCAATATCGGTGTACAGTTCTCCCTGCCAATCTATTTGCCAGAGTCGTGCTGGTTTCCATGTCTGAAAGTCATGATGTGTGGATGGCTGCCAGAACTGGTGAACCTGTGTGATGCTCTCTTGCTTCATATGCGCTTGCCAAAGAGGTTTGTGAAACAAATTTGCAAGTTTAGGGAGTTGCTGCCAAGAGTCTTCCCAGAACCTGGCAGTTTTGCCTGAGTGGATTTCCCAGAAACTATGTTCTTGTATGAAGCTGCTTTGAGTTTTTGCATTATTCCAGATGAGTGATCCTTGTGCTGTAGGGTTGATTCTGCTGAGATCACTCCATTGGCTGCCGTTGGCGTATTTTTCTTGCCATAGTTGAGCCCATGGGGTGTTTGGCTTGGAGACCCAATTCCACCAAATTCGTGCTCCCATTGTGTTATTGCTTTGAAGCGGATCCCGAAGACCTAATCCGCCCTCTGATTTGGTTTTACATACCTCTGTCCAGTTAACAAGAGCCCATTTCCGATTCAGGCCTGTGGAGCCCCAGAGGAAGTTGCGTTGTAGATTGCGTATGGCTTTCAGTACCCCTTTTGGAGCTGCCAAGATCGAGAAAAGATAGAGTGGCATTGCTTGTAGTACTGATTTGATTAGGACTAGCCTGCCTGCCAGATTTAAAGCCCGGAAAGTCCAGGATGAGAGTTTTGATTCGAGTTTATCCAGGAGCGTCCGCCAGGACGCCTGCTTGATAGCTGAGTCTGAAAGGGGAGCTCCCAGGTATTTAGAGGGCAGGTGGGAGATTGTAAATCCCAAAATTCGGGCAATATTCCTTTGCGTGGAGGGAGGGGTATTGAAGAAGAAGAGTTGAGATTTTGCAACGTTAATGGAAGTGCCAGAGGCGTCAGAGAAGAGAGAGAGAAGAGATTTGAAAACAGAGGCTTCTTTTGCGGAAGGGTGCCCGAAGAGCATAGTATCATCAACGAATTGCTGATGTGTCTGAGGAGTTCGTCCATGGAGAGAGATGCCTTTGAGAGCTTGGGAGGAAACTGTCGATTTGAGGAGTCTGCTGAGCCCTTTAGCCATTAGAACGAAGAGAAAGGGTGACAGAGGATCCTCTTGCCTGATGCCACGCGAGGGGCGAAAGGGAGATGAGGGAGAGCCATTCAGTAAGACAGAGAAATTGGGAGAAGTGATTAGGTTCATGATCCATCTAGTCCAGGTTGCATTGAATCCAAAAGCTAAGAGCATTTTATGAATGTAATTCCAGCTAAGCTTATCGAAGGCTTTAGAGAGGTCTAATTTGAGAAGCATACCTGGTTTTTTGAGAAGCTTTAGAGAATGTATGACTTCGTTTGATAGAATTATTCCATCCATGATCTGCCGTCCTTCAACGTATCCCGTCTGTTCTGGAGAGATGAGCAGGGGAAGGAGCGGTTTGAGTCGGTTCGCAATGACCTTTGAAATGAGTTTGTAAATCACATTACATAGCGTTATTGGTCTGTACTTTTTAGGTTTGTTTGATGCCGCTTCTTTGGGTACCAAGGCTATGAAGGTTGAGTTGAGGGCTGGGAGGACCCAGTGCATGATTCGGGATTCCTCCACTAAGTCCCATACTTCAACTTTAATGAGTTCCCAAAATTCATGAAAGAAATTGGCGGTGAATCCGTCAGGCCCTGGTGCCTTGCCATCTTTGAGTTGAGCCATGGCTTCTTCTACTTCCTTTAAGGACGTGGGTTGGAGCAATTTATTGTTGTGATCCTCATTTATAATTTTTGGAATATACTGCGTGATAGCTCTGATTGCCTCATCCCGGTTGCCTTCAGGTTCTTTAAGAATGTCCTTGAAGTATCCTGTAAATTCTTTTTCCATGTCTTCATGAGCCTCAATTCTTTCACCCTGTTGATTGTTGACAAAGGTGATGTTGTTATGCATACGCCGTTGTATGGTGGTTTTGTGGAAAATTTTTGTATTTTTCTCTCCATCTTTAAGCCAGCTGATTCTAGATTTTTGTCGCCATAAAGTTTCCTCTTGTTTTTGGCGTTCTTCAATTTGATTCCAGAGGATCTGCTCCTGTTGAATTTGTTCTTCTGTGCGGCCTTCCAGAATGAATATTTGTTGTAGTGCTTTCATTTTCTGCTCCAGTTTTTGTCTGCTCTCCTGTATGTTGCCAAAATGAGTGCGGTTCCATACTTTGAGAACTTGTTTCAAATTTTTCAGCTTTTGTTGAAACTGATACATCTTAGCTCCCGCTGGCGGGGTGTAAGATGTCCAGGCATTATTGACCACGGCCTTGAAATTAGTGTTTGTGAGCCAAAAGGCTTCGAATCGAAAGGGTCTGTTGCAGCAGTTGCCTGGTCTGGACCATTGGAGCAAAATTGGCCAGTGATCTGAGCCTCCTTGGGGAATAATTGAGGCGTTAAAATCCCCTCCAAGGTGGATCGCGTTGTCTGAAATTAAGAATCGATCTAGCCTTGAGGCAATGTGGTGAGCACCTCGGCGCTTGTTGGACCATGTGAAAATGCCATTGGATGTGGGGATGTCCATGAACTGATTATCTTGAAGGAATTGCTTGAAGCCGCTGTTGTCACTATCGAGCCTGGTTCTGCCTCCTTGTTTTTCTTCCATGGATTTTATTATATTGAAGTCGCCTCCGCCAATCCATAAGGGGAAGTGTTTGTTTTCATTGAGGATGGAAATCGTGTCCAGGAGGTCCAATTTTTGCTGAATTATCTGCGGGAAGTATACATTGGTGAGATGCCCATGGATGTTGGTTCCGATGAGGTGGAAGGTAGCTTGTATTAGATGAAGAGTGGCATGAAAATTATCTAGTGAAACAATCTGCGGGTTCCATAGAATGGCAAGACCGCCGGAAGCCCCAGAGGCATCTACTGAAATTGAACTGCTGCCTGCCCATATTTTATTGCTAAGTCTGTCTATCACTGTGCTGCTGCTTTTTGTTTCTTGAAGGAAAACTATTGCGGGTTTTTCTTGCATTATCAGGTTTTTGATCATTCTGTGTTTAGAGGGACTGTTGAGTCCTCTTACATTCCATGAAATGAGCTTCATGTAGACTGAGATTTGGGTTTGTAGAACTTAGTCAACTTGGGGAATTGCCCCGAATCCATGAGTATTTCACCTACTATTATTGTTCTCTGAAGGTCTGTTTTTCTGCCCCTTTTCTTTGTATCTTTAAGGATCTTTTTTCCATCCCAGTGACTGCCTCCTTGTATTCCCAGGCTTTTATGGTGCTGCACCTTGGTAAGGACTCCTTCAAGTTTGTCTATTTGCCAGGGGGGGATTGAGTTGTACTCTTTTTGTTTGCATGCTTTCTCAAGTTTGGAGATGTCAAGCTTGGAGATTTCAAGCTCTTCTAGATCTACATCTTCCAGATCTTCCTCCATTCCAATTGGAGTGTTGTGGTCCTCCTCCGCTGCATCTTCATGAAGACTCAGGGCTAGAGCTGCGTCGAGATCCATATCTGAAGCTTGTTGTGTTTCATTCAATACGGTTTTCCCCTTGGATGGGAATAAGGGACCAAGATCTGTAACCAATTTGGTTTTCTCCATGGAAGGGGTATGAGCAGAGATGGAGGATGCTGGGTCAGAAGAGAACAAGGGGTTGGAGCGGATGAGGGAGGGCGAGGGTGGGAGTGGCTGATCCGGGGAGTCAGAGTTGGGGCTATCTTGTTTATCATGTGAGGCAAGAACAGAGAAGCGATTCTGGGGGTTCGCTTTAAAGGCTTGATCTAGAGCTGCTTGGTTTTTCTTGGCGTGCCTGCGGCGGGTGGGGATTTTGGTGAAACCATCTGAGTCCTTATTGGAATCATTAGATGGAGCCTTGGACTGCGCATTTAAGGGACATTCTCGGAAAATGTGGCCATGCTCATGGCATTTTCGACAGCGGAAAGGGATATGCTCATAATCTAGAGGCTGTTTCCATTCAAAGTCATCGTGAAAGAGACTTACCGAGTTTGCAAGGGTCTTGGTCAGGTGCATCTGGATGCAGATCCTAGCATAAGAGGTGTATTTGCGTGTCTTTGTTTCTGTTGCCACTTTGATGAAGGTCCCCAGTTTGTTGCCAATGTCTGCCAACGTTTCTTCTCTCCAATATTCCACGGGAAGGGAATACATTCTTATCCAAACAGGGGCCCAAATGAAGTCTTTTTTATCAGGGTTGAATCTGGGCTTCCATTCCGTTAGATACAAGCCTGAAGAGTTAAAGATGTATGGGCCTCCTTCGAATATCCTTATTTTGTCCTCTAAACATTTGAAGATGGTGGTAAAGAAGCTCTTCGGGCCAAGTTGCAGAGTTACTTGTCCTTTGGGCTTCCATTTTGAAGCTATCCATCCTTGTAAGGCTTTTTCTGTGGGCCAGAATCCCAAGAACTTTCCGATGAGTGCATAGTCCCGCATGAATTGGATTTCCCCATTGATGCGGTGGCTTGGCAGTTCGACCTTGATCGGTTCTGCGGCTTTTGGAATACATGTGGCTGAGGTCACTTTTGTCTGAGGTGACTCTGCATTGGCGTGCTCATCATTGCCTGCGTTGTCCTCTTCATTCTGAACTGAATGCATCTTTTCCTCATTCGTCCTTTGCTTGTCTTTCTCAGTTTCTCGCCCTGTGCCTGCGGGGTGCTGAGTCACAGGCTTCTGCGTCTTGTCAGTTGAGGCCGTGTCCATTGGAGGGGAGGCGGAGCTCTCCCCTCCTGCAGCTAGTGCCATAGGTGGCCTTCAGTGATAGAACCTGCGGCGGCAATGGCAGGTCTGTTCAGCGGCGGCTAGGGTTTGGAGTCGGTAGCTGTTGAATCGCATCAGAGCGTATTCTCTCATCGACCTCCCGGTAATACTTAAACTATTCCTGTTATTGTCCCGAGAGAGTGATTAGAGTTACAACTCAGGGGAAATGAATATAGAAGTAGAGAGGCAGAGATAGTACTAGAAGGATCAACATAGTAGCTGAGAGTAAGGGACGCAAAACCAGCCAAGGGTTCACGCAAAGCCAGCTAGGCCCCACGTAGGGGCAACCAGGAGCTGCACAGTGTCTCAGAGGGCCAGCGTGGGTGACACAGAGGGCCAGAGGACTGACGCAGTGCCTCTAAAGGCCGACGCAGGCCAAGCTAGAATGACGCTGTGCAAACGTTGGGCCAGAAAGGGCTAACGCTGTCCCTAGAGGCTGACGCTCGGGTTGCGTGAGGCAGATTGGAGCTGTGAAGCTATTGGAGTGATTATCCGGGGTTTCAACCGAAACATTTGTCTCCGACTGAGAGGTACTACTGCTGAGATTATTCTCTGTTGGGTGAGTCAGTTTTGGCACCCAGATTGTATTTATAAACTGCATAATAATAAAACCCTTAGATAGCTGCACCAGTTTTCCCGCATCAAGATTTTCTGGGGACATTGGTCCAAAAACAAGGGTGTCACTTGTGTGCTTGTTTTGTTTCCTTCAGTTGATAATTCGTAATGTGTTGAGCATGTACTTGTATTTATTTCCAGTATTTACATGGTAAATAACTTGTTAATTAACAAAACAAGTAGGTAGGAATAAATTAGTAAAGTACATGAAGGGTTTCTAACAGTTAGATTTAGAAATTTCAACAGTGCACGCAGCAACTTTCACTATCCAACACAAGGAAAAACCGAAGTCACTGTGGGATTGTTCATTCGGTTGCTAATTAGCCGGAATATCTCTCTCTAGATAAAGGTACTGTTGCCAAGGATATTCTCTAAAGGGTGAGCCATTTCTAGAACCCTAGTTGTATTAAAAAATCCGCTTAATAATAAAACACTCATATATGCTGCATTGGTTTTCCCAAATTGGGTTTTTCCGGGGATGATTGTCCAAAAATAACGGTGTCCCTTGTGTTGTCTCAGTTTATTTCAGCTGTTGATTTGTATATTTGTGAAGGCTGCAATTGTGTTTACTTCGATGTTTATGATATTAAATAACTTGTTAATGTAAAGAACAAGTAGGAGATAGTAAACCAAATATTGCAGTAGGGGTTTCTGATGTGTTAGATTCAAATACTTTCACAATTTCTTGCCGAGGAAATCAATATTTCTCATTTGTTGAATAGTAGACTTACTAGCTCCATCAGGGAGTGTGTAAGCCAGCCTAGAAGCTATGCAGTAAGGAGAAAGAGGGAGTTGTTCGATAGTTTTTAGAGGATATGTAAACCAATGGCTTAAGGGATCAGGATTCAGGACAGGTTGGATGGAGCTTCCAACTATGTCATCTGGAAGGCTAGAATGTCCTTCCTTCTAGATGAGCATGCCCACAAGACGTATGTTGATAGTGTGGTAGCTATCCCTGCGGATGCAACTGCTGAAGAGTACAGAGCTGAAATGGCAAAGACCAAGAGGATGATCCTGGATGGAGTCAAGGATCACGTGGTGTGCCACGTTGCTAGCAGAGCAACTGCTAAGGAGATGTGGGATTCTTTGGCTACATTGTATCAGGGATCTTCTGAGCAGCGAAAGATGTACTTGGAACAGAAGTTGAGATTTGCATAGACGTAGAAGGGAGAACGTGTGGATCCATTCCTCATGAAGCTGAAGGAGACCCACGATGAGTTGTCAGCTGTGGGGCATACACCTCAGGATTCAGAGTTAGCGAGACTGGCCCTAAATTCTGTCTCGTATGAGTGGTAAGTCTTTGTCCAGAGTATCCTGGGTAGAGCAGCATTGCCTAATTGGGATGAGATGTGGGCAACTCCAAAAAAAGAAGAGCCGAGGAGAGACCTGGTCAAGGTCAAACTTGACGGAAGTAGCAACAGCAGTGGGTTGAAGCCCAAAGTAGAGGAGCATAATGCACCCCTTGCATCGAAAGGGCGGCAGGGGCAACAAAGACAAAAGAAGGACGTCTCCAAGGTGAAGTGTTTCAGATGTGGTGAGATGGGCCACTGTGCATCCCAATGTCCCTTGAAGAAAAAGGACAAGGATGTGAAGCACGATCCTAAGGTTGTCGCCGCAAAGATCGAATAGGAGGAGGAGTTTGCCATGATAGCCAAGATACCTCTAGGAGGGAGGTGGGCTGATATAGAACTGTAGTTCAATAGAGCTACATATGGGCATGATCCTTGAGGAGCCCACCTCTTGGATCATCACCTTGCTACGGGAGCCCATGACAAGTAGTAGCGGGATGGACGAGTTTTCAGTTGGTGCCATGGAGTGTTGGAGCGACAAATGCAATAGTTAGTAGCGCCAGAACTTGAGCAGTGCAAAGCAGAGAGGCAACAATGCATGGAGGCACAATGCAGAGCTTCAGTAGTGCAGTGGC